>CM028758.1:23705225-24305225 GCA_016801395.1 Leptodermis oblonga
TCATCAAAGGCCAAAACGCCATCAAATACCAGACAGTTCATCAGCAACGTTACTTGCCACAAGTGCTCAGGCCGTGGCCACTACATGCGTGACTGTCCCAACATCCGGAAGGTCTTATTGGGGCAAGATGGTGAGTACATTTCAGAGGATGATGAAGACGAACAAACCGTTGACCCTTCACAGGAGTTAACTGACAGCACTCCGTCTGCACCAGTGGAGCAATTCGAGTTCATAGAGGAGGATCCGAATTAGAACTTGGTTACTCGCACTCTGACTACAGCTGCTGTCCCAGACACAACTCAACGGACAAACATCTTCCACGCCAGAACTAAGGTAAATGGAAAGTTGTGTGTTCTGATTATTGATGGAGGGAGCTGCATGAATGTAGCTAGTGAATACATGGTTGACCAGTTGAAGCTTCCTGTTATCAATCATCCACGTCCTTATCGGCTACAATGGCTCAACAGCTCAGACGGCTACAGAGTCACTAAGCAGGTAAGCGTACCATACGCTATCGGTAAGTTCGAATCCACTGTTTTATGTGATGTTTTGCCAATGGAGGCTTGTCACATTCTACTCGGACGACCATGGCTCTTTGACCTGAAGGCAACACATGATGGGGTCGCCAACACTTACTCGGTCTGCCAGGAAGGCAAGATCTACACGTTCCTACCCATTCCACCTCACGAAGTGCGATCCGAAGCTGTTCGAATCAAGGATGCGATCGCAACTTGGGGAGCTGAAAAACGCCAAGAGAAAGGTAAGGGGAAAGAAATTGTAAAGGGTAGTAAGGCGAACTCTGATAAGCCTGATCAGGACAAAGTTAAGGGTAGTTGTTTCGCTACTTTTCGGGAGATAGGTCAAGTGTTAGACAACAATGATGATGTACTGGTTTTAGTATGTAAAGACAATTGTTCTAACCCTGACGATATCCCTCGGGATATCCCTATAGAAGTCAATTCTTTGTTGCAGGAATTCAAGGATGTTTTTCCAGAAAAGTTGCCGCAGGGTCTGCCGCCACTTCGAGGAATTGAACATCAAATTGACTTCATCCCTGGCGCACCAATTCAGAATAGACCGGTCTCCAAAGCCAATCCGAAGGAGACAAAGAAATTGCAAAGACAGATCGACGAGCTTTTGGTTCACGATCTAAACTACTGCAAAACACTGTTGCCTGATATCTACTCTGCGAAAGAGATGTCCAAGGAGCTTAACGCCCGTGATGGCGATAGGCCTTTTCACATCGTGTCACCATTCGGGCCTCATGCTTACACGCTTGATTTGACAGGTAAGTATGCTCTATGTTTTGTGTTAATCTTCCTGACTTGTTTCTGTTTGTTTTCAGCAACTTGGATTCGAGGACGAATCCTTTCCAACAGGGAGGGAATGATGAGGACATCCAGGGCTAAAACAACGCACATTATGAGTCAGGATTCACGCAACCAACAGGACGCCCAAATAGAAGCAAACACCTTGAAGCAGAAAGAAGGAAATGTTCAAATTGCAACTCTTCTAACCATTCTTGAAGAAGAGGCGCAATTCAACACTTCCCATTAAAGAAGAAGGCTGTTTCTTGAAGTTCTTAAAGATGTCGGAAGGTCCTTGGACTTTAAAGAAACAATTCATAAAGTTCCCTCCAAATTGGGCCGACCCAAACTCATGGAGACAAAGCCCACAAGTTTCGGCCAGCCCAAGGAGTCCACAAGGAGCCGCACGGCCAGCCCACAAAGCAAAGCCCACACGGCTACATAATTAATTAGTTAGGGTTCTTTAAGTTTAAATTAATTAAGTTCTTTTATTCTTTTAGTTAGTTTCCAAAAAGGGTTCCTTCTTGTTCTCTTTTTGGGAGTAAGAGTTTTATTCTTTTCCTTATTTTTTTAAGTTGTATTTTCGGCTGCTACAAGATAAAGCACAACCGAAATTACCTTTTCTTTTCTTACCATTCTCCTACTTCTTTCCGGGTTTGGTAAAGGAAATTAACCTCTTGGTTAATTTCCAATTCTACTTCTTTCCTTCTTCTACTTCTTGTATTATTTTCGGCCATCCCTTTGCCTATAAATAGGGACCAAAACTTCATTAATAAAGCATGCATTCAGATCGTAAAAACTATTAAGTTTGAGTGCCATCCCTTTATTGCTTTATGTATTTGCATGTTGTAGTTTACATAATTGCATGAAACTTAGCTAATTAGGTTACTTGCTCTACCTAATTATTCGCATGTTTCAAATCTCTTTCTTACACTTGGTTTGGCTATAAAACAAATTAGCTTAGGTTAGCTTTGTTTCTCTTAGTTCGAAAGTAAGTTAGGGAAATCATACGAGCTACGCTACTTAATCACAAGGTCCTTGGCAACTTAATCCGCATGTGTACAACCGTCCACATCACTACTTCTTTTCCTTATTCTTTTTATGACTTTTTCGGCTATCCCTTAGTCTATAAAAGGGCAGCCGTGCATCAATAATATTAACATATTCAGATCATAAAACTAAGTGTTTTGAGTACCATCCCTTTATTGCTTTATGTATTTGCATGTTGTAGTTTACATAATTGCATGAAACTTAGCTAATTAGGTTACTTGCTCTACCTAATTAATTCGCATGTTTCAAAACTCTTTTCTTACACTTGGTTCGAAAATCTAAAACAAATTAGCTTAGGTTAAGTTCTTTTTGTTTCTCTGATTTTTTGGGTAAGATAGAGTATTATACGAGCTCGCTACTTAATCACAAGGTCCTTGGCAACTTTAATCCGCATGTGTACAACCGTCCACATCAATTGGTATCAGAGCTTAGGAGTGGTTTCGTGGCTGGAGGAGGTCGAAGTAACCCGACCAAATCTTTTTCAGGTGTTTTCTTTTCCTTGTTAGTCTATTTATCTTGAAATTCTTGGATTAGAACCCATCTTCTTGGGGGAAATTTTATTCTGTCAAGCTTTAAAATTTTGATTTTTGGTGCTGTTTCCCTATCTTTAAAATCGAAAAATTCCTGAGAAAAATCGTATACCCTTGCTGCAAATTCAGAATTAAAATTTGGCCTTTAAAAACAAATTAGTGTTCGGATTTTACGACACTAGGGTTTCGGTGTTTGGTTGATTTTTTTTTAGTCGCCTTTTCTAGAGACACTAGGGTTTTGAGAGACGCTTTAGTGTTGCTATTTTAGCGTCTAAATTGCTGGTTTTTGCGACTAATTTTTCTACCCCTCTTGTGCTGTTTTGTTGAAATTGGTGAGTTTTTGCGGTTGACACCTTAACTGCGCATTGTGAATTGCATGCTCTAGTTTGGGATACCTTGTTGAATTCTTGAAAATATATTGAATTCTTGATTTTGTATCCTTGTGCTGCTGAGATTATCCCTAGGAATAGGTTAGTGAGTCATAATTGAACTTTGCTAGCCCTAGGGTTTTCGTTTCTTGAAATCGCATATTGCTAATTTTTCGGCCACTTAGGGGGTTTAAAAATCGCAATTTGGTACTGTTTTACATATTGAAAGAATTAATAATTTGCGGGGATTGGTTTCTGGATTACCTATTGGGTGGGTGATCTCTTCTTTGGGTAGTTTTAGGACTGTCTAAAGTTTTTCAACTCTGCTTATTTTCTTTGATTCTATTCAATTTTGAATTGCCCTGCTTTCAACTGCTAGTTATCTTTTCGTGCGACCTGAACATTTGCTCTTGAATTATAGTTTGGATTTTGTCCCGTGCACACTCATCTTTTCTGAAATTTGAGGGCTTAACCCCGAAATTTCCTGTTGTGTACTTCATATCTGAACTATATTACAAAATATCGTTTGCGAAAAGATTTTTCAACTCAAAATAGAACCAAGTGTCTATTTTTGCGAAAATTTGTGCTTTTTCTTAAGTGTCATTGCTTTGTGTGAATTACTGCTTGCCTTATACATTTGTCAATACCGGGAGGTAGAGTGGAAAAAGGCTTGAGTGACCATACTATAAAGGGCCCCACCCTAAGAGTGAAACACGGGGTTTGTGTGTAGCTGTTAGGTGGGATACACTTGGGGGACAAGGGGGTAAGGTTACTACTCATTTTTCCTTGTTCTTAGCAGACAGGTTTTCGCTTTAACCGATGTCAGGTGGAGGTGCTCCTAACCCTTTGGGAAGTGAGCAAATACTGGCTGCAATAGCGCAACTCTCTGCGCGATTTGCTACCCTCACGGAGGAAGTCGCTGAACTACGCACTGAACGAGAACAGCGGCGAACAGAGTCGGATGATGATCTAGGCGCACCTGACAACAACGCCGCTGACAAGTCTTTCGAAGGCCTCAGTCAATGCAAAACGACTGTTCCACCCTTCACCGGCGGCACGAATCCAGAGGATTATCTAGACTGGGAGATGAAGATGGAGCGCATCTTTGAGCTGCATGCGATCCCAGAGCACAAAAAGGTCCCTCTGGCGGTGGTACATTTCACGGACTATGCCCTGGTCTGGTGGAATCAACAGATGGACCAGCGAAGGAATACGCATCCCATGCGGGCCCGTGCTCCGCCTCTAACTTGGTTTGATTTGACTACTGCTATGCGTAGAAATTTTGTTCCTAATTACTATTTTAGAGAATTGTATAAGAAATTACATACTCTTGTACAAGGGTCTTTATCTGTAGACGCATATTTTAGAAAGTTAGAGATGGCCAAAATTAGGGCAAATGTACAGGAAGATGAAGCCGCATCAATGGCTCGTTTTCTTAATGGCCTAAATAGGAATATAGCCTTAGCTATTGAATTGCAGAATGCTATAACTCTGACGGACATGTTGCATAAAGCTCGGGTCATAGAGGACTACCTGAAGACAATTCCACCTGTCCGGACGCCTACAAGCGCCCCACCGGCTTGGAGAAAGAATCCGGTATACTCTCCACTAGCAAAGAGGCCGATCATGTCAGAAAGGAAGGCTATAGTCCCTGTCACCACCCCTTCTTCATCGCAATCCAGGACGCCATCTACACCTCGGCAATCCATCAGCAATGTCACTTGCCACAAATGCTCAGGCCGTGGCCACTACATGCGTGATTGTCCTAATATCTGGAAGGTCTTATTGGGGCAAGATGGTGAGTACGTTTCAGAAGAAGATGAAGAAGATCAAACTGTTGACCCTTCACAGGAGTAAACTGACAGCAGTCCGTCTGCACCAGTGGAGCAATTCGAGTTCACAGAGGAAGATCCCAATCAGAACTTGGTTACTCGCACTCTGACTACAGCTGTTGTCCAAGACACATCTCAACGGACAAACATCTTCCACGCCAGAACTAAGGTAAATGGAAAGTTGTGTGTTCTGATAATTGATGGAGGAAGTTGCACCAACGTTGCCAGCGAATATATGGTTGACAAGCTGAAGCTTCCTGTTATCAATCATCCACGTCCTTATCGGCTTCAATGGCTCGACAGCTCAGACGGCTACAGAGTCACCAAGCAGGTAAGCGTACCATACACTATGTGATGTTCTGCCAATGGAGGCTTGTCACATTCTACTCGGACGACCATGGCTCTTTGACCTGAAGGCAACACATGATGGAGTCGCCAACACTTACTCGGTCTGCCAGGCATGCAAGATCCACACGTTTCTCCCTATGCCACCTACTGAAGTGCGATCCGAAGCAGTTCGCATAAAGGAAGCAATCGCCCACTGGGAAGCTGAAAAGTGCCAAGAAAAAGGGAAGGGGAAAGAACTTGTAAAGGGTAGTAAGGCGAACTCTGATAAGCCTAAACAGGAAGAAGTTAAAGGTAGCTGTTTCGCTACAAAAGGAGAGATAGGTCAAGTGTTAGATAGCAAAGCTGATGTACTAGTTTTAGTATGTAAAGATAATTGTGCTAACCCTGACGATATCCCTCGGGATATCCCTATAGAAATCGATTCTTTGTTGCAGGAATTCAACGATGTTTTTCCAGAAGAGCTGCCGCAGGGATTGCCACCTCTACGCGGAATTGAACATCAGATCGACTTCATACCTGGCGCACCTATTCCAAATCGACCTGCCTACAAAGCAAATCTGGAGGAAACAAAGGAGTTGCAAAGACATATCGACAAGCTGCTAGCGCATGGCCAGGTAAGGGAATCTCTAAGTCCTTGTGCTGTACCTGTTATTCTAGTCCCTAAGAAAGATGGTACATGGAGAATGTGTGTTGATTGTAGAGCTGTTAATAAGATAACAATCAAGTATAGGCATCCTATCCCTAGGCTTAATGACATGTTAGAGGATTTGTATGGTTCAACAATTTACACAAAAATAGATCTTACACAGGGCTATCATCAAATTCGCATGAGGGAGGGGGATGAATGGAAAACTGCTTTTAAAACTAAATTTGGTTTGTATGAGTGGTTAGTCATGCCCTTCGACTTAACAAATGCACCTAGTACTTTTATGAGATTGATGAATCATGTGCTTAGAAAGTTCATAGGGAAATTTGTTGTGGTGTATTTTGATGATATTCTGATCTATTCAAGAGATTTAAAATCGCATGTTGAACATCTTCGCTTGGTTTTGATTGAATTACGTGCTAATCAATTGTATGCCAAGATGCAAAAATGTACTTTTTGTGTTCCGAAAGTTGTTTTTCTCGGTTTTGTAGTCTCTAAAGATGGTGTCAAAGTTGATGATGCCAAGGTGAAAGCCATTAGGGAGTGGCCCACACCAACCTCGGCCGCACAGGTGAGATCTTTCCATGGTTTGGCTGGATTTTACCGACGGTTTGTGAAGGACTTTTCCACTAAAGCAGCGCCTCTCAATGATTTGTGCAAAAAGAATGTTCCATTCGTATAGGGGCAGGCTCAGGAAAACGCCTTTACTGTTCTTAAGCATGATCTCACTCATGCACCTGTATTAGCATTACCTGATTTTGATAAAGTGTTTGAACTAATGTGTGATGCATCAGGTATTGGAATTGGCGCAGTCTTAATGCAGGAACGCAAGCCAATCGCCTTTTTCAGTGAGAAGTTAAAAGGGGCTGCCTTAAATTATCCAACTTACGATAAGGAGCTCTATGCAGTGGTCCGCGCGTTTGAAACTTGGTCACATTATTTAATGGCCAAGGAATTTGTTGTTCATAGTGATCATGAGTCTCTTAAGCATTTAAAGGGACAGAATAAATTAAATAGACGTCATGCTAAATGGGTTAACTTTATTGAATCTTTTCCTTACATTATTAAGTATAAGAAAGGTAAAGATAATTTGGTTGCTGACGCTCTATCTCGCAGGTATGAAATTCTAGTTGTTTTAGATCATTCTTTGCTAAGGTTTGCATATCTCAAAGATTTGTATGCTTCTGATATTGATTTTTCGGATTTGTATAAAGCATGTGAATCTGGTGCATTCCATAAGTACTATAGACAGGATGGTTCTGTTTAGGGAAAATAGGTTATGCATCCCTCGTAGTTCTGCTAGGGAATTACTGGTTCGTGAAGCTCACAATGGGGGTCTTATGGGTCATTTTGGTGTGCATAAAACACTTGAAGTGTTACAGGAACATTTTTATTGGCCTCATATGCGAAAAGATGTACAGCATGTTTGCACTCGTTGCATTAATTGTTTGAAAGCTAAGTCTACATCTAAACCCCATGGACTTTACACGCCTTTGCCTATTCCTTCTTTACCTTGGACTGACATTTCAATGGATTTTATTCTAGGTCTCCCAAGGACGCAAAGAGGTAATGACTCTTTATTTGTCGTTGTTGATCGGTTTTCTAAAATGGTACATCTTATTCCTTGCAGGAAATCAGATGATGCCAGACATGTAGCTGAGTTGTTCTTTAACGGCATTGTTCGGTTGCATGGAATACCGCGCACCATTGTTTCAGATCGCGACGTCAAATTTCTGAGTTACTTTTGGAAGACTTTGTGGTCCCGCCTCAGCACAAAACTACTGTTTTCAACTACAAGTCATCCACAGACGGATGGTCAGACGGAAGTCACCAACCGCACCGTTGGCAATCTCCTTAGGGCGTTAATTCAAAAGAATCTTAAGCGTTGGGAAGAAATCTTGCCGGTTGCAGAGTTTGCATACAACCGAACCAAGCACTCCTCAACAGGGTTCTGTCCATTTGAAGTTGCCTACGGCTTTACTCCTTTGACGGTTATGGATCTCATCCCTTTGCTGCTAAAGGAACAGGTTAATCTCGACGGCACAAAGAAAGCTGAAACTGTGCAGCGCATACATGCCAAAGTTCGGGCAAACCTGGAGAAAACCTATGCCAAAGCCGCCGCTAATGCAAACCAACGGCGCAAGGCTATAAACTTTGAACCAGGTGACTGGGTTTGGGTTCACATGGACCTTTTCAAATCGTTTCCAAAATTGGACCTAATGCGTACAAGCTTGATTTACCAGGTGAGTATGGTGTTAGTACTTCCTTTAATGTTACTGACTTGTCTCCTTTTACTTATGAACAGGGTGCTGATTTGAGGTCAAATCCTTTTCAACCGGGAGGGGATGATGCGGGCATCTAAACGCCAGCAACAAGTCAAGAAGCAAGTGATTCCGGAGAAGCTGAGGAGGTTCGAGTTCTACATCGAGGTCCAACAATGCTTCAGGATCCAAGTCCATATCAAAGGGATCCACTTGTAGACATCACTGGGCCGATGACCAGAGAGCAAAGAAGGTTCGAGAGACACTCAACAACCTTGTCCAAGCTTGCCATCAGGACGCTTAGTTGATCGTAGAAGCAAACGCCTTGGAGCAGAAAGACGAAAGGTTCAAATTGCGACTCTCCTAACCATTCTTGAAGAAGAGGCGCAATTCTCCAATCCACAATGAAGAAGAAGGCTGTTTCTTGAAGTTCTTGAAGATGCCGGAAGGTTCTTGGACTTTAAAGAAACATTTCTTGAAGTTCCCTACATTTTTCCATAATGCGACATCAACATTGGGCCGACCCAACTCATGGAGTCCACTCCACAAATTCGGCCAGCCCAAGGAAGCCCACACGGCCAAGTGAAGGAGCTAGGGTTACAAATTAAGGACTAGGGTTCTTTTAAGTCGCTAGGGTTAAAAGATAAGAGCTAGGGTTCTTTTTACTCTTAGTTTTGTTAGTTTCCAAAAAGGGTTCCTTCTTGATCTCCTTTTTGGGAGTAGGATTTTATTCTTTCCTTATTATTTTCAAGATGTCATTTCGGCTACCCTAAAGAAGTAAGGTGACCGAAACTTACCTTTTCTTTTTACCATTCCCCACTTCTTTCAGAGTTTGGTATTGTAAAGGAAATCAATCTCTTGATTGATTTTCAATTCTACTTCTTTTCCTTATCTTTTTATGACTTTTTCGGCTATCCCTTAGTCTATAAAAGGGCAGCCGTTCATCAATAATATTAACGTATTCAGATCATAAAACTAAGTGTTTTTGATGAGGGCATCCAAAGTCAAGCAACAAGTCAAAGTCAACAAGCAAGTCGTTCCGGAGAAGCTGAGGAGGTTCGAGTTCTACATCGAGGCCCAACAATGCTTCAGGATCCAAGCCCATATCAGAGGGATCCACTTGTAGACATCACTAGGCCAATAACTAGAAGCCGAGTGAAGAAGGTTAGAGAAACACTCAACAACCTTGTCCAAGCTTGCCATCAAGACGCCCAAGTGATTGTAGAAGCCCACGCCTTGGAGTAAAATGAAGGAAATGTTCAAATTGCAACTCTTCTAACAATTCTTGAAGAAGAAGCGCAATTCACCACTTCCCATTAACGAAGAAGGCTGTTTCTTGAAGTCTTAAAGATGCCGGAAGGTTTTTGGACTTTAAAGAAACAATTCATGAAATTCCCTACACATTGGGCCGACCCAAACTCATGGAGGACCAGCCCACAAGTTTCGGCCAGCCCAAGGAGTCCACAAGAGCAGCCGCACGGCCAGCCCAAAGAGAAAGCCCACACGGCTCCTTAAAATTAATTAGGGATTTTCTTTTAATTAATTAAGTTGTTCTTTTAAGTTAGTTTCCAAAAAGGGTTCTTTCTTGTTCTCTTTTTGGAGTAGGATTTTTATTCTTTCCTTATTGTTTTAAACTTGTTAAATTCGGCAATCACCAAAAAGAATAGGTGACCGAATTTTTTTCTTCCTTTTCTTACCATTCCTACTTCTTTCCGGGTTTGGTAAAGGAAATTAACCTCTTGGTTAATTTCCAATTCTACTTCTTTTCTTTTTCTAATTCTTGTACCAAATTCGGCTGCCCTTACTCCTATAAATAGGGGCCGAATTCTTCAATAAAATTAAGAGTATTCAGATCATAAAACTTAGTGTTTGAGTACCCTCCTTTTATTGCTTTATGTATTTGCATGTTGTAGTTTACATAATTGCATGAAACTTAGCTAATTAGGTTCTTGCTCTACCTAATTATTCGCATGTTTCAAATCTCTTTCTTACACTTGGTTCGACTATAAAACAAGTTAGCTTAGGATAGCTTCTCTTTGTTTCTCTTAGCTGAAAGTAAGTTAGAGAATTCTAAGAGCTCGCCGCTTAATCACAAGGTCCTTGGCAACATTATCCGCATGTGTACAACCGTCCACATCAATTGGTATCAGAGCTAAGGAGTGGTTTCGTGGCTGGAGGAGGTCGACACAACCGACCAAATCTTTTACCAGGTGTTTTCTTTTCCTTGCTAGTCTTGTTCATCTAGAAGTTCTTGGATTAGAACTCATCTTCTTGGGGAAATTTTTTTTCTTTCAAGCCTTGAATTTTCGGGTTTTGGTACTGTTTTCCTATCTATAAAAACCGAAAATTCTTCCAATTAAAATCATAGCCCTTGCTGAATTTTTCAGAATTTAAATTTGGGTTTTTGGAAATAACATTAGGGTTCGGATCTTGCTAAACCATTGGGTTCGGTTTTCAGTTTTTGCTAGGGTTGGTGCTGCTAGGGTTCGGTTCTTGTTCACACTAGGGTTTGATCTTCAATTCTAAACCCTAAACCCTAAACCCTAAACCCTAACCCTAAACCCTAAACCCTAAACCTAACCCTAAACCCTAAACCCTAACCTAGGGTTTCGGTTTTCAGTTCAGTTTTTTGTTTTGGTTTTTCAGTTCGGGTTTTCCTACAAAGCTAGGGTTTCGATTATTACTTGGGTTCATGTTTGCTGGGCTTTTTGCGAATTAATTCCACCCCTCTTGTGATGTTCTTATTGAAAATAGTGAGTTTTTGCGGTTGATGTTAAGCAGCTCACTTTGTTTGCGCACTATAAATTGCATGCTCTAGTTTGGGATACTTGTTTTGAATTCTTGAAAATATAGTGAATTCTTGGTTTTGTATCCTTGTGCTGCTATGATTCTCCCTAGGAATAGGTTAGTGAGTCCAAAAATTGAACTTGCTAGCCCTAGGGTTTTCAATTCTTGAAAATCGCATCTTGCTGAATTGTGGTACTGTTTCGGCCACTAAGGGGGATTTAATTTCGCAATTTGGGTACTGTTTTGCATATTGGAAGCATTGATAATTTGTGGGGATTGGTTTCTTGATTACCTATTGGATGGGTGATCTCTTCTTTGGGTAGTTTTAGGACTTTCCTGAAGTCGTTTCAACTCTGCTTATTTTTCTTTGCTTCTATTCAATTTTGAATTGCCCTGCTTTCAATTGCCTAGTTATCTTTTCGTGCTACCTGAACGTTTGCTCTTGAATTATAGTTTGGATTTTGTCATCGTGCACACTCATCTTTTCTGAAATTTGAGGGCTTAACCTCGAAATTTCCTGTTGTGTACTTCATATCTGAACTATACTATAAACTATCGTTTTTCCGAAAAGATTTTTCAAAATAGAACCAAGTGTCTATTTTTGCAAAATTTGCTTCTTTTCTTAAGTGTCATTGCTTTTGTGTGAATTACTGCTCGCCTAATACATTTATCAATACCGGGAGGTAGAGTGGAAAAAGGCTTGAGTGACCACATATTATAAAGGGCGCCACCCTAGAGTGAAACACAGGGTTGTGTGTAGCTGTTAGGTGGGATACACTTGGGGGAACAAGGGGGTAAGGCTTTTTCTCACTTTTCCTTGTTCTTAGCAGACAGGTTTTCGCTTCTTTTTACCAATGTCAGGTGGAGGTGCTCAGCCCTTTGGGGAACGAGCAAATCCTGGCTGCAATTGCGCAACTCTCCGCGCGATTTGCTACACTCACGGAAGAAGTCGCCGAACTCAGGACTGAACGGGAACAGAGGCGCACAGACTCAGACGACGATGTGGCCGCACCTGGCGCCAACGCCGCTGACCAACCTTTCGCAGGCCTCAGTCAGTGCAAGACAACCGTTCCGCCTTTTGCCGGAGGCACGAATCCAGAGGACTATCTAGACTGGGAGATGAAGATGGAGCGCATTTTTGAACTTCATGCGATCCCAGAACACAAGAAGGTCCAGCTCGCAGTGGTCCATTTCACAGACTATGCCCTAATATGGTGGAATCAACAGATGGATATACGCAGAAACACGCGTCCCATGCGGGCCCGTGCTCCGCCTCTCTCGTGGTTTGATTTGACTACATCTATGCGTAGGACTTTTGTACCTGATTACTATTTTAGAGAATTGTATAGAAAGTTACATACTCTAGTACAAGGTTCTATGTCTGTAGATGAATATTTTAGAAAGTTAGAGATGGCTAAAATTAGGGCTAATGTACAGGAAGATGAGCCCGCATCAATGGCTCATTTTCTTAATGGTTTGAATAGGGGTATAGCTTTAGCTGTTGAATTGCAAAATGCCACAACTCTGACAGACATGTTACACAAAGCTCGGGTCATGGAGGAGTATCTGAAGTCCGTTCCACCAATCCGGACACCTACCAGCGCCCCACCAGCTTGGCGCAAGAATCCGGCCTACTCTCCACCGGCAAGGAGGCCGATCATGTCAGAGAGAAAAGCTATAGTTCCTGTTGCCGCCACCCCTTCTTCATCACAGGCCAAAACGCCATCAAATCCCAGGCGGTCCATCAGCAACGTAACTTGCCACAAGTGCTCAGGCCGTGGCCACTACATGCGTGACTGTCCCAACATCCGGAAGGTCTTATTGGGGCAAGATGGTGAGTACATTTCAGAGGAGGATGAAGAGGAACCAACCGTTGACCCTTCAGAGGAGTTAACTGACAGCACTCCGTCTGCACCAGTGGAGCAATTCGAGTTCATAGAGGAGGATCCGAATCAGAACTTGGTTACTCGCACTCTGACTACAGCTGTTGTCCCAGACACAACTCAACGGACAAACATTTTCCACGCCAGAACTAAGGTAAATGGAAAGTTGTGTGTTCTGATTATTGATGGAGGGAGCTGCACGAATGTAGCTAGTGAATACATGGTTGACAAGCTGAAGCTTACTGTTATCAATCATCCACTTCCTTATCGGCTACAATGGCTCGACAGCTCAGACGGCTACAGAGTCACTAAGCAGGTAAGCGTACCATACGCTATCGGTAAGTTCGAATCCACTGTTTTATGTGATGTTTTGCCAATGGAGGCTTGTCACATTCTACTCGGACGACCATGGCTCTTTGACCTGAAGGCAACACATGATGGGGTCGCCAACACTTACTCAGTCTGCCAGGAGGGCAAGATCCACACGTTCCTACCTATGCCACCTCACGAAGTGCGATCCGAAGCTGTTCGAATCAAAGATGCAATCGCGATTTGGGGAGCTGAGAAGCGCCACGAGAAGGGTAAGGGGAAAGAGCTTGTAAAGGGTAGTAAGGCGAACTCTGATAAGCCTGAGCAGGACAAAGTTAATGGTAGTTGTTTCGCAACACTAGGGCAGATAGGTCAAGTGTTAGACAACAATGATGATGTACTGGTTTTAGTATGTAAAGATAATTGTGCTAACCCTGACGATATCCCTCGGGATATCCCTATAGAAGTCTCTTCTCTGTTGCAGGAATTCGCTGATGTTTTTCCAGACGAGTTGCCACAGGGTCTGCCGCCACTTCGAGGAATTGAACATCAGATTGACTTCATCCCTGGCGCACCAATTCCGCACAGACCTGCCTACAAAGCAAATCCGGAGGAAACAAAGGAGTTGCAAAGACAAATAGACAAGCTGCTCGCGAATGGTCAGGTAAGGGAATCTCTAAGTCCTTATGCTGTACCTGTTATTCTAGTCCTTAAGAAAGACAATACATGGAGAATGTGTGTTGATTGTAGAGCTGTAAATAAGATAACAATCAAGTATAGGCATCCTATTCCTAGGCTTGATGACATGTTAGAGGATTTGCATGGTTCTACTATTTACACGAAAATAGATCTCACACAGGGCTATCATCAAATTCGCATGAGGGAGGGGGATGAATGGAAAACTGCTTTTAAAACTAAATTTGGTTTGTATGAGTGGTTAGTCATGCCCTTTGGTCTCACAAATGCACCTAGTACCTTCATGAGATTAATGAATCATGTGCTTAGAAAGTTTATAGGTAAATTTTTTGTTGTGTATTTTGATGATATTCTGATCTATTCTAAGGACTTCAAATCGCATGTTGAACATCTTCGTTTGGTTTTAATTGAATTACGTGCTAATCAATTATATGCCAAGATGCAAAAATGTACTTTTTGTGTTTCGGAGGTTGCTTTTCTCGGTTTTGTAGTTTCTGCAGAAGGTGTCAAAGTTGATGATGCCAAGGTTAAGGCCATTAGGGATTGGCCGCAGCCAACTTCGGCCGCACAGGTTCGGTCATTCCATGGATTGGCTAGATTCTACAGACGGTTTGTGAAGGATTTTTCCACTAAAGCCGCGCCTCTCAATGATCTCTGCAAGAAGAACACGCCATTTGTGTGGGGGCAGGCTCAGGAAAACGCCTTTACTGTTTTAAAGCATGATCTCACTCATGCACCTGTTTTAGCATTACCTGATTTTGATAAAGTGTTTGAACTAATGTGTGATGCATCAGGTGTTGGAATTGGCGCAGTTTTAATGCAGGAGAGAAAGCCAATCGCCTTTTTCAGTGAGAAGCTTAAAGGGGCTGCCTTAAATTATCCTACTTATGATAAGGAGCTCTATGCAGTTGTCCGCGCATTTGAGACATGGTCACATTATTTGATGGCTAAAGAATTTGTTGTTCATAGTGATCATGAGTCTCTTAAGCATTTGAAAGGACATAATAAGTTGAATAGACGTCATGCTAAGTGGGTTAACTTTATTGAATCTTTTCCTTATATTATTAAGTATAAGAAAGGTAAGGATAATTTAGTTGCTGACGCTCTATCTCGCAGGTATGAAATTCTGGCTGTTTTAGATCATTCTTTGCTAGGATTTGCATATCTAAAGGATTTATATGCTTGTGATGTTGATTTTTCGGATATATATAAAGCATGTGAATCTGGTGCATTCCATAAGTACTATAGACAGGATGGTTTTCTGTTTAAGGAAAATAGGTTATGCATCCCTCGTAGTTCTGCTAGGGAATTACTGGTTCGTGAAGCTCATAATGGGGGTCTTATGGGTCATTTTGGTGTGCATAAAACACTTGAACTGTTGCATGAACACTTTTATTGGCCGCATATGAGAAAGGATGTACAGAATGTTTGCACACGTTGCATTAATTGTTTGCAAGCTAAGTCTATTTCTAAACCCCATGGACTTTACACACCTTTGCCTGTACCTTCTGTACCTTGGACTGACATTTCTATGGATTTTATTCTAGGGCTTCCGAGGACGCAGAAAGTTAATGATTCTTTATTTGTCGTTGTTGATCGGTTTTCTAAAATGGCACATTTTATTCCTTGCAGGAAATCAGATGATGCCAGACATGTAGCAGAATTATTCTTTCAAGGGATAGTTCGGTTGCATGGAATTCCGAGAACCATAGTCTCAGATCGCGACGTCAAATTCTTGAGTTATTTTTGGAAGACTTTGTGGTCCCGCCTCGGCACAAAATTGTTGTTTTCGACTACAAGTCATCCACAGACGGATGGTCAGACGGAAGTCACCAACCGCACCGTTGGCAATCTCCTTAGAGCATTAATTCAGAAGAATCTCAAGCGTTGGAAAGACATCTTGCCGGTTGCAGGGTTTGCATACAACCGAACCAAGCACTCCTCAACAGGGTTCTGTCCATTTGAAATTGCCTACGGCTTTACTCCTTTGACGGTGATGGATCTCATCCCTTTGCCGCCAAAGGAACAAGTTAATCCAGATGGTGCAAAGAAAGCTGAAGCTGTGCAACGCATACATGCTAAAGTTCGAGCTAATCTGGAGAAGACGTATGCCAAAGCCGCCGCCAATGCAAACCAACGGCGCAAGGCTGTGGACTTCGAACCAGGCGACTGGGTTTGGGTTCACATGAGGAAGGAACGATTCCCTACTGCAAGAAGGACCAAACTCCATCCAAGGGGCGATGGACCTTTTCAGATCGTTTCCAAGATTGGGCCTAACGCCTACAAACTTGATCTTCCAGGTGAGTATGGTGTTAGTTCTTCCTTTAATGTTGCTGACTTGTCTCCTTTTGTTCATGAACAGGGTGCTGATTTGAGGACAAATCCTTTTCAACTGGGAGGGGATGATGAGGTCATCCAAAGTCAAGCAACAAGTCAAAGTCAACAAGCAAGTGGTTCCGGAGAAGCTGAGGAGGTTCGAGTTCTACATCGAGGCCCAACAATGCTTCAGGATCCAAGCCCATATCAGAGGGATCCACTTGTAGACATCACTGGGCCAATGACTAGAAGCCGAGCGAAGAAGGTTAGAGAAACACTCAACAACCTTGTCCAAGCTGGCCATCAAGACGCCCAAGTGATTGTAGAAGCCCACGCCTTGGAGCAAAAAGAAAGAAATGTTCAAATTGCAACTCTTCTAACAATTCTTGAAGAAGAGGTGCAATTCACCACTTCCCATTAAAGAAGAAGGCTGTTTCTTGAAGTCTTGAAGATGCCGGAAGGTTTTTGGACTTTAAAGAAATAATTCATGAAATTCCCTACACATTGGGCCGACCCAAACTCATGGAGGACCAGCTCACAAGTTTCGGCCAGCCCAAGGAGTCCACAAGAGCAACCTCACGGCCAGCCCAAAGAGAAAGCCCACACGGCTCCTTAAAATTAATTAGGGATTTTCTTTTAATTAATTAAGTTGTTCTTTTAAGTTAGTTGCCAAAAAAGGTTCTTTCTTGTTCTCTTTTTGGAGTAGGATCTTTATTCTTTCCTTATTGTTTTAAACTTGTTAAATTCGGCAATCACCAAAAAGAATAGGTGACCGAATTCTTTTCTTCCTTTTCTTACCATTCCTACTTCTTTCTGGGTTTGGTAAAGGAAATTTCCAATTCTACTTCTTTTCTTTTTCTAATTCTTGTACCAAATTCGGCTGCCTTACTCCTTTAAATAGGGGCCGAATTCTTCAATAAAATTAAGAGTATTCAGATCATAAAACTTAGTGTTTGAGTACCCTCCTTTTATTGCTTTATGTATTTGCATGTTGTAGTTTACATAATTGCATGAAACTTAGCTAATTAGGTTCTTGCTCTACCTAATTATTCGCATGTTTCAAATCTCTTTCTTACACTTGGTTCGACTATAAAACAAGTTAGCTTAGGATAGCTTCTCTTTGTTTCTCTTAGCCGAAAGTAAGTTAGAGAATTCTAAGAGCTCGCCGCTTAATCACAAGGTCCTTGGCAACATTATCCACATGTGTACAACCGTCCACATCAGTTTTGAGTACCATCCCTTTATTGCTTTATGTATTTGCATGTTGTAGTTTACATAATTGCATGAAACTTAGCTAATTAGGTTACTTGCTCTACCTAATTAATTCGCATGTTTCAAAACTCTTTTCTTTCACTTGGTTCGAAAATCTAAAACAAATTAGCTTAGGTTAAGTTCTTTTTGTTACTCTGATTTTTCGGGTAAGATAGAGTATTATACGAGCTCGCTACTTAATCACAAGGTCCTTGGCAACTTTAATCCGCATGTGTACAACCGTCCACATCATATACTCTGCTATGGGGGGACGTTACTGTGATTGGGAAAACCTTCACTCCTTTGGGACCCGGTCCATCCTGCATACGGATGTATCATGTGTGCATGCTCATTTTGAGACAGATTATCCCTACCTCGCCAATGTTCCAACTCCCTTTTCAATTTAACTAACTGAGCTTCTTCCACTCGAATATGTTGGTTGGCTATTTTCATTAATTCTATGAACGTAGATGGGCTTGTGGCGGATACCTCCTTACTCATGTCATGATGTGGACCAAGGTACATATGCGAATGAATTGCCAAGGAAAGTCTGATTACGCGGCGTAACTCGTATGAACTTTTAACTTACCCAAAAAATCCAGTTAACAAAAATAAACCAATCTAAGCTAATTTACTCAAGGGATTCAAACCAAGTAAGAAAACAGGTGAAACATGCGATTTTAATTAGGTAGAGCAAATAACCTAATTAAGCTAAGTTTCATGCAATATATAAATCACAAGCATGCAAAATACATAAAGCAATAAAGGGAGAGTACTCAAACTAATAGTTTTAAGATCTGAATACTTTTTTTATTATGGTGGTTTCGACTGCCTATTTATAAGAAAAGGGGCAGCCAAAATTCTACCCTAAAAGAAGTAGGAAAAGAATTAGAATTGGAAATCAATCAAGAGATTGATTTCCTTTACAATACCAAACCTAAAAGAAGTGGGTAATGGTAAAAAGAAAAGGAAATTCGGTCACCCTAATCTATTGGTAGCCGAAAATTACAAGTAAAAACAAGAAGAAAAAGGAATTAAAAATCCTACTCCAAAAAGGAGATAAGAAGGGATCATTTTCTTATCTATATGATGACATAATTGGGGGATGTGAAGAAATCTAAGGGTTCATATTCATTTGGTGGACGTCATTCACATCCAACGGTTGTGCTTACTTCCTACTATGGCTGGCCTGTAAAACCAACACAATGGAGATATTTTTTTCATGTGGAATGAAGGGAGACATCTTTTTATCTATAATGAAGGGAGACATCTTTTCATCTATATGATGACATATTTGGAAGATGTGAGGAAATCTAAGGGTTCATATTCATTTGATGGTAGTCTTTTTTTTTCATATGACAGCTATGACATAAGTAGGTATGTGAGGAAATTAAAGGGTTGAAATTAGGTGGTCGTACTCTCTTATATCAATGGTTGTGCTTCTTCTCCACTAAAAACTTACAGATTTTGCTTTTTAAAAACTTTTTATAGATGGATACAATTTAGAGATCTCAAGATAAATACGGCGGAGCATGCCATTTACACCCATATTCTATTGCTTCTTTCCAATACAAGAGATAAACTTTGTTATTGGCATTACCTATTTGATTTAGAACAATTTATTATTTTTTTTTTACCTCGGAATTTTGTGTGGTTGTTGGTACTATTTCGTTATGTTTTGTGAATATTGTAAAATATGTAGGCATTGAAACATCGTAATGCTACAATGAAAATTTTATACTTTAGTTTCTAATGGAAAATTTACATTGGGTTTACATCAAAACCAACGTGTGTCAACTTCCACACATCCATTCCCTATTAAAATTAGTGCTCTCATAATTATTTTAATTTTTCACAATAACATATTTATCTTATTACAAGACACCATGCATCGAGCGGTTTAATCCATTAGTTTGCTTTAGGACCTTGTAATTTCGAGCACACCTCTCCCCTATCTAGAGGTGCAACCAAAACTATTAGATTTATAATTCATATTACTTGTTAATAATATTGTGAGGTTTAGCCGTTACTTTAGAATTCTCTTATTGAACTTGTATATTTGCATGATTTGTTAAATTATACTTGTTCTTGAACTTAAAGAATTTAGGTTTCTTGCTCCACCTAAATTTCCATTGTTTCAAACTTGTTAATTCTCCAAGGTTAAGCTAAAGTAGTTAGTCTTCCTTAATTTAGCTGAGTGATTTTTGGGTAATCGAAGGGGTAAGTTTGAGACCGGCATTTTTTGACTTTCCTTGGCAACTTTTCACATTTTGTGAAGAACTCACATCACTTTGAGTTCTTCAGCTTCTTGCTTTGGTGTCGAGGGGGCCTCAAACCTCGGGTTCAAAACTTCCTAAAATCCATGCACTTCCTAAAGATTATTGATCTTTTGCACCTACTTCCCAACTATCGTCCTGGGTGATCTCAAATCCGTTTAACCAAGTCTTTTATGCTCATGCTAACATGTCAAAAACAATCAAGTTATACATGTAATTCAAATCAAGTTCAAGCATAGCATTCGCACAAGTCAAAATTTATGACCTTTTTAGTTTTAGGGTTTTGCCTTCAAAATTTTGAGGTTCACAAAAATGATACAGTAGTTCAAGTTAATGAATTTGACAAAATTTCTTACGCAATAATATTGAGACCACCCGCAACTTTATACTAGAGCTAGAACGTGGGACCATCATGACTGCTTTCAAAGAACGGCTAGCCTAACACTAGGTCTAGCTTGAATGTTACTTGATTAGGAAGACATCACATCAAGGTAACAGGCAAATCAACATAGGTACAAGAAGAGGGATAGAGGTGATGATGAGGTCATCATTGGCTTTATCCACCATGGATATTCGATTCCCTGCACAGTGTGGCATCCCATGCCTAGTTTAAAAGTCACAGGAAAACTCCGTGATCTTAACCAAGCAGCCTGACATCATGGCTTGAAGCTAGGAGGGTTTTCTTGAAGTTCTTGAAATAGTTCTTGAACTTCTTGAAATGGTTCTTGGAAAATCTTGAAGAAATGAAGGAATCTTGAAGTTTTTGATTTACAACATTTCATATGGCTTTTCCTACATCAAGTTTCAACTTCACCATGCTACATTAATTGGGCAGAATCCATCAGCACACGGGCTTCACCAATTCGGCCTACCTATAACACGTCATTGCCGAAACCATAGTTCCCCTAGGGTTAGGTTTTAGGTGTTTGAATGGAATTAGGATTTGTGCATGTTTCCTAATTCCATCTTAGTTTGTTAAGGTTGTTAGAATGTTGTTAGAAGTTTGTTACAACTAACTATTTCCTTATATCTTTGTTTCCAAAAAAGTTTTCACTTCTTGAATCCTTTTTGACTTAAGATTATTTTTCAACTCTTGATTGATTTTTCAGTTTCCTTCTTTTTTGAAGTAATCAAAATTCATCACCAAGTTGTCATGCTTCTTTTCGAAACTTATTTTCTTGTAGGAATACCAACTCTAGTTGGTTTCCATTTTCTTTTGTTTTACAATTTCTTTCCTTCTTTATTTGTAAAAGCCGCGCAACTTCGTCTATCTAAAGAAGAGTTGGCCAAGTTATTCAGGCATCAAATAATAGAATTCAGATTGTTATATCTTTGTGAGGTTTAATCATTAGCTTAAGAGTTTTTGTTTTGCATTTATGTAATTTGCATGTTTATGTTTAGATAACACAAGCAAGACTATAAGGTAATTAGGTTTCTTGCTTCACCTAATTTTTGCTGGTTTCAATTTGTTTATTCTTACTAGGTTATAGTTATCTCCCTATATGCCTTGTTTGTAATTCTCGAAATCTAATTAAGTAAGATTGTGCCCTTCAACGATTCATTTTCCTTGGTAACTTTCCACACCGTGAGGACTTCTTCGAATAAGTCATATCAATTTTGGTATCACAGTTGAGGAGAATTTTGTTGGGAGGAGGCAGATAGACTAACCCTAGCCAAATTGACATCAGGTTATTTCTTCCTTCTTTTCAATTCTTGTTTCGTTATTCAACAAGGCAAGGGGGGGTAGACGTTTCCTGCCTGTAAGATTTTTAAGTCAGTAGCGCTTAGATTTTGCCGGGGATAATTCATCTGTTTAAATTCTGAATCTTTGTTGAATTATCATTATTGCTGGAGAAAAATTAAAAGAATGGAAGTAGATACAGGAAAAGAAACAAATTCAAAAATAGTCACATAAATGGGGCCATTGAAAAATTAATTTTGGTTTAGAACACCCTAGGGCTATTTTTGAAAGTTCCTATAGGCTTCTGGTAGGAAAATTTTGGTCTCACAAGGGCTTGGGAAAAATCACAAGGGTCCTGCGATTCAAGGGGTTGCCTGTGATAAGAGGGGTCTTGCGATTACGGTTTGCGCAAGTGATTAGGGTTTAGGGTTTACAGCTTTGCCCTGATTGGGAATTATCATCTGGTCTTATGCATCAATTTTGGTAACTGATAAGATCTTGGTATCTTGAACTGCCTATCTTGTGATTCTTGAAAATATAGTGAATTATCTGATTAGTAGAACTTTAGAATCACATGCCCTAAGATTAAACTGCTGAAATTACAATTTTTCCCTTTGTGAATTAATTGTGATTTCGGCTACCATTATTTTCCTTTCTTAGCCGAAAATTTCTTTGTGCAGTATATGCAAATGCATTTGGAAGTTGAAAATCTTTAGTGAGATAACTTGTTTAGACTGCTTGTTAGGTAATTGCATATTGGGTAGTTTCCTAATTTTGTTCAAGCATGCTATTATTCTTTGCTTCTGTTCATTCTTGGACATTAGATCTTAAAATCAATTTGGATTTTGTACTCATGCACATTACATTAATTTGCTGAAATTGAGGGCTTATCTCCGAATTTCCTCCTTGTGCACATTTTATTCAAATTAATCTACTAAATTTCTTTTCTTTTAATCATCAAAACTGAAAATAGGGTTCCAGCGTCCTTACTTTCAAGATTTTTATGTTGTTTGCCTAAGTGTTACTTGTGTAATTTTAATTGCTACTTCTTACTTCGTGCAAAGTTTGAATCACCCTGAGAAGGGATTATATAAAGGTAAAAGGCAGAGTGAAATTATTACAAGGGTAAGCCGACCCAAAAGTGATACACTGGGAAGTGAGTAGTTCTTAGGATAAGATACAACAGGGGGTGAGGTCATTTTCATCTATTCAAACTTGTCTTACACAAGAATTTCTCCCAACCCGTAGGATGTCTGCAAAACGGCAGGACGCGCAGCTAAACATGGACTCCATCTCCTAGCCGATCACTAACCTTCAAGATCGATTCAAGACCAAGTTCGGGATGATAGACACCAAACTCGCCACCCTCGAGGCTGAAGCTGCCCAAGCACGGGCCGAACGTGAGTAGCGTCCTGATCAACCACAAAATCGAGAGGCTCCTAACCGCTATAACGACGGTCTTGGAAATTTCAAAACCAAGATCCTCACATTCACAGGAGGGTCTGACCCTGAGGAGTACTTAGATTGGGAGATCCATATGGAATGTATCTTAGATCTGCACGAGGTCGCAGATGATATGAAAGTTAAGCTTGTCGTCGCCAACTTTTGAGATTTTTGCACTGATATAGTGGGATCAAGAGCTTGACTTGTATCGAATGGCCCAAAGACCGCAACGAGCTCAAGCACCTGCACTAGGATGGTACGACTTTACTGTTTTAATAAGGCGGAAGTTTGTTTCAGCCCATTACTATTGGGAGTTGTATAAAAAGACTCCAAGTTTGTAAACAAGAGAGTAAAACAGTAGACAATTACTTTAAAGAATTAGAGAGAGCAAAAACTAGGGCAAGCATTCAGGACGACGAATGATTTGTGTGGGGGAGGGGGGCTTAAGCGTGATATCGCTTTGGCTGTGGAAATGCAAAACTATACCAGCTTGGTGGATATGCTGCACCTAGCCCGAGTAGTGGAGTCGTACAATAAACCACTCTAGAGTTCTAGCTCGACCTCACCAAGCTACAAGAAGACCATCTGGTCACCTAGCCCCGGACCACACTCCACACCGCAGCCCAACTTGGAAAGAAAGGCTTTGACGCCTTGATATCCGAGTGTTGCTAAGTCACCAGCCACTTCTCGCACCCTCGTCAATTCAATCACATGCTTCAGGTGCTCAGGAAAAGGCCATATTATGTCCCAATGCCCCAATCTGCGAAAAGTCCTAATGATTAAAGAAGAGGGCTATATAAGCGAAGACGACAGCACTGACTCCGATATGCCAAAACTGACTTCCGGAACGATAAAGATGACACCACAAAACACGAGGAAGCCTTCATCGACGTCAACCACTAAGAAGCTAGCGTATATGTCGCTTGATCCTTAAGTGCTAGAATAATTGAGGATGAGAGCTAGAGGGCCAACATCTTTAGCTCCTGAGTAAAGATTGGGAAGGTCGCAGTTCTTATTATCGACTTCCGCAGCTACACCAACATCACGAGCACTTTTCTGGTGGCCAAGCTTACCCTGCTGATGGTTGAACACCCTCACTCGTACCCGCTGCACTGGTTAGATAACTCTGCTAGTATAAAGGTATCAAAACAAGTCAGGGTGCCTACTCAGATTGGACGGTTTAAATCTAATGCATTATGTGATATGGTCCCAATGCAAGCAAGCTATATTTTACTCCGACGTCCATGGATTTTTTACCACAAGGCCACTCACCACTACGTCTCGAACACATACACAGTCAAACAGCAGACGAAGATGTTTACCTTGAAGCTTATGCCGCCCACCAAAGTCAGATCAGAAAGCCGATAGATGAAGATTGCTTTTTCTATATAGGCAAAGGAATGCAATGATAAGCAGACTCGGGTTGCCTCTGACCCAAAAAAGGGGTTGGCGCAGTCAGGCCCAAGGAAGACTGGTTTCTTTACCAATCGCCAAGCTGAGGAGCCTGAAATTGACTGGGCTATCTTTCCTGCTGACTTTTCTTTATCGCAGGAAACTTTGCGAATTTCATCACGGGGGTGGAAGCCAGATCCCTCACCTTGGAAATACAGGGTTCAACTTTGTATTGATTTATATTTTACTAACCCTTTCCTTTTTACACGTCACGGCAGGATTCGAGGATGAACTTTTCAACGGAGTTCGAAAGTCACAAAAGAAAGCTCCGTGATCTGAACCGAGCTGCTCAACATCATGGCTTGAAGCTAGGAGGGTTTTCTTAAAGTTCAATGGTTCTTGAATTTCTTGAAATGGGTCTTGGAAAATCTTGAAGAAATGAAGGAATCTTGAAGTTCATGATTTACAACATTTTAGACGGCTTTTCCTACATCAAGTTTTGACTTCAACATGCTACATTAATTGATCTGAATCCATCAGCACGTGGGCTTCACCAATTCGGCCTACCTATGACACGCCATTGATGAAACCATAGTTCCACTAGGGTTAGGTTTTAGGTGTTTGAATAGAATTAGGATTTGTGCATGTTCCTAATTCTACTCCTAATTTGTTAAGATTGTTAGAAGGTTGTTACAAGTTTGTTACAACTAACTATTGCCTTTTGTCTTTTTTTCCAAAAAGGTTTTCACTTCTTGAATCTTTTTTTACTTAAGATTGTTTTTCAATTCTTTATTGATTTTTCAGTTTCCTTCTTTCTTTGAAGTAGCTGAAATTCATCACCAAGTTGTCATGCTTCTTTTGGCAACTTATTTTCTTGTAGAATACCAACTCTAGTTGGTTTCCATTTTCTTTCCTTCTTTATTTGTAAAAGGCGCGCAACTTCTTCTATTTAAAGAAAAGTTGGCAAATTATCCATGCATCAAATAATAGAATTCAGATTGCTATATATTTGTGAGGTTTAATCCTTAGCTTAAGAGTTCTTATTTTGCACTTGTATAATTTGCATGTTTCTGTTTAGATAACACAAGCGAGACTATAGGATAATTAGGTTTCTTACATCACCTAATTTATGCTGGTTTAAATTCGTTTATTCTTACTAGGTTATAGCTAAAGTAGTTTATCTCACTATGTGCCTTGTTTGTAATTCTCGAAATCTAAGTAAGTAAGATTGTGCCCTTCAACGATTCACTTTCCTTGTTAACTTTCTGCACTGTGAGGACTTCTTCAAAAAACTCACATCAGGTGGACACCATCACCAGCCTGATAACCCTGAGAGCATTGAGTAGATCATCTATGAACAGTTCTGAGGAATTTTTTCATCTGTATCACCAGATGAAGCGGAAGTGGCCGCAACCCTCACCTATATTCCTGATGTGGAACAGAGTTCATGATGCAGCAAAATTGCCTAGGAAAGTCGGATTAATAGACGTAGCTTTTAACCTCTAGAGCCCCTACCTTGGATTCGACAGACTATTAAATTAACCTAAGCTAATTAAACACGCAATTGGAACCAAGATCAAGAATAAAAGAGTCAAAACAAAGCATGCAATTAGGCAGAGAAATTACCTAATAGCCTATATGATGTGAACTCCTTATCCCCAAAACCGTGGAAACCAAGAACTCGATGCGGAAAGTGCCAAGGAAAGTCGGAATGCAAGACGCAACTCTTCGCTTTTAGAATCCTTACCCTTGGATTCGGCAAACTACTAACTTACAATGTAAATTAAACACGCAATTCGAACCAAGTGGAGAAAACTAGGATTGAAACAAAGCTTAGCAATAGACAGAGAAATTATCTATTAGCTTATGTTTCTATAGCATTTAGCAATTAACAAACATGCAAATTATATAAGCCCAAAATAAGGTGAGTGATTAAAGAAGTATAAAACTATAACTTAAATTATTTAATCAAATAATTAAAAGTGGAACTCGGCTGCCCTATTTATAGGGAGTTGGCCGAATTCAAGAAACCAAAAACAAAGAGGAAATAGAACTAGAATTGGAAAACAATCAAGAGATTGATTTCCTACAAGACCCAAATCCTAAAGGAACTAGGATTCGATGGACAAGGAAATTCGGCTGCAAGTGGGGAGGAGCTGGCCGAATCTACAAGTGAAAAATGAGAAAATGAAGAAGTAGAAACAAATCACAAAAAGGTTTCAAGAAGGTAAACCTTTTGGGTAACTACTATCCTAGTAAGCCTAGTTGTAACAAACTTGTAACAACCTAACAAACTAGTAACAAACTTTGGATAGAATTAGGTAACATGCACAAAACCTAATCCTACCCTAACCTAAGCTTCCAAGTGGCGTGTGGGCTGCTTCTTATGGGCTTGGCCTAGCCGAATTAATGGAATGGACTCCAAGGTGGGTTTTGGCCCATTTTGAGTGGCGCATGAGGTAGATGATGTAAGGAGGTTCTGGAATCTTTTGGAATCTCCTAGAATCATTTCAGAACGTCAAAAATCAAGAATTTCAAGATTCTTCAAGATTCAGTAAACAGCGAAATTCAAGATTTTCAAGAAAATCAAGAACTTCAAGAAATGCCCTTTCCTTCAGCTAGATTGATTAGTAGGCTCCATTTCCTCTGTAATGGAGAGTAAAGTGACGCTTTTAACCTTTCTTCTATTCTCTTCAAGGACGTTTGTGTCCGTAACGAGCTGGGCTTCTGAAGTACACTTTCGGACAAGGTTTTCAAGATCTGCTCTGAGCTTCCTTGCCCTCCTTCGGGTCATAGGCTCATCTATGTTAACGAACGGATCTCTTTGATAGGGACTTGGGTCCTGGAGCATTGGCGGGCCTCTATGGAGCACACGAACCTCTGCTGCACTTCCCAAGTCTGCATCACTCGAACTGTGATCCTCTGCATCCTGACTTGTCGTAGAGTTGGGGATGCCCTCATCACTATAGTTTTTGTAACCTATCGTAAATTCACAAACATGCAAATTACTTAAAGTCAATAAATGAGAGTATTTTAATATAATATAAAACTAATTCTTATAATTAAATCAACTAAAAAATAATGAAGAATTCAGCCCCTACTTATAGATGTAGGGTACAAAATGTTTAGTCCTAAAACAACTAGGAAAAGACACAAAAGTGGAATCCAATCAAGAGATGAATTCCTTACAAACTTGAAACCTAAAAGAACTAGGTTTAGGCATCTCACTAATTTTTGCTACCTCCTTTAATGAATATGGAAAAAATTACAAGTGAATTAAGAAACCAAAAACTAGTACAAAAATGAGTTCAAGAAGGGAACCCTTTTTGGAAACTACTAAGTGCAAGTTTAAGTGTAACAACCTTAAACTAACTACCAATTAAAATAAGAGTAGTACTAGGAAACATGCCCAAATCCTAACCCCAATCAAACCCTAACCCTAATCTAAACCCTAATAAATTTTGGGTTGTACAAATTTTGGGCTTCTCTTTGGGCCTGGCAGAAACTTGAGGTGGATGGAAAACAAGGAGTCTCGGCCAATTTGATGATATCGCATTTTGTTGATAATGAAGGGAGGTTTCTAAATTGTCTGGAATCTCCCAAAATCATTTCGGAAAGTAAAAAATCAAGAACATCAAGATTTTCAAGATTATGCAAATTATGAAATTCAAGATTTTCAAGAAAATTAAGAACTTCAAAAAATGTCTTTTTAAAGTTCAAGAACCTTCTGGTATCTTCAAGAACTTCAAGAAATGACCATTTTTTCAGTGAGAATGGTTGTTAGGCACCTTCATTGATTTCGAATAAGATGACGCTTTTAGCCTTCCCGACATTATTCTTTAGGGCATTGCTATCTGTTGTTAGTTGGGCTTGCCTTGCACAAGTTTGAACTAGGTCTGTAAGATCTGTTCATAGCTTCTTGGTCTTTATTTGAGTTATTGGCCCAAATATATCAACCAGTGGATCCATGTGGTAAGGACTCAGATCATGAATAGTCTCTGCCTCAGTTCTCGAGTTCTCTTCTACATTCTCTGGATCCTCTGTGCATGGACTTGTCGATAGTTGGGGATGGCCTCACTAATTCTAGTGTGAGTATTTGCATAGGCTATTGGACTCATGTAGCCATGCACATAGTTGGAAATTAAAAAGGCACTCAAACTTATGCACTCATTCAAGTCACAGAGGCCTGAAGTATAATCCATGCTTTTTTTAAAGAAGTTTGGCATCTTTCAGGTCCATGTGTGTTGTCTTTCATTCTAGGTTTCTTATATTATGGGTGTCTCCTGCCTGGAATCAACTGCACACACATTATCTACTTATCCCGAATGTGGTGTCTCCTACGCGAGTCATTAAGTTTTGCCTGACAATCTTATGCAATGTGGTTTACTGCCTTTCCCCAAATCTCATGTCTCTCATTATCGACATAGGCAAGGCGTTTGACATGAACTAACACAAAACGGGGTTTCAAAATCGTTTATTTGTGTGACACCCCAGATTTACCACGCCGCATACAAGGAGTTGGCTTCATCAGATGCCTGTCTGGTTCACACCAGGACTCAATACATGCAGAACGTAATAACTGTACCATTTATTATAACAAAATAAACTTACATAGCCCTAAAGTACATGATTATTAGAGTACGAGCTTGTCTCTATCATTCCTGCCTTCTTGCTATACCTCACTATTCCAGTACTTCCCGATGTCCTAGTGAGCATATTCATCTTTGTACTAAAGATCTGTGACTTATTTTGAAAACAGAAAACAAAACAAGAAAATGGAATGAGCCCTTGTTCAGTGAGAGTTCACCATTTTCGCAAACATTTACCAAGTTGCATTGATTACCCATGCATATAATTTAGGCAAATCCTAACATATAACATTCATGACTCATGCAGGTGATGCGACGATCCAAAGTTAACTTTTAACGTTAAGTTTATTGGGTCAAACGGAGGAGGAAGCTGAATGTGCTAAATTAAATTAAATGGGTTTGAGATTAAGTTGATCCAATTTAATTGAATGGCCCAACCCAAATGATTAATGGTTATCACGTAAATTACATGCATGGCAGAAAGGAGATCACATAAATTACATGCATGGCCGGCAGTCAATTCCCTTTAAAATTGATCAAAACAAAATAAGTGGATGCATGGGATTCAAATGCAAAGCTGATTACAAATGCCTACACGGGTTGCTGGACAAAAATCGGCAAATACAATCCGATTACAAGTCCGAGAGGCAAGTTGACTTGCATACGATTATGATTGATTCGGTTTTATCTTTAGGATTTTAATGTCATTAGGTATTTGTTTCGTAGTACAAAATTCCATTGTTACAACAATCCTAGTTCTTTTAGGATTTGTTTCTTGTAAGAGATCAATCTCTTGATTGATTTCTACTTCTATAGCTTTGATTCATTTTAGTTCTTATCTCCAACTAAAACCTAGTTCATTTAGGTTTCAGTTTGTAAGGAATCAATCTCTTGATTGAATTCTAATTTTAATTGTTTTCTACTTCTTTTTGTACTGGAATTCGAACCTCCTATAACTATAAATAGGGGTTCAATTCTCATTATTCGATAGTTGATTTAAGTTAAAGAAAGTATTAGTTTATACTCTTAAATCACTCTCCTTTATTGAGCTTTCGTAATTTGCATGTTTTGTGAATTGCCATAAGTTTAGAAACTATAGGCTATTAGGTAATTGCTCTGCCTAATTGCATGCTTTGTTTGGACTCTTTATATTCTTGATCTTGGTTCGATTTGCATGTTTAAAATTAGCTTAGGTTAATTTTAGTAGACTGCCGAATCCGAGGTAGGGATTCTAGAGGTTAAGAGCTGCGTCTCGCAATTTCCAGACTTTCCTTGGCAAGTATTCCGCGTCGAGTACCCCGTTCCACATCAATTGGATCAGGGGCTCACATCAGCAGGTTTCATAGAACATATAATGAGGATGAGGGGTGTTCGCCAAAGTTCTATATGAACGATAAACAATGGGCCAATTCACCTCAGTGTAATCATAATCATAATTATAATCGTAAACATACCATATCATCAGCCCAAACATATACAGACATATATAAGGCCCTCATGGTCGGGACTAATTTCGATATCACGAATGTAGATGATCCAGACGGCCAATGTCTATATTGGCTCGTGGGATCAAATCGAATATCATATAATAGATCCGACACAGCTTATGTGTGAGACCCCACAATTTTTCATTCTAGATTTAACCTTTCGGTTATATATTTCTTATAAAATATCTCTTTAAACTTAATTGTGTGTAGTCATAAGGTTATATAACTTCCTTAAAAATTTTAGGGAGATTTTATTATTCAAATTATAAATGTTCTAATTATTAGTTTAAAGTTAGGAAGGTTTCTAAAACGAAATCATTACTACGTAAAATTACGATTTTAGAACAAACGATAAAATTGAGATACTTAGTTAGGATCAAGTTTTGAACCATTAGGAAGATTAAAAATATATATTACATGTTCTAAGATTTATAAATATAGAAAATTAGCTTAAACATATATTGGAGAAAATAAATTAAATAAGATAACACGACTCTTGTGTTAGATAAGATTTGGTATGAAGGAATGTTAGAAATATAAGTAAATAAATGATTAAAACAAATTATAAATATATAAATATCTGTAGTGGCGGTGAGTTAAGCTTATTTAATTTAAGAATCATTAAAAAAGTAGTTAAGTTTTATATATTATTGTTAAGATTATATTAAAACCTTGTTTTGATATAATTAAAATTAAAATCCTAAATTTTATAATTACTTTAATATTTTTAAATGATTTCTTTTAAAGAAAATAATTGTTATAGACATTACTACAAAAATGGGCTTTAATGGCGGTTATAAAGGGCTTTTAACGGCGGGGTTTAGCATTTTTGAACCGCCATCTATCTGGCAGCCGTAGTAAGTTAGCGGACTTTCTACGGCGGTTAGAACCGCAGTAGAAAGTGCGGACTTTCTACTGCGGTTCAACGACGAACCGCCGTAGAAAGTCCGAACTTTCTACTGCGGTTAGACGTTGGACCGCCGTAGAAAGTCCAAACTTTCTATTACAGTTCACTGACGAACCGCAGTAGAAAGTCCGAACTTTCTACTGCGGTTCACCAACGAACCGTAGTAGAAAGTCTGAACTTTCTACTGCGGTTCAGCCACGAACCGCAGTAGAAAGTTTGGACTTTCTACTGCGGCCAACGTCTAACCGCAGTAGTAAGTTCTGAGTTTCTACTGTGGTTCGTGAATGAACCGCAGTAGAAAGTTTAATTTACACTGCGGTTGAATGGTTGAACCGCAGTAGAAAGTGGCCACTTTTTACCCCAAAACGCGTGAAAATCATTAAAAACCTGGTTTAAAGCAAAACCTGCTGCTAACACTTGAAATTTATTACAAATATCACCAATATACAAATTGAAATCGCTTTTATAATACAGCATATCCAAAAACTATTTGTACAACTATAATATGAACAAGTTTAATTAGTATCCTTCAACTACGACGGATGCTCCAAAATATATCTAGCGCATATTTTTCGCACTGCATCTATATCCACATTGCTTAATGGAGTGCGGTCGAGCTTGAAGTGCTGCAACAGAGTTTTTTGAAATTAAAAAGTACCCGAGTAAGCAAAATGAAATACAGTCAATTAAGTAAGTAATGAGAAATATATATTTACCTTTTCAAGTGCAAATGTGGATGATTTCATTGCTATTTGGTACATGTAGTGCATTACATAGTACCCACACTCCCAATTGCTCGTTTGCTTTTTATGCTAATGAATTAATATATACGAGTTAGAAGATCATACAATTAATTGTATACAACACAACGGTGAGTAAAAAATTTCTACGAATATTCATAACTAAACTCGTATTAATCTAATTAATTAAATAACTAGGACTCACTAATTTGTACTGATCGAAAAGGCAATTGTATGCATATATTAACTAACCTACAGTACTGGACTCACGGATTGCATGCATAAATCAAATCCACCAATAAATAACGTGACTAACTAATATATTAATTAGCTAACACTACTAACTTATGCTACTAGCCTCACGGATTTAATTAAAACAACTAAACACTACTAATTGCTTAGGCTACTAGACCCACGGATGTAATTAAAAAATTTAATAAGAACCAATTTAATTTACCTTAACTACTATCCACGAAGGTTGCATATGCACATTGCTGGGCAATCCCAAGAAAGCTTGATAGTTAAACATCACCCTATAAAAATGAAAGCGGCACGAAAATAATTAGCAATATATGGATATATAGGCATTCTAACAGTTGTTAATATATATAACTCACTCGTCTATAAGCACCACCGCCTCCTCCTTCTGTGGATTTTGTAAAGAATCAAACCAGTATACAACCTTATCTACTGGTCTAATGGCTATTAGCATCCAATGTTCACTGCCAACAAAAAATTTAATGACGTATGTCAGATCTTTATATCAATGTTTCTTAAATATTAGACAATCGCTTACAGTGTCACTTACCTCTGAAGATAAGGCACCAGATACATTTCTTTATTCCTATCCTTCAAGATTCGCGCAATGTAGTTTACCCTAGCTTCAAGCGTAGTGAGTGCGGGTGTGACATGATCAGCCGAGAGGAAACCTATCCCCTTTCTCCCATTCCTTTCAACTAACTCATGTAAAGCTCTAAAGAATTTACAAAAAGGGCTTCATTGGTTAGCCTATGCACATGGAATGCATACTATATATAACAATAATCAGAAATAGGTTATAAAATTAAGTGGAAACTCACTGGGTGAACAACTGCATCAAACTATTTGAGACCTGGCTTTCTCTGGTCAATAACTCTTTGAGATCCCCTCGATCCATCAGATTAGGCAGGTCCAAACCTATGACTTCTCTTGTCATTTGAAAGAAGAAGCCATTGAAGCCCGAATCATTATCCATTCGGAGCTGTAACTCTTGCAATGGATCAGATGTCGATGAGGATGACTCCTCAGTCGGAACCGTCGCCGAAGGAGATGTCTTGTCATCCATAGAATTCATCCGGCCTTTTTTCTTTTGGGCACTTTTATCCACCTAACATCATTTGAAATAACATTAAATATACAAAACTGTATTAAGTAATACACAAATAAATGAAAGAATATACCTTTGTTACCGGAGCCGGCTGAATAATTTCAATCAACTCTTTAGGCCATTCCACGAAAAAGGACTTGGCCATTCCCACTGTTGCAGCCTCTTCCTCAGGGAATGGTAGCGGGGCACAGTCATCATAGGAAATTTTAATTGTGACCCTCGCGCAACCTTTCCTAAGCTCGGGCCCGTGGTGCTTGCTTTGCTTATAAATATGTCCCTTTGCCACAAGCTTACGCCGCTTTTGCGAATCCTCAGAGAGGAACAGATGGCATTCACACCTGTCCTAAGATAATAGGCAAGCGAATGAACATTAGTCAACTATTAAGTCTAACTTTACAAAGCACTGTAATAATGAAAAAAAAAATTGAAGTAGAAAGTTGCCATCTAAACAAGTATTCACTTTGAACCAATCCAAGGTATTATTCAAAGCCTAAAACATGCACTGAATTTAATTTAGTTTTAAAAATACCACGTGTATTCTATGAAAATATACATATTAATTTTATTTACCTTGTATTCGCCTAAAGCACCCCCGTCAGAGGCTTTGATGGGGTCCGTAGCTGCAACATGTAGCATCTCCAACTCGGGCAACCTTGTAGGTATCAGAGGAGAAACAGGGCTCACAGGGGAAACAGGGACCGCTCCGGAGGTCTCTGGGTGCGAGCTCTCATCTTTGGCATTATTGATGACGGTGGCTTTTAATGTATCATAGTCGGTTCCCATCTTACCACATAGCAACCCAACCATCATCTTCAGCTGTGTCTGACATTCATCGAGTTGGGCAGTGGATTTCTGAAGCTGTTGCTTAGTTAAATCAAGTTCATCTTTAAGCGACGTCCTTGTTTTCTGTGGGAAAACCTCTGTGATACGTGCCCGCGTAGAATGGCCGCGATAACGACCGGGGTGATCGCGCTTTCCCGTTGCAATGACAAGAATGTCATTCCTACCCTCTGCAACGGTCTCCCCTTGGGACTCGCGGGAACATAGATTTTCCTACACATTTTTCCAAATATAGTAAATGTAAATAGATCAATTAAATATAAATAAATACACATATACAGAGATTATTCATTTATGTATATAAATTTTAAATATAAAATTGATAACCATAATTATAAAATATAAATAAATACACATATATACAAATTAATCATTTATTTACTTTACAGTGACAAATAGATAATTATAATTGCGATATAAACATTTAATGACAACCAAATTATTAATTAGCATTTCATCATAGATATCTAGTAATAAATAATCAGTTATAATAAAAAATCTATACACATAGACTTTAAATATTAAAAGAATTAAAACATAAGAAAATGTATGGTGCAAAACTTACAATTTCCATCCCTACACGCCCAGCCTCTGGCGTGAAGTATTCCCCTTTTTTGTTCGTGTGGGCATGTCTCCAAAGGTGATGACGGCCTGGCCCTGAATAAGAATCTTTGCCTTCTTCTTCGGACTGACCCTCCTCTGAAGGCTTCTTTCCGGATGCACTCACCTCCTCGTCATGCAACTGCTGCTTCAGCAGTCGGTAGCCACCGCGAGATAAATTATGGTAGAAAGCATTTAAGTTGGCATTCTTTTGCGCTTTTCCACGAATTGACTAGAGAGAAAGATAATGAAAAATTATTATCCCTAAACTGAGCAATTTCAAATATCCAAAAAGAAGAAGGAAATCAATTTTAAAAAAATATACCTGGAATTCTTCTGTCTCGCGGCTAGCCTTGAACTTAATCCATGTCTCCCTAGGGAGAAATTTATATTCCAAGCATGGGTCCCTACCCTTCATGGCACCATGTACATATTTCCCTAAATAGGATTTCCAATCTTTCCACCGTTTACCGGCATAAGAAATCCACTTTGTTTCGAGTTCTTCGGTTGACTCGAAAACAAATAATGCCTACAGTGAAAATTAGGAGTAAAAATTTAGTGAGGAATTTGAGTTCATTTGTATGGAAGAATTAAGAAACAAACAATGCATTATAATTAAAGAAAATACCCGTATTTCCATCCAAACTCTCTTCTTGATCTCCTCGGGAACTTTGGGCCATGATTCATATTCCACTATGTCCACTTTGCTCCGGGCCGTATATGCCACAAAGGTAATCCACTTTACATGATACACTTTAGGCTCGAGCTTGGAATTAAAAGAAATGGCAATAGTTTTCCCATTCTTTCGCATTTCCAATAGATCATTGCAATTTGTGGGCCCTCTACCTCTACTAGATGTAGTAGAAGAACCATCTCCATTGCCATTACCCTCATCACTATGCTCCGTATTTCTTTTTCTTTTTCGGCCCATTGAAAGTACCTTAAACTTCATTTACATAGAAAGAGAATTCAATATAACATATATGCAATTAAAGAAAAGCTTTAATGTCAAATACAAGAATGCTTGTAATGTTGAAAAAAAAGGCAATGTACATTCGCAAAATTCACTCCTAAAAATACACAATTACCATTATCCAAATTAAACCAAATGAGGGCCAAAAAAAAGTGGACTTATCAAGGGTACCATTGATAAAGTACTTCACATTTCACAACCAACAACTAATGTGGAAAAAAAGGCAATGTACATTCGCAAAATTCACTCCTAAAAATACACAATTACCATTATCCAAATTAAACCAAATGAGGGCCAAAAAAAAGTGGACTTATCAAGGGTACCATTGATAAAGTACTTCACATTTCACAACCAACAACTAATGAGAACAATCATTCATTTCTACTAAAGGAATAAAATTTCACAAAGTGGAATCAACAACAAAGCATTTTCCTCATTATCACTAAAGGAGGAACACTAAATCGAATAAAAATCGAAATCAAACACCAATGTTCTAAAATTAATCAAGCAAAACCGAAATAATCATTTGAGTTTCTCATTTTCAAAAAAAACCCCGAATTTCAAAGGGTACCTAATGGAACATTAATCAAAACCCTAGGTTCTCAACTTATGTAGGACAAAACACTCAATTCAACAACCAAACCAAATGCTACAAACAATCAATAAATCCAAAAACTTTCCAAGCTTTCATCACAAGGATTAAAACCGAAATCAACCATAAATATCAACCCAAAAAATCCTAGTGCAATGGGAAGCATTTACAAAATGTAAGGTTAAATACACAAAAGTTTTAAAATGAAAGCATAGAAGGTGGAACCTTTTGGGTGAACTCAAAAAAATCCAAGCTTTAAGTTTATATGGGAGGGTGGAAATGGAGAGCCGAACAACGGCCTTGCGTGGTCCGGCCGAACAATCGGTGAATGCTTGGGCAGCCGACGGGTGATCGGAAGGTGGAGGAGCTCGCCGGCGATGGGAGAAGCGGCGAAGAAGACGAACGGCCGCGGGAGAGAAGCTTCGGGAAACAGGGGAAGTGAAGGGGAAAAGAAGGGAGAAGAAAGGAAGAGAATGAGGGAGGAAATGAAAAAAGTGAAAATTTGAATTTTAATAAATGACCGGTCGACGGTTCAACGGCGGTTCAACCGCGAACCGCAGTTGAAAGTACCTTTCAACTGCGGTTCAACCGCGAACCGCCGTTGAAAGTTTACTTTCAACTGCGGTTCAAGGTTGAACCGCCGTTGAAAGGTACTTTCAACGGCGGTTCACAAGTGAACCGCAGTTGATTCTCCTTTCAACTGCGGTTCGCGGTTGAACCGCCGTTGAAAGTCCCCACTTTTTCTCGGTTTAAGTAGAGGAAAAAATTGGAGCCAATTTCCGCGCGGGCATATTTTAATATTAATTTTTTTATTTTCCATTTTCAAAAAACTATTCCCACAATTTTGTAAATATAATAATACATACCCAGATTTTGTATATTTATTAATTATGTACACAATCTCGACTTTTATTAACCATTTCATAATTAAATTTCAAATTTTTAATTGAACCATATATTTGCATTTAAATTTCCTGCACGTGCTGCTACACGTACAATTCAAAGATAAAAATTAATAATTTCCGTAAATTTAATACATGTAAGAGCCAAGAAAGTAATAAGCTTCATTATGTTCCCTAAAATTCCTACTTTTTCGACTTGGCGAACGGGATAAAAAAATCAAATCCACAAATGCATTAGGTACGTATAGTAATATAAAAATTAATTAATAAAATTTAAGTGGCCGAAAAAAAATTAAATAGATACTGTACATGTACATTATTTCATTAATTTACATATATATATATAAACATCTTCCTCTTTTCTCCTTTCCCCTCTTGCACATCATCCAACTCTCTCCTCTCTGCTCTCGATCTCTTGTAAATTTCCACTGCATAAATAAAATGTTTTCATGCATTCACGCGAAGAATTGAAGACTTGAAGACAACTTTTATAATTAAGTCTTATATATATATATAATGTACGTATTTTGAAAAAAATGGAGGTTTACGTTAGGTCGACTCTGTCGGGGCCGGAAGACCATCATCCTCGAGGTCAAATCCTGCGACCCAATTCAGAATGTAAAAGCGAAAATCCAGGAAAAGGGTGGCGCTTCACTATCTATTTCAATCTTAAGAGTCACCGCGGTTAATTTATGAAAATCGGGAAAAAAAACTTAATAGAGAGTAGGGTTTAGGGTTTAGGGTTTAGGGTTTAGAAAATGATAAGAAAATAGAAAATTCATGAGTAGCGCGGGAATTGGCTCCAAAAACTACTTTTCTACGGCGGTTCAACCGAGAACCCACCGTAGAAAATACTTTCTACGGCGGTTCATGTTTGAACCGCCGTAGAAAGTTTGATTTAGAAAAATAGTTTTTGGAGCCAATTCCCGCGCTACGTACGTACGCATGGATTTTCTATTTTTTGTACCAAATTCAAAATACATTATATATATATAAGAATTAATTATAAAAGTTGTCTTAAAGTATTCAATTCTTGAAATGAAAATATTTTATTTATGTAGTGGAAATTTACAAGATATCGAGAGCATAGAGGATCGAGAGAGTTGGATATATGATGTGCATCAAGAGGGGAAAAGAGAAAAGCGAAAGATGTATATATATATATATATGTATGTATAAACATATATGTATATATATATGTTTGTAAATTAATGAAATCCAGTATCTATTTAATTTTTTTCGGCCACTTAACTAATATTAATTAATTTTTATATTACTATGCGTACCTATAATGCATTTGTCGAAAAAGTAGATATTTTAGGGAACATAATGAAGCTTATTACTTTCTTGGCTCTTACATGTATTAAATTTACGAAATTTATTAATTTCTATATTTGACCTATAATTATTGTACGTGTAGTAGCACGCGCGGAAAATTTAAATGCAAATATATGGTTCAATGGAACATTTGAAATTTTATTATGAAATGGTTCATAGAAGTCGGGATTGTGTACATAATTAATAAATATACACAATCAGGGTATGTATTATTATATTTACAAAATTGTGAGATTAGTTTTTTGAAAATGGAAAAAAAATTAATATTAAAATATGCCCGCGCGGGAATTGGCTCCAAATTTTCTACGAGGAGACCTTTCATCGGCGGTTCAACCTCGAACCGCCGTTGAAAAATGAATCCACCACGGTTCACGAGTGAACCGCCGTTGAAAGTGGACTTTCAACGGCAGTTCATTCTTGAACCGCAGTGGAAAGGTTGTTCAACGGCGGTTCGCGGTTGAACCGCCGTTGAACCGACGACCCGGTTACTTAAAGTTCAAAATTTTTGAACTTTCTTTTCCTCCCTCATTCTCTTCCTCTCCTCTCCCATTTTTTCCCCTGCATTTCCCCTGTTTCCCGAACCCACTGACAAGTAATTTATGAAGAGTTAAGTATAAAATCAAAACAAAATGAACTGTATAGATTCCCCTGCAAATTTTACCAAAGTACTACTCCTTGGAAGAAAAAAATAATGATACAAGAAACATTTATTCATAAATGAAAAACAAGGAAATCAATTTTCCGGAAAATTTGACAAAGTCTCCCCTATAAATGTAACGTACTCCCTGTAAATTCGAGGCACATATACTTAAATACTTCACTAAAATTCCAACTATTTCGAATAATACGGAATTCAGTTTCAAATCACTTCAGACAGAATCTCCTCTGCTTGTTTTTTACCAAAACACAAGTGCAATTTAAGATCAGCACAGAAGCTTCACACAATTTCAAACAATAACATATTCATTTATAAACAGTTCCGCATATGAAGTCCCTGGAAATTTTGTCCCTTGATTGCGCGGCTTCATCCGAGTTGTGACCTGTTTCAATCCCACAGTACGAAGGATAAAAATAAATGTTGTTATAAATTTATGTCCACCTCTTTTCATTAAAATCAAAGAAACATATACAAATACACACACACACATACACACCCACGGGAATTGAAGTTTAATAAAAACAAACAATATACCTGAAAATGATTCTTAACTTATTCTCTTTCTCTTATGGGACACTTGATCCTCGAACCATAATCCTTCGCTGTGGTCATCACGAAGTATGTATTTATCAAGTTCCCTATCTTCCTCATCTGCTCTCGGTTCAGGTAACCCACTAGAGAAAGGGCCAGCCTCATGAAGCCCTTCTTCTGTATCAATCCCTTCCACACCGTGATGTTGTTTACCATGAAGAACAACAGACCAATGTTCGTCGCAAGGATCGGTGATATAAAAAACTTGTTTCGCCTGCGATGCAAGTATAAATGGTTCCCCCTTGAAACCCTCCCGATTAAGGTTGACCAAGGTAAAACCCAATGGATCATCAGTTCGAACCCCACTATTGTTATCAACCCATTTGCAGCGAAATACAGCTACTTTGAAACAAACATAGTCAAGCTCCCAAATATCTTCGATCACCCCGTAATAAGCCATGCTTGCATACAATGGATTTTTATCCTTCCTGCTAGAAACATGTAAAGCCTCTGAGATTAATGTAACACCACTGTTTTGTGCCGTACTCTTCTCATCTTGTCTCTTAGTAGCAAATGAATATCCATTTATGTCATAGCATGAAAATGCTCGTACCGCAGGGCTGGGCCTAAATGCCAACCATTTCAATGTCTCCGAAACGTCTTTGCCCAGGACAGCATTACCAAACCAATAGACAAATGTCCGAATATGTTCATTGAGCACACGTTGATCCGTCCAAGCAGGATAAGACGTTCTTATTGACTGTATGTGGTCTGTCACATAGGGCGCAACTTCTTCAGAATTGCGCAGAATGTAGAGATGCGCCTTCATCAATTCAACATTAGACGGCAAAAAAAATTTTCCTCCCCTTGTGCCCATACCTGTAATCCTCCCATCGTGCCGATTCTTAGATATTCCAATGGATGCGGTCCCGGCCAAGTACTCAGTGCAAAACTCAATTACCTCCTCAGCTATATAACCTTCAACAATACTAGCATCAGGACGACAACGATTCTTAACATACCCCTTATATACTTTCATATATCGCTCGAATGGGTACATCCATCGCAAATGAACAGGCCCGCAGATTTTTATCTCTCTAACCAAATGAATCACCAAATGCACCATAATATCAAAGAAGGCGGGTGGAAAATACATTTCTAATTGACAAAGGACAACAGTTATTTCATCTTGTAGCTGATCAAGTCTTTCGCGCGCGATAACCTTGCTACATATAGCATTGAAGAAGAAACAAAGTCTTGTTATACTGGACTTAACATGCTTGGGCAATATCGAGCGAATAGCTACAGGCAACAATTGCTGCATTAAGGCATGGCAATCATGAGACTTCAAACCAACCAGTTTTAAATCTTTCAAGGAAACAAGTCTGCTTACATTTGAAGAATATCCGGATGGAACTTTGATGCTACGCAAACTTGAACACAGTTGTTTTTTCTCTTTTCTGGACAAAGTGTGACAGGCAGGGGGTAGATATGTGCGTTGTCCTCGAGCTACCGGTGCTAAATTTGCTCTTATGTTCATATCAACCATATCAAGTCTCGCGTTATAACCATCCTTAGTTTTACCAGGGATGTTCAAGAGCGTACCTAACAGGCTTTCGCAAATATTTTTCTCAATATGCATAACATCGAGACAATGTCTGACATCCAAGTTCTCCCAGTATGGAAGTTCAAAAAATATGGATTTTTTCTTCCAACAACCTGTATCATTATTGCTGGACTCCGAAGTTTTACCGAACTCCACATTGATGTCCGTCACACGAGCTTTCACCTCTTGCCCGCTCAAGGGTTCTGGAGCTTTTCTGAACTCTTGGAATCCATTGAATGCTCTTTTTATACGGCGATACGAATGAGTCTCGGGAAGAAATCTGCGATGCCCAAGGTATACTGTCTTCCTCCCATGTGCAAGCTGACAAAAATCTGTACTCTCCTCACATATTGGACATGCTTTATGCCCTTTAACAGAGTACCCAGACAAGTTTCCATAAGCAGGAAAATCATTAATGGTACAGAACAACATGGCACGTAATGTGAACATTTCTTCACGGTAGGCATCAAACACAGGTGCGCCTTCATCCCATAACTTTTTCAAGTCTTCAATAAGAGGAGCAAGATACACATCGATGTCATTTCCTGGTTGCCGTGGGCCTGAAATCATTAGAGACATAAGTATGTACTTGCGCTTCATACACAAGTAAGGCGGCAAATTGTAAATAACCAACATCACTGGCCATGAGCTATGTGTGCTACTCAGACTGCCAAACGGGTTCATTCCATCAGTACACAGACCAAGCCTCAAATTTCTGGCTTCTCCCCCGAAAGAAGGATACATTGAATCAATCTTTTTCCACTGATCTGAGTCTGATGTATGCATTATCACCTTGTCATCATCACTGGGAATACACCGATCTGAATGCCATGTCAATAGTTTTGCATCTTTTTCATTAGCGAACAACCGTTTAAATCTCGGTATTATAGGAAGATACCACAGAACCTTAGCCGGCGACCCCTTCTTTTGCGCATCAGAACTGTCTTCAACAGCATCACACAGCTGCTTGTTTTTGTATCGGAGAGTTTTACACTTAGGACACCGCAATAAATCCTTATACTCATTCCTGTAGAGGACGCAATCATTTGGGCAAGCGTGGATCTTCTTATACTCCATACCCATTGGACACAATATTTTTTTCGCCTCGTAAATTCGATCTGGAAGTTCATTATCTTCTGGGAGCATATCTTTCAATACCCTCAATAAGGCTGTAAAACTAGTATCTGACCACCCATTTGCCGCTTTCAAACTAAACAACTTCAAAACACTAGACAATCATGTATATTTACTGCAACCCTTGTATAGAGGCTTCTCATTGTCACCCAAAATGGAAGCAAGAACTTTCGGTTTATCAGTAAAATCCTCGGCCACATCCTCAATCATGGCATCTAATCGATCTGTAGTAATCGCATCATCTCCTTTTGCATGAGATTTTCTTTGCTCAGGTAAACCATCAATACTTTCACCATGCCAAATCCACAGTTTATAAGAAGGATCAAACCCGTGCCGATATAAATGGAATCTTATTGTATCTGAGTTATCAAACCGTGCCCCATTTTTACAAGCTTTGCACGGACAATGGACGTACTTTGTATTCTTATAAGCGAATTGAATGAAATTCTCAACTTCTCTCGCATAAGAATCGGAGGTCCGATCACCACAGAACAAGATATTTCGATCCATGTGTAACTAACACCTTGAAATAATTAAAAATACCAAATAATAATTCAACAAACAATGTACAAAGTATCAAGTTGCATGCTTGAGTTAGCACATGTGTCATAATACTTATGTTAGTCATATATAATCAAAACTACTATAATACCTCAATGAAAAAAATAATGCAATGACAACACATGCGCAATAGACATAATCAAATGAAGAAGAAACTCTAAGTTTTTCATTTATGCATTTCGTCAAACACATAAAATGCATAAAAAAATAATACACACTCTAAGTAGTGCTAATTATATGAACATCATCCATTAAAAATCAAACACTATAAATCAAATTACATCGACAAAAACTACATAGTATAACTAAATAGGGTTCCACAATACTAAGGTTCGCCACATACATGGAATATATGCAACTTTAATTTTCAGCCATGCATCTACCATAAATAAAAATAAATGCTATAGGATGACATATCTAAAGTACAAGCATAAGCAATTACTGAGAAATTTTAGAAGTTTCTAACCTTTAGGTGGTAAATTTTAGCTCCAAATGACGATTCTTTAGGTTCAACGTGCAAAACCGTAGTAGAAATTTGGAGACAGACACTTTCGGCCACGATATGGGAATACACGTTGATATTTAGGTTTTAATATATATATACGTCAATACTACGGCGGAGAAAATTAAACAGCCGTAGAAAGTGGACTTTCTACGGCGGTTTGTCCCACCCGCCGTAGAAAGTCCGTTTCTACGGCGGTTCATTTTTAAACCACCGTAGAAAGTCCCGTTCTACGGCGGTTCAATTTCAGACCGCCGTAGAAAGTCCGCATTCCTTTTATTACTGCGGTTTTCTATTTTTCGCCGTTAATCCGCAGCCGTTAAAGCTCCATTTTGTAGTAGTGAGATTAAGTTAGAAATTAAGAAAAGTTAGATAAGTAAGAAAAGATGCTTGGGAATCTATTTTGAAAATGATATTATATTAGAATAAATTCTGAGTCTTGAGACTTGAATTATATGCAGATCGGGTAAATAGTAGTGAGCTAGTATCTACGAACTGAGATGAGTTTCTCACTAAAAATGGATACCATTTTAACACTATTAATAATTGAATCTAAATTGGGGTCATTGTGATGGCATGTTTTTCAAAGCTTTTAAAATAATTTGTAAAATGTTTTGAGATTTTCAAAGTTCATTCTCGTTTATATATCTGCTTTGATGCATATGTATTTGTGAATATTCCCAATGTGCTTTGTTTGTATGCTACAAACAAAACTTGTGATTGTACATGTGTGACTCTTGGCTATGTGAACTTTGTGTACATTTTGAGATTATTATTTTATGAATGGGACCCAAACTGAACAAATGAATGAAAGAGCATGGTTGGCAAAATGAATCATTGTTAGGAATATATTATCATGAATGTGTTGTCAGGAATCTATTGTCATGAATCTGTTGCCAGGAATTATTGTCAGGAATCTATTGTCATCAATGTATCACCATGAATCTATTGTCATGAATTTGTTGCCAGGAATCATTGTTAGGAATCTGTTCTTATGAATCTGTTGCCAGGAATCTTTGTGCTTTGCTTGTATACTCGAACTTGTGATTATTCATCTATGAATCTGTTGTTAGGAATCATTATGAGGAATTGTTGTCAGGAACCTTTGTCATGAATCTGTGTTAAGAAATTTTGCCAAGAATCTTTGTCAATGAGTGCATGAACTACATGAATATGGGATATATGTATGATTGCCGAAACGAACTGGCCAGTTCATCCATCGTTCATATAGAACTTTGACGGCTGCCCTTCATCCTCGTTATATGTCTATGATTAATGCATGAGTCTTGAATGCTATATGCTAGGATTGATTGAATTATATACATGGAAAATTTATGCAACTCGGTAAATATTTGCGAAAGCGGTGAACTCTCACTGGCCATGGGCTCATTCCATTTTCCTATTTTATTTTTTGTTTTCAATGAAGTTTTTACAAATAGGTTGTACGTAGATGACTATGCTCACTATTGGAATTAGGACAAGCTGAACACCTGTAATAGCTGGTTGAAGTTGAAGAGTGAGAAGGTTTTATTAGGTCTATATTTGAGAATTATGTAAAATAGGGATGTGTAATATTACTAGCATTATTGTAATAAAGTATGGTTGGTTTGTTCTAAACGACAATGAGTCCTGGTGCGAACCAGGCAGGCATCCGGTGAAGCCAGTCCCTTGTATGCGGGATGGTGAATCTGGGGTGTCACATTATAAACATATAATGGTTCCAATGCACAAAGGAAGTACAACTGAAAAATAACAAGTACATATGGAGTCCAGTCGGTAAGTAAACACAACTGGATAGTTCAAAAATAAAAGCATTTCAAACATTTTTCGAAAGTATATAAATCATGTCACACAATTCAGTTTAATGCGAATTCAATTATTAATTGACATTAAAAATAGTATCCATTTTCAGTGATAAACTCACCTCTGTCCGAAGATACCAGCTCACGATTTATCAATCCGATCTGCATATATTTCACGTTCCCCGGGATTTCAGTATTTATTTCACACTAACTAACGATATTCTACAATTCTTAAACTTCTTACGTATTCCAGAAACTCTCTAAGTTGCGTAAAACTAACATATCTATTTTCTTTTTAAAATAGTTTATAACAATTAAATAGAAGTTTAAAATTCATTTCTATTTTATTTTGGAAATGACAAATAAATAGACAACAAAAATAGATTAATTAATAAAATATAAGTTCAAGGCCTTTTAAATGGTTAAAATACTTTAAAAAAGAATTACAAAAGGAATTATAAAGAAATAAACAAAGGAAATAAAATTATTCAAAAATTCATTTTTCACGTCGAATCAGTTTTACCTGCTTTGATATGAGTTAAAACCGCTCCAAAATTATTCAGAAAGTCATGGATTGGTTTTATCCTTCTTGAAGTTAGCAAAAACCGATTAGGGAATTTTCTGAAAATCCAATATCGGTTTTACTAGCTTTAAAGGCGGTTATAACCACTTTTCTTGAGACAATTTTCATAAGATACCAAAGCTGGTTTTATCCATTCCGAAGTTGGTTTTTATCGAATTTCTTGAGCCAAAAAAGTCAATTTTACCCGTTACCGAATCAGTTAAAACCAATCCCAGTAAATGTTTTCTTCAACTTTTGCTTCGGGTTTCAACTAGAAGTGATCAAACCTTGTTTTGCTTTGGTTTTTTGCTAAAAACCATTCATACAACACTCCTACAATATTCCTATCATTCCATAACACCTATATTATGCTCAAAAATCCAAAAATCACTCTAACTATCAAGAAAACTAAAAACTTAACTATTTCATAATTTTTGCATTATAATTATAAAAATTAACGTTATAGTAAGCTAAAATTGCTTACCCTTAGCTTCTTGAGATTGCTAGGCACAAAACCAGATTAGAAGTCTAAGCTTCAAGCTCCAAGTCCTCCTTTCTCCACTTTCTCCTACTTTATAAGTTTTTCCTAACTTCTACTTTCTCTCAATTTTTGGTTCTTGATTCCATGAATTATATTGTTAGAGATGCTCAAGGGGGGTATTTATAGTCCCTTCGGCCGTATAGAACCAAATCTCATAGGCCATAGACCCCCAACGACCGTAGCTAGCCGTTAGAACTCGGAGAAGTTTTTTTTTTTTTTTTCACTTTCCAGCGCCGATCGGTTTTACCTGCTCCAAATGCTTGGTAAAACTGCTCTGGATTTTTGTCAGCTTCCTAATGCCGGTTTTACCTGATCTAATGCTGGGTAAAAACACTATTCAAGCAGTCAGATATTTTTCTCTACTGTTCAATAGCGGTGACATCGGTTTTACCCACTCCTAATGGTGGGGAAAACCGTTATTCGACTTTTTCCTCATTTTTAGTTTATTTTCTAATTTTCTCATTTTTTATTTCCTATTTTCCAAAATTAATAAATCCTTAAAATAATTCCATACTTAAATTAACAACATATCTCCAAATCACAATCATAACATGAATCAATCCAACCTTAATACTTAAATCAAAATTGAAATTAAAATCATAGAAATTAAAATTCTTAAAAGAAAATGATTTATAGTTTTGTAATTATTTATAGGAAGATACTTATATTGAATTATATTATGAATAGTGTTTTTATAATAAAATTTCTTTAAAGAGATTTCTATAGTTTAGTAAATATTCATAAGAAAATATTTTTATAAAGACATATAAAGGTTCTAGGGGTTAATTTTAGGGTTAAAATTTTACGGGTTCTGACATCCTTTCCCCTTTAGAAAATTTCGTCCTCGAAATTATTTATTTAGAATTTATTTTGATAATAACTAAATTATTATTAGATTTAAAATTTTCTCAAACTTATATATATATCTGTGTGTGTGTGTGTGTGTGTGTGTGTGTATATAGGTGGAAAGGTTATGTAATAAAGATGTATGAAAAGGGCTTCACATATTTTAGAAAGAAATTATGTATTAATAAGAATCAAAATTTAATTTCATAATCTTGTTAATAAGTTTTGGGTGTTTAAAGTTTTATTTTTCTTGATATATTATAATTTAGAGGTTTAATAAAATCAAGATGTAGAATTAAAATAGGGAAAAAGTATTATTAAAAGTCTTAAGAATAGTTTTGGGACTAAATTGAAAATAACTAAATTTTCTAGGCAAGAAACTCATTTTCTGGAACTTAGATTGGTTTTACCGGGCCCTAACATCGGTAAAAACCGATCGTGTTCAGTAACAAAATCTGGAAAAATTACATTCTTCTCCTATGCGATTTTCCAATCGGTTTTGCCCTTATTTCTTCCACTTTCAAAAACCAAAACCTAGCTTCCTAATTCCTCAAATTCGTGGCTTAAATCTTCCAATTCCTCGAGTCTTAATCTTCCTTAAGCTTTAGAGAACACTCAGTGGGTTGTTTAAATCCAAAACTATCAAAATCCGTTCAAAAATTTTGAATTCCTTTACAAGACCTAAACTAAGATTTCGACTGTTCGATGTTGTTTGGTAGCTTTTGAGTTTGAATCTTTACATTTCTAGCATTCTAAGAAGGTGGGTTTTCATATTTTAGCTCGGTTTTATCCACAAAAATCAAAGCATGAAATTAAAGTGAAATAAATGAAAAGCTAAAGCATAAATATGAAAAACCCATCTTCTTAGGATGCTAGAAATGTAAAGATTCAAACTCCAAAGCTACCCAACAAGCTCGGTTTTGCCCGTTTTTGGGTTTCATTTTTGGATTATTTTTTATTGTTCTATATTCCTTAGTGCTTTATTTAGCCTTTGTTGTATTAAAATGATTCCATATTGTTTCATGTTAGATTTCTAAATTTTTCTATTGTTCTTGTCTTTGTGCTTTTTTCTTTAGCCTTTGTTGTATTAAAATGATTACATATTGTCTCGTGTTAGATTTCTAAATTTTTCTATTGTTCTTGTCTTTGTGCTTTAGGTACAATGCTACCCAAGAAAGTAAATCCCACTAAGAAGACTACTTTTAAAAGAAGTAGAAGAAAGGATTCCACTTCTCAACCAGTGCCACAATTCCTAAATGAGGAGGCTAAAAAATTATATGATCAAATGCTACAGTTTAAGCTTTTGGATTGTTATGTCCTTGATTCAAGTGGCTCTTTTACAGTTAATATTGATGAATTGTTAGCATATTTTGAGTTTCAAGTTTTTATGCCTTTATTAAATGTTGATGAGCCTATTCATGAGAATGCTATGAGGGACTTTTATGCTAATTTTAGAATTGATGATTAGATCACGTATTATTCCTAAGTTAATGGTACTTGGAGTCCTAAAAATGAGTAAGGTATTGGGCTTGGCCTAATAGGTAAAAAGTAAGCCAAAAGAATGAAATAGGAAGAAAGACCTAAAGGTGGTAGGCCTAGAGGCAACATAGAGTAAGGGGTTTGGGTCGATACAACCAGGTTAAAAAGATTTAGGCCAACATAGGGGCATGTGACCGGGCTAAAAAGTGTTAGGCCGGTATAGGGGTACACAGCCGGGCTAGGGGACATCAGATAAAGGGCAAGGATTCTGGTTATTAATATGGCGGGAATTGTGCAAGGCATTTAAGAGTAAAGAAGCCAGGTCCGTGTCATAGAGAGGGAGGGAGATCAGGAATGCATTCAAAGTTGCATCTGTTATTAAGAAGGAGGCAAATCAGGAGGGCATTAAAGGCTAGAGCCGAAAAAGACGCAATGGGAAAGGCAGCAGGGTAAGCCTATATAAGCTTACATTTTAAACCAAATAAGGTACGCATTTTCTTACAGTTTTAGCACTTAGTCAAATATATTTCTCTCTTATCTCTTGCTGACTTGAGCGTCGGAGTGGAACAGGGGGGATAGCCCCGCTTTGTTCTTGTATTGCAGTTTTTGGCCAACTATTACGTTTTGCTGGGCCAAGGAGACTTTAGCCGGGCTCTAAAGCATAGGTATCACCTTACTTTACTGAGTTAGTATATCCATCGAGCACTTTGTGTCACATCAACTGGCGCCGACTGTAGGGACGTTTTGAATTATTCATCAAATTGTCTTCACAAAATCAAGAAATTTGTTGACACCATGGCACAAGGTGCTCAAGAGTTGGATACCTCAAATGTTGACACTACAATCGTAAACACACGTCCACTGTTGGTACCTCGGTTATGGATACTCCCGTTCCCTCTGTTGCCGCTAATACAGGGGTTCATGTTGGGTCTTCATCTAATCTCACACTTGATCAACAAGAGCAATAAGATCGGGATCGGGATAATTTTTATCAATTATTCCCTTTCCTCACGCAAATGGTGCGTTGTTTCCAGATAGAGGAAGGTTTGGCTGGTTTCACTCCAGTGGTTACCACTGTTCCTGCTGTAGTGCCAGAGATTATCAACATTAATAATCCTCCCGTGCCATGCATAGGTAATGAGTTGAGTTTGCCATTAACATCTCTTTCACAAATTTTAAGAGTACTAGCTAATCCCGTAACTGGAGGACCGAGATCTGGGCTAGCTCCTGGATAACTATGGCGGTGTCAGGGGCTTCATCTGGAAGAGTGGCCTTTCCAGGATATCCCAGGTGGGTAATGGTGTCAGTTGGGTTTCTCGGGGTGATGGGAGGGGCTAGGGGTTTTTTGGGGATGTCTCAACCTATAGGTAGTACTTTTTCTAAGGTCCTACCTATTTTTGTGAGGATATCCAAGGCTAAAAACAACACAAGCTATGAGTCAGAATCCACAAAGCCAACTGGAAGGCAAAGCCCTTGAGAAGAATGCGGGGAGATGTAGAAAAGTCATGCTATTCAAAGATCCTTGAAGGAAAGGCATCTCCAAACTCTCCACAATAAAGAAAGGGTCATTTCTTGAAGTTCTTGAAGATACAAGGCTCTTGGACTTTAAAGAGATAAATCTTGAAGTTCTTGATTTTGTTGGAAAATCTTGTGTTAGACCTATGGTCTTAATCTTAAGTTTTGATGATAAGTTAATAAATATATAATTTTGTTTAATGCCTTGCACTTAAAGAGTTGTGTAGAAAAATGTAGAACAAGTGCAGCAAAACAGAGTGTCTGGGAAAATGTCAGATTCAGACAACATATCACATGGTGGCCAGTCGAGAAATTAAATAAAGAGAAAAACTGCGAGAAGGAAGAAGTCGTACGAGCTCTCGTCCAAGTCCGACAGAAACTCGAACAAAGACCTAAAGCTCAAGAACACGCTTCGAAGTCGGGTCTCGACACCCTCTCAAAGTCGAAGCTAAACCCAAAAAGTTCAAGCTTCAGTATAGACAAGCTCTAGACAGCCTTTGAGGCTACTGGCTGGAAAGAAGAGAAAGATTGTGAAGGTTCAAACCCGGTCTCAACAGCCTCTTGACGTCGAAGCTTCACCTGCTAGTTATCCTATGACTCGGACGGATTATCGTAGGAACTAGCCGTTAGACATAAAAATGACAACTTTGTGAGAGCTACAATTTGGCCTGCGAGAATCCATGCAACTTGGACGTGCTTTTTCCTGGAAGAAATTCTATCCTATTTAAACTAGGAAAACAATTAAAATTGGAAATCAATCAAGAGATTGATTTCTTACAAGCCCAAAACCTAAAGGAACTAGGTTTTGGTAGTTGCTGAATTTGTCTGCCATATGGATATGGTTATGGACAAAATTCACACTTAAAATAGGTAGGAAATAAATATAAATCCTACCCAAAAAGGGAGATCAAGAAGGGATCCCTTTTTGGAAACTAACAAGTTAATCTAGTTGTAACAAACTAAGGGTAGGATTAGGAAACATGCACAAATCCTTATCCTCCCCCAAACCCTAGACCTTATGCGAAAACCCTTGGTGAAGTAGACTTTCGGTTGGGCTTCTTGATGGGCTTTGCCAATTTGATGATGTGAAATGGACTCCATGGATTGGGTCGGCCCAATTGTAATGGTGCATGGTGATTTTGATGTATGGAGCTTCTGAAACCTTTTGGAATCTCTCGGAATCATTTCAGAATCAAGAATTTCAAGATTCTTCAAGATTCTGCAAAATACGAAATTCAAGATTTTCAAGAAAATCAAGAACTTCAAGAAACGTCTCTTTAAAGTCAAAGAACCTTCCAGCGTCTTCAAGAACTTCAAGAAACAACCCTTTTCTTTATTGTGGAGAGTTTGGAGATGCATTGTTTTCAAGGATCCTTTTAAATAGAATGACTCTTTCACTCTTCCCGGCATTCTTTTTCAAGGGCTTTGCCTTCAGGTTGGCTTTGTGGATTCTGACTCATAATGTGTGTTGTTTTAGCCCTGGATGTTCTCATCAGTTAACCTACAAAATACCGAGCCTGAATTCTTTTCAAATAACCTAGACATTAGATCTTAATATTGTTTCAGATTTTGTCATCTTGTGCATTACATTAATTTCTTGAGATTGAAGGCTTCTCCCCAAATCTCCTCCTTGCGCACTTCTTATCTGAATCAATTACAAATATCTTTTTCTACACCTCAAAACCGAGATATGTTCAACCCCTATCTCAAGAATTACTTTGCCTTTTTGCTTAAGTTGTTTGCTTGTTTGAGTGAATATGCTTGTTTACATTACTTGCTCAAGGTAGAAATCAGACCATTGTAAATGAATGAGAGGTAAAAGGCAGAGTGACTTTAGATCAAGTCTTGAAAAAGCCAATTAGACCAAAACACTGGGAAGTGCATAGTTTTAGTTGAAAACACTTGGGGGATCGGGGGTGAGGTTATTATCACCTATTGAAAACTTGTCTTACGCAAGTCTATTCTCCAGGCCGTATAACGACTGCACTCAAGTGAGCGAGCGCCTTCTAAAGCCTTGGCAAGGTTAATGGAATACCGGTTGCTCTAGTAATCGACGGGGGAAATTGTTTCAATCTAATTAGCGACATCACGGCGAAAAACTGGAGACTACCCCTGGTCGAGCACCCATGGCCATACGATCTTCCTTTCAATACACAGGAGACTTTCCATATGTGATTTCAGACTATGGTCACTATAAAGGCGGGCCCCTTTCAGACCGATGTTGTGTACGACATTGTCCATTCCCGGACAATCCACTACGACTCAGCAACCCAGGGTTCTATAAGGTACAAGCCCATTACGACGACCACCTTCACCGATACGTCGCCCTGGTAGGTGAAGTTGTTCACGTTTTCGAGCCTGTGCCCCGGACGACAACCCGACAAAGTCCCATTTGCAAACCCCTTGCCATCTTGAAAACCTCCATCGACCACCCCGTCGCCGACCCGGGGTCGCAACAAAGAGTTCCACGCCCAGTTAAGGACGCGAACCTCTAATGCATGCCCTCCGCTGAGTTGAGAAGTAAGTATTTCAGACTTGCTGCAATCTTTGCAAAGTGGGAAATAGAACGATATTTGGACAAACAAGCACACATTCGCCAACAAGCGGCAAAAAAGGTGAAGTACGCCAACCAGTGTGTGGCCACACAATACTCACCCCAAGCCGAGCTCGGAGCACTGACCGACGCACATCGCAGCCGCTTAATGACCGTGCAAGGCAACAACATCCTTTTTCCACCACCCAGTTATAAGTTGACCCGATTGCAAGGCACTCCCAGGGGTACGTTTGTAAGTGAAATCGACTCAAGTTGCACAAGGGAAAGGTGCGTTGATATTTCATTTGGTAAACCACTTGAGCCCCCCATCAGCTGTTCTCTTAATCCAGATTCGAGGACAAATCCTTTCTAACCGCGAAGGAATGATGCGGACATCCAAACTACTACTACCATAGTAGTGCTAGTGCAACCAAATGCAACAACTCTGAGTCCAAGAATGCTCCAGGGTTCTTGTAATTTCACAAGTTCCCTCTTTCTAGAATCCTGAGAGGATTTGGAAATTGCATGGTTTCCTTTTCCTTTCCTTTTCCAATAATAATTATAATAGTTACCTTAATTTGTTACAACTTTACTTAATTATAGTTTCCTTTTTATAGTAGATTTTCTTTCCTACTTGAATTTGAATTTTCTCTTCAAGATACCAAATTCAAGCTTTCCTTTTCCTATTTTAGTTCTTGCATTTTCGGATTTCCTATTCCAAGGAGATAACCAAATTTACAAGCTACCGAATTCGTGTTCTTTTCAAATTTGATATAATTCGTGTTCTTTTCGAATTTGATATTGTAATGAGATTCCAACTCTTGTTGGTTTCCACTCTTATTTTGTTTCCATTTTCTTGTTTCTTTTTCTCCAAGTTTTTGGATTTCCAACTCCTATAAATAAGGGGGTGACCAAATTCTTCCAACTCAGAATTCATAGTATAATTGTGAGGTTTATCCTTTACTTTGGGTTCTCATCTTTTTATCTTGAGCTTGTGTGTTTATTATGTATTGATAACTCGGCAAAGCTCCAGAACTTAGAGAGTCTAGGTTACTTGCTCCACCTAGATTCTTAGTTTGTTCACCTCTTCATTCTTATTATCTAGTTTGGATTGAAAAAGAGCTAGTCTCACCTTCACTAGATAGGGTTTGTTGAGTTTATATCAGAGAGTGAGTCTGTGACCTTTCAAATTCGATCCTTCCTTGGCAATCGACTTCCGCAACGTGAGGCGTTTCACAACAACTCACATCAAATTATCAGTGGAATTTCTTCCATTGCTTTGACTTGGTCAGTATAATTAAATCACTTGAGAGTTTGCTTATCACCTTTGAATGTCTTTCCCTTAGGACTCTACAACTGCACTGCTCCGCTTGGGTAAACAGACACTACACCCAGTGGTCTTACCTTTTTCTTTTTCACCTCCAGGTACAACCTTGATCTCAGAATCTGCAAGCAGTCCCTTTTTTCTTTGATAGAGTAGTTGATTAGTATCAAATTGTGTTGGTGTTCTAAGTAATGTTTGTACATTGCTTCTTTTTCGCACAGTGGCCTTAGCAATAGACAGAGCAATTATCTATTAGCCTATAGTTTCTGTAGCTTTTAACAATTAACAAACATGCAAATTACATAAGCCCAAAATAAGGTGAGTGATTAAAGAAGTATAAAACTATAACTTAAATCATTTAATCAACTAAATAAAAGTAAATTCGGCAGCCCCTATTTATAGAGTAGGTTGGCCGAATTTTAGTCCTAAAACAACTAGGAAAAGAAGTGAAATTGGAAACCAATCAAGAGATTGATTTCATACAATAACCAAATCCTAAAGGAACTAGGATTGGTTAAAGAAAAGGAAATCGGCTGCAAGGAGTATGTGCTGGCCGAAAATACAAGCAAGAAAAAGGAAATAAAGAAGTAGAAACAAATCACAAAAAGGTTTCAAGAAGGTAAACCTTTTTGGTAACTACTATCCTAGTAAGCCTAGTTGTAACAAACTTGTAACAACCTAACAAACTAGTAACAAACTTTGGGTAGAATTAGGTAACATGCACAAAACATAATCCTTCCCCTACCTAAGCTTCCAAGTGGCGTGTGGGCTGCTTCTTGTGGGCTTGGCTAGCCGAAATTGTGAGATGGACTTCAAGGTGGGTTTCGGCCCATTTGAGGTGGCACATGGTGGAGATGATGTAGGGATGTTCTGGAATCTTCGGGAATCTCCCGAAATCATTTCGGAATGTCAAAAATCAAGAACTTCAAGATTCTTCAAGATTCAGTAAATTGCAAAATTCAAGATTTTCAAGAAAATCAAGAACTTCAAGAAATGCCCTTTCCTTCAGCTGGATTGATTAGTAGGCACCATTTCCTCTGTAATGGAGAGTAAAGTGACGCTTTTAACCTTCCTTCTATTTTCTTCAAGGGCGTTGGTGTCCGTAACGAGCTGGGCTTTTGTAGCACTCCTTTGAACAAGGTTTTCAAGATCTAATCTGAGCTTCCTTGTTCTTCTTCAGGTCATAGGCCCAACTATGTCAACGAACGGATCTCTCTGATATGGGCTCGGGTCTTGGAGCATTGGCAGGCCTCTATGGAGCACACGAACCTCTGCTGCACTTTCCGAGTCCTTATTAGTTGAACTGGGATCCTCTGCATACTGACTTGGCGTAGGGCTGGGGATGCCCTCATTAGCAGGCTTCACCAATGATGGAAGTATATTATCCACGAGAATCCGCTTGGGCAAATCGACCTGTGACTTTGTACTACAAACTGTGTTGATGGCATACAGAGACCTGATTGTCTCTTGTATCTCTTTATCCCTCTTTTCTTTAGCGTCAAAATTAGTCAGATAATGTGGAGGAACTACGTCGAACTTGTCCTGCAAAAAAATTTGTCTCAAGGTGTTCTTTGATAAAAAGGGTCAGTGACATCCACATTGTATACATTCTCCACATCCATTGGCTTTTTCATGCCGTCATATATACTAAAAGTATATTTTCCACCATAATAATAGAACCATTGTACACATCAATTAGAGATCTAGATGTTTTCAAGAAAGGACACCCTAACAATACACCAGCAAATTCTTTAGAAGGACTTATACTCATTTTAACAACATAAAAATCAGCAGGGTATACAAAAAAGTGCATTTTTACCAACACATTTTCCAAAAGACCCTCATAATATACACAAGATCTATCGGCCAATTGAATTACAATACTGGTGTCTACTAATTCAACACCAATCAAAGTTTGATACACAGAAAGAGGCATAATGTTAGTTGGGGCACCTAAGTCATACATAGCATCCTCAATTTTCTTATCACCAATCATGCAAGGTAAATAGAACATACCTGGATCCTTGCACTTTTGGGGGTAGCTTCTTCTGTATAATGGCCGATACATTAATGTAAACCCTTGATCTCGACTTGCAAAAACAAGAACTCATAGCGAAAAATTGCCAAGGAAAGTCTGATTGCAAGACTCAGCTCTTAAAACTCAAGAATCCTTACCCTTGGATTCGGCAGACTACTAATTTATAAGTTAAATTAAACATGCAATTCGAACCAAGTGATGAATTCATAGAATCAAAACAAAGCATGTATGAGATAGAGAAATTATCTAATAGCATATCGTTTCTGTACTTTTAGTAATTAAAAAGCATGCAAATTACATAAGCCAAAATATATGAGAGTGACTTAATAAAGTATAAAATAACTTTTTATCAAATAAATCAACTACCGAATAATGAATTTGAGCAGCCCTATTTATAGGACATAGGGTGCATAAAAATTACAAGAAAGAAATAAGGAAAAAGAAAAGAAAAGTGGAAACCAACTAGAGTTGGAAATTCCTTACAATTACCAAATTCCAAAAGAAGCATGGAATTGGCAAGAGAAATTCATCACCTTTATAGTAAGAAGGGGTGAACGAAATTCTTATCAATATAATACTAAAACTAACTTCTAAAACTATCACAAAAGGAAATCCCTAGAATAAGCTAAGTTGCACATAGTTATGGAAACTTTAGCGAATTCTATCTTTAACTGAGAAAGTAATAGAAAACATGCACAATTCCTTTAACTTTCCAAACCCTTTAATTGACTTGCAAAACAAGTGACTTGCTTCACAAGGAGCTTGCAATTTTGTTCATGGGCTTCTCTTGGGCTGGCCTAATTAATAAGCTACGGATGCTCGGGTTCCAGCCTTTGATATTGCTAGCATTGTTAAAAGTGCTACAAACTTCACCAAATAGTTCAGAGCATTCCGGATCCATTGAGAAGCTTTTGGAATCATTTTGAAATTTTCTAAATCAAGAAAATCAAGATTTACACATTTCTCTATGATTCGTTTGTAGGAACCACCTAACTGATCGAGCAATCGTAAATACTTCAAGATCGATCAAGAAATGTTTTATGGAATTTCAAGATTTGTCTCTTTAAAGTCCAAGAACCTTCTGGTATCTTTAAGAAATAACCCTTTTCTTCATTGTGGAGAGTTTGGAGAGGCCTTTCCTTCAAGGATCTTTGAATTGCATGTCTCTTCTACTTCTCCGGGCTTTCTTCTTAAGGGCTTTGCCTTCTGGTTGGCCTTTTAGATTCTAACTCATAACTTGTGTTATTTTAGCGTTGGATATCCTCATCACACATTCTCACCCAATAGTACCTTGCTGCTCCCCTTGGCTTACCAGCCATGAACTCTTTCAAGAACTTCCCAATCGTAGGAATTTGGATTGCCTTAAGGAAATGAATATTCACACCCATCTTTTTAAAGGCTGCTAAGTAGTCCACTGGATCCTCTTTTGGATTCTTTGATTTAGTAGGGATCAACCTCTCTGGAAATGGTGGATCAATCTTTCTGCCTTTTAGGCTGAGCCTGGGAGTAGGTTTCACAGTAATCTCAGTGTCCTCTAGTTTCGACTTTGCTTCCTCAGGTTCAGGGCTAGTCCACCAGTGTTGTAGAAATTTTCTTTATTATCATTTCTAGTACCTTCCCACTTCTTAAGGTGATGTCAGTAACATACTCCTTGGGTGGTATATGAACCTGTAAGGGCAGTTTGCCTTGATTCTCCCTTAACTCATTTAAGGAGGCAGAAAGTTGAGATGTCTGGTGCGCCAACCCTTCATAATTGGCCCTAGTCTCGTTGGCATTGTTCTGCATGACTCTCTGGTTCTCAATAAGATCCCCCATCATCTCTTCTAAGGACTTGCCACCCCTTTGCTGCTGGCCCGAAGGCTGGTTCTGGAAACCTCTTTATTAGGTGGTCGGTACACCTGGTTAGGCGGACCCTAGTTCTAATTGTAACCTTGGTACCAATTTTGCTGGTAGTGTTGTTGTCCGTGACTGGAATTGTCAGCGTTTTGCTCCGTCCACCCAAAGTTGGGGTGATCTTTCCAGCCTAGATTATAGGTATTAGAGTAGGGATCTCTCTTCTGCTGGGGTCTGTTCTAATTCCCTGCTGCATGAGCCTGAGCAATAGGGTCCCTAGGTGTTAAGTTACACAGGTGAGTTAGATGACCCATGTTACCACATATTCCACAGGGCTCTTCTTTTTCTTTTTTTTTTTTTTGGATTTTACTTGGTCCCACAACCATTTTCGCAATTATTTCTTCCATCATCTGCATAGAAGTTTCCATTTTGTCGTACTTATCATCCGCTGCCCCAGCTTCTTTAGCAATGCTTGCTTCTGCAGTCTGCCTAGCCAGACGAACTGTCGGTTCAGAATATGCCTTTCGGGCTTCTACAGCCTCTTTAATGAGCTGTCGTGTTGCTACTGCTGTGTTATGAGGAACGTGCCCTCACTGGCGGAATCCATCAGTTTCTTCTCTTCTCCCATCATCCCTTGATAAAAATACTGCATCAGTGCTGAATCACTATACCTGTGGTTGGGATAACTAGCACACAACTGTGTGAATCGGGTCCAGTAGGCATTCAATGTCTTATCATAATCTTGCCTTATGCTACTAATTTCCTTCTTCACTGCCTCTGTTTTTTCGATAAGGAAGTAATTATGCAAGAATATGTCCTTCATCTAACCCCATTCGGTAATAGACTCAGCATCCAAAGAAGAAAACCATCTATTAGCCTCTCCTGTCAACACATGCGAAAAAGCTATGAGGCTAAGCTGCTCTACTGTGGTTCCTATAGGTCTCTTTCCAATCTTGCAGACCTTGATAAATTCATTCAGGAAATTATGGAGATCTTCACCTGGCTTCCCATAGAATTTGGCAACAAATTTAGCCAACTTGACTTAAGTTCAAATCTATCTAATGCCAGAGGCAGTACAATAGGAGAAGGTGGGTCATCAATGGAATGACTAATCATCTCCTTCATAGTAAGCGCTCTAGGCAAAGGTAGTGCATCATGCCTCTCTTCTCTCTGGTCATCAGATCACCCATCTCACTGTCAGATCTAACTTAGATTCAGAAACCTCGAAATCTATCTCACTGCGTCGGTCCATTTGGTCAAGCGGACCACAGTTGGATTCTGAAACAGTAGCTTCGCGGGCATCTCTGTGCCTCTTTTTTCAGTCTCTTTGCAATCTTTTCTATTTCTGGATTGCTCAGCCATATATATGTTTTGAAGACCTACTCATCAACTACATAGAGTAACCAAAACACATCAATATAAGAAAAATAAATCAAAATCTAACACCGTTCCTTGGTAACGACGCCAAATTGATAAGCGGTTTATCACACACCTATCAAATCTACCAAAAATGTACTTTTAACCTGCAATGGTAAAATATAGGGATATAGCAGAAGTATATCGATCTACAGAGAACGGGAAGAATTCAATTTCATTAACTATTGATGCAAAGGGTTTGGTTAGCAACCACCTTCTTTTCCACACAACGAATGTGTGGGCGAGTGAGAAATTATGAATAAAACAATAACTAAGCAAACAAACTTATTCAATTAAGAAAAAATTTCAGCAATCATGTAATTCACAATAATCATAGTATGTCAATCATAAACTCATGGATTTGTTAACATGCATGTTATTAATTGGTTATAGGTTGACGAGAATATGCTTAGAACCCAACCCAAACTCCCCATACTCAAAGTTGTACTACACATATATTACTGCAATTGAAATTTATGCATTAGTAAATCAGACGTTTACTAATGAGTTTATTATGGCACAACCGATTAGGCCATCCTGGTTCTATAATGATGCGAATAAAATAAAGAATTCATTGAAGGGCAGGAAGATTCTTCAATCCAATGAATTCTCGTGCAATTAATGCTTGTTCTCAAGGCAAATTGATTGTAAAGTTATTACCTCATGTGGAAATTCGCACTGAATTCTTGCACTAATAGAACATATATATGGTAAAATATTTATGGGCTTTTTCACCCACCGTATAGACCATTTAGGTATTTTATAATTTAGATTGATGCATCAACCAAATTGTCACATTCCGTTTATTATTAAAAATCGCAACCTGGAGTTTGCAAAATTACTTGCAGAAATAATTTGACTATGAGTTTTCTTACTATATAAATAATTATTGCATGTCTTTGGGAGAAGTGTGAAATATCCTATTGTATATATTCACACAAGAAGCAATCTTATAGAATCATTTCATTAACTTATTTACTTATAGAATCATTTCATTAACTTATTTACATGACAACTGTTTTTGAGAATGGAACTCTCGATATATATTTGGGGGCATGCTATATTGCATGTTGCAATATTCGTTCGCATCAGTTCAATAAATTTTAATGAATTCTCTCCCCAACAAATGGTTTTGGTCAGAAATCAAAATATTTTTCATCTAATAATTTTCTGAATGTGCGGCTTATATTATGATTACTCCACCACAACGCACAAAGATGAGACCTCAAAGGAGGTTAGAAATAGATGTTGGACATGAATCTCCACTATAAAATATCTTGAGACTAAAGTTAGAGATTTATACACTACTTATTTTACTGATTGTTATTTTGATAAGTCAGTTTTCCCAACATCGGGGGAGAAAAATACGTAGCCAATTAAGAAAATTACTTTGAGTGAATTATCAATGATACTCGTATAAAATTATATAACCTAGAGTTTCAAAAGATAATTCATTTACAACTTGCATTTGCCAGATTTTTTTTTTTACCTTGAAAAGTGTGACTCAAATCACATATATTGGCTGCTAATGCTCCTACGATATTTGATGACCCTGAAGAACATTCTATCACTAATAAAGAATTTAAGGTAACACCAAAACGTGGTAGTCTAATCGGTTCCAAGAATTAAATTCTCGAGAAAACGGAGCAAGTGATAAAGATGGCAAAATCGAGATGTTAGATATTCCAGAAGAATTTTCATGATTAAAAACTCTTGAAGAATTTCTCAGCATGACAGATAATAAGCTTCTAGAAGAAGCTCAGGTACCTGAAAATTTTGTTAATAATGAGATTTCAACTATGTTAGGTCATGTGTGACTGCTAAATATGGAATCTAGCTATGAACAATCGACGTCGATGATAAAATTGTTTATGCTGCAACAGTTGCCATTATGAATGAAAACGAGGATCATCAATCTGAGCCTGTGAATAAATGTCGACATATAAATTATTACCCAAGAAAAATGAAGGAAATGAAAAGATGCAATTTTAGTAGAAATTGAATTCAATACTTCGGAATTGAATTCAATACTTCAAAGAGAAGTCTTTGAGCGAATAATTCACACACTTGAAGATATGTAACTTGTGAGTCATAAGTAAGTATTTGTGAAAAGTGAAATGAAATGATGAATTGACACAATTTATCACACAAGTTTTTTTCCTGAAGAAAATGTATGATTATGGGGCTGCATAATCTCATGTGGTGGATGCAATAATTATTGTGACTTGCTTTATCTTTCATCAAGAGAAAATTTTAAAATGCGTCTTATGGATGTCATGACAAGCCTATTAGAATGGCTAATGAAAATCTCTGAAAAATTTAAAATGTCCTGAAAGCATGATGCAGTTTATCGCAATATTTTATTATATTAAATTGTGTAAAGCTCTATATATGTTTTATTGAAGGATCCATATCCCATTATATATTGATTATTTTGTTTAGAACTCATGAAGAATCTCAAACTATTATTCATTATTTAAAGTATGATTTTAAATAAGAACTCCTAAAGAATACAAATGTTTTTTAATATTTGAAAAAAGAGTTCGAAATGTACAATCTTTGAAATACAACATTTGTCTTGGTTTCAAAATTGAGCACTTAGAGAATGACATCTCTTTGCATCAATCTTCTTATACTGCTAAAGTTTTGAAACACTTTAATATGAATCAAATACATACTTTAAGCACAATTATGAGTGTAGGATCACTTGATGTGCATAAAGATCCATCTTGTCATCATAAGGATGATGAAGAACCATTTGGTCCAGAAGTACCACATTTTAAAGCTATCAAAATAATAATGTATCTTGCAAGTCGTAAACAAGTTTTGAAATATATTTGCAAGTCATGAACACATATGTTTATTTAGTTTGATGGAATAATAAATATGGGGTCTTTATTTTTGAAATACACAAGTATGATCTTCCAAGTTATGCAGATGTTGGATATTTTACTGATTCTTATAATGTTCGATTTAACCAGTGATGTGCTTACATGTAGTGATACAACTATTTATGAGCATTAAATTAATGAAAGAAATCATAGCTGCTGCTTCTTATAATCCTGCTACACCATGCAATTCATAAAGCATGTCATGAGCATGCTTGGTTAAAATCAGCAATCCAGCATATTTGAGAATCAAGTGGTTTGCACTCAGATGAGAAAGTTTTCATTATTTTCTTTGAAAAGAATACTATATGTATTGCTCAGTTGTAGGAATGATAAATCAAATATTTATTCACTCATAACCAACTTCAACATTTGAGAAGTTGAGATACAAGATCGAAATGCAACGATGGAACGATATCAAAAGATGTGCTCAAGAGGGGGAGTTACCCGCTGTACTCTTTTTCCTTAACCACGTTTTTTTTTCCCATTGGGTTTTTACTGGTAAGGTTTTTTTAACGAGGCAGTGTTGTACTAAAAAAATGTACTCTTTTTCCTTCACTAGGTTTTTTCCCACTGGGTTTTACTAGTAAGGTTTTTACGAGGCATTTATCTTAATATTCAAGGGGGAGTGTTATAAATATTTGTATTATTATGAATATCCATTATCACTACCCATAATTAGATTAGTGTTCTTTGTAATTACTTTCATGTGACCCTTGAGATGGTCTTGTAATTTCATGAAGAATACTTATGCCTATAAATATGAGGCTTAAGTGAACAAATATGAATAACAAAGGATGATGGAAATATAGAAAAGTCTTATACCTATTTCTGTCTAATCTCTCTAATTCTTGTTCTTGTCTTGTTATGTTATTTACTTATTTAATATATGCTTCTATAGTAATATAGAGTATTAGTTTTATAACAAAAATAATTAATAATATTATAGTATTGACCATTTAATGTATATCACATCACTTACCATTAAAATTTATGATGATTATCATTATTTATTTGTAAACTGTAATCTACCTAGTGATATAAATGTTTAGAACAAACTTTCAAGGTGTGAAAATCGGCTATTTTTTTCAATTTTTATTTTGGACATAATTAGGAGGGTTTTTATTTTATTTTATTTTTTGAAAACAAAGGGCATGTTCTTTTCGTTTTAGGGCCCGTTTGATAAAAATTAATAGTTATATTTGAATGGTTAACACTGAAACCATAATGCTAAATTGATTAAGCACTTAACAGTTTATTGCTTAAATATATTTTTTGGCGATTAAGGAGAACAAGGGCCCATGGAGGGCCGCAGCAACTCTGAAGGGCATCTCTGACGTATGACACTGTTATGTGTCCCTTACACATCTGTATCGGAAGGGCAACGCAGTTGCGAACATTCTGGCCCAATCTGCAAGTCACTCTGGACACACTGATTTTTATGTTCACTCCACCCTCACTCGGATGGTTAGAGGTTTGGTAGTTCTCGATGCTCGGGAGTTCTTGATGTGAGCAGTTCGTGAGAACTCGCAAGCAGAAAACTTGAAAAAGCGCCAAGGAACGTCGAACAATGAAGATCACACGTACTCTCTTTGAACTCAAAAAATAACCCTCTAGCGTAGGCGAGACTAGCTACTTTTAATCCTAACTAGATTGATTTTAAGAGGGTGAATAACAGGATTATAGGCGGAGCAATAACCTATAAAACTTTTAAATTCGGAACTTGCCTAATAAATCATACAAAATATTAACAAACTCAATAATAATAATTAAAAAAAATGGAGAATTAAAGTAAGGATATACCTATAACTCAATTCATTAACTCTCCCGGAACTCAGAAGTCGAAACCCCTATTTATAGGTGAGAGGTGCGAATTCCAGAACTCTAGGAGTTACAAAAAGAATCTAAAACTAATTGGAAACTAACGAGAGTTAGTTCCTTAGTACAACTTGAGTTAAAAAAGAACATGAAATCAAGCAAAAGGGAATTCAGTTGTAACCTTAAAGGGGTACCTGAATTTCCTATTATTATTTGAAGAGGAAACCTTGAATTTGGTAATTAGAATTAAATCCAAATTCAAGTTGCAAAGAAAAAAGAAACTAGAATAAAAAAGGGAAACTACTGGATTAAATTAAATTGGAACCAAGTTAGGTAACTTAATTTAAACTAGAATTATTATTGGAAAAGGAAATAGGTAACATGCAAACCAATTCCTTCTCCGACTCTTGAGATGCGCAATCCACAGGGGGAAACCCTACGGATTGGGCCTGCGATGCGCGCGCTGGTCCATTAAGTTGCGGGCGGCGCGGGCTGCGATCGTGGGCTAGAAGTCTACGATTGCGATCCTTTGAGTCGTGGCCTGCGTGCGAGAAAAGTGTTGGGTCAACTTTTGTAGCTTGGATGCTGATAGGTTGGCCCATTGTTAATGGGCCATGAGTTTGTGGATTTATAGGCGTGGCCTCTTGAAGTCAACGGGCTTCAAGAGGCTTATTGCCTTTGCGCAGGGCCTGGCTTGAGATCACCTCCCTCAAAGAGTTCAGTGATTTGTACCGAGCTGGGCCTTTGAACTGGCGAATGGTTAACTCATGTGGTTGGGATCCTTCCTTTGGGTTAATGAAGCTAATGATGACCTCATCAGTTCCCCTACATGTGAGGCTAGCTTTTTGTTTAGTTTATTTTTAGTTAGTCTTCTGTATAGGTTGCATTTGCATTCTTGCATTTTCTTATAGTCTAAGGTAAGGCTCATTACGTCCCCTTGGAACATTCTTTGGCTATTGGCCACCTTAAATTAATAAAGGGTCCACATGCCCCCCAGCCCCTTAATCAGCTGTTACCTAAAAAGAAAATGGCTTATTGCTGAAATATATTTTTCGAACCTCTGAATCAAAATGCTTAATCTGTAATATCCCGTACTTTTAATCCTAAATTTAAAACTAAGTTTTGAATTATTAGGAGTAATTTTGAGATTCTAAAATTGATAAATATAGAAAATTAGTTTAAATGTGTAGTAGGGAAAATAAAATGACTCTTATTGTCGTGTAAGATTCGATACGACAAAATGTTAGAAATTTAAATATATAGAATTACAATTAAATATCTAAGAAAAGACAAAAGAAGAAGATAAACATAATGATTAAATAAGATAAAAGAAAAATAAAATAAACATGACTCACCATGTTAGAAACACAAGAATGACAATTGTTGGGCTAGAAAAAAAAAAGAAAAACAGAAGATAAGTGTTAGAAAATTGATATAAAAAAAAAAAAAAAGTAGTCAAAGAAAGGGGCTAGCTGGTCCTTAAACTAATTGATTAACTAACTGATTGACTAATTGATTGACTAATTAATTAAATTTAAAAAAAAAAAAAAAAAAGAGAAAGGAAGAGGCGGTGGAGGTTTCTCCGCCTAGCCACCATTCCCATATATCATATAACTATATTAAATCAAATGAAAAGAAAGAAAAGAGAACAACAACACAGCAAAACCGTGAGAAGAGGAGAAGAGAGAAAGAAAGAAGGGAAATAGAGAGGAAGGAGTGAAGAAGTAGGAAAAGAAGGGAAATACAAAGCTTTCAAGAAGGTATTATTTCTTTAGCTTTTCTTGTAAAATTTGAGGAATTATTTATAATAGTTATGTATCTAACAAGCTTTTATATAATATGGAATTAATAAATTTGATTATGAGTAAATAATTTTCATAGCTTTGAATTACATAATAATAATTATATTGATTTTGGAATTCAGTTTTTAGTGCCTATAAGTTTAAACTATAAAATTATGAGTTTTCTTAAATTTTAATTTGAATATATGACTTTAGATGTTATATAGATGTTATGAATTATTAGAAATGTATATATTTTATAGGAATGATTTTAATTAAAATGAATTAAAGAAAAATATGTTTAGTTAGAATTGATTTTGTTTAGTTAATGATAATATGAAATAAAGAGAAATAGAAGTTTTGGCCAAATACATGCTTTATTGAAAAAAGGAAAAAATAGTTATTGTATGATTTATTGAAAAAAGGAAAAAAATAGTTATTGTATGCATGTTCTTGTAAGAAGAATAAAAAAAATAAACAAAACAAGAAAAATAGATCATGGGCTAAGAATGAAGAAAAAGGACTCTGGTAGGTTAAAAGAAAACTAATAAAGAAAAGATAAAACTAAATATTATGGGAATTTGGAAATATATATATATATAATATAAATACACCCACGTGTATATATATTTTGATATACATACATGAATGTATTATTAATTGAATAGCATTAGTCATTAAAGAAAATAATCATTTAAATTAAAGAAAATAATCATTTAAAGTTAAGTTGTCATTTCTATAGTATTAATTACTATTGAAATTACTTTATTAAAACAAACTTAATTTAATGCAGATTTGCTCCAAAAGTATTAGAGACTCACGGTGAGTGTTCTCACTAAAAGGGTTAAAATATTTTAATTGAGTAAATAAATGAGTCGGCATGTTTTATTGATTTAATTAATATGTTTAGTGAAATGCATGCTTTATAAATAAAATGTATGATTATGATCTTTATATGTGGAAGTGAGATATTTATCTATGTGCTATGTTTACATGATTGTTCGTAAATGCTGAGTTACGTGTATAAGTGAGCTATATGTTAAACTCTATCATGTACCCTTGAATAAGTGTCAAGTATGAAATGTTAGTGTCTCGTGCACCCGTGTTTTTGCACCATGTTACGTGTTGTTTGCGTGCTTCCTATTACTTGTTACGTGAGTGTTCTATTTGGGGTCCCCAAAGCGTATCCAGTTGTTGAGATCGGGTATGTCGGTATTGGACTGGAGTGTCTGACTAAATGACTGGGGCGTTCGTTTTCAGTACTATCTCGAGGTATACCATTTTGTTCCGTGCACCCGTGTATGTGCACAAGTTTGCTGGCGTAGTTGACGAGGCAACACACCGTGTATTGTGTCCGCCGCCCTTTCCATTTCAGCATAGGTAAAGTATAATTCGTAATGCTTACCGATGGCTCACATAGATCTTCGCTACAGCTTACTGATTATACTCTTTCGATCCTTTACGTGTTCCCCTTGTGTGTTTAGGAAATATTTGCTATGTGCCGGTAATTGTTTATTCAGTAATGTTTTAATAGTGCGACCTCACTAAGGCTATGGAAGCTCACCCCCTAGACCTTTTGCATGTAACAGATTTTGGGAAGTAATCGCTGTTAGTGGGAAGCTGACGAAGGACCTTTTGATTAGGTTTTGGAAGATAGTAATGTAGTATTACTTAATAATCTAGTTTTAGAATCTTGAAGTACTATTGTAGTAGTGTGAATTAGTGCTTGTATTTTTGTAATATATAATAGAGCTTGAAATTTGATAATTCACTTTAGTCATTTACTGACTTAATAATTACTCTGTATATCGTGATTGAGTCCTGGTGCGAACCAGGCAGGCAGTTCGGCCGCGTCTTTCGCCCAAACAGGGAGGTCGGGGCTGGGGCTGTCACATAATCACTTAATATTGTTTGATAAATATGCTGATCTTCTTAATGCTGAAATCTTGAAAATGTATCATTTTACCCTTATGTTGATTTTTTGTATTTATATACTCAAAATATCAAATTTTATAATAAACATAAATTATGATTAATGAAAAAGCACAAAAAAACAAAATAGGAGAAAACACATTAAATTGAATGATTAAAATACAAAAAAAAAATTCTTACAATTTATTAAAATTCCTAAAATGAAAACAAATCCACTATTGTAGTCTAAAAGAAATTAAAATTTTAATAATAAAACTCATATATAATTAATAAAATTATGTAAACAATATAAAACATATCATACGAATGAGATTTATAAAAACATATAAATGATGTAACTTATTAAATAAATTTTTAGTACCAAAATACAATAATAAAAAATAAATCAAATTTTATTTGACAATATTACAATGAAAAAGTTTAAAATATGTGGTAGGCTAATGAAGAAAAAAATAAAAATAAATTTATTCTAAAATAAATATTTATAGTTAAATCAATATGAATAAAATAAAAAATGTAGTTTCGGAAATCACATATGAATTATTTAATGAATTATTATGCGGAGCATTAAAAGATAAGCAATAAGCTGAATTTTTCTATTTAAATTTTTCTAAAGGAAATAAGAAGTGCTTAAACGATTAAGAGGTTTGAGTTTCTATTATCAAACGCACTAAAAGTCATTATCTCTTAATCCAATAATTTTAAGCATTAAGTGACGGTATCAAACATGCTCTTAGTTTTGATTTTACAATAAATTTAATATATTATAATCATTTTTTATCATTTTTAATATAACATTTTTCTATATATTTTTACATTAAAAAACTATTTTACAAAAAATATGTTTTCAAAACTATTTTTAAAACATCATAAATAACACCCCCAAAATTTCCAGTTCAGACTTCCGCGTCCCGACCCCGACCTTCTCGAGTGTAAAGCAGGACTCGATTCTAGAAAACCTGTTCCTCACCGTTAGCTATAAAGGAACGCCCCCCAATTCCATAGGCTGCCAGATTATGAAATTCCCATCTGAGAATTTTGGTGTAAAATCCAATTGAACCAAGAACCTTCTCCTTCTCCACAATAAAAACTCTCAAACCCAGAGTTCAAAAAGAAGAATAATTCAGGCCAATAACAATTCAAGAGAAGATAAATCAATGAACATGAGGAAGAGAGAGCGAGAAAATCCATGTGGGGTTTGTGGGCATTACCACAAGTACGAAGAAGGAGAAGTCTGTGGGGTTTGTGGCCACCGGATGCCTGCAGGAGAGGAGAAGTCATCAACTTCTCAGCTCAGTGCTTTCCCCTCCGAGATCTTACCGGAGTTTCTCTATTTGGGCAGCTATGATAACGCGTCCCGGGCGGAGCTTCTCAAGACTCAAGGGATTTCTCGTGTTCTCAATGTGAGTATTATTTTATGTTTTGATTATTATGTTTCTCCTTATGTGTTATGTGATTTGTTAGTCTGTACTTCAAGTTTGTTTTTGTCTTGATGATTTGAAAGTGTGAGTTGTCATGGTGTATTTGGTTGTGTTAGTGTTTGCATTTGTGCTTTTTCATTGATATTGCTGGATGTATGAAATTTTGTTTGTTAATTAATTACTATGTTTTTGTTGCTCTCAATGTAATTTTAGAATGCTAGGGCAGTTGTAAAGAGAATGGTGAATTGGTTTGTGTTCTGCTCTTCTGCTCTTCTCGGTACTTAGTAAATCCTTGATCTGAAATTTTTCCCTTTAGCTCAAGAAGAGATTAGAAAACTTGATTTCGGTTAGGGGTGGCAACGGGTCGGGTTTGCGAGTTGGATTGTTGAGATATATCAACCCTAACCCTACCCCTGTTTATTTTGAAAGTTCAACATTTCAACTTGAATTCGATCAAAAATATAACTCAAATAACGCATTTAACCTATAAAAATCATTATATTCACATTAAAAAGTATATCACACATGCTAAACAATATTTTAAAATTAATCAATAACATTTTTTGAACTTTTATTATGTTTATGGGGTATGTTTGTAAGGGTTTACTAAGTTGTTAAACAGGTTGAGTAGGTCATTCCGGTTGACCTGACATGACCTGTTTAATTTTCGTGTTATTCATGTTCAACCCAATCTTGATCCAATTCTTTCACGGGTCATGTCTAACCTACTAAATGTGTGTTAGATCTGTGTCGTGCTTTTGTGCCGGGTCACAAATTGCCACCCCTAATTTGGGTGGTGGATTTGTTCTATTCTTTTCTTACTTTTTTTTTTCTTTCTCTATACTCAACTTTTTCTTCTTTTTTTCCCAAAAAAGGTCAATAAACTACTAAAAACGTCCCTACAAAATGATTTTATCAAATGGAATCGGTAATGCAGATGGAATTAATTCCACTACCCCTGCCTGCCATTTTCAAGGGTCAATGCTAGTAATTTATGTCAGGAGTCCATTTGTGCATATCTCCATGTTGTGGCTATCAATAAATGATTAAACTTGAGACTTGAAAGATGCCAACACTGCCCACTGCCGCTACTTCTGCAGTTGGTTTCACCAATCCCCCAGCCCCATGTTCTCAACTTCATTAAACATCATGCCGGAAATTCCTATAATCCAGTGGTCCATCCTCATTTTTGGCTAGATTATAGTTGAGCTAAATATCTACATTGAATTACTGTAATTAAGCCGTAAGGAAGTGAGGGAAGCATATGGATTATGTGATTAATGCTTGTTTTTGCTACTTGGCTTTTGGGTTTTGTTGGGTTTATTAAAATTCAGGATTTCAATGAGGCAGGTGAATGTTTAGAAACACTTATGGTCTCTGTTTGCTAAAAAGATTGCTGTTAATTAAGAACACATGGTAAAGGCTGTAATTTTAATTTCTCTGAGATGAAGGTACTTTGTATAATCAAAGTTGAAAGGAAAGGAAAATGGTTAGAAGACCATGAAGAAGAACACTAGTTTTATGGGCAGTTCTTGTTAAATGATGAATCTCGCCACAACTCATCCAAGCACCAGTAATCCTTTGTTATGCAGAGCTCATTTGTGGGGTTTGATGCTATTCAAATCTGAATACCAAAAGAAGAGCTTCCATGTCTGTGGGGAACAAAAATGAATGGGAAAGGAGATGGGAAAATTGAGGAGCTATTGTACCTAGCAGTAAATTTCCATTAATGGCCTTCAAAATTGGTGTTTTATTTGTGTAGACTGTTTGTCTTAATATACATCTCTGAAGATTATGGAAAACACATGATGCAACAATTGATGGTTCTACGTGGCAAACAGTCTACACAAGTCAAACACATATTTATGAAGGCCATTAAGTCTACACAAGTCGAACACCTATTTATGAAGGCCATTAAGAAGGATATTATGCCAAATATTATGTTTAAATTTTTTTGTTTGCAAATTAATACAAGATCTCCAATTTATTGCTTTCATTGTGAATAGAAGTAATATCTTCTTTATTTTTACAGTTCGGCCTTTCATATGCCAGAATAATTTTAGTGGAAAATGTTGCTGTACATGCATTTTAAGATGTTTTCTTTGTGTCTTCCATAGTAAGTGCTTGCCTTTTTTCATGAAATAGATCATAAATAGTTTGTCCCTATACTCCTCTTGGTTATTGCCAGTCTTGGTGCTTGAGATTTGAAGAAATGTTTCGTTGACTCATGACCATGAATGTCAAGTCCATAAAGTTAATTTTCTCATCTACTCTTACTATTCCCTTGCATAGAAATCTTTTTGCAGTTTGTTTTCAGTCCCAATTTACATATTTAGACACCCATTTTCTTTGGTTTAGTCAATTTACTTGTGGCATTTAAATATAAATGAAACAATGTGTGTTGATCTAACGCAATTGGAGATGTGATCCATATACCCCACTAAATATGAAATGGGAACAAAAAATGGGAGTAGCAAAAATGAGAATATTGAGATGGATGTATGGACATGCTAGAGTAGATTAAATAAGGAATGAATACATGAGAAAGAAAATAGGGGAAAAAGAAATTAGAGAAACAAGTGTAAGGGGGTTTGGATATTTGCACAGGAGACCTTCAAACGTCCTAGTATGGCATGTAGATAACAGAGAATTGTTGACTCAAATTAAAACTGGGACACGAATGAGCTTCAAATGGATTGGGTAAAATTTATAGGAAGTGAGATATGATTAATATACACAAACTGTTTATGATCAAAAGGGGACATAAATGAGAATAAATGTTTCTCACAAACCATGATGGCGAGAGAGGATTCATATAGTTAACCCACAAAGATTTAGTTGTTTGCAGTTAATTTACTTGTATCAAGTTTTCCTTTCAGCAATGGACCTTCATCTCATGATTAATGTCCAGTAATGTCATTCGTTAATGGAATACAAAGATGTGTTCTGTTGTTTATTTGTAATGATTTATGGTTTCTGTTAAATGTGCAGACTGTTCCAGCTTGTCAGAATTTGTATAAAAATTCATTCACATATCATTGTCTTCCAGAGGACCAAAATTTACCTTTCGAGGATGCTATTCAGTTCTTGGGTGAGCGTCTATTTTGTTGGTTTCTTGAACTTAATTTTATAGGATCAGAAGCTTTTCTTAAAGAAGACTTGGCCCTTGAATGACTACATTTACTCTTTTCTTTTTTATTATTTTCTACTAAACCTGTTATTTGTAGAGGTGAAACATTAGGTAATTAGAGGTTATAGCATTTGTTGTTAGACTTTATCACTTGGAATGTCCTTAAAAGCTTTATAGCGACTCTTTATGGAACTACATACAGTAGCTTCTTCTGAAAATTGACTACCGCTTTCAATGTTGTGTGTCTTATGGTATCAATTGCTGTAGGCATCTGATGAAATCAAGTCTATAACTCATTTCCTTCACTGAGGCTGGTTTGATGAGAACTTGTGGATTTGCATATAAAATTTGTTTGTTTTTCTTATCAGGGTTTTCTTTTTCTTTTCTTTTTTTTTTTTTTTTTTTTCCTATTTTGTTTGTTCCCTAGTGACAGAGTGGAAAAAAAAATTCTGATGGATCTATGAGTTGGATACTCCAAACGACTATGCAGCTGGTTATTCTACAGAGGATATCTTCTCTAATGATGCCCTCACCGGAATTTTTCTTAATGTACTTATGTGGATATGCATATCTGTATGGACACCTTTTCTCCAGTAGCATTTATATATCCAAATTTGCAATGTTTTGTTTTCTAAGTACCAGAATGATAGTAGGAGGAGGAGAATAGGGGGGACAGACTTTTCCTTGATTTGTACTAACTAAAGCTGTGGTATTTTATATTGTTCTTCTGCGAAGTGGATGTATGGTTTGTGATTGTGATTAAAAATGAGGTAAAATCTTGATACATAATCACTATGGTCTATATCTTTTGTTTTATTTGCAGATCACTAGGAATTATCAGTCAATGATTTGAAATTGAGATGCTTCCTGCCCTCTCTTTTCCCTTGCTCTAAGCTAAGAAAGTTTACTTCAATCATGTTTATAACTCAAAATAGGTTTTGTTGTTGGAGGCATTACTGATAACTTTGCAGTCTGTGATACTATCATCTAGGTTTAATGATTGGACTACATTGTTCTTTTGGTTACAATGTTCACTGGACTCAACTTTATTAATGGATCATATTTTGCACCGTAACATGATCTGCTACTGTATTTTCTTATTGCAGAACAATGTGAGAAGGAAAATGCTCGTGTTCTTGTACACTGCATGTCCGGAAAAAGCAGGTAGTTGTAAACGAGGCTAGGTTTCTTCCGAGGATGTACAGTTTGCAGAGATGAATCCCCAATTTTCTGTTGAAGTGCTTAGTTCAAAGATACTCTGTTCTTTCAATAAACTAGTTACAGGTTCCACTCATTAGTCTGGGATTGCGGGTAGAGAAATATTAGCTTTTCGATATCCTTTTAGCTGGAACATTTTATTTATAGTTATGCTATATCTTCCAGGTCACCAGCTATTGTAATAGCTTACTTGATGAAAAGCAAAGGATGGAAATTCGCACAGGGTTACGAGTGGGTGAAGAATAGGAGACCCTCTGTTGACTTAACTCAAGGTTTGCTTTTAACTTTTTTCTCCTTCTGTATTGTACAATGCATATTTTAGTTTTTAATCTCGCCATTTTGGTTATTGTATGTACCCAGTTACTTGATTTAATGGGCAAGTTGTTAGTTTATTCTTGTGCAAAATTTGGATTATCTGAACACAAAACTTTGGCTAAAGTGAGCTTTATATTCTCACCATGGGAAATAAAACTGTTGAAATTATTATGGGGACTGTATTTTAAGAACCTTCAACACCTTAATGTGATATTTTTGCATCTTTTTCTCTTCCCCATTATGAGTCTCCATTTCTTTCCAAAGAAAAAAGTTCTCCATCTTAGATTCATGATATTTTTAGTTTTGCTGTAACACCAGAAGTATAAAATACGTTCCATCCATGTCTGTAGAAGCATAAATTACATTACAAAGGTTGCTTGAACTCCTGTTTACCACTCATCTTTATAGCTGTCTACCACCAACTGCTGGAATTTGAGATGAAGATTTTTGGGTCAGCTGAGAATACCAGCCAGAGTTTGCCAAGCTTAGCTCCAGGTGTGCCATCATTCAGCTTTGGCTTCCCAAAGCCGAATGATCCAGTTATTGTTCCTGCTTTCAGTAATACTGGTGCTTCTTCTGTGTTTGCTGGTCCAGCTTTTAATGCCCCACCTCAGGATTTTATTTTTGGAGCTGGGCAGACTGAAAAAAGTACATCTGACAGTCTTTTTAGTAGTCATCCATCTGAAACGAGCAATAATGACATAGCCATGGGCGGTGGCTCATGACAAGGAGAGCTTATATCCCACATTGCATAGCACCAAATAAGGGTTAATTTGAGCTGCAACTGTTCCAACATTGAAGGTTGGTTTGATGCTTGGATGTGTAAAATAGGTCAAAGGTTTCTGTGCTTGTTGAGCTTATCGATATAATCTTGACCATTTAATGTTTGAAGGAAGTGGTGGATATTTTGTAAGATTGGCAACATAAGTTTTTGGCATGCTCTAAGGCCTTATGGTGAATCGTTTACTTTTCTCGCGTTAGATTTCCCACTGAGGGATTCTGAGATCTTATGGTGAAGCCATTATAACAGCGGTGTTTTAGGGATGCAGTTATGTTTGGTATTTTTTATACCAATGGTACTTTTCATGTGATTCGTGGTAAAATTACCCATTATGTTTGTACTTTACTACACTTTTGGTCCTAGTGACTTTTTTCCCTTTTCTCAAAGTTGTGGCCCACGGGTCCCACCCTTATTACATTTTCCCACTCCAGTAGGTTTCAAACTGTGACATGCGAGAAATCAGCCTACAATACTAATCGCAAGGCGATAGTTTCGAACCTGGTCCTACTATAGCAAGTTTTTATCAATCAACTCAGTGGTAATAGTTAGGGCTCGTTTAACAAAAATTAATGCTTATACTGAAGATTAAAACACTTAATATCTTAATTTTAAAATATATTTTTGAACTTCTGAATCATCTTGTTTAATAAATATATGTTGATCTTAATGCTAAAAGTTTGAAAATGTATAATTTTATCTTTACTTTGAATTTTTATATTTATATGCGAAATATCAAAATTTATAATAAAACATACATTATGATTAATGAAAAACCATAAGGAAACCAAATAAGATAAAATACATAATTGGTTTTTTGAACTTGGATAATTAGTGAAAATTGGTTTCTTAATTACCTATTTAGAGGGTGATCACATCTTGGGTAGTTTTAGTGCTTTCCTAATTTGTTTCAAATCTTTTAGTTGTTCTTGTTTCTTCAATTGAATTGCCCTGCTTCTCTAGCCCATTCTGAGATCTTTTCATGCTACCTTGTACGTTTACTTTGAAAATATAGCTTGAAGCTTGTCATCGTGCACATTACATTAATTTCAAAAACTTTGAGGGCTTCTCCCCGAAAGTTCTTTTGTGTGCACTTCATATTTGAGTTATACTATATATCTTCTTTTCGAAAAAGTGTTTTACAAAATAGAACCAAGTTTATGTTTTTGATCATATTTTGCTACTTTCCTATATAGCTGTTGTGCTTGTGTGATTAACTATTTGCTTGTTACCTTTGCCAAAGTGCTTTGTGAACTTCTTTCAGTATACAGGATTGAGGTAACATGTTGAGTGATACAGCATACAGGGGTTACCAACCCTACGAGCGATACACTGGTTTGTGTGTAGTTTGTTAGGTGGGCACATACTAGGGGAACAAGGGAGTAAGGTTACTCTACTCACTTTTACTTGTTCTTAGCAGGATATTTTCTGGTTACTATGTCAGGTGACAGTTCTATCAGTAATGAGTAGCTCCTTGCTGCCATTGCAAACCTCACTAATCAGGTCGCAGAACTCAGGGAGACTCAAGAAGCCAAGCAAGAGGAAGAAGAAGATATCATCAGGCCAAACCGCAACGATAAGCCCTTCGAAGGTCTAAGTCAGCTGAAAACATATGTGCCTTCTTTCGCCGGAGGTACCGACCCAGAAGAATACTTAGACTAGGAGATCAAGATGGAGCGAATCTTTAAGCTTCACTCGGTTCCCGAACACAAAAAGGCTCCTCTCGCGGTGGTAAATTTCATTGAATATGCACTTGTTTGTTGGAATAAATAGTTGGACCAGAGGCACAATTCCAGGCCCATGAGAGCTCGTGCACCACCTCTGACTTGGTATGATTTGACAGCAACCATGTGACAGACTTTTGTATCCGCCTATTACTTTAGGGAGTTGTATAAGAAATTACATACACTTGTACATGGTTCTTTATATGTTGATGTTTACTATAAGAAGTTAGAGATGACTAAGATTAGGGCTACTATAATAGAAGATGATGTCGCAAGTATTGCGCATCGTGAACTCCGGTCCACATCACTTTAGGTCAAAGGTTCAAGTCATGGGGTCAAACAAGTCTCTGTGGGTCAAATGGTCAAGGCTAGGTCAAAGGTTCAAGTCTTGGGGTCAAACAAGTCGAGGTTGGTCAAAGGTGGCGAGGTTCAGGTGGCTGTGCGATGACCTGTGCGAGTCGCACTATTGCTCGCACAGGTAAGCCTCGTCCGAGTTCTTGTGCGAGTCGCACGAGAACTCGATCTCTGGGCAAGAACTTGCCCTGAATTTTTGGTTCGAGATGGCCTCTTCAAGGCCACCGTTTTCGTGTTTCCAGCTCGATTTTGGCCATACCGAAAATACCACAATTAAGACCAACATACTGGATATCACTAAAAAGAAAAACATGGCAATTTTATCCATTCCAACTGCATTAGATTTGGCTACGAACATGCTATGAGACACAGATTCCCAGTGCATGCAATTTTTGGGTTTCTTGATTTCTTATCAATTCAAATCCGTGGTTCAAGCATAAATAAACTGGATACATTACTCCTACATGGCATACAACCCATATAGAACACATAGCACCCTATAACATGCTTTTACTATGGATCAAACATAACTTTTATGCTTAATTCTATATCTACATCGACGGATCCATATATCCTATATAATTCATGCTTTCGAATCCTATAGTATTGTCGAATCTAGCACTTACAGTAGTCCTACGATTACGACAGACGGTCAGGACGATTCGGGCTTGTTGAACCTTAGTCACAACAACGTTCTCTGGCGGCTGCGGCTGCGGCAGCTCTTCTTGCTCCTCACGAGGTTTTCCCTAGTTTTCCTTTAGTTGGCGATTAAAGGTTTTTAATCTCGAGTTAAGGATGATTATATAGGCACCAGCTAGTTCTAAGTTAAGGTTAGAACCGATCCAAATGGATTTCGGATTTGTGGGTTCTCGAATCACGGATAGGATAGGATTTCCAATTTGAAAATCCTAGATTCCCGCGATTGGCCGTCGTGCGAGTTGTCGTCTGACTTGCACCGTTGCTCAGCTGGCCCTGCTCGTGCGAGTTGTCATCCGACTCGCACAGATGATCGGACAGGCCAGTGTTTTTTGCCTTGTTTCGTCCGACTTCTTCTTTACTCAACTCTTTCCTTCCAAGCACCAGCCGGTGACCCTTTACTCCTATGTTTATGTCCATATTACTTAGGCCCCTGCTCTTTCCTAGACTACCTGGGATGCAATACTACATCTAGACGGATACATGTTCACAATCATTCAAACAAGCAGGTCACGTTTCACGTTAAGCATAATTTAAACCAAAATTTTTGATTTTTACCATTTTTATCCTTATGATATTGCTCTGAAAAAATTTGGGGCTTCACAACACATGACGGAGTTGCCAACACTTACTCGATCTATCAGCAAAGCAAGATCCACACATTTCTACTACTTTCATCCCCAAGAAGTTCGTGCAGAATCCGCCAAGATGAAGGACAAGCTCACCCAATGGGGTACAGAAAAGTAGCAAGCTAAGGGAAAGGATAAAGAAATTGTAAAGGGTAGTAAGACGAACTCTGATGAGTGGTTGTATGAGTGAAATTGAATGAAAAACTGCTTTTAAAACTAAATTTAGTTTGTATGAGTGGTTGGTTATGTCTTTCGGCCTTACAAATGCACCTAGTATTTTCATGCGATTAATGAATCATGTCCTTAGAAAGTTTATAGGGAAATTTGTTGTGGTTTACTTTGATGATATTCTGATTTATTCTCGAAACAAGCATGAACACATGGAGCACATTAAGTTGGAATTGATTGAATTGCGTGATCATAAATTATATGCCAATGTGAAAAAGTGTACATTCTGTGTGGAGGAAGTTGTCTTTCTCGATTTTATTGTTTCGAAAGAGGGTGTTAAAGTTGATGACACCAAGGTTAAGGCTATTCAAGAATGGACAACACCCTTTTCGGGCTCGCAGGTAAGATCTTTCCATGGTTTGGCTAGTTTTTATCGGAGGTTCGTGAAGGGCTTTTCTACTAAGGCCGCACCCTTGAACGAGTTGTGCAAGAAAAATGTACCGTTCTTGTGGGGTCAAGCTCAAGAAAATGCCTTTACTGTTCTTAAGCATGATCTCACTCATGCTCTTGTTTTATCATTGCCTGATTTTGATAGAGTTTTTGAACTAATGTGTGATGCTTTAGGGATTGTATAGGTGTCGTTTTGATGCAGGAAGGCAAACCGATCACCTATTTTAGTGAGAAGTTGAAGGGAGCTGCCTTAAATTATCCTACATATGATAAGGAGCTCTATGCCGTGGCAAGGGCACTCGAAACTTGGTAGCATTATCTCATGGCCAAGGAGTTCATTATGCATTCTGATCACGAGTCCCTTAAACACTTAAAGGGACAATGTAAGTTAAATAGATATCATGCCAAATGGGTTACTTTTATTGAGACATTTTCTTACATTATTAAGTATAATAAGGGTAAGGAAAATATGGTGGCTGATGCTCTATCCCGAAGGTATGGAACTCTTACTTTACTTGATCATACATCATTAGGGTTTACATATCTCAAAGACTTGTATGCTTCTGATTCTGATTTTTCTACTTTATATGAAGCATGCGAAAATGGGGCATTTTAGAAATACTTTAGACACGAGGGTTTCCTGTTTAAAGAGAATAAGTTATGCATCCCACATAGTTCAACTAGAGAACTGCTGGTTCGTGAAGCACATAGTTGGGGGGGGGGGGGGGGGGGGGGGGGCTAATGGGTCATTTTGGTGTAACTAAGACACTTGACATGTTAAAGGAACACTTTTATTGGCCTAAAATACGAAAGGATGTAGAACAGATTTGCTCACGTTGCATTAACTATTTAAAAGATAAATCTACATCCAAACCTCATGGTCTTTACACGCCTTTACCTATTCCAACTCTGCATTGGACTGACATTTCTATGGATTTTATTCTAGGTTGTCTAAGGACTCAGAGAGGTAATGACTCACTTTTCGTTGTTGTAGACAGATTTTCTAAAATGGCTCATTTTATCCCTTGCAGGAAGTCAGATGATACCAAGCATGTTATAGACTTATTCTTTCATGGAGTAGTTCGTTTACATGGAGTTTCACACACAATTGTATCTGATAGAGACGTTAAGTTCTTGAGTTATTTTTGGAAAACTTTGTGGTCTAACGAGGAACTAAATTATTATTTTCTACTACTAGTCATCCACAAACGGATGGTCAAACTGAAGTGACCAACCAAACTATAGGGAATTTATTACAGGCACTGATTAAGTCTAATCTTAAATGTTAGGAATAGGTATTGCCGATTGCTGACACTACAAGAAAACATGGTATTTGAGACAAATTTTTAAGACAGTAAGAAAATTTTGTCCCAAATACTATGAATTTGAGACAATAATGAAGACTGTCTCAATAATTAATTTAAGACACTTTAATTAAGACAGTTTATGAAATGTCGTCTCAAATACAATTAATTGAGACACTTATTTAAGACAATGAAAACTTTGTCTTAAATGAAACTGTTTAAGACACTCATCTAAGACACTAAATTTTTTTGTCTTAAATTAAACTATTTAAGACACTTTTATATAAGACAGTGATTATTTTTCGTATTTAATAAAACTGACTTACGCACTTAAACGAGACTATATTAAAAAATTGGACTAATGTTTTTCTCTACAATAGTATATTAGAAAAATATTGGTGGCAATGGAATTTTAATAAACATATAGTTATCGTGTCCCTCATTTTTAAGATTGTATTGTATTGGGGATTTAACTTGGCTCGAGTTTGAATCTCCATTTGGAGGGGCTTACCAAGTTATGACGGTAAAATAAATGGCGGAACTTGACTCACTAAATTGGATGGACCAATTGGAGAAGCCTCCTAATTAGATTGGTAATTTTTTTTTATAGGGGCTAAATACTTATATAATATTTTTTTGGACTAAAACATAAATACTTATTATTTTTTTTCTTGTGGGGGCCAAGCCTATCCTGCTCCCCATAATGTTCCACTACTGAGTAAAATTCATTTGAGCTTCATTTAACAAGAAAAAAAAAAAAAGAAAGAAAAAGTCAGACTTCCTCTTTCCCATGAGAAAAGTCTACTTTGTTGTATTAAAACAGTACAACGAAGTAGACTTTTCTAGTGAAACGGAGGGAGTATTACATTACATTGCTCTAAAATAATATAATTGATATTGTTACCTCAGTAACAAGTTCTAAAACCAATAAAATGACGACAATGATTAGCGTAGCTACTTAAACATATTTTATACCTCACATTGAGCTCATCATATTCTTCAATATCTTTTCAAACTCCTCTTTTACTCAAACCCTCTTGGAGTAGAGGGTTTTTTTTTTTTTTTTTTTCTGGGTAACATTATAGAACTTTATTTGAACGTAAAAATAGTAAGATATGTCTTTTTTTTGTTCAAGCTTCTTCATTCATTGTATTCTCATTCTTTAGTTACACTTTTTTTCGATAATGAATATTTCTTTATTATAGGCCTAAATATATTTGATCTCATTGTACTATAATTGTTCTGCACTTTGCCCCTTTAAATTTTTTTTAAAAAGTTAGATATATTATCCCATTGTTTAATTATCAGGTCAAAGGTAAAAACAATTAATGATAAAAAGACTAACTTACTTATATAAGTTTTTTCATCTTATACGTTATATTATATCCTTTTGGTAAGAACAAAGTTATAATAAGAAAACCAAACAAAATCAATAATAAAAAATAATAAAAAAAAGAAAATTCTATATAGACGATTTCTTTGAATTTTAAATAAAAATTTTAAATTCACTCCAAAAGAAAGTATAATATTAAATTTATAATTTTTTTCCATTGAGTTGTTTCTCACAGCTCTCTAGATTTTTAATGAATATTTTTTCTTCAACACAGTTATTTTAATAATAAAATTTCCAGAAACTTGTCAATTTTTTGTTTTAATAAAAAAATGCTTTTCAAAATATACTACAGTAGTATTTTTTTTTTTTTTCCTTTCTGAATTTTTTAGGTTAAAGAAATATATACTTGTCATCAACATTTACGTCCTTTACCACAGTTGCTTCCTTCCGTCAAAAGTCTCTCCATCTCCGATAATCGCCAATTTTTTTACACCATCGCAAGTCGGGCTTTACTTTTATTGGCATTCGTGTATCACGGTCAGTTCCCTCCCAAAGCCGATTTAATGTCATCATCACTACTTATATTTTCAATTTCAATCGGCCCCTGTTTATACCGATTTATTTGTCTTTTGCCAAAATCTCCTTCTTCTTTATCCTAGAATCGTAGCGTAACTGATTCTTTACGCAATACTTTGAACAGTTTTGACATTGAGGAAGTTGCTAAAAATACGAACAGCAGGCTGTGGATTAACTGAAGGAAGAAAGAGGGGATAGTGTGTGTCTTTTATTTTTCGTTTTTCTCTTTTTTCTCACTTTTAAGTCATGCTTCTTTTGAAAACATGGCGTATGAAAATTCTTAGTATGTTAACACTTTGCAGTGTTGAATCCTATAGATATAGATGATGATAGATAGTGTGGTGGAGTTTGTAGAGTTTGATATGAGAAGTAGCCAATGCTCTATAAAGATTTTTTTTTGGGTATTATCACAACAATTTGCAGCATTGATGATGCTTAATTGTAAAGTTGGATATGTGAATTTCTTAGTTTGTAGTGAATGCTTGGAATTTAGATTAATTATGTTGGAAGGCATGACTACCATCTGCAGACTGGAATGTGTTATCTTTCAATTAAAATTGATAGTTGCATAAACATATGTGATGGAATGAAAAATTGTCTTGTGAATTGCATTTTAATTTGAACATAATGAGATTACGAGTCTATAGTTAGCCTTTTACAAAGGGCATCAATTACATTTGTTGATAATGTTAAGGGGTGGGTATTAATGTTAGATTGGTGGTTTAGTGAAGTCAGAGATCTTGTTTATGGAATGTTCATTGACATATTCAATCCGCTTGTGGAGTTTTGGTAATATGGTAGTACGTTTGATGTTGATGTAATATTGTCTTTTGTTATATCACTTGGGAAAATGGCTGACATTAGTTACAGCTAATAAGCTAGAAGGCTAAATTGTTACTTCTCTATATTGGTTCCTATTTTTCTATATTCAATGCGCTTGTGAAAATGATCTTCTCTATACTGGTTCCTGTTTTCCTATTTTTCTATTGCCCATTTGGGTTGAAAACTTGGGATCTTTTGTGATATTGTGATAATGTGATATTGAGTTTATACAAATGTTTTGGGTTTAGGGAATTAATATTATATGATTTTGTCTACTATTTTTTAAATGCTCCAAAAGATTTTTTTTTTCTTGTTTTTGTAGTGCTCTATTTTACGTGAGTTTGAATATTTTTTCATCAAAGAGTTCATGCATGTGATATAAGTAAGAGAATATTGTTTGACATTGATGTATGATACCATATCAAATTGTTTATAGGCTTTTTTTTTTTTTTTAACTTTTTTGTGTGCGTGTCTTTGTTTGTGTTCTTCCTTAAGATTTTTTTGTTCATTTATTTTTGTTGATAAGGTATATAGTTTAGGGAAAGTTTGGATCAATAGTGATGATTTTTTATCTCAGTCTCCCTCTCTCTTTTTCTGCCTTGTGGTTGAATATTGCATTTGATGACTAGTCTAATTGGCTACTGTGGTGGTACAATTTGCTACAGGGAGAGATTTTTGACCTAGTCAACTAAATAAAGGATGCATAGATGACAATGTAACAATGTACTTTAACGGTCTATTTCATAGATGCAATTAAATGAAGAACGTAGATATGACTACCACATGCATCATTCATTCTCACTGCGAGATGAAGATGTTAGTTTTAAATGTAACTCATTGTCTTGAATTAAAAATGCTGTTATCTATTGAATCGCAACAATATTGAGACGTTTGCAAATGTCAATATAGAAATTTAAAGATGCTCTAATTAAAAAGATCTTAACTGCTTTTTTTTTTCTTCCATTTTTTTCCTTTTTCCAGGAAGCTGAAGATGAACGAATGGCTGAAGTTAGTTTCAAAAGCATCGAAGTTATGCATACGCTATTCCATTGCTCGACACTTTTTTAGTTTTATCGAAAATAGTAGCCATTATTTTGTTTAAGAAACAATCAAACTATTTAGATATCATAGTGATGAATGATGTCTTCTTTAGCTTTTATAATAGTAGTATATTGTGCTTAAATAAGACAGATAGAATATGTATATGTTATATTAATTGGATCTACCATGGGTTTTATTATGTTCATATTTATTTTCATCTTGAAGGTTATTTTTAATTTATTAACAATTGGTGCTTATTAGTTCTTAAATGAGCAATTATGAATAAACATACCATTAAATAAAATAAAAATAGCTCAATATTTATTTATATTTAAGACGGAATATTGCCATCTCGATTTAAGTCTTGAAAATGGGACATGATATTTGAGACAGATGACTATTGTCTTTAATTCTATTTGGGACGGCATAGTGTTGTTTCAATTTAATCATATTTGAGACAACATATTGCTGTCTCAATCAAGTGTCTCAAAATTTTGAGACACTTGATTGAGACAAAAAAATGTTTGTCTCTATTACTTTTGAGACATTTGAAGAACTGTCTCAACCCCGTCTCAAAAGCTATTTGAGACAGTTTTACTGTCTCAAATTTCTTTTGCGACGGCCGTAACAGAGACGCCCCAGTTGCTGTCTCAATAATATCTTAAAAACCATTTTGAGACAGTAAACGTACTATTTAAGACAGTTTTGGAGGCGTCTCTTAAACTGCATTTTCTTGTAGTGCATTTGCCTACAATCGCTCAAAACACTCCTCAACAGGTTTTTTGCCCTTTGAAGCAGCCTATGGCTTCAATCCGTTGACGGACATGGATTTACTGCCACTGCCCCTGAAGGAACATACAAGTCTGGATGGTGAACAGAAAGCAGAAACTGTCAAAAGACTTCACCAGAAGGTTTGACTGAACCTTGAGAAGAAGAACGCCAAGTAAGCCTCATATGCAAATCAAAGGCGCAAGGTCATGAGCTTCAAACCAGGCAACTATAGATTTAGGTTCACATGAGAAAGGAAAGGTTTCCAACAGCTCGGAGGACGAAACTCCATCCCAGAGGCGATGATCCTTTTCAAGTTATTGCTAAGATGGGAGAAAACACATATAAGCTCGATTTACCAGGTGAGTATAGCGTTAGTACTTCTTTTAATGTTGTTGACTTGTCTCCATTTGACTTTGACCAAAATCTTGGTTCGAGGTTCGAGCGCTCCATAAAGGCCCACCAATGCTCCAGAACCCAAGTCCATATCAGAGTAATCCGTTCGTTGATATAGTTGGGCCCATGACTCGAAAAAGGACAAGTAAGCTCAAATCAGATCTAGCAAACCTGTTCAAAAGTGTGCTACGGAAGCTCAGCTCATCATGAACTCAAATGCCATTAAAGAGACAGAAATGAAGGTTACAAGAGTCACTCTACTCTTCATCACTGAAGAAATGGTGACTCCCAAGCTTTTCACTTGAAGAAATGGTCATTTTACAAATCTTGAAGAATTTTGGAAATGAAATGTTTTTGAGTTTCTGAAATGATTCTGAAAGTTTCCAGAAACTTCCTACATCATCATCATCATGCAACCTCTATTTGGGCCGAATCCATCAAGTCCACTTCACCAAGTCACATTCGGCCAAGCCCAAGCCCAAGAAGAAGAAATTCGCAACTAGGGTTGGGTTTAAGGGGAGAATTAAGGCTTTGTGCATGTTACCTAATTCTTTTCATAGTTTCTTTCTTTTTATTTTCGAAAATAAGGAGATGTTCCTTTTCTCCTTATTTCCAATTTTTGTCAAGGTTACTTAATGATGTGAACCCTTGATTCCAACTTGTGAAAACAAGAACTCAATGCGGAAAATTACCAAGGAAAGTCTGTATGCAAGACGCAGCTCTCAAAACTCTAGGATCCTTACCCTTGGATTCGGCAGACTACTAATTTAACAAGTTAAATTAAACACGCAATTCGAACCAAGTGGAGAATAATAGAGGTGAACAAAGCATGCAATTAGATAGAGCAATTATCTAATTAGCCTATAGTTCCTGTACTTTAGCAATTAACAAGCATGCAAATTACTTAAGCCAAAATAAAGAAGAGTGAATAATAAAGTATAAATTTTCATTCAATTAATCACTCAATAATAATGAAGTTATGCACCCCTATTTATAGGACATAGGGAGCACAAATTTACACAAGAAAATAAGATAAGAAAACAAAAATTGGAGCTTAATCAAGAGATTAAGTAACTCACAAAAATGAGCAAGAAAAAGGGAACTTACTTGCTGAAAAAATAAAAGAAAAGAAAGGGAAATTTCGGCTGCCATAAGGAAAGCTTATGGACGAAATTCCCAAGTAAAAGAAAGGGAAAATTCAGCTTTTACCTTAAAAGAAAAGGTAAAACCGAAAAGTAAAGGAAAGAAAAAGAAGAAAATTAGGTAACATGCACAAAACCTTAATTTCTCTTAAACCCTAGAACTTAAGTAAAACCCTAGCTTGTTTTCGCATGTGGGCTTCCTTGTGAAGTGTTGGGCTTGACCGAATTGTAGATGGAGTGGACTTAATGGATTCAGCCATGTAGCATGATGATGTAGATGTAGGAAGCTTCTAAAATATTCTAGAAGCTTCCGAAATCATTTCAGAGGCTCAAAAAAATATTTCACTTCTAAAATTCTTCAAACTTTATGAAATCTCCATTTCTTCACTGGAAAGACTTGTAATTACCATTTCCACCATTTTCTTAGCTCGTAAATACCATTTCCACAATTTCCACAGCTTGGAAGTACCATTTCCACCATTTCCTTAGCTGGGATGATTAGTATTCACCATTTCCACTTTGATGGTGAGTAGGGTAACTCTTGTAATTCTTTCTCATTAAGGTCATTGGGGCTTTTCTTTGTCTTCGTGGATTTTGAATCATAACTTGTGTTACTTTAGCCTTGGATTTCCTCATCATTCCCTTCTGGTTGGAAAGGATTCGTCCTCGAATCCAAATTGCTGCAAACACAAACTGAACAAGTTAGTACTATTACCACATGAATAGAGATCATACTTACCAGCCACTGCTTTCAAGGACACTGATAATCATTCTTAATTCTTTAAGAACCTCTCAAGAACCTTTTAGTTGCTTGCAAGAAACTATCGGGAAGCATCTAAAACCTCATGAACTTATCTATACTCCTCAAGAACAATTACTGATCAACACGAAATATATGCAATAAGCATAATTTACCACAGTAACTAGGACAAAGTTATGCATCATATATATGACATACAAACTAGCATAATAAGATCCTAAAATGAAGAAAAACATGTCCTACATGCAAACTAAAGTTAACGCGTTACACAATAATTCACAGTTTTTCAGGCAGACAATATGGTATGTTAAATAGCAAAACATCCTCATGTCGAAACAAGTAAGAAAAACCATTCGAGCTTTAACAACACGAAGGAAAAGATACCTATGGTTGATTTGCCCAAACGGAGGCGATTCACAATTTCAGAAATTGGTATTTCTTAGTCATAGTCATAACCGAAAGAATGGAATCAAAGGAAAAATAGTTTCAAGGCATACCTTGTTGAAGGATATCCTTAGACTTTTACCTTGATCCCTGGACGCAAGAAGGTCCTTTGATGAAACTTGTGGAGCCATAATCGCAGGAATTGCATGACTCATACTAACAAGTTATTGTAACCAATAGAAATTGCATGTACAACTGATATGAAAACCAATTAATGATAACAGAGACAATTTCTGAGAAAGACATCCTAAGGAATAGTGAACTACAAAGTATGCAGTTGTTAAACCAAAAGATGTATCCCGTAGATGCACATGTTTAAGATTAACGAACACAAGAGTTAGTAAAATCTTTAGCATGAATGATAACCAATAGAGAATTAATGTAAAAGCGTACCTTTTTAAAGCAAAAGATATCTTATACTGTGACTTACACTTTTGTCTCCTGGGCGCAAGCGTCTCATAAGTCCCTCGTGGAACTGCAATCAACAGTGCTATGCGTCATAGAAACACCAATCTAGCTTGTGGAATCCTACAAAACAAACAAAAGAATGTTGGTCGGAGGTATCCCGACAAATGAATTAGTGAGCAAAAAAATAATAGGCATCTAATGAGAATCTTAAAAATGAGCCCCAATAAATAATAGAAAAGTAAAGAGAAATTATCTCTAAGAAGATAGGGCACTAATATTATGAGTCCTATTATAGTATGTGATTCATTTGCCATTTAATAGGGACTCTTTAAAAGTGTCCTATTAGTAAACCAATTATAATACTTGATAGGACTCTTAAATGTGTCCTGTTAGTGAACCAATTGTAATACTTGATAGGACTTAAGTGTCCTATAAATTAACCAATTATAATACTTTATAGGACTTTTAAAAGTGTCCTATTAGCTTACCATTCCTCATATTATCTATTAATGTAGTTGGATACTATTAAATAAACCAGAAGTTTGATATATAAAAATGATCAGCAGTTAATTTAATGGAGAATTGAATTCATGACTTTAGGAATCAAGGTTCATACCTTTAACTAGCTAAGTTATTCCAAATTATAGTGCTTAAGCTATTTTTACTAATTATTGATAACAATAATTGTACTATGCCTCTCAACTTTTAAACAATGTACTATGACACCCTAACAATTTTCTTTTGACCCATCACTTTTAATAATAGCCTCTCTCTTTGACTAGTGGGCCAAACTAATTTTATTCATATAGTTTGTTTGCTTTTAGATTAATTCTAATAGTGCACATATTTATGAACTTTTTCTACTCTTTTATTGCATAATTTTTATCAAATACACTAATACTTAAAACTAATAAGGCATTTGAACATGTAAAGGTAGTTTTGTTTCGTATAATAACATAAAGAATGAAAAGTAAGATGTTGATTATTGTGTTCTTATAACTATTAAATCAATTACTTTACCATTTCATTGTCTCTGTCAACTCTTTAATAAGTTATATGAACATAATTAGTGGTTTGTACTCAATGTGAAATAGTACTTTCCTTTGTCCTATTCAAAGAGTCCATTTAACATAAATTGAACTATTTGTATGGGATGGAGAGAATACACTAATTAATTAGTATAAGTTTGCCTATTTATGTATATGTCAAATGAAACAGTAGCATATTATGCTTAGTTATTATCAATTACATTAATTTGTTCAAATAAAAAATAATAATGTTTCTATAAGTCATGTGCAATAACTTTATTAAATAACTTGAAATATCTACAATAACTTATTTATTACTTTTCAATTGTAAGTTAATTTCAGATAAATAAACTAGTAAATGTATGAAAACTAAAGTAAAATATATCATATGATTAATTGATGAATATAAAATATAGATAATCATATGATTCACATGCCGATAGTTTTTCATAAAATAATAAATCTATGATATATATATATATTAAAAAAATTTAAACTCTATAAAATAAAACTTTAGATACATATATACTTTAAAATTTGAAAAAATGTTATAACGATTATATAGTGCACAAAATATAATATTTTTAGATAAAATGAAAATTAAAATAATTATAATAGAGAAGAAAAAAAAGGTTAAAGGCCTGTTCTTTTTGTTTCGTTTTGAAAACAGTTTTGGTTTCAACAGTAAATTTAATATATTTTAATCATATTTCATCATTTTCAATACAACTTTTTACTATTCAACATATACTTTTTACATTTTCAATACACTTTTTACATTATAAAATTATTTTTTAAAACTTGTTTTCAAAACTATTTTCAAAACGTTCAAAAAGAACAGACCCTAAATTTTGGGGAAAAAAGAAGAGGGAATAATTCGGTGCAAAATTTTGAGGATGGTGGGAAAAATAAGCGCCATTTTTTCTCTTCTATTTTCTTCTACCATGAGATTAAAAAGAAAAACTCTTTTAAGTTTTATTTATTTTCTTCTATTCTCCCAAACCCTATTTCCTCTTTTGTATCTGCCTCTCCTTCCAAAACCCTAGCGCACACACTCACACCGCACACGAGAAAATTCTGCCGTGACAACAAGCTTCAAGAGCAAGAACAACAACAAGAAGAGGGGATATATTCAATTTGGGCACGGCCGAATCAGAAGTCAAAGGAAGCATCCAGAGGATAGATAACGCCGGAGGTATGCACTACTAGAGGATCTCTTCGAGAAGTACTATCCAGGGTACTTCAACGGTGGCTTAAAAGGGACGACGATGGCGGTGGATTCAGGTGGGGTGACTGATAATCAGGGATTGTATTTTTCTATTGCTTATTTATTGTTTTATTTTTGTTTGTTGGGGCTTCTCTCTTTAATTTGCTTGCTATAGGTGTAGAAAATTGGGGGGTTTTTCCAAAATCTTACACCTGATGTAGGGCTTCCTCTGATTATAGAAACAAAGGAATGCAGGGCTTAAAATTAGTGTCTCCAAAGTTGATTATATTTGCATTATTGAATTTGTGAGGATTTTATTTTATTGGAACCCTATTTCCTTTTTTTGTTCGATTGTATGATCTGCATTTTTTTTTTAGGGATCAAATAAGACAAACTTGCAACCTGAGATCATAGAACATGCAATTTTGTAAGGAAAGATACATCTTGCTTCTCTGCTTGTTCTCAAGAATATGCTTGGTCAACGTTTTCAGACAAGTCTGAAACCTATCAAAAGGATTAAACGTCAAAACCAAAAACAATGACTTCATTTGGTGTATCTTTGTCATCATTATATTAATCAATTGGCCACGCTGAGTCACAGAAGACATCCATTGCATCTGAGGATGAATTCCTTTTTTCATTTTCTCTTGTCGAATTCACTTTGAGCACGACAGCATTGCAGCAGAAGAGAGAAGAACGCAACATTGTATGCTCTGCTTAGATTGTTTTACCATGCTTACTTTGTTTGTTCGTTTTTTTTTTTTTTTTTTTTTTTTTACATTTCTTAAATAGAGCATTGATGTGGTGTTTTTTTTTTTTTTTTTGTTTTGTTTTGTCTCCATTAAGGGCAATGACTTGCTACTTAAATTTACTAGAATATTAGTGAAGCATCAAGGCTAAATTCTCAGTTTTCATACCTACAAAAATTGAATTTTGTTTGATTGTTTCTCTAAACCATATGAAGCATATAGACTATCATTCAAGGTTGCTACTTTTTAATTTTTTTTGGAGGGATTTTTCGTCCCAAGTTTTGACTGAATCTGGTATTCATATTTGTTATGAAGGCAGTGCATACTTTAGGAGGAGTTGATGTAAAGGTTGTTTTTGAGCTACTCAACTGGAATTTGAGACCAAGAATGTCAAAGTGATGAATTTTACTTTGGATTGCCTTCATGTAAGCTATTGTTGTTTTTCTAAAGAGGAGTTGTGCATCCATTTTTATTTATACCTGAGAGTACCTTTTCAAGTACTGAGTACTTTTATAAAATTATTATCCCACCACACATACATCTTTGGGAACTAGCTACATCTGAATGGTCTGTCCATATTATCTTGATACTATGGTTATTTTTGCAGGCTAAAGCTCTAGCCGAAAGAATAGGCGTGATATCTCAGCTCAGAGGGATTGGGAGGAAAGATATGCGAGTATAAGAATTTTATCTGCATTGAAAAGAGTTCATGATAGTAACTTCTGCTGAACTCTTATGAACCTTTTATGTTTTAAGTTTAAGTTTAAGTTTCTTGGTTAATTGTTTCTTGCTTACCCTGAATTGATCTAAAAAAGTTAGATGTTTTGGATCTTATCTCATATTCGATTTTATGAATTCCACTTGTTATTTTGCCCCACTTTTTGGTCCTTTGAAAGCTAGAGTAAAAGAAAGTTTTGTATATTTTTGATATAAATATGTGGTTTGCACTTTACAATAAATTTAAGCAGCAAAAGACTGTGTCCAGTTTCTCTTTGATTTCAGGTTGTTCCTGGTTCATGCATCTTTAACTCTGTCATTTTGATGGCATATTATGTCTTTTACACCAGTATTCCTAGTATTGCTAGTGTTCTAGACAAGGATCTTAGTGAAAGAACTGTAATGCAGCATTTCTTAAACACTATCTTATTGTCAAGCAGGAAAATATAAATTTTGAAGGACTTTCTACTAATGTTTGAACTTGTATAAATTTTGAAGGACTTTCTAGTATGTTTGAACTTATGTGTTGTGATTGAAACAAGCTTCTCAGTCCTAGCACATTCAATGGGTGGTTTGGCAGCTCTCTCTTTCCTGTTAGTGTTTCGATTTAGTCTGAAACTTTTTAAAACTAAAAGTGAAGTACATACATAGTAATCAACAACTATTATGGTAACATGTACCATTATATATGATTGTAGATTTTTCTGATTAATTGTGAATGCCTTCAATTTATAAATGAGTAAAGAAACAATCTGTAGGAGCATTGTCCATGATTCATTTTTAAACTGAAAGTGAAGTACATAGATTCATTTATCTATGATAGGATCTATACACACTGCCTCATATCTCAAGATGAAGTGGATTAATAATCTGAAAATAAAATTTCAACATTCTACAATCTTGACTTAAATTTGTTGTTGAAGTTGGCAGTTAATGAAAAGGGTAATGCTTGTGCTGTTTTGTTCTTTTCTGTTGATACATATTTCCTCGGCAATATAGTGTTTAGGAGTCTTGAAATTGCCATTGTTTCAAATGGACAGCAGTTCATCAAATTTGATCCCACCAAATGTGTAGCTGCTGAATGAAGTTGCTCCATGTACAGGTGGTAATGCTGTTGAAGCTGAAATACAAGATGTTAAAGAAACGAGGATTTTTCATGCCTCGATTATCAGTCTTTGTGCAACGAGGAACATACCTTAATGAAGAAATTCTCCATCTTGAAGAGAAGCCTTGCCAAACTATGTGTTTGGAATTATTAGATTTGATTTTATCTATTTAGAAATTACTACAGTTACTTTATTTCTATTAATATGTTGCTAAAATTGTAAAATTAATTTTTGTGTACAGTTTTATTGGTAAAGTGAATCGGAAGAATTTTAGGTGCTATTGACAGTGTATTCTTTCAACTAGTTTACATTTTGTGCTTGTTTTTAATTCTTATTTTATGATTATATTTTTATAATTAGAATTTAATATAAAAACATTGTTTATGATAGGACACTTTAAAGTGTCTTTATATCAAAATTATCCTACAGCTAATGGGACACTATTAAGTGACTCAATACTCTTGCTATTATTGGGACACTTATAAGTGTTTCAATATTAAAATTTATATATTAGATAATGAGATTCATTGTAAAAGTCTTATTTGATATCCCTTTTTATAGGACTCTTGTTCAAGTCCTATTAACCTATTGTGACTTCCACCTATGGGACTCATATATGATGAGTCCTATAATGGCATGAGTCCTATTATGTAGTGTAATAGGATTCTTAACAGAGTCCTAATAGTCAGTTTTTGTTGTAGTGTAATTGTTAAAAGGACAGAAACTATAGTCTATTAGATAATTTCTCTGTCTAAGGCATGCTTTGTTTCGATTTTATTATTCTTCACTTAGTTCGAATTGCGTGTTTAATTTAACTTGTTGAATTAGTAGTTTGCCAAATCTAAGGTAAGGATTCTAATTTTTCAAAGAGCGTCGTCTTGCAATCAGACTTTTCTTGGCAATTTCGGCACTGATTTCTTCTATTTCAAGTCCATTGGAATAGAGGTTCACAGCATAGAGTATTGTACAACAATTGTAAACAGTGACATAAAGAAAAAATTTTCAATTCTTCAACAGTAACCAAACTGATGAGAAAAAAATCGGAGAGGAAAATCTCAACCAATATCAAACCTTAAAAGTTTGTCCTTCCACTAAAAATCTCAACTTGAACTCCAGAAAGAGTAAATACAAGCCAAAGAAGGAGAAAACTGCATAAGGAACATTGGAGAAGTGAGTTAGCCAAGATTTTTATGAAAAATGGCAATAACAATCTGCAATATTATTAGAAAACGATATCGTAAAAAACGTACCCTGTGCTGATAATTAATTTGAAACACATCCAAACAAACTTTCAATAAATAACCCAAAACCATACGTGAATGTCTAAGATACCAGTTTTCATTACGTGATGGAACATGTTTCAAGATTTGGAAAAGATAATGTAAAGTGAACCACCGCAAAGATGCCAGTTGTCATTCTTGATCCGTAAAGACAATATTCAGGCAAGAACAGAAAAAAGAGAAGAGAACAGCCGATTCTTGAGGGGTGCAAACTGCCAAGACAGTAATTTCACAAGAATAAAAGAAAAGAAAGAGAATAGATGTCAGTAATTCTGCAAGAACAGAAGAAAAGAAAGTGAATAGATGTAGTATTCATTGCACCCAATTATGAAGAGGTTCTTCCATTTCTTAGGCAGAAACTAAAAAAATTACAATGTTTCACTGCTAAATCTCAGCAGTCAGATTTGAATTACTACAATCGTCAAATTAATACCAACCCTTAGATGGACAAAATTTTAGATACATTACATTGCACCCAATTATGAAGAGGTTCTTCCATTTCCCAAGTAGAAACTCAAAAATTACAATGCTTCACTGTTAATAAATCTCAACCGTCAGATTTGAATTAGTACAACACTCAAATGAATACTAACCCTTGGATGGGACAAATTTTAGATACATTGCACAACTTAATTTCAACCATTGGGTGAAAAAAAGGACCATCCCTAATTAATTATGAACCATTAGATTAAAAAAGAAGAAAATTTATGTCATATATTAATAAAATTTTTAGTATATATAATACTTAAAATATAATTAATCAATATCTCAAACTTTGTATATTGATCCAATCACAAATTATTCTTCTTCTTTTTTTTCTTTTTCACTTTCACTTTCTCATAAAGTGAAAACTCTAAGTCACATAAAACATGAATATAGCAATATTATGACATAATTCATCGTCATAATAATTTCATGAAATCTCAAATAATTTCATATATTACAATTCTGTGCACATTGATATTCTTCATATGAAACATGAGAAACATTTATATATTCTAAATGTATCCCCACTATTTCTCAATTTAAAACTCCATATCAATGTTATTTTAGTAATTTGAAGCATAACTTAATCATATAACTAATTAGTTTTGTATATATCCATAATATTCTCTCTATTCAAAATCATGAATAATTAAAGGATCACTAAAATTCAACATGCTACACTTTATGTTCCATAACACCAAAGTACACTAAAAAAAACTTAGACATGATTTAATTAACAAAAGAACAAATAGTTATATACCCATTCTTAGAAATCACAAAAAAAGATAAAATTTTGTAACTTGGATAGATCCAGCTTTATTAAAGAAGAATGAAAGAAACTAAAGTTTATAAAACAATCATAATCACGACACACATATCTCAATGTTTCGTCACACATCTTCGTCCCCAAATATGTCAACTTCAAAAATCAAGCCACAAAAGGCTCATCGATTACTTTGTCTTGTGCAACACTTGCTTGTGGCACAGACCCATGTTTAAGTATCTACAAGCTTTAGCATAATGTCCTTACTTTCCATCCACATAGAAAATATTATTTGGGGAATAATTATGTTATACCTCTAGAGTCAATCTTAGTTTTGATGATAAGTCAACAAATACATGGTTTTATTTAATGCTTTGCACTTGAAGAGTTTTGTAGAAGAAGTGCAGGAAAAAAAATGCGTTAAGAGCTGTGTGAGTCGCACGCCAATCACACGGACGATAGTAACGAAATTGAGGAAAAGAAAAATGAAGCAAGAAAAGAAATTAGCCGTTGGAGAGTTGACCGTTGCAAAGACTCGTGTGTGAAAACTTATATGAGTGGAATAGAGCATTGCACGTACTAAAGGACAAAGAAATTAATGTGGGTCAACAAAAGTGCAAGTCAATAGCCGTTGAAGTCAGTAGCCGTTAGAACTTTTGAAAGTAGCAAAATTCCTTGAGTGAAGTGCGAAAGGTAGTCTGAGTCGCATGTACGGTCGCACGGCAACTAGAAGCCAAAGTCCAAGAGAAAATGGAAGAAAAGAAGAAGAAGAAGGAAAAGAAAAGGGACATCTGTGAATCGCATGCCAAATTGCAAGGTGCTAGCCGTCAGACAGAGATTTGAAAAATCTATGGGAGCTGCCATGCGACTTACGACCAACCCTTTTACTCGTACAAAAGCTTTTTTGACAGCTTTTTCAACTGGCTGTTAGGAGCCGTTGGGAGCTATTTGGCCACTCCTATAAGTACCCCAAGCTTCAAATTGATGAGTAATCATCCCCTCCAAGTCTCCCACACTCAAGGAGCATTTAAGAGGTTCATTTCATACATTTACTTGTCAAAATAGCTAGTTAAGTTAGATTGAGTGATTTAGAAAGAAGCCTCTTATTAAGGACATAATGCGCCTTACCCTCGAAAATTAGTGTGAACAAAGGCTTCTTTCTAAACTAACCACCACTCTTGCAAAGTATGGCCACTAGATCCTATCATCTAATAACTAAACATTACTGAACTAATGCTAAATATTGAAGTTAAAGACCAAGTCTTTCCCTTGACTAAAATCAAACCGTATCATTCCACCCCCCTAAGAGACTCTTGTCCGCAAGACTCATGTTGGCTAGGCTTCGATGGCAGCGCTCTGTCCAGTTCATGGAAATCAGGGGGAAAGTTTGTGTGTTCATCCCCGTTGTTACACAATGGATGGCAGTCTTCGATCATGAGAAACTAAGTTCTTTGGCACTGATGTTCTGAGATGAACTGCTCATTGCAGCAGTAACCCAAGACATGTTCATGACATTTGCAGGTCTCTTGGGTGGTGATTCGCTGGAAGGAAGGGCGGTCAACATAGGGTTGACGCGAGGTGCTGGTGGCAGACCAAGTATTCTCACTGCTGAAATGGACGAGCTGCCACGTTGAACCAACGGATGTCAAAGAATAGTAGGAGTTGGATGAAACTTTGCTTTAGCTGCGGTTGGGATTGACAATGGGGGATGAGAGTTTACTAATGGATTGTGAATAGTCACGGTGGTGGGAATAGTCATGATGGATTGTGAATAGTCTTAGAGTTTTAATCTAATTAATACTCAGTATATATCAACAACTCCAATTAATAGTTAGTTAGATTATTACTATGTGGTGTGCATAAAAATAACTAAAAGCCTTTGGACTAGGCCCAATAAAGACAGAGAAGACTTAAGCATGAAAAGACCATAGTCAAGCCTAGGTCAATTAGTAGCTTAGTCCAGTCGAGGTAAGAAAATAACTTAGGTAGGTAACAATCAAGATAACTGAACCCGGGACGTTTAGGTTGGAATAACGGTCACAATGACAGGATAGCTAAGTGACATTAAGGCGCGGGAATCTGGGACTAATTTCATGCAGGTGTTACTCACGGCAATAATTACAAAAGGAGCCATCATGATGAAGGAGCCTTATCCAAGCCATAAATAGCAAAGGAGTTACAAAGGCATTGAAGTCACCATGAATGAGGAGGCAATCAAGGTATGCAATCAATGCTCCAGCTAGCATAGTGCAACGAACGTATCAATGTGAGACTATAAATACTCAGTCAGCAGACTCAATCAGGTACGCCATTTCTTATGAGCTTAAGCCCTTGGTCAATACAGCTTATTCCCATACTTTGCTAACTTGAGCGTCAGAGTGGAACAGGGGGGATAGCCTCACTAGTTTCTTGTTTCTTATTTTCATTGCCATATTTATTGAGAAGATAGTTATTCCCAGCTATAGCATCAACAATCTAACCCCCATCATTACTCGTCCGAGCCACAGCTTCCCCTATCCGAGCTGAGCCTTTAGGATCTTCATCAGCCAACCGAAGCATCCAGATCCGGACTTTTTACGCCACATCAACTGGCGCCGTCTGTAGGAAACGTTTGATTGACTCTTTTTTCATCAAATTTTCTCCATCTTTCAAAGAAATTTGTTGGAATCATGATGCAAGAATGTTCGGTAGCAGATGCTTCTTCTTTCGCTGTTGTCACTGTTTCCATTGCTACTCCGAAGTTGCCCCCACCGCTACTGTGGTTCCCACCACTGTTACTCCACATGTTACCATAATTGTGGCCGCGTCTTCTGCTTTAGTGGTTTCCACCACCATGTTCCTCACCCCTCAGCAAGAACAGGCTGAGTGAGAGAAGTTTTATTGTTTATTTCCTCATCTGTTTCATTTTGCTACCTTGCCCTCAGGTTACCCTGCTTCTAATTTGGGGCTTCTGTTTCTAGTATCACTACAACTATCCCTAAAGTTATTACTATTGAAGATCTTCCTGTTTCGCAGGTCACTTCAGCGGTTTCCTTGCCAGTTACTTTTATTATGCATGGTGCCAGCTTTGCTCTTTGCTATCCAATGGCCGTTCCAATTGTCAATCTAAATTACAGTCTGTCTCCTCCACCTTGATTTCCCGTCTAGCCCCCAGTTATCCCCCTTACCCTAGTGGGCTTACCCCTTTTCTTTACCTATACTGCCCCTCCTGTTTACACCACCTTACCCCATACTCATGTTCACCCCGCTTCCCAGGCCCTTTTGGGGTTTATGCAACCCAGCCCAGTTGATGTGAACCGAAGTACACATGCGGATGAATTGCCAAGGAAAGTCTGATTAAGCGGCGTAGCTCGTATAAACTCTTTTACTTACCCAAAATCCATATAACAAAATAAAATAACCTAGGCTAATTTACTTAAGGAATTTTGAACCGAGTAAGAAAAAGAGGTGAAACATGCAAATTTAATTAGGTAGAGCAAATAACCAAAGTAAGCTAAGTTTCAAGCATGCAAAATACATAAGGCAATAAAAGGAGAGTACTCAAACTAATAGTTTAAAGACATGAATACTACTTATTAATTTCGTGGATGACCCTATTTATAGGTATAGGGGTATCCAAATTACAATAGGAAAAGAACAACTAAAAGTAGCGAAAGTGGAAGCCAATCAGAATTGGATTTTCCTTACAAACCAAGTCCTAAATGAACAAGGACAATGGCGAACGAATTAAGTCACCTTTATATGAATAGGTGGACGAAATTATAATCTAATTATACTAGGAAAACAATTAGAATTGGAAACCAATCAAGAGATTGATTTCTTATAAGCCAGAAACCTAAAGGAACTAGGTTCTCGTAGCTGTTGAATTTGGCTGCCATATGGATATGGTTATGGCCAAATTTATCACTTAAAATAACAAGGAAATAAATATAAATCCTATCCAAAAAGGGAATCAAAAAGGGATCCCTTTTTGGAAACTAACAAGTTAATCTAGTTGTAATAAACTTGTAACAACCTAACTAAATTGTAACAAACTAGGAGTAGGATTAGGAAACATGCACAAATCCTTATCCTTCCTTAAACCCTAACCCTTTATGCGAAACCCTAGTGACTTGCATGTGGGCTTCTTGGCTTTGGGTTGGCTGAACCTTTCGTGGAATGGACTCCATGGATTGGGTCGGCCCAATTGAAATGACGCATAGTGACTTTGATGTAGGGAGCTTCCGGAACCTTCTGGAATCTCCCGGAATCATTTCGGAATCAAGATTTTCAAGATTCTGCAAAATATGAAATTCAAGATTTTTAAGAAAATCAAGAACTTCAAGAAACATCTCTTTAAAGTCAAAGAACCTTCCGGCGTCTTCAAGAACTTCAAGAAACAACCCTTTTCTTTATTGTGGAGAGTTTGGAGATGCATTATCTTCAAGGATCCTTTTGAATAGAATGACTCTTTCATTTTTTTTTGGCATTCTTTTCAAGGGCTTTGCCTTTAGGTTCACTTTGTGGATTCTGGCTCATAATGTGTGTTGTTTTGGCCTTGGATGTCTTCATCACTAGTGGTTACCCTTTTGCTTCGAGTTTTCTTTTCCCTTTTTCGGTGGGGATAGGGGGTCAGTTAGGTCAGCTTGGTCCTGAGGGAGGTCAATTAGGGTATCCCAGATCAATAGTCTAGCCAAACCCGTCAAATCTGGCCTAATTTCAACACTATGGTGTAGGCACAAGCTGAGTTGTGCAGCCCCCTACTAGGTATCCTTCTTTGGTCAATCCAAGTTATTACGCTAGGGCTAGTGCGAGGGTTTGGCAGCCGGGGGCTCATTGCTTGGTTATCATAGTATGGGGGGTTTTAGCCAAGTCAGATAGGATATGCCCAGCCTGGACAGTCAGTCATGCCAGGGTCTAGTTACGCTCGAGCAAACAGCCCTGGCGCTCTGATACCAATTGATGCGAACCCCTGATTCCCAACGCCTTTGGAAACCAAGAACTCTACATGGAATGTGCCAAGGAAAGTCTTAATGCAAGACACTGCTCTTAAACACTAGAATCCTTACCCTTGGATTCGGCAGACTACTAACTTACAAAGTAAATTAAACACGCAATTCGAACCAAGTGGAGTAAACTAGAATTTGAAACAAAGCTTTGATTAATAGACAGATCAATTATCTATTAGCCTATAGTTTCTTGACTTTTAGCAATTAACAAGCATGCAAATTACATAAGCCCAAAATAAAGGAGTGATTAAAGAAGTATAAATTCTAACTTAATCAATAATCAACTATCTAATTTCGTGGTTGGCATCCCTATTTATAGGTATGGGGGTGTCCAAATTACAATAGGAAAAGAGTTAGTAAAAGCAGCAAAAGTGGAAACCAATCAGAATTGGATTTTCCTTACAAACCAAGTCCTAAATGAACAAGGACAATGGTGGATGAATTAAGTCACCTTTATGGAAGGGGTGAACGAAATTCTAACCTAATTATACTAGGAAAAGAATTAAAATTAGAAACCAATCAAGAGATTGATTTCTTACAAACCCGAAACCTAAAGGAACTAGGTTTTGGTAGTTGCTGAATTCTTCTACCGCTTGGAATGGCATATGGACGAAATTAACAAATAAAATAGGTAGGAAAATAATATAAATCCTTTTTGGAAACTACCAAGCTAATCTAGTTGTAACAAACTTGTAACAACCTAACCAACTTGTAACAAACTTTGGGTAGAATTAGGTAACATGCACAAAACCTAATTCTTCCCCTACCTAAGCTTCCAAGTGGCGTGTGGGCTGCTTCTTGTGGGCTTGGCTGGCCGAAAATTGAAGGGAATGGACTCCATGGTGAGTTCGGCCTATTTTGAGATGGTGCATGGTGCTGATAGTGTAAGGAGCTTCTGGAAACTCCCAAAATCATTTTGGAATGTCAAAAATTAAGATTTTCAAGATTCTTCAAGATTCAGTAAACCGCAAAATTCAAGATTTTCAAGAAAATCAAGAACTTCAAGATTTGTCTCTTTAAAGTCCAAGAACCTTACAGTTTCTTCAAGAACTTCAAGAAACGACCCTTTCTTCATTGTGGAAAGTTTGGAGATGCCTTTCCTTCAAGGATCTTTGAATAGCATGACTCTTCTACTTCTCATGGCATTCTTCTCAAGGGCTTTGCCTTCTGGTTGGCTTTGTGGATTCTGACTCATAACTTGTGTTATTTTTAGCCTTGGATATCCTTATCAGTATGTATTGCTGCAACCACAGTACTGCGCCTTCTTGTCGAATTACCAAGGGCGGCCAAGGAATAGATGACCAGCTTGCATAGGCGCAACGTCACAGAGAATATTGTCTTCATAACTATTAATGGAAAATTGAACTCGCACTGGCTTAGTCACTTTAATACATTTTCGTCATCAAGCCAATGAAGTTTATATGGATGGGGATGAGGCAGAACTGGCACGTGCAGCTTATCAGCTAAGTAGGTGCTGTAGACATTCACGCTACTACCCCCATCAATCAGTAGGATGAACACTTTCTTGTCAGAAGTCTCAGAACGAGCATGAAAGATAGTATTCCGCTGATCAAAAATAGGACCAGGTATAGTGTTCAGAAGCCTATTAACAACGCACCTTTTAACTGGGGTAGAATTAAGTTTGTAGTGAACTTATCTTCCTGGTTAGGAGTCACCGAATCCTGCTCATCGTCAGTGTCACCTGAAGTCAACCTGGGCATCTCTTCGTCTTTAGACTCAATTTCCTCACTTTCATACCCACTTTTACCAAACATTACCCTTTTGGAATTAGGGCACTGCGACATGATATTGCCTCAACCCATACATCTGAAGCATTCGATGTTTCTTGAGGACTTCTTTGCAGAATCAGGCTGTGAAACAGTAAACTTGCTTTTGTCCACAGGGGCAGAGTATGGCTTCTTGTCAATAGCTAAAGTGGTTCTGCTGTCGATGTTTCAACCAGTGGCTTCCAAGTATTAGCGATTGAGCTAGAAGTAGAACCCTTGATGGGATTCAAGCCATAGCTCTCAATTACTCATGCCCTATGAAGAGCATCTTCAACACAGGTAGGGTTCTGCATATCCACCTAATATGCGATATAGCAACGGAGGCCTGCCAAGAATCGTGTGATTGCTGAGTCGTCATCCTCCTCAACATTGGCCCTGAGCTTGGCAGTTCAAGTTCTTGATAGAACTCATCAACATTGCGACGACCCTGAGTGATGTTCTGTAGGAGCTTCTTTAGGTCACGTTAATAAAAGGTAGGGATAAACCTTCGTCTCATAAGGGCTGCTAGATCTTCCTAAGCAGGATCAGGTGCGTTGGCCCTTCGGGTTCCCAGCATGTGACGCTGGGCAACTAACTCTTGTTTCCACCATATAGAGGCATACCCCTTGAACTCACTAGCGGCAAGTTCAACCTTAAGGTCATCAGCTACCTTTTGGAGAGAAAAGATTCGTTCAATATTGATTTCCCAGTCAAGGAATTCTTCAGGGTCTTGACTGCCTTTAAAGACCAAAATCTTTGTTTTAAACTTCCCTAAACCACCATCAAAAGGGGGTGGTGTGCGAGTTTGCCGGGGCGGTGTGGGAGGGCGGGGTTCCTTGCAGTAGTGCCTCTGCTCCAAGTGGTGGAGGAGTGCGTCGAGATCATGCCGAAGTTGGTCGACCGAGTTATTGAGCGAGTCCTTGATGCTGCTCATGCTAGCCATGATCATATTATCCATGTGCTTGTTCATTTTCTCTATGGCTTTGGCGTGCAGTTTCTCAAGCCGGGCGTTATTGGTGCGGGCTTATTTTGAGTCGGATATGGTGTCGGCTAAGGAACTAGTCGCAGCTGGAGCAGGCGGTTATTGAGCTTTCTTTTTCAGACCCCGGAGTGTTTGATCAATTTCAGGATCAAAGACTAGTAGTGGTTTGGAAGATCGACTCCTAAACCACAATGATGAATCACCTGTGGTAGAACAAGGAAGAATAAGATCAACCTGCTAAGAGTAAAGAACTATTAGATAAATCCTCTCTTCCCTAATTCCCCCAAGTGTTTACCTAGCAATCTACACTCCCCAAGTGTATTTCTCTAGGGTTGGCTGCCCTTTTGGTAATTAATATATTTCACTCTTGCCTTTTTCCTCTCAGAACCCGATTTAAGAATTCTAATCAGAACAAGTAAGCTAGATCACACACAATAACTCACTAAAAGTTCACAGAATCACAAAGAAGAAACAATAAAATCTTTTGAAGAAAAGAATTGCTTGGTTCAACTTTTGAAATAAAACAATTTTTGCAAAACGAATTTTTTTTAATATAAATTCGGATTTATGGAAGTACACAAGTAAGGAATTTTAGAAAATAAGCTCCAAAAATCCCACAAATAATGAGTAGTGTACAAATTAGGAAATCCAAATCTATTGCAAAGAGTAATTGTCTAGGTAGGACAAATATGGTAACTAGGCAATTTGGGAGGGCATTTGCAATTGCAAGAAACAAGTAGATATGACAGATTTGAAAACAATTATTAGGAAACTACCCAAAGACAGAATAACCTTCCCATAGGCAATTCAAGAATAATCCCAAAAATCTATTCTATTCATAGTTTCAAGCAGGCTTGCAATCAGACAACTTTGAAGATATGACGGCAACTTCGGAATCAAAATTTCACTTAAAAAATAGATCTAAGCAGAGAACAAATTTCAGAATCTCAATCCTCACACAATTCGACACAAGGAAAGCAACTTGCATACAAAGTACGCGAAGATATTTTTTTTATTTCCCGGGCGTGATGAAAAATAGTCCAAACGAGCTCAAAATACCACCAAATTTTAACACAACCTTCCTACAAGTGCCCTAGGTGGATTGAAATACACAGCCCAAGAATCAAGTAAGAAAATTTTAGATTTCAGAATTTCGACAGTATTTTGCCCGGGAACCTTCAAATTTTCAAAACAGGCCTTAAAGTGCTCCAAAAATTCCAAAAATTTAACACAACCTTCTCAAGAATTTTGAAAAAAATAGTAACCAATTTTTGAAGGAGCAATTCACCTCAGAAGAGATCAACGACAAACTTCTCCGGATTGACACTTCACCGTATGTCTCGCCGCTCCCCTTTGATTGGTTGGCCCTCCCAAGGTCGCACGCTATACAGCTCTGATACCAAATTAATGCGGTTTCTCTATTGAGAATTTCAGTGTGCAAAAAGTAACCAAAAACTCCAATTAAAAGAACACAGTATAATACCTTGAAACCCCAATCATTACTTGCATTCGATAGAACAATCAGGTTGTTTTTAAACTATAAACCAAGCAACGAATTGAAGCAAAAAGCTAATTTAATTATGCGAGATTGTAAACCTAATTAACATGTAATTCTAGAAACTAATAGGTCAAAATCATGCAAGATTGACTACAGTTCAATGAGTAGAATTCAAAATTAAAAAGATGGGTATTAACCTTACACCAAATTATATCAATTGTGAATTCTCTGATTTATTCATCCGCATGGAAGCCCTTTAAATAGGGGGTTGTGCGCCTATATGAAGTAGAAAAGGAATAGGTTAAGGGGGAAGTAGAATTTCAGTTACCTTCCAAAAAAGGAGGTGGCCAAAATTCCCTTTGAAAAATAAAAAGGAAAATATTAAAATAAGGTATTCCTATTTCTTAAAAGAAAACATGCAAGAATTCTTTTCAAGAAACTACAAAGTTGATAATTACCTTAAAAGTAATAGAACTTAAAAGTAATGGCGTGTAATTAAATTAACAAATCAAGAACTCTGATGATCTTCAAGACTTGTAATCTTCACTCCAATTAATACCTTTAAAATTCAGTTCGGAACTCTCCAAAATAAATGACCTTTGAAGGCGCTAGAGGCGAAATAATTCTTTTACCCCTGGTTGCCATTTGAGCTTCTTTTGGCTTGTTCTGGAGTTTGGTCCTTCGAGGTGGAACCTTAGCTAGAGGCTTTAATAGAGAACCCTTGTATAGACTTGGATTCACCTCAGGTTGAACTCTAGCCGTTCGAGTTCTGACTTTCTGAACACTTGAATCAAATCCACACCTTAAGCATAGAAGACACTTTTGTTCTGTAGTAGGGATGACCTCATCAGTGTCAGGTAGCTTTTGAACAATTAAAATGCTATTTAGCTTCTTTACCATCTTTAACTATGCCAATTCCTGGAGAATGGTTATACATGTATTTAGTTATCACTAAATCTGTGATTAGCTCAGTTTTGCTTAGAGATGATAATCGGGTTCAAAGACCCATCTATTTTGTTAGCAAAGTGTTACAGGCTACAGAGAAGAATTATTCCAACCTGGAGAAACTTGTTTTGGCTCTCGTTCACTCGAGTTGGCGTATTAGACCTTACTTTGATGCACATCCTATTACTGTATATACCGATGCCCCGCTTAAAGCCATCCTACAAAAACCTGGAGTCTCAGGTCATCTCACTAAATGGGCCATAGAGCTTGGAGATTACGAAATTACCTTCACTTCCCGAACTGCTATCAAGGGCTAGGTATTAGCTGATTTTTTAGCAGAGGGGATATCCGATACCCAGGAGACTTCACAGGCTTCGTCACAAGGAGCTTGGGCTTCCATTATCAATTGCAAAAGGCGATGATTCATGGATACTTTATGTTGATGGCGCTTCTAGTCAGTCGGGGTCGGGCGCTGGTTTCATCCTCACTAGCCCGTTAGGAGAAGCTTACATATATGCTTTACGGTTCTACTTCCTAGCCACCAATAATGAGGCGGAATACGAAGCCATGCTAGCCGGCCTAAAATTGGCTCGTAAACTAGGGGTCTGAAATTAACTTTTTCGAAATGGGCTATAAAGCGGGTCCCACAGAGCACAAACACGAATGCAGATGCCCTATCACTACTACAAAATAGAGCTTTAACGGCTGCGGATTAACGGCGGAAAATAGAAAACCGCAGTTATAAAAGAAATGCGGACTTTTTACGGCGATCTAAAAATGAACCGCCGTAGAACGGGACTTTCTATGGCGGTTTTAAAATAAACCGCCGTAGAAAGTCTCTTTCTACGGCGGTTGGGACGAACTGCCGTAGAAAGTGGGCTTTCTACGGCGGTTGGAAGTTAACCGCCGTAGAAAGTGAACTTTCTACGGCGGTTGGAAGGTAACCGCCGTAGAAAGTCCACACTTTCTACGGCGGTTTATTTTAAAACCGCCGTTGTATTGACGTATTTAACCCTAAATAACAACGTGTATCTCCATATCGCGTCCGAAAGTGTTCTTCTCCAAATTTCTACTACGGTTTTGCACGTTTGATGTAAATAATCGTCATTTGGAGCTAAAATTTACCACCTTAAGGTTAGAAACTTCTAAAATTTCTCAGTAATTCCTTATGCTTGTACTTTAGATATGTCATCCTATATAATTTATTTTTATTTATGGTAGAGGGTTGAAAATTAAAATTGCATATATTCCATGTATATGGTGAACCTTAGTATTGTGGAACCCTAGTTAGTTATACTATGTAGTTTCTTGGTGATGTGATTTGATTTATAGTGTTTGATTTTTAATGGAGGATGTTCATATAATTAGCACTACTTAGAGTGTGTATTATTTTTTTATGCATTTCATGTGTTTGACAAAATGCATAAATGAAAAACTTATGGGTTCTTCTTCATTTGATTATGTTTATTGCGCATGTGTTGTTTATGCATTATTTTTTTCATTGAGGTATTATAGTAGTTTTGATTATCTGAGTAACATTAGTATGACATGTGCTAAGACAAGCATGCAACTTGATACTTTGTACATTGTTTGTTGAATTATTATTTGGTATTTTTAATTATTTCAAGGAGTTAGTTACGCATGGATCGAAATATCTTGTTGTATGGTGATCGGACCTCCGATTCTTATGCGAAAGAAGTTGAGAATTTCATTGAATTCGCTTATAAGAATACAAAGTACGTCCATTGTCCGTGCAAAGCTTGTAAAAATGGTGCGCGGTTTGATAACTCAGATACAATAAGATTCCATTTATATCGGCACGGATTTGATCCTTCTTATAAACTGTGGATTTGGCATGGTGAAAGTATTGATGGTTTACCTGATCAAAGAAAATCTCATGCAATTGGAGATGATGCGATTACTAGAGATCGACTAGATGACATGATTGAGGATGTGGCCGAGGATTTTGCTGATAAACCGGAAGTTCTTGCTTCCATTTTGGGTGACAATGAGAAGCCTCTATACAAGGGCTGCACTAAATGTACACGATTGTCTATTGTTTTGAAGTTGTTTAATTTGAAAGCGGCAAATGGGTGGTCAGATACTAGTTTTACAGCCTTATTGAGGGTATTGAAAGATATGCTCCCAGAAGATAATGAACTTCCAGATCGAATTTACGAGGCAAAAAAAATATTGTGTCCAATGGGTATGGAGTATAAGAAGATCCACGCTTGCCCAAATGATTGCGTCATCTACATGAATGAGTATAAGGATTTATTGCTTTGTCCTAAGTGTAAAACTTCACGATACAAAAACAAGCAGCTGTGTGATGAGGTTGAAGACAGTTCTGATGCGCAAAAGAAGGGGTCACCGGCTAAGGTTCTGTGGTATCTTCCTATAATACCGAGATTTAAACGGTTGTTCGCCAATGGAAAAGATGCAAAACTAATGACATGGCATTCAGATCGGTGTATTCCCAGTGATGATGACAAGGTGATAATGCATACATCAGACTCAGATCAGTGAAAAAAAATTGATTCAATGTATCCTTCTTTTGGGGGAGAAGCCAGAAATTTGAGGCTTGGTTTTTGTACTGATGGAATGAACCTGTTTGGCAGTCTGAGTAGCACACATAGCTCATGGCCGGTAAAACTAAGGATGGTTATAACGCGAGACTTGATATGGTTGATATGAACATAAGAGCAAATTTAGCACCGGTAGCTCGAGGACAACGCACATATCTACCCCCTGCCTGTTACACTTTGTCCAGAAAAGAGAAAAAATAATTGTGTTCAAGTTTACGCAGCATCAAAGTTCCATCTGGATATTCTTCAAATGTAAGCAGACTTGTTTCCTTGAAAGATTTAAAACTGGTTGGTTTGAAGTCTCATGATTGCCATACCTTAATGCAACAATTGTTGCCTGTAGCTATTCGCTCGATATTGCCCAAGCATGTTAAGTCCAGTATAACAAGACTTTGTTTCTTCTTCAATGCTATATGTAGCAAGGTTATCGCCCGCGAAAGACTTGATCAGTTACAAATGAAATAACTGTTGTCCTTTGTCAATTAGAAATGTATTTTCCACCCGTCTTCTTTGATATTATGGTGCATTTGGTGATTCATTTGGTTAGAGAGATAAAAATCTGCTGGCCTGTTCATTTGCGATGGATGTACCCATTCGAGCGATATATGAAAGTATTTAAGGGGTATGTTAAGAATCGTTATCGTCCTGATACTAGTATTGTTGAAGGTTATATAGCTGAGGAGGTAATTGAGTTTTGCACTGAGTACTTGGCCGATACCGCATCCATTGGAATATCTAAAAATCGGCACGATGGGAGGATTACAGGTATGGGCACAAGGGGAGGAAAAATATTTTTGCCGTCTAATGTTGAATTGATGAAGGCGCATCTCTACATACTGCGCAATTCTGAAGAAGTTGCGCCCTATGTGACAGACCATATCCGTTCAATAAGAACGTCTTATCCTGCTTGGACGGATCAACGTGTGCTCAATGAACATATTCGGACATTTGTCTATTGGTTTGGTAATGTTGTCCTGGGCAAAGACGTTTCAGAGACATTGAAATGGTTGGCGTTTAGGCCCAGCCCTGCGGTACGAGCATTTTCATGCTATGACATAAATGGATATTCATTTGCTACTAAGAGACAAGATGAGAAGAGTACGGCACAAAACAGTGGTGTTACATTAATCTCAGAGGCTTTACATGTTTCTAGCAGGAAGGATAAAAATCCATTGTATGCAAACATGGCTTATTTCGGGGTGGTCGAAGATATTTGGAAGCTTGACTATGTTTGTTTCAAAGTAGCTGTATTTCGCTGCAAATGGGTTCATAACAATAGTGGGGTTCGAACTAATGATCCATTGGGTTTTACCTTGGTGAACCTTAATCGGGAGGGTTTCAAGGGGGAACCATTTATACTTGCATTGCAGGCGAAACAAGTTTTTTATATCACCGATCCTTGCGACGAACATTGGTCTGTTATTCTTCATGGTAAACAACATCACGGAGTGGAAGGGATTGATACAGAAGAAAGGCTTTATGAGGCTGGCCATTTCTCTAGTGGGTTACCTGAATCGAGAGCAGATGAGGAAGATAGGGAACTTGATAAATGCATACTTCGTGATGACCACAGCGAAGGATTATGGTTCGAGGATCAAGTGTCCCATAAGAGAAAGAGAATAAGTTAATAATCATTTTCAGGTATATTTTTTGTTTTTATTAATTTTTTTTTCTGTGGGTGTGTATGTGTGTGTGTGTATTTGTATATGTTTCTTTGATTTTAATGAAACGAGGTGGACATAATTTTATAACAACATTTATTTTTATCCTTCGTACTGTCTGATTGAAACAGGTCACAACTTGGATGAAGCCGCGCAATCAAGGGACAAAATTTCCAGGGACTTCACATAGCGAAATGTTTATAAATGAATATGTTATTGTTGGAAATTGTGTGAAGCTGCTGTGTTGATGTTATGATGCACTTGTGTTTTGGTCAAAAACAAGCAGGGGAGATTTTGTCTGAATTGATTTGAAACTGAATTCCGTATTATTTGAAATTGGGTATCTTAATGAAGTATTTAAGTATGTGCATATCCTTGACAGGGAGTATGTTACATTTATAGGAGAGACTTTGTCGAATTTTCTGGCAAATTGATTTCCTTGTTTTTCATTTATGAATAAATGTCTCATGTATTATTTTTTTTTTTTCAAGGAGTAGTACTTTTGGTAAGATTTACAGGGGAAGCTATACAATGATTTTTGTTTTGATTTTATATTTAAGTCTTCATAAATTACTTGTCTGTGCCTCGAAAAAAAGATATGCATTTAGCGAGGTTGGGTATTGTCTGAAAAACGGTGTAAGCCAAAAAATTAAAAGATAAAAAATCACGGATCAAAAAATCACTAAAAATAGAAATTTGTTCCCACTTTTCTACGGCGGTTCTAAAACCACCGCCGTAGAAAAAACTTTCTACCGCGGTTCTTCATTGAACCGCCATAGAAAATACTTTCTACGGCGGTTCAATGAACCGCCGTAGAAAGTCATCTTTCTACGGCGGTTTGTTTATGAACCGCCGTAGAAAAGTGGAAATTGCATCCAATTCCCGCCCGCATGCGGGAATTTCTATTTTTATTTCATTTTATGAAGCATATATAGTCCCTAAACATTTCCCCTGCTTCTCTCCTGCATTCCCCTGTAATATTGGATATGCAATTTCATAACGATCAACCGGTGCAAGTAAATAAAATAAATTATATTTTGATTCACACTCAATTTAATGTATTTCAATTCACTATACATAATTGATTACTGTTATAGGCCGTAAGTCCAAATATATATATATATATATAAGGTCATGAAATCAAGTAAGTATTTCTTTTTTTATTAATTGGGCCCTTAAGCATTAATTTTTCTTATACTACGTACGTCATTATCGATATGAAACTGTTTTCTTCCGTTCGCCCAAGTCGAGAATGCGGAAATGCACGGTTTGATAATGAACCTTCTTACTTTATCATAGCTTACATGTAATTTTACGAAATTTACTTATTTTAACTTATACCTAAAAATTGAAATGTACTTATTAAATGTTTCATAATAGGCGATCGAGCTTCTGTAATTAATAAATACAATGTAAATTGGGTATGTAATATTATATTCACAAAGTTTTGGGGTTAATTTATGAAAAAGGGAAAAAAAATTTCTTAGGGTTTAGGGTTTAGAAAATGATATAAAAATAGAAAATATATTCATGCGTAGCGCGGGAATTGGCGCCAAAAACTACTTTTCTACGGCGGTTCAACCGAGAACCGCCGTAGAAAATACTTACTACGGCGGTTCTCGGTTGAACCGCCGTAGAAAAGTAGTTTATACGGCGGTTAATTTTTGAACCGCCGTATAATAAAGCTACAGTCTAAATTCAAATTTGTTGGCCTAGGGTTTAGGTTTTAGGGTTTACGATTTTGTTATACTATCTAATTTCCCCACAGTTCCCCTGCTTTTCCCAACATTCTCCTGTAATATTGTATATGCAATTTAATCATGATGAACCGGTGCAAGTAAATGAAATACATTATATTTTGCAGCATATATACTAAATTTAATGTTTTTCACTATACATATTTGATTATTATTATCGTAATTGCAAATATATATATATATATATATATATAAGACTTAATTATAAAAGTTGTCTTCAAGTCTTCAATTCTTCGAATGAAAACATTTTATATATGTAGTGGAAATTTACAAGAGATCGAGTGCAGAGAGGAGAGAGGTGGATGATGTGCAAGAGGGGAAAGGAGAAAAGAGGAAGATGTTTATATATATATATATATATATGTTTATATATATATATATATGTATGTATGTAAGGTAATGAAATCCAGTAAGTATTTAATTTTTTTTTCGGCCACTTAATTAACCGGCCAATATTAATTTTTATATTACTATACGTACCTAATGCATTTGTGGATTTGATTATTTTATCCCGTTCGCCCAAGTCGAAAAAGTAGAAATTTTAGGGAAGATAATTAAGCTTATTACTTTATCGACTCTTACTGTAAATTTTCGAAATTTATTAATTTTATCTTTGACCTATAATTATTGTGTAATAGCACGGGAAATTTAAATGCAAATGGTACAAGAGGGGAAAGGAGAAAATAGGAAGATGTTTATATATATATATATATATATATATGCATGTAAGGTAATGAAATCCAGTAAGTATTTTAATTTTTTTTCGGCCACTTAACCAATATTAATTTTTATATTACTATACGTACCTAATGCATTTGTGTATTTGATTATTTTATCCCGTTCGCCCAAGTCGAAAAAGTAGAAATTTTAGGGAAGATAATGAAGCTTATTACTTTATCGACTCTTACATGTAAATTTACGAAATTTATTAATTTTTATATTTGAACTATAATTATTGTGTAATAGCACGGGAAATTTAAATGCAAATATATGGTTCAATTAATGGAAAATTTGAAATTTAATTATGAAATGGTTCATAAAAGTCGAGATTGTGTACATAATTAATAAATATACACAATCTGGGTATGTAATATTATAATTACAAAATTGTGGGGTTAGTTTTTTGAAAATGGAAAAAAAAAATTTAATATTAAAATATGCCCGCGCGGGAATTGTCTCCAATTTTTTCTCCTATTCTAAACCGAGAAAAACGAGACCATTCAACGGCGGTTCAATCGCGAACCGCCGTTGAACCAAAGAGCCGGTCCAAATTAAAGTTCAAATTTTTGAACTTTCCTTTCCTCCCTCATTCTCTTCCCCTTCTTCTCCCCTTTTTTCCCCTGCATTTCCCCTGTTTCCCGAACCCTTCTCCCGCGGCTGTTCGGCTTCTTCGCGGCTTCTCCCGTCGCCGGCGAGCTCGGCCACTTTCCGATCAACCCGTCGGCTGCAGCAAGGCCGATTGTTCGGCTGGACCATCGCAGCCGATCCTTGGTTGTGGGTTCACTTTCCCGGCTTGCATTTCTCCATTTCCCCCCTCCTATAGTTCAGGCTTGGTTGTAGGAGTGCACACAAAAGGTTATCCGCCTTCTATGCTTCATTTTAAAACTTTTGCAATGTTACCTTCCATTTTGTAATTGCTTCCCGTTGCACTAGGGTTTTTGTGCATAATAGGTTCTTCATTTCGGTTTTAATCCTTGTGATGAATGATTGGAATGATTTTGGATTTATTGATTGTTGGTTGCATTGGTTTGGTTGTTGAATTTCTTGTTTTGTCCTACATAAGTTGAGAACCTAGGGTTTTTGTGCATAATATGTTCTTCATTTCGGTTTTAATCCTTGTGATGAATGATTGGAATGATTTTGGATTTATTGATTGTTGGTTGCATTGGTTTGGTTGTTGAATTTCTTGTTTTGTCCTACATAAGTTGAGAACCTAGGGTTTTGATTGGGATTTCAATTAGGTACCCTTTCAATTCAGGTTTAGTGTATGAATATGAGAAACTCAAATGTTGATTTCGGTTTTGCTTGATTAATTTTAGAACATTGGTGTTTGATTTCGGTTCTTATTCGATTTAGTGTTCCTCCTTTAGTGATAATGAGGAAAATGCTTTGTTGTTGATTCCACTATGTGAAATTTAATCTTTATAGGGTTCTTTCTTTGGGGATCCCTTGTTTCAATGTCTTCAAAGCCCCTTATATGTTGAAAGTAAAGATAGGGTTGCATGAATGTGAAGCATTTTTTATTGCACAAGCACTAAGTACCTTTAGGGAAGGAGAGTATTTTTTGGGAGTGAAGTACTCCTCCTTGAATCTTTTACATTCCTCACTAAATTTTGGCTTTTTCCTTTACTAGAAATTAATGATTGTTCTCATTAGTTGGTGGTTGTGAAATGTGAAGTACTTTATCAATGGTACCCTTTATAAGTCCACTTTTTTGGGCTTCCTTAGGTTTAATTTGGATAATGGGACTTGTGTATTGCAAATATCACTATCTTCTCTTCGCTTTTCCTTATCTTTGTTTCAAAAGCGTGAAATATGCTTTGTGAGGGTCTCCTTGATGAGGGGGTTTTTTTTTTCAAGAATGTAGAGTTTGAAATATCACTTCTCCTTAAATGTTTTACCTTTTGCGATGTAGTGTTTCTTCTTTAGTGGAAAGGAGGGTAATGCTTTGTGGTTGAGTTGAAGGTGTGTTCCTCCCTTGGTTTAATGTCATGAATGCAACTAATATATTGAAAGTGAGGCTATCTTTGCATCAATGTAAAGCTTCTTTATTGCGAAATCACAAAGTATTTCTATTGCTTTAGGGAAGTAGAGTATTTTTTTAGGAGTGAAGTACTCCTCCTTGAATCTTTTACATTCCTCACTAAATTTTGGCTTTTTCCTTTACTAGAAATTAATGATTGTTCTCATTAGTTGTTGGTTGTGAAATGTGAAGTACTTTATCAATGGTACCCTTTATAAGTCCACTTTTTTGGGCCTCCTTTGGTTTAATTTGGATAATGGTAATTGTGTATTTTTAGGAGTGAATTTTGTGAATGTACCTTGCTTTTTTTTTTTGACATTACAAGCATTCTTGTATTTGACATTAAAGCTTTTCTTTAATTGCATATATGTTATATTGAATTCTCTTTCTATGTACATGAAGTTTAAGGTAATTTCAATGGCCCCTAAAAGAAAACGAAATGAGGAGCATAGTGATGAGGGAAATGGCAATGGAGATGGTTCTTCTACTAGATCTAGAAGAGGTAGAGGGCCCACAAATTGCAATGATCTATTGGAAATGCGTCTGAAGGGGAAAACTCTTAACATTTCTTTTGATTCCGAGCTCGAGCCTAAAAAGTATCATACAAAGTGGATTACCTTTGTGGCATTCACGGCCCGGAGCAAAGTGGACATAATGGAATATGCATCATGGCCCAAAGTTCCCGACGAGATCAAGAAGAGAGTGTGGATGGAAATACGGGTATTTTCTTTAATTATAATGCATTGTTTGTTTCTTCTTTCATACAAATGAACCCAAATTTACCTAAATTTTTACTTCTAATTTTTACTGTAGGCATTATTTGTTTTTGAGTCAACTGAAGAACTCGAAACAAAGTGGATTTCTTATGCCGGTAAACGGTGGAAAGATTGGAAATCCTTTTTAGGGAGATATGTACATGGTGACTTGAAGGGTGAGGACCCATGCTTGGAATATAAATATCTCCCTAGGGAGACATGGATTAAGTTCAAGGCTAGCCGCGAGACAGAAGAATGGCAGGTATATTTTTTTAAATTGATTTCCTTCTTCTTTGTGGATATTTGAAATTGCTCAGTTTATGGATAATAATTTTTCATTATATTTTTCTCTAGGCAATTCGTGGAAAAGCGCAAAAGAATGCCACTTTAAATTCTTTCTACCATAATTTATCTCGCGGTGGCTACCGACTACTGAAGAAGCAGTTGCATGACGAGGCTGTGATTGCATCTGGGAAGAAGCCTTCAGAGGACGGTCAGTCCGAAGAAGAAGGGGTAGATTCTTATGCAGGGCCAGGCCGTCATCTACTATGGAGGCAGGTTCACACAAACAAAAAAGGGGAATACTTCACGCCAGAGGCTGGTCGTGTTGGGATGGAAATTGTAAGTTTTGCACCATACATTTTCTTATGTTTCAGTTCTTTAAGCTAAGCATATATTTAAAACTATATTTAATTGATCTATTTACATTTCATATTTTTGGCAAAACGTTTATGACAATCTATGTTCCCGCGAGTCACAAGGGGAGAAAGTTGCAGAGGGTAGGAATGACATTCTTGTCATTGCAACGGGAAAGACCGATCACCCCGGTCGTTATCGAGGCCATTCTACCAGGGCACGTATCACAGAGGTTTTCCCAAAAACAAGGCCGTCGCTGAAAGATGAACTAGATTTAACTAAGCGACAACTTCAGAAAACCACTGCCCAGCTCGATGAATGTCAAACACATCTGAAGATGATGGTTGGGTTTATATGTGGTAAGATGGGGACTGACTATGATACATTAAGAGCCACTGTCATCAATAATGCCAAAGCTCAGAGCGTGCACCCAGAGACCTCCGGAATGGCCCCAGAGATGTTTGAGGTTCATGGTAGCCCTGTTTCCCCTGTGAGCCCTGTTTCTCCTCTTATCCCTACACGTTTGCCTGAGTTGGAGATGCTACATGTTTCATCTACGGACCCGATCAAAGCCTCTGACGGGGGTTCTTTAGGCGAATACAAGGTACTTAAAATACATTTATGTCTTTCATTTTTCTATAGAGTATCACTGCTATTCTTCTTGGGTAGACTTTTATTTTTCTATTTTTCTTTTAAATTCTTTTTATTATTTATTTTTTTGCATATGTATTCAAGTATTCAAACACTTTATATTTTTTTTAAAATGAAGTTTATATTTTCCTTTTAAAAATATAATACTGCAATTAAAAAAACTATGGATTTTTTTAATATATTAAACATCTTTCTTTTATTTTTATTTTACAATAATGAAATTTTACATTTATATTTTGGTTTTTATTTAATTAATAAATTTGAATGTATAATTTCTTTCATATTGTCACTTCTAATTAAAGACGCTTGAATTTGGTTTCATGATTACACTTGCTTTGTTAAGTTAGACTTAATAGTTGATTAATGTTCATTCGCTTGCCTATTATCTCAGGACGGGTGTGAATGCCATCTGTTCATCTCTGAGGATACGCAAAAGCGGCGTAAGCTTGTGGCCAAGGGAAATATTTATAAGCAAAGAAAGCACCACAGCCGCGAGGTTAGGAAAGGTTGCGCGAGGGTCACAATTAAAATTTCCTATGATGACTTTGCCCCGCTACCATTTCCTGAGGAAGAGGCTGCAACTGTGGGAATGGCCAGATCCTTTTTCGTGGAATGGCCTATACAGTTGATTGAAATTATTCAGCCGGATCCGGTAACACAGGTATATTCTTACATTTATTTGTGAATTACTTAATACCGTTTTGTATATTTAATGTTATTTCAAATGATGTTAGGTGGATAAAAGTGCCCAAAAGAAAAAAGGCCGGATGAATTATATGGATGATATAAAATCTCCTTCGGCGACGGTTCCGATTGAGATGTCATCCTCATCGACATCTGATCCACTGCAAGAGTTACAGCTCCGAATGGAGAAAGATTCGGACTTCAATGGCTTCTTCTTTCAAATGACAAGAGAAGTCATAGGTGTGGAGCTTCCTATTGCGATGGATCGAGAGGATGTCGTAGAATTATTGACCAGAGAAAGCCAGGTCTCAAACTGTTTGATGCAATTGTTCACCCAGTGAGTTTCCACTTAATTTTATAACCTATTTCTGATTATTGTTATATATAGTATGCATTCCATGTGCCTAGACTAACCAATGAAGCCCTTTTTGTAAATTCTTTAGAGCTTTACATGAGTTAGTTGAAAGGAATGGGAGAAAGGGGATAGGTTTCCTCTCGGCTGATCATGTCACACCCCTAGGAAATACATATGAAGATAGGGTACACTACATTGCGCGAAACTTGAAGGATCGGAATAAAGAAATTTATCTGGTGCCTTATCTTCAGGGGTAAGTGACACTGTAAGCGCTTCTCTAATATTTAAGAAACACTGATTTAAAGATCTGACGTCATTAAATTTTCGTTTGCAGTGAACATTGGATGCTAATAGCCATTAGACCGATAGAAAAGGTTGTCTACTGGCTTGATTCTTTACAAAATCCACAGAAAGAGGAGGCGGTGGTGCTTATAGACGAGTGAGTTATATATACTAACAACTGTTAGAATGCCTATATAATTTCTAATGCCAATCATATATATATATACATATGTTGCTAATTATTTTCGTTCCGCTTTCATTTTTATAGGGTGATGTTTAACTATCAAGCTTTCTTAGGATTGCCCAGAAATGTGCATATGCAGCCTGAGTGGATAGTAGTTAAGGTAAAATTGGTTCTTATTAAATTTTTTACTCAACGTTGTGTGGTTTACAATTAATTGTATGATCTTCTAACTCGTATATTAATATTCATTAGCATAAAAAGCAAACGTCTAATTAGGAGTGTGGGTACTATGTAATGCACTACATGTACCAAATAGCAATGAAATCCGATACATTGGCACTTGAAAAGGTATTTCATTTCTCATAACTTACTTAATTGACTGTATTTCATTTTGCTACTCAGTTACTTTTTAATTTCAAAAACTCTGTTGTAGCACTTCAAGCTCGACCGCACTCCATTAAGCAATGTGGATATAGATGCAGTGCGAAAAATATGCGCTAGTTATATTTTGGAGCATCCGCCGTAGTTGGAAAGATACTAATTAAACTTGTTCATATTATAGTTGTACAAATATTTTTGGATATGCCCATTAATATAATAGCGATTTCAATTTGTATATTGGTGATATTTGTATTAAATTTCAACTTTTAGGGGCAGGTTTTGCTTTAAACCAGGTTTTAGCAGTAGGTTTTTAACGCGGTTTGGGTTTAAAAAGTGGCCAGTTTCTACGGCGGTTCAACCTTGAACCGCCGTAGAAAGGGGACACTTTCTACGGAGGTCCATGGTTGAACCGCCGTAGAAAGTGTCCCCTTTCTACGGCGGTTCAAGGTTGAACCGCCGTAGAAAATGTCCACTTTCTACGGCGGTTCAAACCGCCGTAGAAAGTCCGCTAACTTACTACGGCTGCCAGATAGATGGCGGTTCAAAAAGGCCAAGAACCGCCGTTAAAAGCCCTTAAAAATCGCCATTAAAAGCCCTTTTTGTAGTAGTGTATCCAAATTGGCTTCCTCGGTTTATTCTTATCTAACTAAAAGTGTTTTGGTAGAAGAAGTGCAAGCTCGGAGCACGGCCGAGCAAACAATCTTGCCTATATTTGAAGGTCAGGATTGGCGGGTTCTTTTATAGCAATATTTACAGAATGGCACGCTACCTGATTCACAAAAGGAGGTACAACGAATACGATGAAAAGCAGAATGTTATCAAATAATGGGAGATGATTTATACAAAAAGGGGTTTTTTAATGCCATTGTTAAAGTGTTTGGGTCCGAGAGAGGTAGAGGCTGTGCTTAAGGAAATAAATCAAGGAGACTGTGGGGCTCACATTGGGGCCCAGAATTTAGCAAAGAAAGTAATCTAGGATGGATTTATTGGCCCCGCATGTTTCATGCAGAGCAGAGTATGTTCGGCATTATTCTAGTTGTCAGCATCATGCACCAATTCCTAGGTTGTAGGTGTCCAGCTTTACAGGGATATTAGCACCTTGGCCTTTCTCAGAATGAGGGATAGATCTTATTGGTCCTTTCCCTAAGGTCGGTTCTTGCCAGTATTTGGTTGTGGCCATCGATTACTTTACTAAGTGGGTAGAAGCCGAGGCATTAACAAATATTACAGGACGCATCGTAGCTCAGTTTCTGTGGAGACAAGTTATTTGTCGCTTTGGTATACCTAACTCTGTGATCTCGGATCACGGGACTCAGTTTGAATCTAAGGAATTCATGACATTATGTACTAAGTTAGGAATTATGCAACGTTTTGCATCTGTAGCTCATCCTCCAGCAAACGGATAGGTGGAACTCACTAATCGGACCTTGTTACATGGACTTAAAACCAGGTTAGAGGATAAAGGCAAGAATTGGGTGGAGCAACTTCCTCATGTATTGTGGTGTCACTGAATCACACCTAAGTCAGCCACTGGGAAGGCTCCTTTTGAATTAGCAATTGGGGTTAATGCAATCATACCCCCAAAAATACAGAGAAATGTACCTCGGCTCATCTCATTTTGAGAGAAATCAGAATCAGGGAAATTTAAGGCTTGGTTTGGATTTGCTAGAAGAAGTTCGGGACACAGCCTATGAACATTAGATATAAATTATAAGAATTTGGTTCGACAACACTTTGATGAGCAAGTAAGGCATCGAGCCTTTATAACTGGTGATTTATTCTTACGAAGCCGAGCTATCAGCAAACCGCAAGATCAAGGAAAGTTGGTAACTAATTGGGAAGGGCCATATCGAGTAGTGGAGGCTCGGTCTACAGGCAGTTATGTTTTAGAAGATTTACAAGGCAAGTTAGTTCCTCGGGCTTGGAATGTAGTACACTTAAGAAAATACTACGTATGAGCAGAAAGTTGACAAAATTCATGATGGAAAAAGCTAAGTTAAATCATTTATTCAAAAAGTTATGCCGGAAAACCCATCCACCGGCCCAACAAAAATAGGTATAGAATATCCAAAAAAGCAGGGAAAAAGTATTTTCTAAACATAATTCAAGAAAAATCGAACTGGGGGAGCTTGAGAAGTGGCTTCTTGTTCGATCTGCTCACCCAGGTCGGCAACCTCTACTTCTTCAACCTATTCTGGAAGCGGTATACCCATGTCTCGGCATTCCTGCTTCACCTCATCAATCAAATCATAAGGGTCTTGTGTGACACCCTCTGCCCTGACCTCCCTATTTGGACGGGAGTCACGACCAAGATGCCTGCCTGGTTCGCACCAGGACTCATTCGGGATACAAGAGCACTTATTAATTATACACTAAAATTGAAATAAAATATATTTTATTTGAATAATAGAAAAGGTACAAGTGTAACCCTATACTATTACAAAATTCTTGCATTAATTACCTACTAATAGATTTCATTCTATAATCCCGACGCTTTCATAATGTCGCCCTTAATCCCTATTACATGTAAAATGTCTAAGGGATGAGCTTTCATAAGCTCAGTGAGGTCGCACTATTAAAACATTACTGAATGAATATTTATCGGCACATAACAAGTATTTCTTAAGCACATAATGGGGAACCCGTAAGGGATAGAAAGAGCATAACCAATAAGTTATACCAAAGGATCTAGGTGACCCTTCAGAAATATTACTGATTATACTTTACCTGCCTTGGAACACTGCCGCTTCGCAATAACCATGCCGACACTACCAACACTGAACACTGTGGTAAATCCCAGAATATCACCGAACACTACCTCTCCAATTATTTAGCCGGGCACTCCAGCCCAATGCCGACATGCCCGATTCAACAACTAGACAGGGTTTGAGATCCCGACTGGCATTCACACTCAACACTTAACACTTCACATTTAGCATTTAACATTAAACACTAACACTATAATGACAATTTCATTCATACGATAAATATCAGTAAACATTTCACTTATACACATAATTCAACATTTGAGAACATTTACATATATATAACACATTTATAAACATTGCACTTATCACACTCAAATATAATAATTATACACATTATTAAAACACATGCATTTCATTAAATATAAACTTAACACTAACATAAATTAAAAAATGATAACTCACTTCGTTATTATTTAAAATTTTTAACCCCTTTAGTGAGAACACTCACCTTGTTTTACGGGTACCTTTCGAGCAAATCTGCATTTAATTAAACTTAAATATCAATGGATTGGAGACAATATTTAAATTCAATTAATAGGTGTATTACATTTAACTCAGACCCACCACTGTGAACTAATCCATTATATTAAATCTAATTATTTAAATTACATCTACCCAAAAATACTAAAACAAAACCAAGAGTACCCTACGTATTTATTTTCTTTAATAAGTTTGTTTCTCTTTTCTTTTCTTTCCTGGCTTCATCGATTTTTATATATGTAATTATAGTCTTATGTATAAACATGGTTGCTCTCGCTTCTAAAGCCTTAAAATCAAATAGCCCTATTAATTTAGATCATTAACATCGCTAGGATTTCAAACCAAAATCTGAAATCAATTTAATTATTATTGTGTAGATATGAACTTTAATTACTCATAATCAGTTTATTAATCCCATATTATCTAAGCAGAGCTTAGTGCATGCATAACTATCCTGAATAATTTCTCAAATTTTGCAACAATGGCTAAAGAAAGAATACATTTTTGAAAGCTTTGTATTTTCCTTCTTTTCCTACTTCTTCACTCTTTCTTTCCCTTTCCCGTTTCAGCTTGCCGCTTCTCTCTCTCTCTCTCTCTCTCTCTTTCCAGCTATATATACTAATAATAAAAAATTAAAAAAAACAGATTAATATATATATATATATATATATATATTAAACGAAGTAGTGTGGCTGAATCAACTACCTATTCCATTAATTGGGGACTAGTGTCCTCCACCAAGCCACCTTTCCTTTTCTTTTGTACTTTTTATTTTTATTTATTTTTCTTCCTTATCCCATTTCCTCTTCTTCCTTGTTCTTATCTTTTGTTTTCATCTTTTTTGTTTTACTTCACGCCTAGATATTTATATACAATATAATTTAATAATAATCTACCTATTTAAATTTTTAACGTTTCGTTGTACCAAATCTTACACGACAATGAGAGTCGTTTTATTTTCTTTACTATACATTTAAACTAGTTTTCTACATTTATAAATTTTGGAATTTCTAAAATATTTTTAATCTTCCTAATAGCTCAAAACTTGAATTTAATATAATATCTCAACTCTATTCGATTATCGAAAATTGTAATTCTACTTAGTGATAAGTTCAGTTAAGAAGATAAATTAATGATTAAACATAAGATTAAAAGTACGCGGTCTTACATCTTGACCGGGAGCCATTAAGGATTTGTGGGCAAGGACTATTCAGGCAATCCTTCCACCGACCTGGGGCCTCTAGTCTCATCCCAGCACAAGGTGTAACCACACTGGATCAGCTCTATGAAGCGATGGTTCATCAGCTCCAGCAAGGGTCCTTCCCTTAAAGCCTTTACTGTGGCCTGACACGCTCCCTCCACTTCCGCCAGACCTAGCAGCCATTAAGGATTTATGGGCAAGGGACTCTTTAGGCAATCCTTCCACCGACCTGGGGCTTCTAGTCTCATCCCAGCACAAGGTGTAGCCACACTGGATCAGCTCTATGAAGCGATGGTTCATCAGCTCCATCAAGGGTTCTTCCCTTAAAGCCTTTACTGTGGCCTAACACGCTCCTTCCACTTCCGCCAGACCTAGCAGCCCCGCCGACCTTTCTTTTTCCTCCGACAATGCCTTCTCCAAGTTATTGACCTTTTCCTTCAGGCTCCCGACCTCCACCTCTAGCCCTCCCGCCTTGGTCTCCAAATTGCTGGCCTTAGTACCAAGCTTTTGATTTTCCTGATAGAGCTTAGTAATTTTTTATTGGAGGTCGGTGACCCTACTGGATTCCACGCCAAGCTTCATCTTGAGGTCATCTATTTTCTCAGTCTGCCTTTTCAACCTTTCTTGCTCATAACTCTGCAAGAGGATATCTAGAGCTATGGTCCTCTTTGCTGTAGCTCCATAGTTTATTTTGACCTATAACAGGTATTACACATTATATTGGTTTTCATTCAAGTATCAGAGTAAATTCAGACAGTAAGCTCGGAATTCAAATCTTACCCGCTTAATATGAGAGGCAATAAGGTTTTCTTCCTGGATGACATCCCTAGCCAAGTCATTCATCTTTTCCACCTTCTGCTTCATCTGGTTGCTTGCCTCAATAATCTCCTTAAATGAACTATGAGAGTCATTCATTATCTCGGTGTAAGGTATAAGGTCTCCAACCTGGGGCTCTGATAGATGAGGCTGGTATATTGGCTGAGCTAACGAGGTTGGCCTCTCTTTCACATCCTTCAAGATGACCGTTCTTTCCTTGGTCTTAAAATACAATGGCCCCAGCAGCTCATCCAGGCTAGGAACTTCAGCCTCAAAGGTCGGGCTCATCAATAAAGGAAGATCTGGGTGGGTCTGCTGAGCTTTGGCTTTCTTTGAGCTTGGATTTCTGCGGGGGTCGGTCGAGCTTTCTTGGAAGCTCGAGGAATCAGGGCATCAGTTGGTTGAGAGACTTTTGGGTCGGCGTTCTCCCTTTCTTGGATCAAATCAATTTTCACAGTCGGCTTTTGAGTAGAGTCGGAGGTAGTAATCAATTGAAGGTTAGACTTTCGCTTTCGGCCAAAGCCACTAAACCCACCTGCAAGGTAAGACACAAAGATATAAACAAAATCGACCTAAAACCACAATTCCATAGCTAAAGCTCAGGCGCAGATTATTACATTCACTCTCGACATTGGGGGCTTGGCTTAGCCCAGCCCAGACTAAGAAGCCCTCTAAAGGATAAGAGACTGAGTATTCTATTTTTTCGTAAAAGATTCTAATATTTTGCAATGAGACATCAATACTGGGTCTGATGTATCCCGGGTTTGGCTCTCTGGCAGGATTAACTTCTTCCATCGGCAAGGAAGATTGGCTTCATCAGCCTTCACCATGAAGAAACAAGATTTCCAGTTTTTTATGGCGTTGGGAAAGTTGGTAATTAAGGAAGGTCCATTTCTTCTTTTCTGCAAAGTTATCCAGGTTGGCCTTAGGGGATGTTGGTTGATGGTATAGTATTGAAGCAGCAAACCTAGGGAAGGTCAGAATTTGGCTCCCGAACAAACACGCAGGAAACCCACTAGAAACCTAAAGGCATTAGGAATAAATTGACTCAGCTCTACCTAGAAATGGTCGCATAGCTTGGTAAAGAAGGCTGGGGCGAGGAATCTTAGCCCGAATTTTATATATCATTCATAGATGGTAATCCAACCATCAGAGGTACTATCAGTTTGTTCTTCAATAATGGGTAATCGAGTTGGGATGGTCGGGTCAAAGTAGTGGGTAGATTGCAGGGCTCTTAGTTCCTCTAAGGTTAACTCGCTGGCAATCTCATCTGGGTGAAACCTAAGGGGGGTAGCGGTTGTAACTACCGGAGGCACTACAGGAGTGGCGAAGTCCGATATAATTTCGCAGTCAGGGAGAGCGGTAGATTCGGCATCAAGTTTTTGTCGGTAGCTAAAGCGTCCATGATTGAGGGAGTAGTTAAAAGATTTTCAAAGCTTATATTAGTCGGGATGGACGGAGCTATGGTGGATGGACGAAAAAGGATGGTGGATTGAACTAGACGCACCAGAGATCTAGGCCTAGATGGGGATTGACTCAATGTAGCTTCAAAACTTAAAGTAGGTGAAGGAGAGGGAGAGGGACTGACCTTTGGCAGGGTTTACTAGAGGGAGGCCGGTAGCAGAACTTCTCTCGTCAGCCATGGAAGGTGCTTCAAATAAGGTGGAGATACGGCGGTGGTTATAAGGAAGATGAAGGCATGAGACAGTTTAGGAGCAAAAGGAATTTCTGAAAGCATAAAGGCAAAAGAGTACGGGTTTGGGGTTTAAATGCTCACGGCACGACAGTTGGCAAAAAGAGAAGTTGAACCGAAAAGGTAGGTAAAATTAAAAGAAGAAAGTGGGAACGAGAATTAAGGAAATAGTGGGAAGTTGAACCGCTTATGTCGAGGATTGTGTTACCATCATTGTGTTTATAGAATCATGTGACCAGTCCTTTCATATCCCATCCACGCGTAGCTCGACGTCACTAGGTCAAGATGCAGAGGTAAATATCTAGTCAAGTCCTTTCAATCACTCATTACAAACAGTGTTAGGTCGATCCATCTGGCATGGCATAATGCTTTACGATTGTCCCTTATTTCAGATAGCATTAGGTCGGTAAAGTGCATGTTAAGTCAGGTAAACCTTAGCATGGATTTTTGGAGCCACATCACAGATTAGGTCGGACAAGAACTTTGTAGGTCGGATACATGTTAGATACCCATCGATATGTTCAGATAGAGGCAAAAAAAATAGTTAAGTATTTTGCTTTAGCTAAGTTCAGGTAAAACACAATATTAGGGGGCTTCTTGGTGTGCATAAAAATAGTTAAAAACCTTTGGGCCAAGCCCAATAAAGACAGAGAAGACTTAAGCATGAAAAGCCCATAGTCAAGCCTAGGTCAATCAGTAGCTTAGTCCAGTCGAGGTAAGGAAATAACTTAGGTCGGTAACAATTAAGGTACCCGAGCCCGGGACGTTTAGGTCGGAATAACGGTAACAATGACATGATAGCTACGCGACATTAAGGGGCGGGAATCTGGGACTAATTTCATGTAGGTGTTACTTATGGCAATAATTACGAAAGGATCCATCATGATGGAGCCTTATCCGAGCCATAAATAGCAAATGAGTTACAAAGGCATTCAAGTCATTATGAATGAGGAGGCAATCAAGGTATGCAATCAATGCTCCAGCTCAGTATAGCGCAACGGACGTATCAAGGTGAGACTATGAATACTCAATCATCAAACTCAATCAGGTACGCAATTTCTTATGAGCTTAAGCCCTTGGTCAATACAGCTTATTCCTATACTTTGCTAACTTGAGCGTCAGAGTGGAACAGGGGGAATAGCCCCGCTTGTTTCTAGTTTCTTATTTTTCATTGCCAGATTTATCGAGAATACAGTTATTCCCAGCTATAGCATCAACAATCTGACCCCCATCATTACTTGTCCGGACCACAGCTTCCCCAATCCGAGCTGAGCCTTCAGGATTTTCATCAGCCGACCGAAGCATCCAGATCCACACTTTTTACGTCATATCACTAGGTATTCAAGATAATCACTAACTCTTAGTTTGATAGGTTAAGACAATGGTAAGTTGATAAAAGAAATTGTGTTTTTTTGTTAAAACGTCATTTATTCCGAATAAAATTACTCCTCTAAAACAATTTTTATTCTAGATGAGAGGAAATACTTATTAATATATACAAAGACTTGAATTAGAAGTCAAGTGCCGAATCGAATGTTCCAAACGGTTTAGTTTTAATGAGAATGCTAAAATTTCTTAAACCGCATACAACTTAATATTGAATAAATCATTAAGATAATTTGCTAAAACTGATGCAATTTTGTAATACATTAAAAAATATTACAATAATAAATCAATGCATTGATTTATACATTAATGCTTACTTATATAAAAGCTCTCCAACCGACTTGCATTCACACTCGAATTAACTGATTCATAAAATTTTCACCAGTTTTTATTCTATTAAAACTATTTAAATACTCATGCTTATAATGAGATAAAACTGGTAGAAACATTTAAGCCAATTTAAATCAATTTAATATAATCCAAGTACGTTGTTGGGCTCATGGGCCGAAGAGAGTATGACGGCCGCCCAGTGTTGTGTTCTAGAAGCTCGACAGCTGTCTGGGACACTTGTTCCCCAACAGATGGCTCGACACTATTATCGAGGAAGTTGTTAGAAAGAGATAAGAGGGAATATGTCTGTTGAATGATGGATGGGCTAACTAGTGATGTGGATGCTTCCTCCTATCAGAAGGAACCTCCTAAATCTCCGCCTTAAATACTCCCTCATTTCAGTGTAGAAAGGTAGTGAACACTTAGTGGATTAATCTAATACTGTGATATTTTTTACGGAACTAACTTATTCATCAGAGGTGTCGGGAGTTAGTTCTGAAGGCAGGTGGAATAGTAGAGAACGAGTCCAGGAGCCCCGTAGTGGATTAATCTAATATTGTGATATTTTCTACGGAACTAACTTATTCATCAGAGGTGTCTGGAGTTAGTTCCGAAGGCAGGTGGAATAGTTGAGAACGAGTCCAGGAGCCCCGATATGGAAATAGGCATCAACGATTAGTTTATTTTTCTAAATTTTTGTGGGTGATTTGAAATTTGGTCACCTTACTTTTTTAATTGTTTATAAAGTTATCATACTTTTATTTTTACATTTTTAGATCACTCTGTCAAGCTGCACCATTGACCCACTAAGGGACCAATTTTTGCAAGGGAATTTCGTTCAAAAAAATTAAAACTTGTATTTGTGGCTTAGCGACCATTATAACATTCACTAAAAGGAAATTAGATGTTTTTTTTTCCCTTTCTTCTCGTTCCAGTATTTTCTTTTTTTTTTTTTTTCTTCCTTTCTTCTACATTCAAACTTCTTTAAACGCACTTTGATCTAGTTCTTCAAAAAACTTAGTTCATTCCAACGGCTTCAAAATTGCAATACATTATGTCATTAAAGAGAACATAATAAAATTATTCTCGTATCCTCATTTCATACCACACAAAGTGCAATTCTCTCTGAATTCTTTTATGAAGACTGAGTACAACATAACCCACCGAAAGAAAATTGAAGTCTTATTTTAAGAGCAAATAAAATTACATAATTAATCAACAGGTTCCCTTATCTAATCCCTGTCTCTCTTCAATCTCCGGTCGAATTGGGTATTGAGGTCTTCGCAAACGTTAGACGAGGTAAATGCCCTAATTCCATCAGTCGACCCTTTGTTTTCGACCTTCTACAAATGCCCCAATTCATCTTCCTCCCTTAAATTCCAAAGCCGGAGGAAGAAAGCAGCTTTATGCCATTGCAAATGACAACTATGAATAGAGCAATGAAAATATGGTAGCCAGGAGTTCCTACACCCAATTGGGCAGCACCTAATGGCTAGTTGGTGCTGCTTTTCGTATCTGATAAACAAGCGGCGGGGCTTGGTTGGGTCGCCGGGTCAAGGCGACTCCTCTTGGTTGCTGACTGTGATGTGTCAGCCACCGATGGGATGCCTTAGACGCCGGCATTTGCTGCCACCGATGGAAGTTCAAACACTAGAATAGTAGCAGTTAAACCAAACCAAAATCTCCTCTCTATCTCAATCGCATCTCCAAATTCAATTCTCCTCTTTTCAGAATGGCCTAATTCTCCGTCTCTATTTCTCCCACCGACCCAATCACTTCCCTTCACCTATCAACTCCTTGTTTTCTTTTGGATGTAAGGTATTGTGTTTTTGTAGAACATAGAAGATGGTTGTAAATTACAATTTTGTGGATCAATAAGGCACAGACCACAGTTGTTGCCACTCCCATCTCCTTCACGACCAGCATCCACTCAGATATGAAAACCACCACGACAGCCGAGCGCACCCACCAACGATTTCCAGCAAACCCCCGACACTTCTCCTTCTTTCCCCCTTCTCCAAGTTCTGTTGTAGTCTAGTAGTAATAATTATAGTTTGAAGGAAGGGAGAGAAAAAGAAGGGAAGGATGGGGTGCAGCGGTTGAAGAAGGAAGGGAAAAAAAAGAAAAGAAGGGAAGAGAAGAATTGGCGAAGGATATTAGCCCTAAAAAAATTAGAAGGTTTGAGCCTTTTTTTTTTTATACAAAACTGCCCTTGCAAAAATTGTTCCGTTAGTGGGTTAACGGTGCAGTTTGACAGAGTCACCCATAAAATACAAAAATGAAAGTATGGTAATTTTGGAAGCAATTGAAAAGGTAAGGTGACTAAAAAGTGAATATTTACAAAGTAAGATGACCAAAATTTCAATTCATCCCATTTTTATTATTTATATTTTATTAATTGTATGCTTAAATTTATAGATTATTAAATCAATTTTAGGTGTATGAGTCAAATTGAGATTTTATAATTTTAATTATTAATTTAAGCCATTTTTTAAAAATAAAAATTCCATTAATGGTGTTAGAAATCGTCCACAGCGATTGACAATAAAAGATCAAGAAACAGTCAATATAACTGATTACAAAATATTTGATCTAATTTTTATCATATCTGAACCACCACAATGTTGTATCTAATCTACTGTAAATCTATACATAATATAGATCTAAACATAGTATAAATATAAAACTGAACAAATCTCGTATTGACAGTTACAGATCTGCCACTAATTACTGATGAAAGTTTCATGACTAAATCTTTCGCCAAATCTTCATACATTATGCCATGAATAGAATTATAATCAGAGACTCATACACCATAGCCATGATGCATAGAATCATCATAGCCATGATGCATAGAATCACCATAGCCAAGAAGAAAAATCACTATAGCCAGAGAGAAAATCTTCATAGTCAAGGGAAAAAACACCATAAACATGACGAAAAACAAAATAAACAACGATAAATTAATTATTTGAAAGAAAAACTACCAATCAGGAGAAAACTAACTAAAAGATAATGAGAAATAAGAGTATAACTGCTTTCCTCATCCTCCCGTGGAGGAGGGTGGGGGAAGAAGATGGTGAATTTTAGGGTTGAAGAGAAAAGGGAGGGGGAGAGGGAGAGGGGCGGCTACTAGGAGTTATTCCAATTATTAATTGAAGCCTACATGATGGTTAATTTATGGTTTTAATTAGTGTTAGACCTATTGTCTCAATTTCACTGTGTTTTGATGATTTAAATGAGAAACAAATAATTGAACTAATGAAAAAGAAGTTTCAGAAAAGCTTACAAGCAGGTATCCCAGTAGTCATCCGACTCGCATGGAAACTCGGATAAGCAAAAACAAGCCCAGAAAATGAAGGCAATCTTCAAAGCTCAAGAACATGGTATGCGAGTAATCACACAACTTGTACGGCAACTCGGACAGTACTCGAGTAGCGCATTAAATGCAAGTCAGAAAAGAGCAGTGCATGTCAGTCGACTGTTGAATAAATTGAACTCAAAAGGTGAGGTGTCATGAACTAGTAGCCGTCCGATTCGGACAGATACTCGTATAGACTATAGACAAAACAACTTTAAAGAAAGTCAGCAAAGTCAGTAGCCGTTGGAAAAGCAAGATTCAAACTTATATGTCACGAATGAGAACCCGTCCGAGTCGGACGTCCTCTTGGGCAACCTCTAGAAAGCTCAAATTAAAAGAGCCGTTGAAAGGAAGTGATGAGGAAATCCAAGGCTAAAACAACACAAGTTATGAGTCAGAATCCACGAAGACAAAGGAAAGCTCCAATGACCTTAATGAGAAGGAAATGAAGATTACAAGAGTTACCCTACTCGCCATCAAAGTAGAAATGGTGAATACTAATCATCCCATCTAAGGAAATGGTGGAAATGGTATTTCCAAGCTGTGGAAATGGTGGAAATGGTATTTACGAGCTAAGAAAATGGTGGAAATGGTAATTACAATTCTTTCTAGTGAAGAAATGGAGATTTCATATAAGTTTGAAGAATTTTAGAAGTGAAATGTTTTTTGAGCTTCTGAAATGATTCTGGAAGCTTCCTACATCTATATCATCATGCTACATCAATTGGGCCGAATCCATCAAGTCACTCCATGAACCCACATTCGGCCAAGCTCAAGCCCAAGGAGAAGCAATTCACAATTAGGGTTAGGGTTAGGAGGAGAATTAAGGTTTTGTGCATGTTACCTAATTCTCTTCATAGTTTCCTCTTTTTCTTTTCTCCTTTATTTTTCGGTTTTCCCTTTTCTTTAAAGGTAAAATCTGAATTTTTCCTTCCTTTTTCTTGTGAGAATTTCGTGCATTGCTTACCTTAAAGCAGCCAAAATTCTTCCTTCTTTTCTTTAACTTTTTCAGCAAGTAAGTTCCTTTTTCTTGCTGATTTTTGTGAGTTACTTAATCTCTTGATTAAGTTCTAATTTTTTGTTTTCTTTCCTTATTTTCTTGTGTAAATTTGTGCTCCCTGTACCTATAAATAGGGGTGCTGCACTTCATAATTCGACAGTGATTAATTGAATGAAAGTTTATACTTTGTTATTCACTCTTCTTTATTTTGGCTTAAGTAATTTGCATGCTTTGTTAATTGCTAAAGTACAGGAACTATAGGCTAATTAGATAATTGCTCTATCTAATTGCATGCTTTGTTTCGCCTCTATTATTCTCCACTTGGTTCGAATTGCGTGTTTAATTTAACTTGTTAAATTAGTAGTCTGCCGAATCCAAGGGAAATGATTCTAGAGTTTTGAGAGCTGCGTCTTGCATACAGACTTTCCTTGGCAATTTTCCGTATTGAGTTCTTGTTTTCACAAGTTGAAATCAAGGGTTCACACCAGGAAGGTTTGGCTCTTCTAATACTTCAAGCCTTTAATTTGAAGACCAAGAATGCGAAATTGAGCTCAGCTATCATCTACATCATTCCAACTCAGTTCATGAAAAAAATCCAAGCATTGCATTCTTCTAAAATAGACTTGTCATAGTCCAATTGTATTTTCAATATTTATCTTTGTAGCACTCATTTGCTTAGTGCAAAACTTCATTATAAACTTTGTATAAGTCCTAACCAATTGAGTGGTTGAGGCACATTGTAAAAGTTCTAATATCTTGTTGAAGAGATAGACAAGGTGAAAGGGGGAGTTTTGAGTATGTCCTACATTCTTGAGAAGGATTAGGCTAAAGATTCATCATTTTTAAGATATGTGGACACATGTCACATGTCCTTCCAGAAAACCCAGATACTACTAGCTACATTCCAAACACAATTCTCAAAGCCAAAATTAAAGCAAAAACCATCTATCTTAGTCAAACTAAGCATTGGCTCAATAATAACTAAAACAGAAATTTTATGCATCTGTACTAGTTGCCGGACCCTGTTTTGAGAGAGGCGGCTTCTAATACCACGAACATTCCACACTAAAAAGTTATAATTCATTGAACACCAGGGGGTGAGCACGAGCGACTGACCTGGTTGTGATGGTCTTGGGTTGGGCGACATAGGGTATAGGCTTCCTCTATTTAGGTGGTTTCAGTTGGTCCTGGGTTGGGAGGACTGCCTGAAGCTTGCTCTGCAACTCCTTCAAATCTTTTTTCAGAACTTCAGGGGGAGGGGTTGGACGGTAGGAACCCTCTCCAGCCGAGTGGGTGGTTGTGGAGACTCATCGAAGTTCACCAGAGCAGGGGGCACTTCCAGCCTATCTAAGTCCACCCGATCAGGAAAGGAGTCGATTAGGCGCTGCTCAGTTGAGAATTTTGGGGGGGGGGGGGGGGGGGGGGGGCTCCTCAAAAGCCACTTCCGTGTCTGAGTCCATCTCTGGAGGGAGTTCCGGGGACAATGTAGCAAATAGCTTTTGAGTGCTGTATAGAGGTATCAAAGGCGTGGAGGGGAGTGGTTGTGAGAGGTAGGGGCCGTGGGGGCTACCGATGGGGCTTGTATGGGGGGTTTTGTGTGGGCAGTGGTGCAAAGAATGGGTGGTGCAGAGAGAGAGCTGGGCTGGGGGATGGGAAAGCTGTATCGCTTGCGAAGTGGGCGCTTCACGAGGGGCAGAGAGGTATCGCATGCCGAGGTGAGGCCAGCGACTGGCTGAGAGCAGAGGGTATCGCATGCTGAGGTGGGGCTAGCGACGGGTGGGGGGCAGAAGGTATCTCAGGCCGAGGTGAGGCCAACGACAAGCTGGGGGCAGAGGGTATTGCGGCCCGAGGTGAGGCCAGCGACGAGCTAGGGGTAGAAGGTATCGCAGGCTGAGGTGAGGCCAGTGACGGGCTGGGGGCAGAGAGTATTGTAGCCGAGGTGAGGCTAGCTACGGGCTGGGGATGGGATGGGGGTGGTATGAGGTGTAGTTGGGAGCTCGGAGGCTGGGCTTGGTGAGGGATCAGCGATTGCGCAGCGGGCGCCTCGCGAGGGATGCATGTGGTAAGGGGGCTGAGGGTATTGTGGTTTGGCCCAACACAATGGTGCTGGACTGGTTACTGCGACAGGAACAATTTCTAGTGCAGAGGGATGGTGGGCGGTGAGCTTAGGTGCAGGCAATTCCGGCCAACTACCCGCGACTTCCCAGGCCTGTGGAGGGGACCCTTCCGACCTTCCAAAGGTGAGTTTTTCATAGGAGTTGAGGCCAGAGGAGTTTGGGTGGTTATCCCCATTCTTTGGGAGCATGAAGGTGACCGGATTGCTGGGAGGGGTGTCAATCAAATTGGTATGGGCATGGGATTTCTGTGAGTGTTTAGAAGGTTTGATTTATGGGTTTGCAACGTAACATTTTGACTCATGGTGACCAACCTTGTTACACGCTCTGCAATATTTTAGCACAAATTCGTATTCAATCGGATCCATTTATGGTGAGTTTTGGATCCCAACCATATCCTTCCGGGCAGCTCTTTCAACAAGTCCACTTCGGCACAAATCCGAATAACATATGGGCACAAATCCAAATTCAATTAGTGTTTAAATAAATTATAATCGAAATTTAAAAATTAAATATTTAGAATTTAAATATTGAATATGAATTAACACTTAAAAATTTAAAGTTTGAAATAGAATATTATAGGTTAAATTAGATAATTATGAATTTTACATTTAAGTTAGATTGTGAAAATTGAACTTAAACTAGAGATTTTAAAATTTTAGGTTAGATATATATTCAAGTAATGTTATTTCATATAAATTTTAAATTGTGATTGACTGATAATTTTTATGAATTTATTTTGAATTGTTTATTAATGTAGAATATAAAGAATTTTTTAAAACCAATTATAAGCAAATCTTCTTCCAATGAGTCTAAGGGCATGTTTGATACACCATTAATATTTAAATTTATTAGATTAAGCGATAGTGACTTTTAGTGTGTTTCATAATAAAAATTCAAACCTCTTAATCCTTCAAGCACTCTTTATTTCCTTTAGAAAAATTTAAGAGATAAAATTCAGCGTATTGTTTATGTCTTAATAATCCACTTAATAATTTTATAAATAATCCATATTAAATTTTTGAAAATTTTATTTTATTCATATTGATTTAACTATACACACACACACATACATATATATTTGAACACATTTTTCTTTCTTCATTAGCATACCACGCATTTTGAACTTTTCCATCATAATATTATCAAATAAAATTTGATTTATTTTTTAATTTTGTATTTTGGTATTAAAAATTTATTTAATAAGTTATATCATTTATCTATTTTTATCAACCCTCATTTGTACGATATTTTTTATATTATTTATATAATTTTATTAATGATATATGAGTTTTATTGTAAAATTTTTAATTTCTTTACATTGTATTAGTGGATTCGTATTTTATTTTTAGGAATTTTAACAAATTGTGATAATTTTTTTTTTTTTTTGTATTTTAGTCAATTTAATGTGTTTATCTTATTTTGTGATGCTTTTCATTAATCATAACTTATGTTTTATTAGAAAATTTGATATTTTGCATATATAAATATAAAAATTTAACGTAGGGATAAAATGGTACATTTTTAAAATTTCAGCATTAAGATAAACATATTTATCAAACAAGATCGAGTGATTAAGCATTCTGATTCAAAGGTTCGGAAAATATATTTCAATATTAAGATGTTAAATACTTAATCAATTCAACATTATGGTTTCAGCATTAAGCATTCAGGCATAAGCATTATTTTTTTTTATATCAAAAATACCCTAAATTGGCTTGAGATATTTAAGGTATTGTGTCTCTCGATGCGCGCAATTTTCGTACATTTAATGCTAATTAAGATTACGTTTTTTTATGTTGTAAATTGGGAAAATGTTTAATATCCCCTCGATTTTATTCTGCTTCTTACTTAATAAGCATCTTGTGTCTCAGTTCTTTACCCACAAAAAAATTAAATAAAAACATTATTTCGATGGAAACTAAGAAAAATTACTAGCCAATCTAAATTTCTCATAAAATAATTTCTAGCTACGCCACTGCAAACAGGGCCGCTTCTTCATAGAGATAGAAGACACTACTACAGAATGGGCCATTGGAGGCGCCCATTTAGAGGTGAATTACTACAAACCCGCCTCCAATACTAAAAACACGAGGTATTGGAGGTGGGTTTCCAATACTATATTGAAGATTAGTAGCGGGGGCTAGAGTAGTGAAACCCACATCCAATACTAAATAGTATTGGAGGCGGGTATCCCAAACCTGCCTCCAATGCTCCATTATTAGCCAGTATTGGAGGCGAGTATTCCAAAATCAGCCTCTAATAGTCCACCCACGGCTAATACTATTCAGTATTAGAGGCGGGTTTGAGAAACCCACCTCCAATACTCCATAATTAGAGGCATACCCGTATCCAATACTAAAACCATTATCCCACATCGGATGTACATGAACAATTGGGGTGGTTGAACTCTTATAAAATGGTTTGATGTCCCAGCCATTCCTAGTCCAAAATTAATATTCGAGCTTGAGTCAAAAATTTTAGGCAGGGAAACCCGCCTCCTTTCATCATTATTGAAGGCAGGTGTAGGGAAACCCGCTTCCAATACTCGGGGAAAAGGAACTTGCCTCCTTTTCAATATTTGGAGGCGAGTTTTAAGGGGAAAATGAGGCTGGTTATGGGAAACCCGCCTCCACTACTCGGATATTGGAGGCAGGTTATCCCAATGGCAGCGGGGGAGCCTTTCGCAAATTCCCCCTCTAATGGGCTAAAAAAATCTGCCACCTCCAATAACCTTTTTTTGTAGTAGTGAGAGATACAAATTCATATTGGTGTGTGACTCTCAAATCTCAACAATGTTGTAGTAATTTTGAGATGTCAAGATCTTGCAAAAGGCAAGAGAATAAGGAAATGGGTCCAATAGAAAGCACAAGTATTTGAAAAAATTACTGATTATTACTCTAATGATTTCTCAAGTATTTTCTTTCCAGCAGTTGTATTTTCTTCCTTTATCATTCATAGTAGTAGAGAAACTTGGGTTCCAAAATTAAACTAGCCAATAACAATAATTTTTGCTTTTGTAGCGGCCAAATATTTATATAATTTTTTTGTACTAAAAATAAATATTTGTTAAATTTTTTTTTTTCCTTACAGGGATCTAACCTATGGTGGTCACCGATAACTTCTACCACCAATTCATAGTTATCTTCATAGCAGCGATGAGAATTGAGGGACAGTGACTATGGAGAATGAATTCACATTTCTGCCGTCAGACAGTTCGCGAAGAAAACTAAAACAAAAATAGAGCCTTTAATACGTGGATGAGGCAGCATATGTGTCCTAATGATATTGGTTTGTTGTACCACGTCTTCTATCTAGCGTGTATACACACGATCTGTGGAATAATTTCACTTAGAGAAAATCATCCTTTTGGCCGCTTTTGTTTAGGGTCATTACATGTTTGGTCACTTTTATTAAATTGTTGCAGAAAAATAATTTTGTATGTATGATGCTATACTTTTGACTATTGTAACATGTTATTACCTGTTCTTTGCGGTCAACCCCTAATCAATGGTAATATATGTGCTCTGTTTACAAAATGAAAATTTTTGTATAGGTTAATTCTGTAGCGTCTGTTTTATGGGATGAAATTTTAGAATTTATAATTAGCCCTTGAAAATTTTTCATTTTGTGAAAAGAACTCATATTATCGTTGAATGAAACTTTGACTGTTGAGAACTGATAATAACATATTAAAATGGCCAAAAGTGTGAAACTATACATTTAAAAATAATTTTTTCTACAACGACTTAAACAAAAGTAGCCAAAATGGTAACGACTCTAAACAAAAGTGGCCAAAAATATAATTTTCACATTTCACCATTTGAGGGAGTAGATGACAATGTGTGGCAAGATTTTTCTAGCGACATTTCCTACGTCAGCACATGCGCACGTATCATTCTGTAGTCACGCGCTGACCGCCAGGGATTTTGTTTGTCCTCACAAAGTGCGTTCCCGGACTTTCTATTTGCCCCTTTATATATATTTCTTTTCTTTCAACTTTCAACTTTCAACTCTATCCATCCACATTCTCAAAAACAAATACAACTGTTTTGTTCATAATCCTTCAGGGTTCAGTTGATCGTCTCAGATCAATTCAATTCTTCCTCGGACTTCCTGGAGAAATAATCAAGAGAAAGCGTTGACTATTCTGCGTAGAATAAGGTAAAACTTCCCTCAACTTCGTGAATTGTTTCGCTCCATTTTTCAATTTATTTTCCCACATGATGATCATTCATCTCTTCAATTTGAGTTTAAACACGCTTTTAGAGAGGTTTTTGGAGCTGGAAAAACAATTCTACTATTTTTATATCGTACTCTTTTGCCTGAATTAACTTCTTCTGCATATTCTCTCGAATAAATTTGTTGTGTTCATAATTAAATTTCCGTTTGATTTTTTTTCGTTTAATATGTAAAAGTATGAACAAGGGGATTTTGAGAAAATAAATCACTGGATTGAGAATTGAGGTCAGTAAGAAATGATATGAAGTCTGACAAAAATGGATGTGGTATTTCTAAAAATTGTGTTGGGTGCTACCGCAGCGATATTTTTCAGGCTGAAAATAAGTTTTAGTTTGTGGGTTTCAGGAACTAGATTAGTGAGAGGTTACTGCCGAATTGATTGTGGCCAAGGCTGAAAATAAGTTTTAGTTTGTGGGTTTCAGGAACTAGATTAGTGAGAGGTTACTGCCGAATTGATTGTGGCCAAAACCTTGAAATCTGTTTGTTGCTTCAGAAATTTTAACTAGGCATGTTAAATGCAAGTGTGTTAGTTTGTTTCGTTAGCTCTAGAACTAATTTTTGTTATTTCATGTGATAGTTATTATGTTATTTGAGGATAAAATAGCGGCTGGATAACGAGGGATAGATAAAATCTGTTTTAGTTAATGATTTTGGTGTGAAGGTCATTCAACTTTGTAAGATGGTGATTCATATACTAACAGGATCACGCTGTTGCATTCACCACCGAATATTCTGATTTGGTTCTTTTACATTCTGTAAGTGTGTATAGTGTCTCTTAAAGTCAACAAACAGTTATCATTTGGTAGTTTAGAATTAAATGCCAAAGTTTGTTCACTAATAAATATGCCTTTGTTTTGCTGCCTCTTTTGTGGTTCATGTTGTTGACTGATCACATTCATCATTTGTTGAGTTGAGCTCAACCATCAATGCATACATATCTGTATGTACATACTTACATATATAACAAATATAATTGCATGTGATTGTCAAGTTATGCCGTGCTACAAATTTGGTTGTCGTCAGTATGTTCTCTCCTATTCTGAAGTGTCTGAAATGCTTTCTATGTAACACAATTTTTTACTTACGATTTACACATCTCATAAAGAAACTTGAACTGAATGTTTGATCTTCAGTTTCTATGGAAAGTGTTTATGGATGCCCTACAAGAAGATAATTTTTATGAGATTTTGAATACTTTACTGGGTGTATAGTAATCCAAAGGAGAGTTGCAAAATGTATGTTTATTCAAATATATTTCGAAAATTTACTTGTGAGTCATTCACTATGGCTATTGTATTAGTATTCTTTCTTTAATTCTTTGTTGTGTTATTCAAGAAATTGTTTTTCTGAATGGCTTGTTCCGCACAAGGGAAACTAATTAGCATTCTTAGGACACATGTCACTTGAATGTGCTAGTCATTCACACCAGTGGCATTTTAGGTCATTGATGCACTTGTTCCATTTCCAATAAGTGCACATGTGATCCGTATAATAGATAACCAATGAAAGAGGTTATATTTGTGACCCTTAACCTCTTTCATTGGTTTCTATATATGCTGTAATCATTTTTAAACCTCCTCTTTTGTTTCACTCAGAAGTAAATAATGGCTAATCAAACGTTGTATCTCTTGAATCAATTAGCAATTTGTTTTCCTGCAAATTTTTTTGACTTATGTTAGTTTGGGGTATTCCTGTATTAGTTTTGTATGTTTTGTTTTATTTGATTTTTATCTGCATTCACTAATGAGCTATATGGTTTCTGTGTGTTCTCCCCTTTTTCCTTTTTTGTTGTTCCAATCAAACTTTTGCATTTCATCTAATTTCGGTTACATTGTTTAAAACTATTAAAGCAACTAGCAATGAACATGAACAATACTCTCTCTGTCCTATTAAAAAAGTCCAGTGATACAATCATTTATGAGTCACAAGGTACTCAAAATACGACTTTATATGGCACGGAGGGAATATAAGGGTAGTAGCAATGATAAATAGCGAGAGGGGTGTGTGAACACATTAGACTGGATAGAATATCTAAAGAATACATTAGAAAGAAAATAGGGGTTGCCCCAATCGATAAGAAAATGAGATAAACACTTTAAAGGTGGTTTAGATATGTTCATAGAGCTACTTTAGATGCGTGTAAAATATATAGAATTAAAAACAGAAGGAAGACTTAAAGGAACTTGGAAATGAACTATTTATAAAGATATGTTTTTTGATAGTTTATGATGGATAGATATAATCCATTTAGTTGACTTCACAACATCGCTGATAAAGGGTTAATTGTTATTTAAAGTATTAAAAGTTGAGTTTTACTCGAATTTTGTGCAGAGACAGAAGATGATGCAGGATTCAGAAAAGCAGTTGTCAATCATATGGAGGGGCAAGACTTTCCTTCTTGAGATTGACCAATGTGCCAAGCTCAAAGACTTGGGGGACAGATTGCAAAAACTTACAAATGTTAAAACTGACACGCTGAGGCTAATTGTTCCTGATAAAAAAGGTTCAAAATTGCTGTACCCCTATTCTGATGAGCACTCTAATCTTCCTTTGGAAACTGTATCCACTCTTGAGGTATGAAATCTAATGTATGTCCTTCTGTGCAATATTTGATATGTTTTCTGCATTATTCGGGCATTATTACCTTAAACTGTTTTTGGTGGTTGGATGTTCCAAAGAACCCTATGTGGTTGAAAAAGCTACACTTGCTTGTGGTTGTGGGTGAGTCTTTGGCTAAACATAATGAGCAAAGGGTAATGGCATCTTTTAAGTTTATTTCTCGTCCTTCTCCATCACCACATCAGTGTCAAATCCAGGGACAACTGTTATAAAAACTAGTCAGTGACCTTGATAAATTCAGAAAGCTAGCAAGCCACGCATAATTGGATGATCCAGGTCGTTATCTCTGCTCTGTTTCTCTGAGTCAGTCATAACTATTGTGTTCATGTACCCATTACAGTCCCACCATTAAGCAGAAGACCCATGGAAATCAGCAGTTACCGCCATAGTTGTCTGTGAAAATACCTCATAATTCATCCAAGAACATTTTTTATTCAATCCTCCATATAATAGATAACTATCACTCTCTAACTTAATTTCTATTTTGAACTCTACTTCAGTTCCAATTTAGCTTATTTCTCTCGTATCCTTCAATTACTGCAATGCATATCTTTTAGCTAGTGAGCCACTTTTTGGTAAATTTGTTGATGCTGTACTATTTTCAAAATTTGTACTACTACGATGTAATATTATGAGTACCTATAGCAGTAGTACATTTTAAATCTACAAGAAGTGTATTTCCAGATATTTCTGATTTTCATGTAAATATAGTTATAGCTGGTTGCTACTTAAGAGTGGTATGAGCTGTATGTTTTGATTCCACATATCTGTTGGTTCTTGTCTTCAGTATTTCCATGTTTTAAATTCTTTATTATCTTCTGACCACTATAAGGGTGAGCTTCTGTGTATTCCTTGAATAATATGAGATGCACACCTATTCAAGATTCTTTACTTTTTTAATTACATAAAAGACATTATTTTGTTTCTTCCTTTTAAAATAGTCAATCTTAACTATCTTTGCAAACAAATGTTCCCAAGTGTTTGCTCTTGTTCAAGTTGGAAACTAGGATCTTAAAATCTTTATAGTGAGCTCTGTTACAGTGATTATTACTTTCTTACATCTTTTCTGATCTGGTTAAGTAATTTAGCTCTTAGAGCTCAAAAAATGCAAATAAACTTTCCCTGGCAAGCATCTGTAGCTTAAAATCTTTTGTAATGGATACTCCAAATTCTATCCTTGGAAATGAGTTTTCTTCTCCATCAGGGAAAATCAATTAGGATGATGGGAGTCCCTGAAGATGAAGTGGATGAGGTTCTAAATAGTGTGCAAGCAGACCTCCGAATAGCTGGGTTTGATGAAGAGGAAAAGAGAATGAGGCAGAGGGCTTTTTATGACCACAATTCTGTTATACAACTTCCACAAGGGAGTTATGTTTTTTCTGAATTTCAGACACTCGGTTTACCAGGAATTGAGGTATTTCTATGCGTTCACTATTTTTCACTAAATTGTTTTTCTATTACTAACTCAAGAGTCATGTCTAGATTAAACCTGACAATGAACTTGCGGTTTGTAATTACACCCTGATATATGTTTAATATGGTTTTTTTTTTTTTTTTTTTTTTCATTTTGTTGTTTTTTAATTTAATTTAAATTCTTCTTCTTCTTTTTTTTTTTTTTTCCATTTTTGTTGATAAATTCTCATTTTATAAGAAAGATATGATGTCAAAAATTGCTCGTCTAAATGGATTTTAAAGTTCACGAGAAGAATGGAAGGAAGAGTAAATATATTTGAGAATGGTTGAAGAAGTGGGAAAGAAGAAAAATGGATAGTTTTGTAATTGAATTTTTCTCTTCATGATCTGCAGTTGAATCCTCCTCCTTCAGAAGCTCTAAAGTTAATGCATAGGCTTGCTGCAGATCCTGGAATCATAGCAGTAATGAACAAGGTTCTTATGTGCATGATTTTTATTCTGTTTTTTTATATGATTTATTGTTATATTTAGAAGTATGGTTAATTGATTTTGATTGACTTCTTAAAGCATCGGTGGCGAGTTGGAATTATGACAGAGATGGCTCCAGTTGGTTACGTTGGTGTGAGTCCCAAATGCATACTTGGTTATAATAAGGTGAGAATAACTTCACAAAGAATAGAATTAGCAAGCTGCATGCCTGGTTTGGATTTCTTTAGGTTCCTGTTGCTAGCATTTTAGTAATTAATTCATATAGTCATATGTTATTTGATTTTTTTTTAAAAATTACAAAACAAAATTCTAATTGTTGGGTGCTATTTGTTTGCTATGATAGAATTACTAATCTGACCCAAGGTATTTGGGTAATCCAATTTCTCAGAATGTAAGCCTAATAGGATCAAATTTCAGTGTGTAAGTTCTGGGGTGTCTTTGAAACTGAATCAATATAGTTTGACGTCAGCATTACCTCATCAGTAACACCATCTAAGACAAAAGCTTTAGAACTGCATGTGACTTCTAAATAAAAAATGAACGCCATTTCCTGGAGTGCCTAAAGGAAATAAGAAATTTTATGCGTTATTGACCTACTAGCAATTTCATTATTTGCATATCCTTGGTTTCTCCAATACATCCCAATAGCTTTTAACTGAGAGACAACCCACCTCATTGTGATAACTATTATGAGTAAAAGAACTCTTATCACTTATGTGGAGCTGCATGATTTCCATCACCAGATTTATGATTATTATTATTATTTTTTTTTTCTTTTTTGTATTCTCTAGAATCCCAAACCATCCTGTTTCAGTTAGTTTGCTTTCACTTTTCATTCATAAACACTTCGTATTTAATATATCATTGTATACATGTCATGGAAGCTGTGCAGTTGATTTTATGTCTCTTTTCCTCGTCATCCATCATAAAATTTTTTGTTTGTTAGAGCTGTTTGCCTTGTGGTAACTATAATGTTTTGTTAAAATCATTTAATTAGGGCAAACAAGTTTTTGAACCCAATTCATGACATTTCGAAAGCATAGCATGGTCAGATGGGTAAAGTTTATTCGAGGAATACTGGAAATCATTGAAAGATTCTTGGTTGAGTACCTTTTTTTTTTTTTTATTTTCCGCAAAAATATACCTCAGAACTTACTGCTTCAATCATGTTGCTGACCAACAATTGTGTGTGAGTGATGTCCTTGCCTTGACAACTTTGGCCACTAAGAGGCCTGTTTATAAAAGTAATAGTTCAAAATCATAGTAAGAAGCTTTAAAAGAGAGAGAAGTTTGATTTTGGGGTGGTGCACCATTCCAGGTGCTAGCTTGAGACATTTTTTGTCAGAATAACGGTGAAATGGCTGTAAGGGTAAATTATATTTATCCCCCTTGATATTTTCCAAATTATTTGTTGAATCCCGTGATTTGGTAAAATTACCAAATAAACCATGTTATTTCGTAAAACTACCAAACAAACCCATGACAAAATAGTCATCTAAACAGTACGGACCCTGACTAATAGATTTCAGACAGGACAACACTTACGTAATTGTAGATGTATCGTGTCGACCATTATATCTTGGTAAGAAGACATTAAATTGAAAATTTTCGTAAATTTGTCTAATTTTTTGGTCATTTCACATTTTCTGTTGGTCAAATGACCATCTGTTTGGTCAAGGGTTCATTTGGTAATTTAAACAAACAAAAAGGGGGTAAATGTGTAATTTGGCTAGTAACTGAAGTGGAGCTAATTTGCTGAATGGAGTGAAGATTGCCAAGTCTTTGGAACAAACATTTATTACGTGCCTGGGAAGGGAATATTTTCTTAAAATGGAGCTACTTTATTAAATATGGTATTTTATCAAACTGTATTTAACACTTATCCAAACACAGGCTGGTGAAGGGAAGATTTCCAGTGCCATAGATGGTTTATATGTTTTATTTCAGATAGTAGGATTGAAGGCAATTTACCCAGAAACTATTAAGGATAAGCAAGAATCATGGGAGAAGCTGTTATTTGTTTTTAGAACGTGTGGCTCTCCCAGTTTTTTGTCTAACAAGAAAATAATGTCAGTATTCAGAAATGAAACACTATATACTATTGAAAGGGCTGCGTAGTATTTCCTCTTTATTTTAGTCTCATTGTTTGTTTATGAACTTAGTGGGGCAAAGGCTTAGTCGTTCTTGTTGGTTTATGAACTGCTGCTTCTGTGTAGGAAATTTGGGTTATTTTCTTGATTTCTAGGTTTGGAGTACTCATTTGAAAATTATTCACAGAATCAAGGAGAGGAAATCTCATTGCGCCTTCGAACTGATGACCTCAGAGGTTTCAGGAAATATGAAAGTATAAAAATGACTCTTTTGCATGAACTTGTAAGTTTTCTTTCTTACTCAAGTTCCTCATCTAAAGAGATCTCATTTAGCATTTTAGGTTATGTCTCCTTAAATGTGCATAACTTTTACGATTGATGTTCCTGGCATGCATGTGATATGGAACGGTTATCTCACCTTATTGTTTTCTCCAGGCACACATGGTATACTCTGAACATGATGCGAACTTCTATGCTTTGAACAAACAGGTAATAAGCCCTCTATCCCTCTCTCTGCGTCTGTGTGCGTGTGTATATACACGAATATTATTTTATCATTCAGATAATCTTGAATGCAATGTGCTTGCAGTTAGATCAGGAGATGTCTGTGTCTATGCGTCTCTCTGACATCTTACTTGTTTTCAACTTGTTACTTAGAGCTTATATAACCTCTTTCATCTAGAGCATGCTAATTAGTATCTATTTCAACAGCTGAATAAAGAAGCCACTGCCTTGGATTGGACTAAATCTAAAGGCCAAACCTTGGATGGAGTCAGGCCTGCATTACATTATGAAGAGGATTATGGCAACAAAGTTAGTTTATCACAGAAACTTGGGGGCCAGGAATCAGGTCTTTCAACTGCTCGTGCATCATCAGTGGCTGCTGCTTACCGTCGTTTTGCAGAAACATCAACAAATGTTGTGAGAGCTCTGGGAGTGAGTGAAGAGCCAGAACTGGGTTGTGCCCATACTCCCATGGAAATTGATGTGGGTATTGCTGATGCAGGCAGTTCATTGAAATCCATTCAAGTGCACAAGGGGCAGGAGAATGAGATTGAGCACCACCCTGATGCTAGAGAAAGTAGAGAAGCCGTTGATTCCGAGCCTTGTTTGGAATTTGGTGAAAGTCAAATAGCCATTGAACCAGATCATGATTGTCCAGAGGGGTTGAAAGCTCAGGAAAATGTACTACAAGCTGCCCACACTTCTGTAATTCCATCAACAGATTCTGGAACTTTGGAGATTAATGAGAATTCAAATAAGCCAGAGATTTTTGTTATAGAACCTGATTTGGATGATTCTCAAGCTGAGGATAACCATGCCGCCAAGTTTAAGAAAATGGTACCTCATCAAGAAGCCACCAAATCCCTTCAGCTAATGGACCTGCCTTACCGCGAACCTGATCCATATGATTGTCAGGTTATGGAGAAGGAACTTGAACCTAATGAAAACAGGATGGTCATTGGTGAAGTGTCATTGGACCAGTCGGATGAGCCTGATCCAGATGACCTGGAGCTGCACAGAATTCAAGACCCTGCGAAAGCTGTTTATAGTCGTTTGCAGAAGGCAATGGATATGCTGAGATCTGAGGTAGATCTCTTGGATGTTGCTGCTGTCCTGCTGACCCTTGTGAAGATAATTCGGTATGGTCTATTTCATTTTTTGATTTTGTTCAGAATTTGCTATAGTTTGGCTAAGACCTCATTTATTGATGAAAGGTTCCGTTGTTTCTCATTACTTTCAGGAATGTCATTGAACATCCCAATGAACTGAAATTTAGAAAAATACGGAAGGTAACATACCATCATGCATTGTATATCTCGAGTCGTTATTCCTGTGGAATTGGTTAGGTATATAGTCTGCTAACTAATGGGTGGTTACTGCAGGCTAATCCTACCATCCAGAGGAATGTACTTCGTTATGAAGGTATGGACAATCCTACTTTCATTGTGTATTGTGTGTTGTGTTCATGTTGAAGTAGGTAAGATTACTATGGTAGTATTGGAATAAATTGGATATTTGATGTATCATTGCCTTTGTTTTTTTCCCTCATAATTATCTTTTTGTTTTGTTTGGTTTTCCTTTCTTTTTTTTTTTTTTTTTGGTTTGTTCCTCTGCATTCTAGTAGGTGCAATTTTCTTTCTGCATAGGTTTTTCTTTTTTTAATTGTCGTGATCATGATTCTTAAGATTGCATCATTATACAACCATTAACAGTTGCTATATAAGAGAAATGCAATTCATCGATGGGAGCCTTAGTGCAGTGATAAAAAGCTGCAGCCATGTGACTTGGGTTCAAGATGCAGAAACAGCCGTACAGAAATATAAAGTAAGGATGCGTACACTAATTAAATGAGGTTAATGCAATATCCTCTATCTCCGAAGCTTCCGGAGCTTCTATCCACTACTGGGCTTCCCTTTTTACTCTCTCGATTAACGAGATTAACGCAATATCCTTGGTTCTTTTAGCACCTTTAAAGAGCTACTAAAAGCTGTTTCAGCATTTCTATGGGCTTAATGACTTCAGCTAATTTAGTTGGATGTGTGCTATGACCCATGTCGTCAAACCTGGCCGACATCGACTTTTGTGCAGGTCTTCTGAGTACCTTTGCAAAATACAGCTTTAGAAAGTACAAACAGGCAGAAATAAGTATTCTTTATCATTAGTAACGGCATACCTAATGAAAATTTTCAGTGACTTACTTGGTGTTTACATGGCAAAAGCGGCTAAGCCCCCCTCACTCTAGTTGCTAATAATGTTTTGCTGTGTGAATATGTCATCAATCATTGAAAATTTCACTCCAAATATTATCTCTATATTTCTATATATGTAATCTTTAGTGATGTTTTCCCTGCATTCCCTTTTCACAGCTGCCAAGGAAATGTTGCAGTTGGTTGGTTTCGGTGAGGATGTGATCGTTGATGAAGTGGGAAAGGCAGATACTTATTTGGTCTTAAAGCGCAATGACCCTGGGCTATTATGGTTGGTGAAAAGCTCTCTCGAGAGTTACATGTTTAACAAGCCTTTTCACACTGTTATCTGTGGTAGCTGATGCACTTCACAATCGGACATGATTATGCAACACAATTTGGCCAATTATTATGTTTGTCTTGCCTCTTGAAGAATGTCAAGCTGTCGGGAGTGGTGGTTCTTCTTGAAAAAGTTGTACTGTGACGGACTTGTATAAATTTGTCTGTATATCTTATCACATTTCAAATGGCTTGATAGCTGCTACTGTGTATTAAGTCTTGAAAAGTAACACGACGTTTCATTATGTAAATCAATAATGATAATGTGGATTTTTTTGGCGTTTTATTGTGTAAATAAAGAATTATAATGTGGCTTTTTTTTTCAATTTGAACAATAATTGCTTCGTAACTGAGTATTTGGATGAGTTTAGAAAGGTAGGCTTGTCACTTGTGTTCGCTCTTCTTTTCTTTTCTTAATTTGAGTGAACTGTCAATAATATCATCTTATTTTTTTAAAATCTCTCGTTTGGTCATTAAATTTTTTTTTGGTCACAAATATCACCTTACTTTCGAAAAGGGGCCAAAAATGTCATTTCATTAGTTTGTTCCCTTAGACTTGACAGAGCTCCTCCATGTGCGATTCACATCTGTTTGTCTAAGGGTATTTTTGGTATGTTTTAATAAATGAGAAAAGAAATGAATTTACTATTGAAAAAAATACTTAAACAAGATAATAAATTAATAATATAATTATAATAATAGGAATCTTTTATTTCCTTTCACCGTACAAGAAAAATTAACAATACCAAACTTTAATTATCCCGCCACCCCCTTCAGCCCAAAATCCACCACCACCACTACAGTCCCCAAAAACCGCCCACCACTGCTGCCCGAAAACTATTTGTCCTCCTCCCTGCAAATGTCCTCAATTTCCAAACACAACCTACTTCCGTAAACATCATCTCAAGTCTGTTAACTGCAAATTTCTAACAAAATTGAACGATTTAATTTTCACAGATTGCCGCTGCTGCTCTGTTTTTGGTGTCATCCGAAATTACTGCTCTGGATGAATTTGGGTTTTTTTATTTTAAGAGGATACTCATAAAGATATTTTTATGGGTTTAATTTGTCTGGATTTCTGGAAAAAAAATATTTTTTGAACCCACCCACGAAAAAGGAAGAGCTTTTATCCTTGTTTTTGTTTTCATTACCGTTTCAAATATATGATGGTATTACTGTTACAATAATCTTGTTTTGCAATTTTGTCATGGGAAGTAGTCCACAATCTTTACCTCTGTTTCAAATGTAGTCCACAATCTTTAGTAAATATTAAATGTAGTCCACAATGTATCCGTTTTGTTTCAATTTCAGTCCAAAAGACGGAAATTGGACCAAATTAACGGTCAACACATTTGACCATCAGTCAAAGGGGGTTTTGACCTCCTAAAACCATCCTCAAAGATTGTGGACTACATTTGAAACATGGGTAAAGATTGTGGACTACTATTGATTTTTTTTCCAAATTGTTGGTGGAAAATTTTTAGAATTATGAGAATGAGAATTTAGGAAATGAAAAATTATTGAAATTAAATAGTTTCTTGTTTTTGATAATTTTTCATTTTCAAACTTATAACATTATTTTATTTTTCTACTTTTTTTTGTTTCAATTTTTCTCTATTCATCCTTGTAATTTGTACCCTTTTTTTTTTTTTCTTTTTTATCTTTGTCATTCTTTTTTTTTTTCTCTCTCTACTTTCATTTATTTCTTTATTTTTCTACCCAACTCTTATTTTCTGTTTTTCTTAAACATTCTTTCACCTTAATTTTTGTGACACCCCAGATTCACTACCCCACATACAAGGGATAGCTTCACCGGATGTCTACCTGGTTCGCACCAGGACTCAAAACATGCTTATTATAAAAATTTATATTCTTTATTAATATATAAAATTTAAAATTTACACAGCCCTGCCATATTTTTTAGAACTTATATTTTTACTATTCACAGCAGTACAATCGGTTTTACCCGATTCAGGGACACTTGAAATAAAATAATTTTATGATTTTATAAAATTTTATAAAGAAAATATTTCTCAGCTAAAATTATTTTTATAAAAATATTCTTATAAGTTTATTAAATGTTAGTAAAATATTTTAAAATATTCTAATGTACTTATTATGAATGTTAGGGTACAACAACTAAAATAACTAATTTGACACTATTTATCCTACATATATACTTATTAAGAATGAGATAATTGTAGACCACACATTATTATAATATTAGTAAGGCTATGAAGAGTAAAAAAATTTAAAAGTTAACTATTCTATTGAAAAAAAAAATTCAAAATGGATTCTTCTGATGGAACAGATGGAGTAATTAATTTTTAAAATGTAAATTTGAGATAAATATAATACAATTATAACATAATTTTTTGTAACTTGGGAACCTCATATAATAAGTAAAAGCAATCAAAATTGTCAATATCTTCAAAAGTAAGATAAATGTGTTATTCTTAAATAATTTGAAAAAAAAATCAATAGTAGTCCACAAACTTTACTCATGTTTCAAATGTAGTCCACAATCTTTGGGGGTGGTTTCAGGAGGTCAAAACCGCCTTTGACTGACGGTCAAATGCTTGACCGTTAATTTGGTCCAATTTCTGTCTTTTGAAACATAGGTAAAGATTGTGGACCACTTTTGCAATTTTCCATTTTTTCATATGTGTTTGTGGGTGTCAAGTTTTGTTTATTTTTCTTCCTTGATCAATTGGAATTTTGGGTTTGTTTTTGGAGTTGAATTTGATCTGTGAATTTTTGCATGGGAGGGGAGGCGGACGGCGGTGATGGGTTTTTGAGGGATATGGAGGCCGGCAGCGACGACAGTGCGTTTGTTAGGTGGAGGGATATGGAGGACGATGGCGGCACTAAATTTGTAAGGTGGAGCTAGGGATATGTATGTTGGCAGTGGGTTTTTCTTTATTAAATTAGAAATAGCAGGAAGGGAGCAGAGGAGGAGGAGAAAGATAGGAAGAATTTGGGGAATAAGAAAAAGGAAAAAAAAAAATGGGACATGTTATTTACATGACACTTTTTAAAATTTTAATAGTGAAAAGACAAAAATACCCATACCTCTATTTATATTAAAAAATACCAACATTAACCTAAACAGTAGCAAAAAGGAAAAATTTTTAATTTCAGTAGACTTTCACCTGAATCAGGTGAAAGTTTATTAGACTTTTGCCTAAATCAGGCGAAAGTTTAATATACTTTCGCCTGTCTCAGGCGAAAGTCTAAGAAACTTTGTCCTGAATCAGGCGAAAGTCTAAGAAACTTTGGCCTGAATCAAGCGAAAGTTTAATATGCTTTCGCTTGTCTCAGACGAAAGTCTAAGAAACTTTGGCCTGATTCAGGCGAAAGTGAGACTTTCGCTTGGTTGGGGCGAAAGTCTTCAATACTTTGTGCGTCCTGTGGCGAAACTCTTGGAAACTTTCACCTAAGCCAGACGAAAGTTTCCAAGAGTTGGCGGAAGTCTTAAACTTCCGCCACAGGACGCACAAAGTATTGGAGACTTTCGCCCAACCCCAGCGAAAGTCTTCAATACTTTGTGCATCCTGTGGCGAAACTCTTGGAAACTTTCGCCCAAGTCAGGCGAAAGTATCCAATACTTTCTGCGTCCTGTGGCGGAATTCTTGGAAACTTGCGCCCAATCTAGGCGAAAGTTTCCAAGAATTTCGACTGTAATTCGACGGTAAAATGTCTATTGAATTACTAAAGGGTATTTTAGTAATTTCACAATAAAAATTTTTAAAAATGTCCTACGAATAGTAAATTTTGTCTTGCAGATAACATTTTCGAAAAAAATAGAGAAGATGAACAGTAAAGTATTTTTAACTTTTTATTGGTTGTTGACAAAATACCCTCAAAAAATGCATGTGAGAAGCGCATGTTGCATATTCCGTTAGTGCTAACGGAAATAAACGGTAGACTGACATTTTTGGCCCATTTTCCACAGTATGATGATATTTCCGGGGGGGAAAAAAGAAGTTAAGTGACCAAACGAGATATTTTTGAAAAGTATAGTGATATTTTTGCCAGGTCACTCTTTTAATTTTAATATATATAAAGTTTGAGTCTGAATAAATTTTACTTTACTGTAGGAAAAGGTAATAGTTTTAAACCTACAATAAATTTTAAACCTCATTTTATAATTTATAATAATAATAATAATTTTTTCATTTTTAATAAATAATTTTATATTTTCAATCACTTCTTTATATTTTTAATGTAATTTTAATATTTTAAAATTACAATCCAAATCAAGGTTTGAACCAAATATTGGTACTAGAGGGGGCTTAATTTCTAAAGTAACTAAGGTTTATTTGGAGGTCAAGATTTTGAATTGGAGAGTGCGTGGGTCGAGAGTGAGTCCAAAATATGGCTAAATAGTGTTCATGTAAAACCTGCACCCCTTTGATAATATTCGACAGGGTAGGGGACATTAGACGTTATCTAGATCAGTGACTACATCAAGTGCATCATGTCCATCGAGAAGGGAAGTTCGCATTAGATTTTTTGTCTAAAAAAGGTAGCAGTGTAGGGGATTTTTTGTCCGAGCTCCTTCTCCGTTCAGTCAGTAGGTTCCAGTCGGTTCGAATAAAATATTTTCCCAGCGACTGGTTTCTGTCTCTGGGTTTTTCTGAATATATCGGCAATGGCCGATTTATCATCGGTCATTGTCGTTTTTCTTGACAGACGAGCGGTTATGGCCGGTTCCGGATCAGTTATAACCGACCGAACTCCAGTCCTCCATTAATGGACTTTAGAGCTTTCGGGATTAAAAATTTTGTAGCAAAATACATTTTCTAAAATGATAAAAACTTTGTAAAATTCCTCTCCGATACACATAGAACAGTTTAGGCTATCTAAAACATGAAACGAGCAAGTTTCGATGAATCCGAAATCCTTAAGGTTTTAATGTCGATTTGTCATTTTTTCCTAAAACAAGTTTCTTAAATCATTGAAACTCTCCAATCAGTATTTCTAGCATGATTAGGTGTTTACAGTATTGAAAATAATAGCAACTGTGCGGGATACCCGATCGATGGAAATCGGTCGAACTCCAATTCCGCCATTGAAGGAACTTCAAGCTTTCGGGTTCAAGTTTTCTTTAGTAAAATAATTTTCTAAAATTATAGAAACTTGGTGAAACTAACTTACTTCTAACACACATAGAATATTTTTAGGATGTTAAAAACAGGAAACGAGCAAGTTTTAATCAAACCTCAGGGGGAAAAATGTAATTTTCCTGTTGTTAAGGGGGATTTTTATTATTTAACCAAACTAGAAGAGTGATTTTGTAATTTACCCAAACCTCAGGGGGCATATTGTAATTTTCCTGTTAGTTAAGGGGGATTTTTATTATTTAACCAAACTAGAAGGGTGATTTTGTAATTTACCCAAACCTCAGGGGAGAAATTGTAACTAGCCCGCTGGTCAAGGGGTGTAGGGTGCTTTTGTAATTTAGCCAAAGCCTTACAAAGTAAAGCATTATAAGCACATAACCTACAAAGTAAATCATTTTAAGCACATATTTCTCTAACTTAAGAAGCTCTAAAACTAAAGATGACAAAGTAAAGCATAAATCACAACTTCTCCCCATTTTTGTCATCATTATATCATTTAAGCATGGAGTGTTCTTATATCAAGCCAAGCCTTTTATTAGTTAAACATAATTTTAAGCCAAACCACCTTTGACAACATTTTCTGCCCCTTAGTAAATACACTCTAAAAGTCCAATCTAATTCTAAGCCTATGGGATACTATGCTAATCACCTAATGTCATGCTAGTTCGAATTTTTCTCCCCCTTAATTCTAGCATATACATTTCAAAGAGCTTAACTAATCAAGTAAGAAGCATACACGTTTCATTCAATCAAGGAGCAAGTTAAGATATGAAAATCATAGGAATTCATCCTTCTTATTTACATGAGTTTTCAAAATTTGTGAAATATAACATCAACTCATGTTTAAAAAAAGTCAAAAGTATGCAAGCAACTTCAAATTACCCTAATGATCAATATGTATGCATCAAAGAAGATGCATCATGTCAAAGTCAACTCATTGGTCAAACTTGCAAACTTTTCAACTTTTCATGAAATTTTCTATTCTTAAGTTTAAAAACTTTATTTCTTCATGCACGCAAATTTCATTATGCATATTAAGCATTTCAAGAATGTAAAGTTTCACTTTTCGTGCATATTCTTGAAAGTCAACTAAAAGTCAAACTTTTTCTAAAGCAATGCTTATTTTTTTAAAACTTGTCAATTTCATCATGTAAATCTCAACTAAGAACATAAGCAAGTTTTAATCAACATATGCAACATATCAAAGGAACCAAACATTTCAAATCATGCATATGTGTAAAGTCAACTATTGATCAACACTTTTCAAGCTTAAACAAGTTAAGTTATGAATTTTGAACGTTGCTATTTTCAAGTTTCTATCATGTATTTTATCATCCAATAAACTTCAAATATATGCATAAAGATTCAAACCATTCAAAACATACATATTTTCAAGGTCAACTACTTGGTCAAAGCTTTTTCATTTTCAAGCATACAAAGCATACAATCTTTGAAAGTTACAATTTTCTAGCATTAATGATGTGAACCCTTGATTCCAACTTATGAAAACAAGAACTCAGTGTGGAAAATTGCCAAGGAAAGTCTGTATGCAAGATGCAACTCTCAAAACTCTAGAATCCTTACCCTTGGATTCGGCAGACTACTAATTTAACAAGTTAAATTAAACACGCAATTCGAATCAAGTGGAGAATAATAGAGGCGACACAAATCATGGAATTAGATAGAGCAATTATCTAATTTGCCTATAGTTCTTGTACTTTAGCAATTAACAAAGCATGCAAATTACTTAAGCCAAAATAAAGATGAGTGAATTAATAAAGTATAAAATTATCAATCAATTAATCACTGAAAAATAATGAAGTGAAGCACCCCTATATATAGGTAGAGGATGCACGAAAATACAAGAGAAAATAAGGAAAGAAAACCAGAAAGGAATTTCGGCAGCACAAAGAAGGAATTGCTGAAATTGCAAGGAAGAAAAGAAGAAGGAAATTTCGGATTTTCTCCTTAAAAGGAAGAAGGAAAACCGAAAAGAAAAAGGAGAAAAAGAGCAGGGGAAATTTAGATTTCACCCTTAAAAGAAAAAGGTAAAAACCAAAAAGAAAAGGAGAAAGAAAAAAAGGAAACTATGAAGAGAATTAGGTAACATGCACAAAACCTTAATTCTCCTCCTAACCCTAACCCTAATTGTGAATTGCTTCTCCTTGGGCTTGGGCTTGGGCTTGGCCGAATGTGGGTTCATGGAGTGGACTTGATGGATTCGGCCCAATTGATGTAGCATGATGATGTAGATGTAGGAAGCTTCTGGAATCTTCTGGAAGCTTCCCGAATCCTTTCAGAAGCTCAAAAAAATATTTCACTTCTAAAATTTTTCAAACTTCATGAAATCTCCATTTCTTTACTGGAAAGACTTGTAGTTACCATTTCCACCATTTCCTTAGCTCGTAAATACCATTTGCACAGCTTGGAAATACCATTTCCACCTTGATGGAGAGTAAGGTAACTCTTGTAAGCTTTCTTTCTTTCTCGTTGAGTTCATTGGAGCTGCATATGAGCTGGGCTTCTGTAGCACACCTTTGAACAAAGTTTGCAAGGTCTGCTTTGAGCTTTGAAGTCCTCTTGCGAGTCATTGGCCCAACTATATCAATGAACGGATCTCTCTGATATGGACTTGAATCGTGGAGCATTGGCGGGCCTCGATGAAGCACTCGAACCTCAGCTGCACTCTCTGCACCATCTTCTGGATCCACTTGAAGACTTGTCGATGAGCTAGGGGCATTCACATCAATTAAGCCTCAATTTTGTCATGCAAGCAACTTCAAATCATCAATTAATCCATGCTTAAAATCTCAAATAAGCTACATCATGTATAAATCAAAAGTAAACCACTTGGTCAACCATTTTCAAATAATGCAAACATGCTTAATTCTTGCTATCGATAAATGAAAAGTTTTCAAATCTTTTAACATGAAAGAATTTTAAAATACCAAAGGTGAAATAGATCCTAATGCATCATTTTAACTTTAAAACATGGCATTCTAGGATTCTATCACTCAAAAACTCATCAACCAAAGGCAAATTTCAAATTTTCTCTATTTTGCCTAACTCATCTCTTCTTGAGTCTTTTAACTTCAAACTTGGTCTTTGCATATTTCAAATATCAATATAGGCACATTAGACTAATTTTCATCTTCTAAGCATGTAAAAGTCTAAAAGTCAACCGAAAGTCAAACTTCTACCTATTTTCCAAAAAATCTCATAAAGTCCTAAAAACTTTATTCAAAACATGCTTTCAATCAAAATGATTCAAGGATATGAAGTTAACATACAAGTCGACTTTCTCATTTAAGCATAACATGCATTTTATGGGCCTGTTCTCCTCCACATTTTGAAACTTGGTTTGAAAAAAAGTTTTGAAATTTTTTTGGTTTCAAACCAATTTTAAGAAACAAGAGTTTCAAAACAATTTTAAAAAAAAAAATTTTGGGCAATTTTTTTTTCTCTATCTCCTTCCCCCTTTCACTATTTCTCTATTTTCACACCTTCCACCACCATCCACCACGCCGCCACTTCTAATGAACCACCTCCGGCGCTGGAGAAGAAGAGGAAGAAGAAGAAGAGGGAGAGGGAGAAGAAGAAGAAGAGAGAGAAGAAGAAGGAGAAGAAGAAGGAAAAAGATGAGAGTGATGAAGATGAAGAAGGAGAAGAAGAAGAAGAGGAAGAACAGTCTGGAGAAGAAGAAGAAGAAGAAGATGGTGAAGATGAGCGCACGGCGGCGGGCGTGGGCAGGCGGTGGCGGACGGCAACGGCGGCCTTGAAGAAGCTGAAGAAGAGGAAGAAGGAGAAGAAGAAGGAAGAAGAAGAAGAAGAAGGAGAGAGTTAAGAAGAAGAAGAGGAAGAAGGAAAAAGAGGAAGAAGGAAGAAGAAGAAGAAGGAAGGAGAAGAAGAAGGAGAAGACGGAAGAAGAAGAAGAAGAAGAAGAAGAAGAAGAAGAAGGAGAAGGAGGAAGAAGTTGAGAGTTTGGCGACGGCGGCTGGGGCGGCGGTGGGCGGCGGCAGTGAAGAAGAAGAAGCGGAAGAAGAAGAAGAAGAAGAAGGAAGGAGAAGGAGGGAAATTTTTTTTGAAATAAAGTTTCAAACTTTTTTTTTAAAACTTACAAAAGAACACACTTTTGTAACTTTTTGGACAAAAAACCCAAAACAAGTCTCAAACTTGTTTTCAAAATGTGGAAAAGAACAGGCCCTATATCACATATCCATCATTTTAAACTCAAATGTTCATCATATTCAACTCAATTTGCATATAACCATCAAACCAATTATAAAGCAATCAAAGTGATTTAAGTGATGATACATGTTACCTCAAATGAGCATTCATGGGCTCATTACCATTCTTGAAGCCATTTTTGTAATTTTAACATTTTTCACCAATTGGCTCCAATCAACCATCCTTGCTACTTTTTAAGTATCTCTTCATTGATATTTTGTCCACAAAGTAGCATCAAGGACCTACAAGGAAATCAAGCACAAGATTTTAGTACCCAACAGTTATTGGGTCCTAAGGGGTTAGCTTGTTCCTTACTTTTCATACCTTTCTTCCATTTTTCACATTTTTCTTATCAAAGCATTTGGAAGAGGTGTGACCATGTCTACCACAATAGTCACACATCTAATGATAAATTTCCTAACATATTTCCTATAGGAATATGGCACTCTATTATACTCAAATGAATTATGCCTACTTAATAGCATATGAACACAATGATTCTTTCTAGGATGTGAAGCACTATATCTCCTAGAATCATTCTTTCTATCATAAAGTCTCCTAGGTTCATTTCTAAATGAACTATGCACATTTATGTATCCAGGAGCATAATGAGTATTTAACAAACACATATCCCTCTTTGGGGCACATAAGGCACAATCATGAGATGACAACAAACTTTCTTTGCCAATAGGGGGCATACATTTTCTTATGCATGTAAAATGAAGAATCAATCAAATTCACATCATATTTAATCTTAGAAGACTTCTTTTTCTTTTCATACAACCAAGCATGATTAGTATTCTTTTTAGCTTCAATAGATGGATAAGTAAATTTTACATCATCATTTGAAGCATTAACAAAGGTAGTAGAAGTAGAAGGCATATCACAATTTTGGTTACTTTCATAACCTAAGCTATTTTACCTTTTCCTACCTTTTGTTTGCCTAACAATTTTTCTAGGTTATTTTTTCCTACAGTCAATTTTCTAAGCTAGAATTAAGGTCTTCAACCTTTTTCTTCAAATCATTATACTCATTTTCTAGCTTTTCATGAGACGTTACTCTTTCTTGCAATTCTACATTTTCATCTATAGCATGCTCATAATACCTTTTCAAATCAATTACTTTGCATCTTCATTATCTAGCAAAGTACTCATTTTATCTACTTTGATTCTTAACTCATCATTTTCATACTTCAAAGTAGAGTTTTCCTCTTTTAATGATGCCACATAAATTTCCAAAGAGTTAATTTTCTTCTCATGCATAACATTCATTTTCATGGCATTCATACATTTTTCATGCATTAACGTGACATACTTGTATATTTTAGCATTATTAGCATTATCATTGTCACTATCACTTTCATGCATTTCACTACCACATGAAGAATATTGGAAAGAATTTGTTACCTCTTGTAGCTCACTCCCAACAAAGCATCTTCTTGTGGTTTCATTCTCTTCCTCACCTGAGGAATCATCCCAAGTCTTAGCTAGCTTGGTCACCTTCTTGGTGGCTTTCTTACCTTTAGCCATTTTGTCCAAATTGGAGAAAATAAAGCACGAATAGTCAAGCAAGCAAATAAGACTCTAAAAATCACAAAGGTTGCAAAAATGATCTTTAACTCAAGGTTGTTAAACCTACAAATTTGAGCACTGGCTCTATACCAAATGAAATCCCAATTATCAATTGCAACCTAAGATGAACCTAAGAGGGGGAGGGGTGAATTAGATTCTTTGACCTTTTAAAATTTCTTCTACAAAGAAGATCAACTTTGAAAAACTATTTTCAAAGACAAGTTTTAAAACACTTTAAAACTAGGTTTCTAAGTAAGGTGTGCGATTAGTGAATTGCAAAACATGAAAGCAAATAAACAAACTAAGCAAGAATACACCAAATTTATCGGATTCCCCTTGAATCCTACTCCACTCCCCAAGTTCTACAACTTGAAATTTCTAATCAACTAGGAAACACTTAAAGGAGTGTTTCAATCCCTCACAATTGCTTAAGATTATTCTCGTAATCTCAAGACTTTTCCATTGCCTAATCTAACTCTAGACTAGGACTCGCTTGCTTAATCTAGCTCTAGATTAAGATTCTTTTGCCTAAAGCTAGCAATTGGATCTTTTGTCTTATCTTTCCTCAAGGATTTGAGGTCTTACTCAAGACTTCTCTTGCCTAGACCAAAGGACTTTTGCTTGATCAAGACTTTGACAAATGCCTAACTTAGCTCTAAGCTAGGATCTTTACCATTTTCCTAATCCAAACTCTTGGATAGCTCTTTAACCTCAATTTCCCAACATACCTAAAATTGGGACTTGTACAATTGCCCAAAATCAAGCTCCTGTGTTGGGTCTCTCCTTCTTTTCTTGCTTTTCTTTTCTTCTTGCCTAACTCTTAAACAAGAGTTTAGGACTTTGCCTAATACAAGTTGCCTACACTCAAACTCTTGAGCTAGAACTTTTCTAAATGTGTTTACAAGGATGAAAACTCCACAATTAGTTTATAATAAACTAACACAAATGGGCATGAAAACCTCTTTCTTGAAAAATGGGCACAAAGGCCTCTTAGCTCTAATCCTACCTCTATTAGCTAATCTAACAAGTAGATGAATGAAATTTAGCTCTTAAAATGATCTTTGAGTGTAGGAGGCTTAGTGGGAATGCTTGATCTTCAATTCACGCTTTTGTGGCTTTTATAGAAATGAAGGAATCACTCCAAATGGTTAAATAACGGCTCTATTTTTCTGCCCGTTGGGAAGCTTCGAAGGCAAGGTTCGACGTCGAAGGTCGGGTTCGAACTTATGTGAAGTTTGAATTCTTGAATTCAACGGCTAGCTTTGGTTTTGCTGTTTCTTTTGTCATCAGCCATTTTAAAGTCGATACCCTGTCGAGGTCGAGTTCAAAGCTTCAATTAATTTCAATTAATTTCAACCCGAGAGCTTGACTGTTGTCCGCTGCTTGTCGACGTGTTTAAGCTCTGCACTTTCTATGCAGCTTCAAACTCGAGAGGCTGTCGAGACTCGAGCTCAAAGGTTTCTGGGCTTAGCTTCGACTTCGAGAGGCTGTCAAGACTGGTTTTGTACTTTGTTTTGCTGCACTTTTTCTACATCTTTTCTACAAATAACTTCAAGTGCAAAGAATTAACTAAAATCATATGTTTGTTATCTTATCATCAAAACTAAGATTAAGACTATAGGTCATACACAGTACTAAGCACAACAGTAAAAACCAAAACAAACAGTTCGGTCAATTCTCATCGTGTCTATTTGCATTTCTAGCATTCTATTAGGAGCAGAGAATGTCATAATATTAGAAAATTCAGATCATACCTCAAACTCAAAAAAGACGACGTTATCCGAAAGTTTACATCTTCTTACGGTATACTTCGGACACTAATTTACTAGCTACAAAGGATGTTAAAAGCTTACCTAAGTGATGATACTCAAATTTGGGACTATGATAATCAAACATGTGGTCTCAGATTGTCTCCTCCGTTCTCCTCCTCTCTCATTTTCCTCCTTTTTCAGACCAGTTGCTCACCTTCTTGACCTTCCTTCCCGTCCTGACTGCTTCTTATTTTCTTGCTCGCACCTGAGTTTGATCACTTCTTCTCACTCTGTTTTGTTTTTGCTCTTCACCTATTATAAGCTACTTAGTCAGTTAAACTTTCTCTCCCTTCCGCTCTTCCTATTCCTTTGTTTTTTTCTTTCTTTGTTTTCCTTTTGTTCATTGTGACATCTTTTTTGAGTGGCTTCCTTTCATCTCAAATTATAGAGAACCATGAAGGCTCTTTATTACTTGGATAAGATGGTAGTCTACTCCCTTCACGCTTCTTCGGCAATTTTCCAAATAGAAATTATGCGCTGCCGCTGTGTAGTCTGATCTCGCAGTATATCTACTTCTAATCTGATGAGTCAGTGAGTTCTGCAGTGAGTTTTCTTTTTTCTACTTCCTACTTGTGATTTTCTGTTACTAAAATTGCAATTAAATCCACTTTCATTTAATTAAAATTGTCTTAAAAATTAGTCATTAGACTTTTTATTTTAATTTAATTCTATTCCTAATTATTTATATTAATTGTTAATTAAGACTAATTACTTGTTATATCGGGTCTGAATTTTTTGGGTCCTCACATCCTTCCCTCATTTAGGAAATTTCATCCTCAAAATTCTCTGTTCGTGCCTCAAATAGGTGCGGGTAAGCTTGCTTCACACTTTCCTCGATTTCCCAAGTTGTTTCTTCCAATCCATGATGCTTCCATTGGACTAACACTAAAGGAATAGCTTTGTTCCTCAAGTGTTTGAGTCGCCAATCTAAAATCTTCACTAGTTCCTCTTCGAAAGTCATCTTTTCATCGATCCTCAACTTTTCAAGTGTTAGTACATGATCGGGACTGGCTGATACATTTTGAGTAAAGATACGTGGAAGTCATCGTGCATTCGTTCCAACTGAATGGGTAAAGCTAGATGATACGTAGCTTTACTGACTCGTTGAGTAATTTTGAATGGTCCCACATATCTTAGACTAAGCTTACTGATGATGTCACCTCTACCAGAGGATACGAACTAACTGTTCCGGAGGGCACAAGCTTATCATTTCGGAGGGTAGATGGTGATTTGCTCTGGCGGAAGAGCATCAAGCACTTGTCGAAGGAAAGAAGGTCCGTCTACGGATTCTGGGACTTTGTCCCCGAAATATTCTCCGACGGTCAAGTTAGGTAGGAGCAAAGTGTTAAATAATGTCTTAAGTAGAGAGAGAGAGAGAGAGAGAGAGAGAGAGAGAGAGAGAAGAGAGAAAAAGCCCTTGGGAATAGTTGTGAGGGTCCCTCAACTGTGAATAATGTCTTTTACTGTTGCTTTGGTACTGTGAATAGTACTAGATGGTGAACAGTGCCAAAAAGCCTTATAGGCTATAAAGGATCCCAATGGGTCCCCCAGTGTAATATTTTACCCTATTAAGCCCCCCCCAGACAGGAGGGAGCGTTTGGCCTGACTCGTCTTTTTTCGGTGAAGGACGGACTGTCGCTGTGGTCTGGATAGGTACAAATCCTTCTTTATTTAGTTCAGAAAAACTATTTACTATAAAGGAAATGATAGAATAAAAATAATAAAATAAAATACGGTAAAGTATTTGCTCAAAAATTTAAGTCAAGAGTGTAATGATGATTGTCAGCGTCGGAGTATGTGAGATGTCTTTTCACCTTCTAGGTTTATATTTTCTAGGTATGACGGTACATCTTCTGTATTTTAATCTACGCAATTTCTCAATCTTTCGGTGAATGGGTAGTCGTTTCGCCTCCCTAGGGTTAAAGGCCCATCCACGCCTATATAAGGGGGTGATGGTGATGTGGACCGGAGTTCACGATCCGGAATACTTGCCAAGGAAAGTTTGAAATTGCGAGACGCAGCTCTTAACCTCTAGAATCCCTACCTCGGATTTGGCAGTCTACTAAAATTAACCTAAGCTAATTTTAAACACGCAAATCGAACCAAGTTAAGAACAAAAGCGTCGAAACAAAAGCATACAATCTAGGCAGAGCAATTACCTAAAAAGCTATAGTTTCTAAACCTATAGTAATTCACAAAGCATGCAAACTACAAAAGCTCAAAATAAGAGAATGATTCAAAAAGTATAAAACTATACTATTCTATTACTTGAATCAAAATTGTGTGTTGAAAAATAAAGAAGATGACCCTATTTATAGTTATAGGTAGCCAATTCTTCAGTACAAAGTAGTAGAAAGCAATTAAAATTGGAACTCAATCAAGAGATTGATTCCTTACAAACTGAAATCTAAAAGAACTAGGTTTAGTTGATGATAAGAATTCAGATTTCACAAGGGTGAATCTAGTCGAGATTCTGCACTAAATAACAAGTAGAAATGAATCAAAACTAAGAAGTAGAAATCAATCGAGAGATTGATCTCTTGAAAAGAAACAAACCTAAAAGAACTAGGTTTGTTTAAGTGATAATATTTCGGTTGTATTAAGAGATAATGGCAGCCAAAAATTAGAAGTAAAAATGAAATAAATTACTAGAATTAATTGGAGTTGTAAACTCAAACTAACTCCTTTAAAACCCTAACTGCAATTCAGAATTGGGTTGCTTAATTGGGCTTTCCCAATTTCGAAATTTCCTCTCCTCCTCTTGGTATGGGCTGGCCGAATTTATGAAGGTGGGTTGCAAGGGAATTCAGCCCAAAACTCAATGTTGTGTCTGTAAAAAGTGTAGGAAGCTTCTGGAAGCTTCCGGAATCATTTCTGAACTCAAATTTTAGAAATTCTTCATTTCTTCATGATTCTTCATTTCAGACCCCTTCTCAGAAATGGTGAGTAAAATGACCATTTTACCCTTCTGACTCTTCTGGGCTTTATCTTCAGGGGTTTGTGCTTCGGATACCATCTGGGCTTGTCGGGAACATTTTTGGACTAGGTTCTCAAGGTTGGCCTTGAGTTTCCTTGTCCTTCTGCTTGTCATTGGCCCAACGATATCTACAAATGGATCTCTCTGGTATGGGCTTGGTCCTAGAGCACAACTGGGCCTCGGTGTAGCACACGAACAGGCTGTGCTTCCTTTCTTGAGTCCTCTGCATCAACTTGCGGATCCTCTCTACTTGGACTTGTCGACGGGCTAGGGATGGCCTCATCATTCCCTCCCGGTTGGAAAGGATTTGACCTCGAATCAAGATCCTAGTCAAAATTAAACGGAGACAAGTCAACAACATTAAAAGATGTACTAACACTATACTCACCTGGTAAGTCAAGCTTGTAAGCGTTATCCCCCATCTTAGCAACAACTTGAAAGGGTTCATTGCCCCGGGGATGTAACTTCGTCCTCCAGGCAGCTGGAAACCTCTCCTTTCTCATGTGAACCCAAACCCAATCACCGGGTTCAAAGCTCACTGCCGTACGCCTTTGATTTGCAGCCTTGGCGTTACGTGCATTCGTCTTCTCTATATTCTGACGAACCTTCTCATGCAACCGCTTAACAGCTTCTGTTTTCTGTGCTCTATCAAGACTCGTCTGATCCTTCAGGGGTAGTGGCAGTAAATCCATCACTGTTAGCGGGTTGAAGCCATAGGCGACTTCGAAAGGCAAAAACCCTGTTAAGGAATGCTTAGAGCGATTGTAGGCAAATTCTACAATCGGCAAGACTTGTTCCCAACTCTTCAAGTTATTCTTAATCAGCGTCCTCAGGAGATTTCCTACTGTGCGGTTGGTCACCTCAGTCTGACCATCTGTTTGTGGATGACTGGTGCTCGAGAACAGCAACTTAGTTCCTAACCGAGACCATAACGTCTTCCAAAAGTAACTCAAAAACTTCACGTCTCTATCTGACACGATGGTGCTCAGAATGCCATGTAGCAGAACTATCTCCTTGAAGAATAAGTCCGCAACATGCTTTGCATCATCATATTTCCTGCACGGGATAAAATGAGACATCTTAGAAAATCTGTCCACGATGATGAAGAGTGAGTCATTACCTCTTTGCATCCTCGACAACCCTAAAACCATAGAGATGTCAGTCCAAGGAACAGAAGGTACAGGTAACGGTGTGTAAAGACCATGGGGCTTAGACGTAGACTTTTCTTTTAGACATTCAATGCAGCGTGAGCAAATAGACTCTACATCTTTACGCATTTTAGGCCAATAGAAGTGTTCTTTAAGCATATCAAGTGTTTTATGGACACCAAAATGACCCAGGCTTCACGCACCAGTAGCTCCCTAGTTGAACTACGTGGTATGCATAACTTATTTTCTTTAAGCAAAAAGCTATCTTGCCTAAAGAATTTTGAAATGCACCAGATTCACATGCTCCATAAATATTGAAAAAATCTAAATCAGAAGCATACAATTCTTTAAGTTATGCAAACCCTAAGGATGAATGATCAAGTAAAGTAAGGGCTTCATACCTCCAAGACAGAGCGTCAGCTACCATATTCTCCTTCCCCTTTTTATACTTAATGATATAAGGAAAAGTTTCAATGAAAGATACCCACTTAGCGTGACGTCTGTTCAACTTACCCTGTCCCTTTAGATGCTTAAGGGACTCGTGGTCCGAGTGCACGATGAACTCCTTGGCCATCAAGTAATGCTGCCAAGTCTCTAAAGCCCGAACCATTGCATAGAGCTCCTTGTCGTCACTACTACAGAATGGACTTTTAATAGCTGTGCTTTAACAGCGGAAAAATCAAAACCGCCATTAAAAAGAAAGTACGGACTTTCTACGGCGGTTCTATAGAAAGAATTATCTACGGCGTTTATTTGATAACCGCTGTAGAAAGGGACTTTCTATAGCGGTTATTCGAAACCGCCGTAGAAAGGGACTTTATGGTGTCCCTTTCTACGGCAGTTGTAAGAAAACCGCCGTAGAAAGTCCCCTACTTTCTACAGCGGTTTCTTACAACCAGTACTTTCTACGGCGGTTTCTTACAACATCCGTAGAAAGGGACTTTCTACGGCGGTTTTATTTCTAACTGCCGTAGAAAGTATGTTTCTACAGCGGTTTTAAAAAAATTGCCGTAGAAAGTGTGTTTCAAAAATCTTATTAGTAATTCAATGAAAATTGCTATTTTTGAAGTTTTCTTATAATTATTATGTAACAATACTTGAAATTTATTTATTGTTTGTCATAACATAAAGGCATGAGTTTGTATATAATTAATAAATATGATGAATTTTACAATAAAAATTGATAAATAGTAAATTACATATTTATTATTAAATTTAAAAAAAAATTGGGGGTTATTTACAAAAAAAGAAAAACTAGAAATTAATAAGAATAGAGGAACAGGCGAGAATTCACAATTACGGGCTTTTTTCGGCGGTTGTAAATAAAACCGCCGTAGAAAGTTACTTTCTAGGCGGTTTCTTAATAACAGCCATAGAAAGTTACTTTCTATGGTGGTTTCTTCATAACTGCCATAAAAATCAAGTTTCTATGGCGGTTTTAATTTTAACCGCCGTAGAAAGTCCATTTCTACGGCAGTTTTTATTTAAACCGCCATAAAACTTAATTTTGTTTGAATTTTAAGGGTTTCTCTTTGTTTTCATATCCAGCCAACCGCGGCTTCCCCCTGTTTCCATCTCCAGCAAACCGAAGCCGTTCTCTCGTCGCCGGCGCCCATCCTCTCGCCGCTGGTTTTTTCTCTTGTCTTCCCCCGAAGCCGTTATTCCGGCGGTGTTGATAACAAGATCCGCCGTCACCCAACTTCGGAGATGGTTTCTTAATCGGCCATCACCCACCACTTGTAGTTAATCCCCCATCATAATTTCACCACAATCGGTCCTTGTTGTGGGCTTCAAATCATAAAAAAGGTTATATCGAATAGTTTCAACTTTATTTAAGCTTTACAAATTTTATTGTTACTTGATTATTGCGATTGGCCTAGGGTTTATTATTAGTGTTAAATTCGGGTTTGGTGAGATGATGAATGATTAAATTCGGGTTTGATTAGTGTTAAATCGGTGGTTTATTGTATGTTCCATTTTATAATTTTCCTACTGATTTTGGTTTGATTTATTCTCAAAATTGATTAGGTTGAGATTGGATTTTTATATATAAATATTGGTTGTTTACTTCAGGATTATGTTGTTATTGTATTATTCTTGCTGTTAATGATTAAATTAATTAGAATTTGATGGATGCACGCAAAAATTTTGTGAAGTTTGGTGGTTGTTCGGTTGATTAGCATGGAAGTTTTTGATATATATATTTTTGAATAAAGTTAAAATATATATATCAAAAACTTTCTATGGCTATTATTTCTGTTTTTGATATATATATTTTGAATGCAGAGATAAAAAAATAAAATATTAAAATTTTTTTACAAATTTTTTACTTTCTACGGCGGTTCGCTTAGGAACCACCGTAGAAAGTTAGCGCTTAGGAACCGCCATAGAAAGTCCTTTCTACAGCGGTTTTTAAAAAAAATGTCATAGAAAGCCTAACTTTCTACGGCGGTTCGCTTAGGAACCGCCGTAGAGGAACCACCGTAGAAAGTTAGCGCTTAGGAACAGCCGTAGAAAGTCCTTTCTACAACGGTTTTGAAAAAAAAAGCCATAGAAAGCCTAACTTTCTACGGCGGTTCCTAAGCGAACCGCAGTAGAAAGTCCATAACCTTTCTACGGCTGCCGGATAGATGGCGGTTCAAAAAGGCCGAAAACCGCCATTAAGAGTCCTTAAAAACCGCCATTAAAAGTCATTTTTGTAGTAGTGCGTAAGTCGGGTAATTCAAGGCAACTCCCTTCAACCTCTCACTGAAGTAGGCGATCGGCTTTCCTTCTTGCATCAGCACAGCGCCTATACCTATACCTGAATCATCACACATAAGTTCAAAAACTCGATCAAAATCTGGTAATGCTAAAACAGGAGCATGAGTGAGATCATGCTTCAAAATAGTAAAGGCATTTTCTTGAGCTTGACCCCATAAGAACGGTATGTGCTTCTTGCACAACTCATTCAGGGGCACAGCTTTAGTAGAAAAATCCCTCACGAACCTCCGATAAAAACTAGCAAGACCATGGAAAGATCTCACCTGAGAGGCCGATGTTGGTGTAGGCCATTCACGAATAGCCTTAACCTTGGCATCATCAACTTTCACACCATCCTTCGAGACAACAAAACCAAGGAAGACAACTTCCTCCACACAAAAGGTACACTTTTTCACATTGGCATATAATTTATTATCACGTAACTCAATTAATACCAATCTAATGTGCTTTATGTGTGACTTCATGTCCCTACTATATATCAATATATTATCAAAATAGACCACAACAAACTTCCCTATAAACTTTCTAAGCACATGATCATTAATTGCATGAAAGTACTAGGTACATTTGTAAGGCCGAAGGGCATAACTAACCACTTATATAAACCAAATTTAGTTTTAAAAGCAGTTTTCCATTCATCACCTTCCTTCATTCTAATTTGATGATAGCCTTGTGTTAAATCAATTTTAGTATAAACAGTTGAGCCATATAGATCTTTTAGCATGTTAAGCCTAGGAATAGGATGCCTATGCTTAATGGTGATTTTATTAACAGCTCGACAGTCCATACACATTCTCCATGTACCATCTTTCTTAGGAACAAGTATAACAGGTACAAGGCAAGGACTTAAAATATTCCCTTACCTACCCGTTGGCGAGTAGCTTCTCCACCTGACGCTGCAATTCCTTTGTTTCCTCTGAATTTGCTTTGTAAGCTGGACGATTTGGTATCGACGAGCCAGGTACGAAGTCAATCTGATGCTCGATTCCGCAAAGTGGGGGCACTTCTGCCGGCAGCTCCACTGGAAAGACCTTATCGTATTCCTGCAATAACAACTTGACTTCCATAGGGAGATCCCTAGGAACATCGGCAAGGTTAGGAGAGTCATCTTTAGCAATAAGTACAAGTATTAACCCCTTAAACTCTAAGACCTGTTCGACTTCCCCAATTGTAGCAAATAAGCTACTTTTACTAACTTCTTTTGAAGGATTATCTGAGTTCGCCTTGCTACCCTTTACAATCTGTTTACCCTTCCCCTTTTCCTGTTTCTTCTCAGCTTCACATTCGGCAAGCTTATCTTTCATCCTGAGAGACTCAGCACGAACATCTTGGGGTAGCAGTCGCAAAAATGTATGGATCTTGCCCCGTTGGCAGACAGAGTAGGTGTTGGGAACTGCGTCATGTGTCGCCTTCATATCGAAGAGCCATGGGCAACCAGGAGAATGTGGCACGCCTCCATAGCGAGCACATCACAAGTAACTTCTCCTTCAAACTTCCCAATAGCATATGGCACTCTGACCTGCTTGTTGACTTGGTACCCTTCTAAGTTGTCGAGCCATTGGAGCCGGTACGGATGTGGATGGATGATGGTGGGGAGATTCAGCTTTTCGACCATGTATGCACTGGCAACATTTGTGCAGCTTCCCCATCAACTATCATAACAACAACCCTACCATTTACCATAGCACGGGAATGGAAGATGTTGGTTCATTGACTTGAGTCTTGGACGACGGATGTAGTCAAGGAGCAGGCAACTATGGAAAGGTGAGTGTCACCTTCAGGCTGGTGAATGTCCTGCTCTGTATCGGACTTACCCTCGTCAGTTGAATCTGCGAAGGATTAACAGTGTCTTCTTCATCCTCCTTGGAGATGTAATCGCCATCGTTCCCAAGTAGAACTCTTCTGATGTTAGGGCAATCGTGCATCATATGCCCACGCCCGGAACACTTGTGACAAGGGATGTCGTGGATTGGCATTCTGGGAGTGAACTGTGTTTTAGCTGCGGATGAAGATGAGGTGGATGGTGCAGCTTAGATAGCTTTGCGTTCAGAGTTGAACGGCTTCTTGGCGGGTGGAGAGTACACCAGATTCTTCCTCCAGATGGCTGGGGAGCTTGATGGCATCCTAACCGGTTGGACAGTTTTCATGTATTCCTCCATTACCCTGGCTTTGTGTAGCATGTCTGCTAGGCTGGTGGTATTCTGCAATTCCACTGCTAACGCTATCCCTTTGTTAAGGCCGGTTAGAAAGCGAGCCATACTGGCGGCATCGTCCTCATAGACATTGGCCTTAATCTTGGCCATCTCTAACTTCTTGTAATATTCATCTACAATCAAAGAGCCTTGTACAAGTGTATAAGGCTCTTCGTGCCTGGTGTCTTGGGCAGCCTTAAGATCTGCGACCTCGCCTCTGAGGTCTGCGAATTGTGCAGATAGTTTCGCAATTGCAGCGAGAAGTTGCTCGTTCCCTACGGGTCCTGAACTGCCTCCTGACATTGTAAGTACCCCAAAAAAATTCTTGCTAAGAACAAGGAAAAATGAGTAGAGTAACCTTACTCCCTTGTCCCCCAAGTGATGCCCTCCTACCAAGCTACACACAAACCAGTGTTTTCACTTGTAGGGTTGGCAGCCCTTGTGTGCTGTATCGCTCAGCCTTTTACCTCAATCCTGTATACAAATCAAAGTACTCAGATATTGAGCAAAGGTAATAAGCAACAAGTAAATCACACAAGCACGAAACTATATAGGAATGTAGCAAAGAAAATTTCGAAAACAAAACTTGGTTCTATTTTGTTTGAAAACTTTTCAAAAAAGAAATTTCAATGGTATAACTCAAATAATATGTGCACACAAAGAACTTTCGGGGTGAAGCCCTCAAAGTTCAAGAAATAAATGTAATGTTCACGATGACAAAATTCAAGTTATAGTGCAGAATAGGCGTAGAAGGAAGCACGAAAAGTATTCAGTTAGAGTAGAAAACAGGGCAATTCAAGAAATAATTAGCAGATTTGAATGAATCAGGAATATTACTACCCTAGATGTGATCATCTACCCAAAAGGTAATCAAGAAACCAATTTCCACTAATTAAGAGCTTCCAAAAAAATTTATCCCAAAGTTGCGAAAATAGTAACCCCCTTGCAGAAATGCGAAAATAGTAACCCCCTTTCTTCTTCTTCTTCTCCTTCTTATCAGCCAACGCCCAACAAACCCGATTACTAAAAAACTCCAGTCTCTTCAATCATCTCTAAATCTCTCTCTCTAACTCTTCTCATTTGCAAGTTTGGATTTTTGGTTTCTTTGTTCAATTTCCAATTGTCGGGCTTGGTGTTGTTGTTATGATCTAGGAAATTAAATGTGGGTTTGAATTTTCTGAATTTGTTTGGTTTTGGAAGAACAAGGCAGTTTGGCTCGGGTCCGATCCGACCCAATCTGAAGAAACTTGCTCCGAACCGATCCTAAATTTAGAATTACCGATCCGAAACTGATCCGAACCGTTCAGGTCGGGTCGGGTCGGATCAGATATCTCCATTTGAGCAGCCCTATTGTAGAGTTACAAATTTTCGAGTTTGGTCCACCGTATCTTTACAAAAGGAGTTTTTCGGTTGGTGCAAGGCCATTGGATCTGTTAAAATGGTTCCTTTTTGGTCTGCAATGTTCTTGGTTCTGGGTTTGGGTCCCTTTGCCGGCAGTATTCCTCCATTTGATAGTAGAGATTTTGGTTAGATGGGTTACTTCCGATGGTCTATTTTCGATTGGAGTTGGTGCCGATGGATCGATGGTTGCCAATGGTGCGGATCTGGTCACTGGGTTCCAATTTTGGGTTCTTTACAGGAGTTTGAGACTCCGTCAGCGGCGCAGGTCACTGGTTACTGCAGCGACCAGGAATCTTGCAGAGTTTCTGGATGGAGCTTCGGTTTCGGATTATGAAAGAATGATATTGTCTTCATAAAGATGGAGGACTTCATCGGCGGGAGGCAGAGTTGGTTCGTCAGATTGAGAAGACGGCACAATTCGGTGCCGGATTTTGTGGTTATTGTTGGCTCTGCTTGCTCTCGGTGAAATCGGGACTGGGAATTTTCAATGAACTGAAATTTTGGGGCTGAATTAGGCTGTATGAATTGAATGGTTCGGCATCAACGGGTAGAGTGTTCTTCGAGTATGGGACTTTTCTTCTTTTTGGGGTTTTTCGAGTCGCTAGAATGGGAGTTCTGGGTTGGAGTGGGCTCCGGATTGCTAAATTGAGAGCTCCGATTGGATGTGGTCACTAGATTTGGGTCTCCTTCTTCGGCAACATTGAAGATTCCATTATGTACACTGCCTATAAACCTTGAAGTCCAGCTACGACTACGGTGATATCTTAATTTTATGGGAAAAGCTTCGGTTCCGACTTATGGTATTGTGTTGAAACTTAGAGAAAGAAGAATTTGGGTATTAATTTCTGAGTGCTGGATTTCGGGCAATGTTTTTGTTGTTGGTTAATTTGTTGGATGCTGGAATCCTTCTAAATTGCCTTCGAATGATGGAATTTTGACTCTTGAATTCTGGTTGATGCTTCTGCTGAATTTTGGCTATGAATTCAGCAATCTGAATTAATGCTTATTAGCTGGTAGCTGGTAGGGCTAATTTTGATTGTAATGCTTTTGATTAGGGGAATGCCCCATATTTAGATGTATTTGCGATATCAAGTTGTAGATCTCACGGGTTCGTCCCGTTATTTTTTGGTGGAATAAATCATTTTCGTTTCCCAAAAAAAAAAAAAAAAGATATGCCAACTAAGATAGCGGAACGGAAGCGGAGTTTTTTCTATGTGCATAAAAAACATTTGCCGAAGGGTTGTGTAGATAACTGGTTTGATGGGGAGGACTTTTTAGCTAAGAAAAAGAGTGTATTGCCTTCCGATTTTGATCTCTCTGACTTGGGCGAGATGATTAGTTCTCCTCTGCCCGGAGTGTGTCATTGAGAAAAGGATACTTGTTATCTGTGGCTTGAGTCAGTTCTAGTCAAGCCAAATCCAGAAATACTGATATCAGACCTTGAAGATGAAACGTGTAAGTTTTTTTTTTTTTTTTTTTTAACTTACCTTCCATATATTTTTGTTCTAGCCATAAACTTTGATAGGTTCGTAAAATTGCGGTTGACGGGGTTTTGAAAGCTCTTGATGGGGAGAAGAGCTATGATGACACTCTTAGGGAAGCCGAGGGAAAGAAGGTTCGAGCTCCCTCCGACGGAGGGAAGGCTGTTTCATCCTCGATCGGTTTCGAGGATCGAGTTGAGGTTCGTTTGGGTCTAGTTTTAGGTGGTACTCTAGTCGATAGTACTAATCGAGGTCCTAACGGTGAACGGTTCCAGGTGTTTAAGAATGTTTCTGAGGCATCAAAGTCAGCAAGGATGAAGGGTGAATGTATGTTTGTATTGTTTCCTTATGATGTTGGGAATTTTTGTTTATTGAATTTTTCTAAGTATTCTGTTATTTCAGGATCTTCCATAAAAAAAGATAGATAGACGTAAGCATTCTGCGAAGAAAAAGAAAAGTAAAAAGGACAAAAAGAGAATTGATAGAATAGTTCCGGAGGATGAGCCGTAACGTGATTTGGAGGGTCGCACGGGGGGTTCAGTCGAGACAGCTCAGAAGGGTTCTGGTTGTGACGCCCCAACCCGACCCCCTATCCGATACGGGGATCCGGTCGAACGCCTGCCTAGTTCGCACCAGAACTCAAGTACAATATCAGGAAAATATAAGATTTAAACGTAAATTAAATATTTACATTACAATAATTACATCTTTTCTATTCCAGGACCGTAGCCTAAAACACTATCTTTGTGGTCTGATGGTGGGTTGCTAGCATTTCATCATTTTGTTTGAGATAGACACCGCTAGTATGATCACTACTTTTCATTTCTTGCATCGACTCTTTCACTTTGTCTCCTCACCTGCATCCTATCACTACTAGGAAAAATATATATACACAAAATAAGCTGACACCCAGTGATGTTCCCCGTTTAAAACAATTAAAGCAGTAAAAAAATCAAAATATCACAACATATAGAACAAGTAAAGTTGTATATATATAACCCATCACTACTGATCGAATGCCCACACCCCAATTGGGACATTCAATACTCTAGATCATGGTTTTGTGAAATCCCAACATTATAATCTAACCGTAGCAGCGTAACAATAATTCATTATAATGATACAGCAACAACGTAACAATACTTCATTATAATAATACCGCAACAGCATAACAATACTTCATTATAATGATACCGCAGCAGCGTAACAATATTTCATTATAATGATACCGCAGCAGCGTAACAATACTTTATTATAATGATACTACAACAGCGTAACAATATTTCATTATAATGATACCGCAACAGCGTAACAGTATACCAATCATAATCAAGTGCAACAATGTAACAATATACCAATCATTTAAATTTACCCGAGCTGAGTGAAAAGTAGTCACTCACTATTTTTTTATTTTCATTTCAATATTTCTAGCAATAACTTCACAATGATGCACAAGTATACATATATATAACTTTATACACAATTAAGCAATCTCAAGTAGCACGTATTTTTGTGAAAATAGTTTAATAGCGAAAGTAATTTTAGTGAGAACACTCACCTTACGAGTCCAATTCAATCAATGATGATTCTGCAATCAATATCCAAGAAATTTATATTAAATTCTTGTATTCTATAAACTTATAATTTAGTCCTAGTGAATATTAAATTTGTCTTTTAAATTTATCATTTGAATCCATACATGATTTGAACCATAAAACTTTGTATTATGATATCATTCATTTTGATTACTTAATTTATGAAATTACAATTAAGTCCTTTAATTTTGTAGAATTTGCATTTTAGTCCCTAGGGTACAACAGATCACTTTCTGAGGTATTTTATTTCATGATTAGCATTTATTTTATAAAATTCAATTAATAACGTGTATTTCAGGTTTCAATTATATACTTTATAAATTTTGCATCCAAGTCCCTAAACTTTTCAATATTTACATTTTTGTCCTTAAGATCTATAAAATCTCACTTTCATGTCTTTTATATATTTAAGATTAAAATCTATGTCATTAAATATCTAGGTATCATTATTAATTTGATTTAAACTTAATTTAGAAGTTTGCAAAAATTGCGTATAAGTCCCTCAAGTTTTAATTATTTATATTTTAGCTTTTAATTTTCCAAAGAATTACCAAAATTCTACAAACTTACAATTTATATATAATTATTGTCCAGTATAATTTTGTTAGCATTTTATTAAATTTTCATGTATTTTTATTCTTGTTAAAATAATGAAAATTTATAAATTGCATATTTCTATCTTTGTTGTGTTTTCTTTGTTGTTCATACCTATAGACATTTCTAAAGCTGTTCTTCCTATCAAGACCCCTTCAAAAATTAATCTAACACTTCAATAATACTCATCATAGTTTATAGTACTTCATATAAAATTTTCATAATTTCCTATAACTCTATAATACCATTTTAAAATTACAAACAGTGGCTGCCCTGCAGTTATCCAGATGCAGTAGTTTTCATTTCCAACCTCAACCATCATTTTAAACTCATCCAAGAAATTATCCAAAGTTTATAACCTATTCTATACATCAATAACTATCTTAGGATTATGAGTTTCAGATTCAAAAGCTTCCAAAAATACCTATTTTGAGCTCTTAAAGATGAAACTCCAGAAAATCCCGAATCTGCCACCTCTCGGTTTTTCAGCTATAATTTCCAACAGAAAGTTCCAAAAATTATGAAACCAATTGTAAATGAAACTAGACTCCTATAGGAGTTCATAGACATCTTACTCATGATCAGGTATGGTTGGATGTGAGAGTTATGAGCAAATCTTCCGGACTGTTCTGTTTCTGGAAGATGAAGGTTTAAGGCACTGACATGCCTTCGGTTTTCTGGGCATATCTCCCTACAGAAAAATCTAAAAATTATGAAACCAGTTGAGATTAATCTATACTCAAATATGAATTCATAGAAATCTTAACCTTGATCGGAGATGATCGGAATAGGGAGATATGATCAAATCTTCAGGGCTGTCCTGTTTTTCACTGATGAAGATTCCAACTCAGAGAGGCCTTCGGTTTTGAGGCTATAACTCCCTATAGAAAATTCCAAAATTTGTGAAAATTGTTGGAGATGAATCTACACTGAAAGAGGAATTCATGGACACCTTGATCATATTTATAGGTGGTCGGAATAGAGAGATTCATGCCAATCTCTGTGACTGCTCTGTTTTTCCACAGATGGAGTTTTTTGAAAGTTTTCTTGAATTTTTGGTGAGGGGTACGAGGAAGATAAGGAAACTGAATTATATCATCTAATGTTGGAGAGAATATTGGAGAGAATGAAGAGTATTTTAACGTGAAAATTGAGAAAGAGAAGGGTGGAACTTATTTGTGGAATTGTGTGGAAGTTGTAGTGTGTTGTGGTGATTTGAGGAGGAGTTTTGCAGAAGTGAGAGACATTTTCCTTCTTCCACGTGTACTTACACATGGTAAGTCATGTTGGTTTTAATCTTGTTTATTTATTCATTTTATCTTTTCCTTCTTTATGTCAATTTCTTATATCTACCCTATATAATAAAAACTAACATAAGATTCATCTCAACTTGCCACTTGGCTGCCACGTAAGCCTATTATTTAATGTAATTTATTGCCACTTGGCTGCCACATCATCTACTCCTTAATATTACTTGCCACTTGGCTGCTACTTGAATAAAAGTTATAATTACCAATATTTCACTGTATTCTTTCCTTGATCAGTTGTGAAAAATGAAAATTTTATTTGTATTTATTGTGAATTGTTAATAAATCATATATATTTAATCATACCTTAACATTTAACATGCCTTTTCCTTTCATCTTCACAAGTTTCAAAACTTACCCATTTCATTATTATATTAAATTTTCCTCATTTATTTCCCTATATAATTAGCTTTATTAATCTTGGACTGTCGGACACCTTTGCCTTCATTTGTATCTAATCTCACGAAATCTTTTTCACACAGATACCAAACTCACACTTAATTTATTCATCATCTTTAATTTATTGATTAATGCCTCATGAGACACTTCCACTCCCAGTTCTTTACTTCCTTATACGTTTGCTTTGTTAAGTCAAAAACAGCAAAAATATCAGTATATTAGAATGAAAAAAAAAAAAGAAGACATGTTAGCATAGCATTGGCGCAAAATAAAAAAAAATGATAAGGTGATTCTAAGAGCGCATTAGGGACAAATGATGAGGGCATCCCAAGTCCAGCAACAAATCCACAAGCAAGTGAGTCCAGAGAAGCTGAGGAGGTTCGAGTTCTACATCGAGGTCCAACAATGCTTCAGGATCCAAGTCCATATCAAAGGGATCCACTTGTAGACATTATTGGGCCAATGACCAGAAGCAGAGCAAAGAAGGTTCAAGAGACACTCAACAACCTTGTACAATCCTGCCATCAGGACGCTCAATTGATAGTAGAAGCAAACGCCTTGGAAAACAAAGACGGATTCAAATTGCGACTCTCCTAACAATTCTTGAAGAAGAGGCGCAATTCCCCAATCCACAATGAAGAAGAAGGCTGTTTCTTGAAGTTCTTGAAGACACCGGAAGGTTCTTGGACTTTAAAGAAACAATTCTTGAAGTTCTTGATTTTACTTAAATTCTTGAATTTCATATTTTGCAGAATCTTAAAGAATCTTGAAAATCTTGAAAATCTTGATTCCAAAATGATTCCGGGAGGTTCCAGAAGATTCCAAAAGCTCCCTTCATTATTCCATAATGCGACATCAACATTGGGCCGACCCAACTCATGAAGTCCATTCCACAAATTGGATCGGCCAGCCCAACAAGAAAAGCCCACACGGCCAAGCTTAAGTCATTAGGGTTGGAAGTTAAGGGTTAGGGTTTGGGGGAAAATAAGGGTTTGTGCATGTTCCCTATTTTGCCCTTAGTTTAATTAGTTTCCAAAAAGGGTTCCTTCTTGATCTCCTTTTTGGAGTAGGATTTTATTCTTTTCCTTCTTGTTTTGGGTTGTAATTTTTCGGCTACCACAAGTTTAAGGGTAAACCGAAATTTCCTTTTTCTTTTACCATTCCCCACTTCTTTCAGGGTTTGGTATTGTAAAGGAAATCAATCTCTTGATTGATTTCCAATTCTACTTCTTTTTCCTTATTCTTTTAGATGACTTTTTTGGCTGTTCTTACCTATAAATAGGCAGCCGCACATCATTAATAAAACAAGTATTCAGATCATAAAAACTATTAGTTTTGAGTACTCTCCCTTTATTGCTTTATGTATTTGCATGCGTGTAGTTTACATATTGCATGAAACTTAGCTAATTAGGTTAATTGCTTTACCTAATTATTTCGCATGTTTCAACTCTTTCTTACACTTGGTTCGAAAATCTAAAACAAATTAGCTTAGGTTAGCTTCTTTTTGTTTCTCTTATTTTCGAGTAAGTTAGAGATATATAGGAGCTACGCTACTTAATCACACTTTCCGGGCAACTTTCATCCGCATGTGTACAACCGTCCACATCAACAAAGGTCATGCAGAAATTCAGATATGCACAGGAACTTATAGTTTTACGAAGAAAAATGCTTGTCGGTAGATATCTGAATTTTCACTTGAAAAAGTTGCCACGATCAGGTCAAATTCCCCAACTCATACTCTAGAGATCTCATGAATCACCTTATCAAAACAAGTGGTTAGTGTTCTTCTTTTTTTTTTTTCCCTCTTCCTTTAAATTGTGTTCTTCAAGCAATTTTCGTATATGATTATTTATAAAAGTTTGGAACTAAAGTTAGTTTACATGCGTTCATCTTGAGATGGGTGTTGATTTCATTTGTAGTGTGGTTTGATGATTCTAAATAACCAAGTTTTTCCAAAATCAAGTTTCAAACATTGTTTCAAACCTAACATAAAGAACATGCCCTATATTGATCAATTCGTATTTTTATGCACGCCTAAAATTAATGAAATCATACTTGGTGCTGCTTATTCTTATTTTTCTCCTCTGTTTTTTTACAGCATAGAAGATGTATGATGTTTTCTTATGTGAAATTAGTAGATATAAAGATAATATCTAGCTCAGTATATACATCGTATCCTTTACAAACTTTGTGTCCAAACATCAAAAGAGAGCAGCTAAGTCAAAGCACTTCACATTTAGTCATTTATCATTATATATATTTTTTAAAATACCCAAAAGGAGGAGCCTGTCAAGAAATCACTTTCAGTGTTTGTGAGCTATAAAGACTGTAGACAAATTCATAAAGACTAATAAACTTGCTTCTTGTGAAGTTCAGACCAAAGGGCAACCATTGCAAAAAATCCCTAGATCCTTTATTCAAAAAAAAAAAAAAAAAAAATTCATATGTGGATATCATGTATGCTTCTTTTCTCATGAAAAAATACTTTTGTTTTCATATTCTATTATGTTAGACTGTACCTCATGAAAAATAATTATGTGGTTCATATGAAATATACCTAATACATATCTAATAAGTTCAAAATTTGTAAATATACACACAAACAAAAATATTATAAGTGTGCCAATTATATACTTTTGAAAAAGTTTTAAATATTTGGGCAAACACCTCATAACCCCCTGTGGTTTGGGAAACTTTCAGATGACCCTCCTATGATTTAAAAAGCTACAAATGACCCCATTGTGATTTCAAAAATATACCAAAAACCCTCTTGTGTTTTAAAAACTACAAATAACCCCCTGTGGTTTTTAAAAATTACCAAAAACCTCCTCACATATTTGAAAGCACAAGAGGGTTCTGAATATTTTTTGATGCTTGTTCTTTAAAATTTTAGAAACTACAAGAGGGTTTCATGTATCATTTTAAAAACCACAGGGGGGGTTCTTTGTAGTTTGTAAAGCACAAGAGGGTTTTTGGTATACTTTTGAAATCACAACGGAGTCATTTGTAGCTTTTTAAACCATATGGGGGTCATCTGAAAGTTTCCCAAATCACATGGGGGTTATGTGGTGTTTGCCCTAAATATTTGTTTGATATTTAACAAGTATATATCATTTCTAACTCAATATTTTTATAGTAAATAAATTGCTATTCATTTTTGTACTTTGTTTTAACAAATTTTCATATTATCACATAATATTATTGGGCAATCACCGTGCAAGCGCACGGTGTCCACGTCTAGTATTTATATATATACATATGAGATGAGTGGGAGACTTCTCCCACCGTCTTTATTTATTTATTTATTTATTTATTTATTTATTATTCATATATACTTATAATTTTTTTTTTTATTTTTGGATTATTTTGCATGATTTTAAATTTTATATTCGGGAAAATTTGGGGTCGTCACACTGGTGGTGCTCAGGAGAGAGGGGCACTTGAAGTTCAGGTGGAAGAGGTTCGTGATCCCGGTGGAAGTTCTGTTTTGATGGAGAATGTTGGTGGAGAATTAAATGAGGATGACCTTCCGCTTACTTTGATGTTTCCAAACATTTGACAGAATGACAAGATTACTAATAATGCAGTTCACCTTCACGAATGGGTACAAGGTTGTCTCCCTCCGACTATTATGGATTGCTTTCAGTTTGTTGGTGTGGATGCTCTTATCCATAGTTTGAACAAGTCTGCTCTCCAAGCGCATCTGCATTCTGAGCACTTAGTTCGCTATAGGGAGGCTTGGCGTTAAGAAGGAGATGGAGAAGGCTGAGAAAATAAGGAATGTTGCATCCAATGAAATGGCTGAGGTGAATGCTAAGTTGGAAAAGGCTGAAGCAGAGATAGCTAAGCTCAGGAAAGAAGCTGCTGGTTTTGGACCAACAGAAAGCATCTTGAGGATGATCTTCAGTTGGCGGTGGAGCGGACCAAGACTTCTGAGGCTGCTCGATCTAACCTTGAAAAAGAGTTGGAAAAAGTAACTTCCCGCTGTGATCAAGCCGAGCGTGATAAAGAGGGTATGACAGAGGGTATTGCTGAATTTTTTTCTGTTGAGTTGGAAGTAATCCTTAAGAAGTTATTTTTTCATATGAGTTTGGTTCGTTGCTTGGTGATTTTGCAACTGCTTATAGGAGGAGATATTTTTCGGAGGGTGTTGTTTCAGCTACAAAGGAGCTTAACCCTGAGATTCCGATTGAAAGGATTGCGTAACTTGCTGGTTATGACCCGGAGGGTGAGCGCAATTTTATGAAGGCTTTTGCTTCGTTCCAGTGGATGAAGTTTAAAAATCTTGATGTTTTTCAGAATGGAGAGATGCGGACCTTAGAAGATGTAGAAGGTTTTTCTCCTTATACTGATCAACCTGAAATTCCCCGAATTAATAAGGTTGTTATTGATCTTCGTTCGAAGAGAAAGAGGGATGAAGGTCAAGATGAGCAAGGGCCAAGCAAGAAATCGAGGGGTGGACAGGGTTCATCAAGTGTAGTTGCGGAGGGTCCTTCGCAAGTTCAGGTTCTGGGGGAAGCATCTTCTCAAGCTTGGGCGGAGGGTTTTGTCCAAGCTCAAGTTCATTTAGGTGCTTCTTCCCAATCTTAGGCGGAAGGTTCTGCCCAAGCTCGGCCGGAGAATGCTTCTTAGTTAGTATAGTTCTTTTGTAATCTTGACAAGTGTAGGTTTTGTAATTTTGTGGATGTTTGAATTTTAACTAAGTATTTTTAAGTGTTTGATTTTTAGTGTGAGTGACCCATGTTTCTCTTATACTTATGTTTTAAGAAGTTCTTTCTATTTTTCTATCTGAAGGTTTTCTTATGCCTCCATTCGGAAGGCCTTTCATTTCGTTCAAACGGAAGGTTTTTTGTTGTCTTCTTACAGAAGGTGTTTTATTGCCTTTATGCGGAAGGCCTTTTATTGCCTTTATACGGAAGGTCTTTTATTGCCTCATGGGGAAGGTCTTTTATTGCCTTCATACGGAAGGTCTTTGGAATTCATACTTCAAAAAGAAAGGGGTTTTCCCTTTCTTTTGCTTTTCATTTCATCATATTTGCCAATCCTTTACATTCATTCATGAAAATAAAAGGACTTACAAAAAAGAACTAGGAACCTTGAGCAGTAATAAAAAATTTTAAAAAAAGGGTTAACTGTTAGAGGGGAAGTTGATGGTGCTTCTAGTAGTAGAAACGATGCAGGTTCGAAATGTGCCAAGTTCTTGGGACTTCCTTCCCGCTTAATTCCTATAGTTTGTAGCTTCCATTTCCCAAAGTATCAGCAACTAAGTACAGTCCTTCCCAATTGGCATCAAGTTTGCAAGCTGGTTCTTGCCTGCTTGCCTCATTTTTCCTGAGGACAAAATGTCCTGGTTCTAGTCTTGTTTCTTGGACCCTTGAGTTATATCTTTGGGCCATAAGGGACTTGTACATGGCTGATGCAATTCGGCCTAGGGCATTACCGATAAAATCAGAGCAGATTTTTGGGGATATTTTTAGTCATTTCTTTTGGCTGAATTCACTTGCATTTGGAGCTGATTTGTTTTGCCATAGAAGGATTAATTGGGTTGCTGAATTTTGAAGATTAATTCAGCCATGTTGATGCAGTTCTCAAGCTCATTTCAGCAACAAAGCAGCCAAGATCCGACATATTTTTCTAGCAAAGGTCATGTTGTTTGGGGTTGGTTTAATTCAATCAAAAATAAAACAAAAAGGCATGGAAAAAGGGTTCTGCTTGGTTCGGCTCTAAAGGGAATTAAATATTAGAAAGTGAAGTTATTTCGAGCTCTTGAAGTTAGCTAAATGTCCATGAATGATTCAGCCATGGTGGATGAGTTGGAGATTAATGGTCATGCATGCATGTGCAATTGCAGGAAGATTAAATTCCGCCTTCAAGAAGACTTTTCAAATCAGATCTTTCAAGATTCAAGAAGGGCATCTGAAGGATTAGTCAATTAACTATTGAAGCCGAATTAATGCACGGCCCAAACTCACAAAGCAAGCCAAGAATTTGGATCAAATCCAATCAACCAATGCATGGGATTATCAAGAGTTTTGCTGATTTTGTTATCAAGAAATCCAAGAGTCATAAGAGATCAATTCAGCTTTAAATCTTCATGGAGTAAACTGATTGAAATAAAGGCAAAGTGATGAGGGCATCCAAAGTCAACAACATGCAACAAGTCAAACTACAAGTGATTCCGGAGAAGGTGAGGAGGAGGTTCGAGTTCTACATCGAGGCCCGACAATGCTTCAGGATCCAAGCCCATATCAGAGGGATCCACTTGTAGACATCACTGGGCCCATGACCAGAAGCAGAGCGAAGAAGGTGCGAGAAGCTCTCAACAACCTTGTTCAAGCTTGCCATCAAGATGCCCAGCTGATTGTAGAAGCTCACACCTTGGAGCAAAATGGAGGAAATGTGCAATTTGCAACTCTTCTAACTATCTTGGAAGGAGAGGCGCAAATCATCCAGCATTAATCAAGAAGAAGGCTGTTTCTTGAAGTCTTGAAGATGCCGGAAGGTTCTTGGACTTAAAAGAAACAAATTAATAAAGTTCCCTACAAATTGGGCCGACCCAAAAACTCATGGACCAGCCCACAAGTTTTCGGCCAGCCCAAGTTGAAGCATGAAGCCGCACGGCCCAATCCAAGGAGCAGCCCACACGGCCAATCAAGGAAAAAGCCCACACGGTTTTAGGGAATTAGTTTTCAGAATTTTAATTAAGTCTTTTTAGTCTTTTAGTTAATTTCCAAAAAAGGGTTTTCCTTATTCTTTTTGGAAGTAGGATTTTTATTCTTTTCCTTATTTTTTAGTTATAATTTCGGCTGCCACAACAATAAGGTAAATCCAAAATTATCTTTCCTTTTCTTACCACTCTCCTACTTCTTTCAGGGTTTGGTAATTGTACAAGGAATTAACCTCTTGGTTAATTCCCAATTCTAATTCTTTTCCTTTTCTTTTTCTACTGATTTTCGGCCATCCCTTCTTCTATTTAAAGGGACCGAATTCTTCAATAAAAAGTTAGAGTATTTCATATCATAAACTTAGTGTTTGAGATACCTCATTTTATTGCTTTATGTATTTGCATGTTGTAGTTTACATAATTGCATGAAACTTAGCCTTTTAGGTTCTTGCTCAACCTAATTGTTCGCATGTTTCACACCTCTTTTCTTGCACTTGGTTCGAATTCTTAAACAAACTGGTCAGGATAGTTTATCCCTTGTTTTATCAATTTGAACGTAAGTTAAAGGTTTTTAGAGCTTGTCACTTAATCACAAGGTCCTTGGCAACATTATCCGCATGTGTACAACCGTCCACATCAATTGGTATCAGAGCTAAGGAGTGGTTTCGTGACCGGAGGAGATCAACCGATCAAATCCTTTTTCCAGGTGTTTTCTTTTCCTTGTTAAATCTTGATTGTTCTTGAAATTCTTGGAATTGAATTCATCTTCTTGGGGGGAAATTTTGTTTTCTTCCAGCTTAAAATTGCGAGTTTTGTACTGTTTTTCCATCCTTAAAAATCGCAAATTTTCAAAAAAATCAGATACCCTTGCTGCAAATTTTTAAATTAAAATCGGACCTCAATTTTCAGATTAGGGTTTCGGTTTTTAGTGACACTAGGGTTTCGGGTTTTTCCGTCGCTACTTCACGCGACCTAAATCTTTTGTTTGCTTGGTTTTGCGACACTTTTCTACCCTTCTTTTGGTGCTGATTTTGCTGAAAATTGTGAGTTTTGCGGTTGATGTTAAGCAGCTCACTTGTTTGCGCATTATAAAACTACATGCTCTTGTTTTGGATACTTTCTTTTGAATTCTTGAAAATATAGTGAATTCTTGATTTTGTATCCTTGTGCTGCTAAGATAATTCCTGGGATTTGGCTAGAAAATTGTAAAATTATTTTGCTGGCCCTAGGGTTGTCATAATTGAAAATCGCATCCTACTAAAAAGTGGTACTGTTTTCGACCATTAAAGGGTATTAATTTCGCAACTTAGGTACTGTTTTGCATATTAGAAGCCTTGATAATTTGTGGGGATTGGTTTCTTGATTACCTATTGGGTGGGTGATCGCTTCTTTGGGTAGTTTAGGCTTTCCTGAAGTCGTTTCAACTCTGCTAATTTTTCTTTGCTTCTATTCACCTTGAATTGCCCTGCTTTCAATTGCCTTGTTTATCTTTTCGTGCGACCTATACATTAGATCTTTAATTATAGTTTGGATTTTGTCATCGTGCACACTCATCTTTTCTGAAATTTGAGGGCTTAACCCCGAAATTTCCTGTTGTGTACTTCATATCTGAACTATATTACATAAACATCGTTTGCGAAAAGATTTTTCAAAACAGAACCAAGTGTGGTTTTTGCGAAAATTTTGCTTCTTTCTTAAGTGTCATTGCTTTTGTGTGAATTGCTGCTTGCATGATACATTTATCAATACCGGGAGGTTTGAGTGGTAAAAGGCTTGAGTGCACATCTTATACAGGGCGCCACCCTAGAGCGATACACGGGGTTTGTGTGTAGCTATTAGGTGGGAAACACTTGGGGGAATAAGGGGGTAAGGTTATTTCTCACTTTTCCTTATTCTTGGCAGACAGATTTTCGCTTCTTTTTACCAATGTCAGGTGGTAGTGCTCCTAACCCTCTCGGGAACGAGCAAATTCTGGCTGCGATTGCGCAACTCTCCGCGCGATTCGCTACTCTCACGGAGGAAGTCGCCGACCTCAGGACTGAACGGGATCAGAGGCGCACAGACTCAGACGACGATGTTGCCGCCTCAGGCACCAACGCCGCAGACCAGCCATTCGCAGGCCTCAGTCAGTGCAAAACTACCGTTCCACCCTTTGCCGGAGGCACGAATCCTTAGGAGTACTTAGACTGGGAGATGAAGATGGAGCGCATCTTTGAGCTTCATGCGATCCCAGAGCACAAGAAGGTCCAGCTCGCAGTTGTACATTTCACAGACTATGCCCTAATCTGGTGGAATCAGCAGCAGGACCAGCGCAGAAATACACGCCCAATGCGTGCCCGCGCACCGCCTCTCTCTTGGTTTGATTTGACTACATCTATGCGTAGGACTTTTGTACCGGACTACTATTTTAGAGAATTGTATAGGAAATTACATACTCTTGTACAAGGTTCTATGTCTGTAGATGAGTACTATAGAAAATTGGAGATGGCTAAAATTAGGGCTAATGTACAGGAAGATGAGCCCGCATCTATGGCTCGTTTTCTTAGTGGTTTAAACAGGGGTATTGCTTTAGCTGTGGAATTGCAGAATGCTACAACGCTGACAGACATGCTGCATAAGGCTCGGGTTATGGAGAAGTATCTGAAGTCCGTTCCACCAGTCCGGACACCTACCAGCGCCCCACCAGCCTGGCGCAAGAATCTGACCTACTCGCCACCAGCAAGGAGGCCGATCATGTCTGACCGCAAGGCCATTGTCCCTGTTGCCGCAGCCACTTCTTCTTCATCACAGCAAAAAACGCCATCAACTCCCAGGCAGTCCATCAGCAACGTAACTTGCCACAGGTGTTCAGGCCGTGGCCACTACATGCGTGACTGTCCCAACATCCGGAAGGTATTATTGGGCCAAGATGGAGAGTACATTTCAGAGGATGATGAAGAGGAACCACACGTTGACCATATAAAGGAGTTGACTGACAGCACTCCGTCAGAACCTGTGGAGCAGTTCGAATTTCTTGAAGAAGATCCTTCTCAGAACTTGGTTACTCGCACTCTGACTACAGCTGCTGTCCCGGACACGTCCCAGAGGACAAACATCTTCCATGCCCGCACAAAGGTAAATGGAAAGTTATATGTTCTGATTATATTTTCTAGAATAATCTTTCTTTGCCTATAAAAGGAACTTTTTGTAATCATTTGTGGGGAGACTGGGATGAATTGAAATGTTTTTGTGAGTTTTTCTAAAACTCTTAGTTCTTCATTGAACTTTAGAACTCTTATCAAGACTCTGTCTTGGGTAGCGTTCAACACTTATCGAACAATTTTTTAGTGAGTTGTTCGTGGGATGCTTAATATTAGGTTCTAAACATTGTACACTCGTGGGTTGCGGTCAACTATACCAAGGTTCCATTTGTTCATTGTTGGTGGGTAGAGGTTTCACCAAAACCACTGATGTGAACCCCTGATCCCCAACGTCGTGGAAACCAAGAACTCGATACGGAAAGTGCCAAGGAAACTCTGAATGCAAGGCGCATCTCTTAACTTCTAGAATCCTTACCCTTGGATTCGGCAGACTACTAACTTTCAAAGTAAATTAAACATGCAATTCGAACCAAGTGGAGAAAACTAGAATCGAAACAATTAGCAATAGACAGGGCAATTATCTATTAGCCTATAGTTCCTGTAGCTTTTAGCAATTAACAAACATGCAAATTACATAAGCCCAAAATAAGGTGAGTGATTAAAGAACTATAAAACAATAACTTAAATCATTTAATCAACTAAAGAATTTCGTGGTTGGCACCCCTATTTATAGGTATGGGGCTGTCCAAATTACAATAGGAAAAGAATAATTGAAAGCAGCAAAAGTGGAAACCAATCAGAATTGGATTTTCTTACAAACCAAGTCCTAAATGAACAAGGACAATGGTGGATGAATTAAGTCACCTTTATGGAAAGGGGTGAACAAAATTCTAACCTAATTAGACTAGGAAAACAGTTAGAATTGGAAACCAATAAAGAGATTGGTTTCTTACAAACCCGAAACCTAAAGGAACTAGGTTTTGGTAGTTGCTAAATTTGTTTGCCACTTGGATTGGCCTATGAACGAAATTCACAACTAAATATCATTAAGAAATAAATATAAATCCTATCCAAAAAGGGAGATCAAGAAGGGATCCCTTTTTGAAAACTACTAAGTTAATCTAGTTGTAACAAACTTGTAACAACCTAACCAACTTGTAACAAACAAGGAGTAGGAATAGGAAACATGCACAAATCCTTATCCCTTACTCAAACCCTAACCCTAAGTTGCGTGTGGGCTGCTTACTTTGGGCTGGGCCTGGCCAAATTAATGGAATGGACTCCAAGGTGGGTTTCGGCCCATTTTGAGTGGCGCATGAGGTGGATGATGTTGGGAGGTTCTGGAATTTCCCGAAATCATTTCGGAACGTCAAAAATCAAGAATTTCAAGATTCTTCAAGATTCAGTAAACTGCGAAATTCAAGATTTTCAAGAAAATCAAAAACTTCAAGAAATGCCCTTTCCTTCAGCTGGATTGATTAGTAGGCGTCATTTCCTCTATAATGGAGAGTAAAGTGACACTTTTAACCTTCCTTTTATTCTCTTCAAGGATGTTTGTGTCCGTAATGAGCTGGGCTTCTGAAGTACACCTTCGGACAAGGTTTTCAAGATCTGCTCTGAGCTTCCTTGCCCTTCTTCGGGTCATAGGCCCATCTATGTTAACGAACGGATCTCTTTGATAGGGACTGGGGTCTTGGAGCATTGGCGGACCTCTATGGAGCACACGAACCTCTGCTGCACTTCCCGAGTCTGCATCACTTGAATTGTGATCTTCTGCATCCTAACTTGTCGTAGAGTTGGGAATGCCCTCATCAACCACCCTAGCAACCCTTAGCACGATTGGCTTTAGCTTTGTGATCAAACTCTCCTGCGTGAGATTACATCATTGGCAGAGCGTAGGGCTACGACTTCGCGCCTTTCTTCAAACAAATCGAGGTCTAGCTGGAGGGATGCCTCATTTCCTTCCTCCGGAGGGTGTAGAACTCGATAGGAGGAACTCCTATTTCTGCTGGGATCAATGCCTCCGTTCCAAACACTAGGTTGTATGGAGTTTCTCATGTTGGTGAACAAATAGTGGTACGATATCCCCATAAAACATTAGGCAATTCTTCTACCCACTTGCCTTTTGCTTTATCTAACTTAGTCTTTATGCCTTGAACCAAAGTCCGGTTGGTGACCTATGTTTGGGTGAGCAACCGAGGTTCGATTCTGCTGGATCTTCATCCCTTCAACCCAAGATTTGAAGGGATCTTATGTGAGTTAAGTGCCGTTAGTACTTACAATATACCCTGGAATACTAGATCTGCAGATGATTTTGTCCCAGAAGAACTTAATGATGTTCTTTCCAGAGATTGATGTCAAGGCCTCTGCCTCAACCCACTTGGTGAAGTAATCTACTGCCACCATAAGGAATTTGAACCGTCCGGGCGCTTTGGGGAAGGGTCCGACCAAGTCAATTCCCCATTTAGGGAACGACCATGAGCTAGAGATTGGAATCATATCTTTTTGAGGGAGCCTTTGAATGGGGGCATGTCTTTGATAGTTTTCACATTTCTAGACAAAGGTCAAGTGCATCACGCGCAATGGTTGGCAAAAATACCCCTTGTGAATGACCTTTCATGCGAGGGATCTTGGGTCAGAGTGGTTGCTACAGGTTCCTTCATGCATTTCCCTCATTATGTGTTCCTCTTGACTCGGCCCCACACATCTCAACCACGACATTGTATATGACTTCTTGTAAAGGATGCCGTTTTGAATGACGTAGTTACTTGCCCAACGGAGGAGGGTTATTTGATCTTCTCTTGATGACGGAGGTTTCCGTTGATGAGGAACTCCCAGATGGGTGTCATCCAATTGTGCCCTTCTTCTTCTATAATGGAAACCCTTTGGCTGTTGGAGACACTTGGGGATTCAAGGGTTTATACTAGGACGATTTTGAGGTACTTAGCATATTTTAATGATGCCAATCTACTGAGGGCATCTGATTCTGAGTTTTTTTCTTGGGGAACCTTTGTGAGAGAGAAATCCCTCAATTATGAGGCTAGGGCTTTGGCTTTTACAAGGTACTTCTGCATCATTTCTCCTTTAGCCACATACTCTCCATTCACTTGGCTGACTACTGGAAGAGAGTCTTCAAAAGCCTTTAGTTTAGTTGCCCCTAATCTTTGTGCAATTTCCATCCTTGCGATGAGTGCCTCAAACTCTGCTTCATTATTGGATGCTTGGAACTTGAAGTGGAGGGTGTAAGACCACTTTGTCCCGAAGGGGTTGATAATGATTAACCTTGCGCTTGACCCTTCAGTTGTGGAGGATCCATCCACAAACAGGGTCTAGATATAACCCTCCGTTTATAGCTTTGGGTTGGACGAAGGTTTTGATTCCATGGGCATTTCAGCCAAGAAATCTGCCAGGATTTTCCCCTTGATGGAGTTCCTGGGTTGAAAGGTGATATCAAACTCACGAAGTTCGATTGCACATTTGACCATCCGACCAGAAGCTTCAGGCTTGGTCAAGATTTGGCGCAATGGATGGTTGGTGAGTACGCAAAGTGGGTGAGCTTGGAGGTAGTGCCGGAGGCGTCTTTCTGCATGACCCAATGCTAGGATTAATTTTTTAGTGGAAGAGTATCTCTGTTCTGGACCCTACAATGTCTTGCTGACAAAGTAAATTGGCTGGTGAACTTTGTCGATTTCCCTAAGCAGGATGACACTAACTGTGGAGGGAGAAGCTGTGAGGTACATGAGCAGTGTTTCTTGGGGGAGGGGTTTGGTTAGGGTTGGAAGGTTGGTAGATGGTCTTTCAGGTTTTGGAAAGCCTTCTCTTGTTCCGGACCCCATGGGATGGAACCTTTCCCTGCATGGCCTTTCAAAATCTTGAAGAAGGGTAGGGCTTTGTCTGCTGATCTAGATAGGAAAAGGTTGAGGGCTGCTAATTTTCCCGTCAAACTTTGCACATCTTTGAGTTTTCTTGGAGTGGCCATGTCTAAGATTGCCTCCACTTTCTTTGGGTTGGCTGTTAAACTCCAATTTTACATTTCTTAGGGTTGAGCTTCATGTTGAACCGCCGGAGGGTGCAGAATGTTTCAAGGAATCGCATTGAGGATGTCTTTATTAAAATCAAGCGGCGCCCTACTGAAAGCAATTTTCCTTGGCATCCGGAGAGCTTTTGAACCACCCAATCCTCCAAGAATTGGAAATAACTATGCTTTGGGCGACCCAAATAAATCGAACACCTAAGTGTGTGAAGGGGATGCTTCCCCTATGTATCCTCGAAATCGTGGAGAGGGCCTAAGTTTCTGGGACAGAAAACTAAGATGATCGAGTGAAAAAACTCTTGGAGCGGTTGAGTTTTTTCCCACTGGCCTGCTCATATAAAGCAAGAAATTTAAAAAGTTCTTTCACTTTGCGCCTGTCCCCTATTGCAAAAACCAATAAATCATCTGCAAAACTCATATGGGTGATTAGAGTGTTTCCCCATCCCATATAATATGGTGATATTCCATCCTTTCAAAAAAAAAACTCAAATCTCCGGGTTAAATCTTCTGTCACCAAAATAAACAAAAAAAAAAAGATAGGAGATCGCCCTGCTTGATTCCCCGCGAAGCCTGCAAAGAAACCGCCAGATATCCATTTATCAATATTGAAAACCACGCCCCCTTCAAATTGTTCAAGACCAACTGGACAAAAGAAAATTGAAAACCCATTCGAAGTAATAGCAACTCCAAGAACCGCTAATAAATTCTATCAAACCTTCATCATGTCAAATTTGAAGAGTACATTACGTCCATACCTTGTGGTTGAGATTACGCAGGACCTCCTGTAGCAATAACACATTATCTGAAATTTCACGGCCCTTCATGAAGGTTGACCAATGAACACATGACTAAATATTAAATCTCATTTAAAATTTAGTAATTTCAAAATTAAAAAATTATTATTTCAATAATTTATCTATGACCTAGTAATCATACAATCACCTAATCATATTAAGTGAGTATTAATAATTTTGACCATGTATGTGTATAACATTTCTGATCATATTAAAAATTATTTAATTAATTAATTTGAGAGGTATTGATGCTTTAGAATAATTAACTAAAAGTACATAGGCCAATTTATAGAATGACATGAGCATTAATTTTTATCAAACGAGCCATAAGCTTTCAGTCAACAAAAATAGGCAATTGCTTGTATGAAAAGTTTCATTTTAACCAAGCTTTAAGGAATAAAAAATAAAAAAGTTTACAAAAAAGACCTAATGATCGACTAAACATAAGGATCAAAAGTGCAATTTTTTTGAAGAAAAAATTGCCCTTGACAGTTGAAGCTAACCTATTACATATGGTTTCACAAAGATCTCCTGTAAATATGCATTTTGACTGGGGTTTAATTGCATTTAATTCCTAGTTTACTGAAAAAATAGTCTGTTCTAATAGAACATAATGGTACATTTAGTTAAATTTTAATCATTCAGTGATATCCTACTCCCAAATCCTTTTGCCCTAGAGTAAAACAACAGGCGAAAATTCAAAGCATTCGCATACTCAGGTCGTAAATACAGCAACTCAATGCTTAACTATTTAGGTTTCAGATGGAGTCAGTCCTACCCATCCAGGGTAGAGAAGAAATTCTGATGGGAGGGTTGGTAGGACGTCTAACCTGCCAAAGGAAAGGTAAGGATTATTTGGAATACGCCGGTGTCTTTCCCCAAACCGACAGTCCGACAATTCCACGATCAAGTTAGCCACAGTATATGAGTGATTATATTGTGAAGAAAAGAGAAGACTCTTACCAATGTGGATCCTGTTCACTATTTATAGAGGTGGTACCTTCAGTGGACAAAGGCTATATTGTGGTTGGATAGCATGATCCTTATTCCTTGCAAGGGGACATGTCTTTGATGGTGGGACCTTTTGGTGCCCACAAACTATCCTCCGGGCCCAAATAAGTGTGTGTGGGTAGGAAATGGTGTTACAAATCGTCGGATGATCATGGGAGAGGTCTTTTGGGGTTGGAGTCATGGATAAATTTCCTTACACCCTTTGAAAAAATTATTTTTGATTTTGATCCATGCACTTTTTTGTTTGATGAAAAGGGTACTTTCGTTTCAGCGTGGGAAAAATTTCCCTACTCCCTTTGAAAATTTTTTGGATTTCGATTCATAACCTTTTTTGTTTGACGGAAGAGGTACTTCCATTTTCGCATGGGAAAATTTTCCTTACTCCTTTTGAATTTTTTTTGAATTTTGATCCATACCCTTTTTTTAATTTACGGAAGAGGGTACTCCTTTTGAAAAACATTTTGGAGCTCAATCCATGCCCTTTTTTATTTAGCGGAGGGGGTACTTCCGTTTTAGCGTGAGAAAAATTCCCTTACCCCTTTTGAAAAAAAAATTGATTTTTATCCATGCCCTTTTTTGTTTGACACAAGCGGTACTTCCGTTTCAGAATGGGAAAATTTTCCTTACTCCTTATGAAAAAAAATTTAGATTTCGATCCATGCCTTTTTCTGTTTAATAGAAGGGGCACTTTGTTAGACCTATGGTCTCAATTCCTAAGTTTTGAATGATGATCAAATAAATATGTGAAAAGAATTTAATGAGTTTGCTTGAACTAAAAGTACAAAAATGGAAAGGTTCAAAATCGAGTGACGACAGGCTCTCGAGCTCAAAACTAAGCCCAGAAGTTCTCGAGCTCCAACAATCGACTGATGGTGGAGTTCAGAGTCAAACCCAGATACTATCGAGCTCCAACATCGACAAGCTCTCGAGCTCGAACCTCACCCAGAAAGCTTCAAGTCCGGTCAAGTCGACAACAATCAAGCTATCAGGTTGGAATTCTCGAAATTAAAATGAAGTCTCAACCACGACTGGCTCTCGAGCTCGAAGATAACGAAAACAAAGAATGTGTCAAATGCATTAATTACAAGTAGCACCAAAGTTCCTAGCTGTTACAGCGAATATTTCAAAATTAACAAAGCTTCGAAGTCGAAATCTCGAGCTCGAACCCGAAAAGCTGAAATAGAGAAAGCGCGGGTTTGTCTCTTTTTCAATGGGAAAACATAGCCTCATTCAAGATCAGCCATCTCCTATAAATACAAGAGTTCAGAGACTTTCAACTCACTTCTTTTCATCTCAAACTCTCTAAGTAACAAGAAAAAAGTGATCTATCATTTTAATTCATCTTTCAACTTGTAATAGTTAACTAGTTTTCTAGCATTATCATTTTCTTGTAAGTCTTGGATTCTTTCAAGTGGATTGAAAGAGTTCAAGCATTGGGGATTATCTAGGATTACCTTTAACTTGAGCAAGTTAATTAGGTGGTAATCCTTTGGGATAATTTTGTAAGGTTTTTGGTTCCACCTTTAAGGATCTAAAGTAAGTAGTGAAAACCAAGCAAGTTGTTTGGAAGGTGGAGTAGACTTTCCTTGAGGAAGGAAAGTTGAACCACATTAAAGTATTTGTGTCTTTGATTTCTTTTGATTATGTCTTGAATTCTCACTTATCACACAAACACAAAAATTGTTTAGCTACTACCTGCAAAATAATTTTAAAACCACCCAATTCACCCCTCCCCTCTTTGCTTGTTTATTTGAGTTTCATTTTCAATTGGTATCAGAGCAAGGACATCATCAAAAGGCTAATTAACTTGAGGTAGCTTCATGAGTTCAAAAGCAACTCCCTTTCATGACACCACTAGGCCTCCACTTTTTTGTGGAACTGATTTTAGTGGTTGGAAGGACCGGATAAAGACTTTTCTAATTTCGATGGATTATGAACTTTGGTGTATTGTTAAGAAGGTCCTATACCTGTCTTCCCCACCAATAGTGATGGAACCATTAGAGATAAGCTAAGGAATGAGCTTACGGATGAGGTTAAGTAAAATCTTTCCTTGAATGCAAAGGCTCTCAATGTACTCTATAATACATTGAACATACAAAAGCCAAGTAGCATCAAGGTGTGAGATCTCATAAATTTTGCTCTAGGTTCAGCCGTAGGATTGTATTTTTGTAAATTATTTTAATCTTTCAAAGTAAGTATAGCTATGAACTTGTACAATTTTCTTTAAGGAATTTATTTAATAAGATGATTTATTTAGATTACAGAATCTTAATATTTATTAGGATTATGTGAATTAGGAATAAGGTTAGAATTATGTTTAAGTAATAAAGCGATTAAGTAATAAGAATAAAGAAATTAGAAAACAACATAAAAATAAAAATAAAAGGGACCAATCGGTTTTAACCAATTCTCAATCGGTTAAAACTGATTGATCTTAGGTTACAATCAGTTATACCCACTTCTAAAAAAGAAAACCGATTGGATAGATAGGGTAAACGGTTTTACCAATTGGAAATTGGGAAAACCGATTCCACCGCTTCCCAAAACGGTTTTACCGACTTTCAAACGGGTAAAACCGATTTTAAAAAGTAGAAAAAATATCTCACCGTCATCTAACCGGTTGTAACCAATTTGGAAAAGGTAACAACCGATTGGAATGGGAAGCAATCGGTTAATATCGATTGAAGAGAGGGAAAAACCAATTACAATCGGTTTTGACCGGTTCCCGATCGGGAAACACCGATTCGGGACTAGAATTGAAAAAAATAAAATTTTGAGATAATATCGAATCATTTGGCTCATTAGGCAATGGTGGCCTATAAATACTCCCTCCTTACCTTCATTCTTCACCAAACTAATGCCAAATTGTAGCCAAAACCCAAACCAAACCAAAGAAAACCTAGAAGAAGGAAGAAGGAGAAGGAAGAAAGGAAAGGAGGAAGCTTGGAACCAAAGCTTAAAGCTAGGAATCAACTCCGTAGCCGTGGATTTAGTGTTAGAAGAAGCTCAGAACGTACCGGTAAGGATTCAACGGATTCTTTAGTTGAATTTTTAGGAAATATTGCATGTTTTGTAGTTTTAGGAGTTTTTAATAAAATTTAGGTTTTGATCTTGTTATTAGTATGAATTATTGATTAGAGGATATTAGAAATAATGCCTATATGTTGTTAGGTTGGTTTTGCACAAAAGGAAGCAAGAAAAATGTATTTTGGAGGATTTTAGCAAGGAACCCCGAAAGATTGGAAACCAAGTTTTCTAGGCACAAATCGGTTTTAGCTGATTGAGAATCAGGGAAAACCGATTCATGCCCAAGGGTAAAATCGGGAAACCATTTCCAAACTATTTTTGACATTTTTTAATCTGGAAAAACCGATTGGAGTATAATATGTTTTTTTCCAAAATTTTCTTAAATATTATGTAAAGTTTATTTTGGTTAGTTTTTGTAAATAAGTCGAAGTAATGCCTTTTTGGAATTATAGCATTATGGAGTTAGTTTCTGGGCTAAATTAGGTTTTCTCAAAAATTTAGGTTTAAAAGGAAAATTAGGGTTTATAAGAAATACAGCTGTATTTGGAATAAAATGAAATTGAACCTTTCGATATTTCTAAAGTGCAGATAATTTGGAAAATAGTGAGCAGGCATATTTTGAAATGAGTTTATCACTGAAAATGGATACCATTTTAATACAATTAATAATTGAACTGCACTGAATCTTGCTTGCGGCATATTTTGAAATATTTGCGAAAAATGTTTGAAATGCTTTTTGTTTTAAACTGTCAGCTGTGTTTACTTATCGGCTGGAACGCATATGTATTTTTCATGCTTTAGTTGTACTTTCATTGGACAGTGAATATGTTATTTGAGCATAAGTTGGGTCGGATCCATTATGTTGATACGATCTGATCCCACGAGCTAGCATAGGGCTTGCTCATTTGGATCATTTGCGTTCCTGATTTTGAAATCAATCACGACCACAAGGGCCCATATATGCATATATGCGTTTGGGAGTGGCTGCTGATATATGATTATGATTATGCCGAAGTGAGCTTGCTTTTGTTCATCGTATATGTGCACGTTGACAAACGCCCATCATTCTCTTTATTTATGCTGGGATAAGTTGGCTATCATTGAGCGTACATGTACACGCTAGCGTCGAGATAAACTGATTAGTTCGTTTATGGTTCACATAGAACCTTAAGCGACTTCCCTTCATTCTCATTATGTCTTTGAATCATGTATGAGTCATGAATGCTATTTGTTAGGACATGCCTGAATTATATGCATGGGTAAATTTTACAACTTGATAAATAGTTGGGAAAACGGTGAACTCTCACTGGGCAATGGCTCATTCCATTTTTTGTTTTCAAATTTTGGTAACAGATCCTTGGTATGAAGAGGACTTCGCTCACTATCAATACTAGGATGGGACTGCATGAGGGCCGGACCTATTATATTAGTTAGATATGATTGTATATAGATGGGTTATGTTTAGCCCTGTTTCCGCTTTTATATTAAATAATGATCTATGTACATTAAGGTTTGGCAGTTTGAATAATAAAAGAAGTATTATTACTACTTTGTTCAGCATGTTCTGAGTCCTGGTACGAACCAGGCAAACATTCGGTGAAACCAACCCCTTGCATGCGGGGTGATGGATCTGGGGTGTCACACAAGGGATGTAAAAATGCTCATTCTCTTTGGCTTAAGCTCTAAGAGTACCATGAGGGTAAGGCTAGTATCAAAGAGGAAAGGAAGTTTATCATTGTCTCTCAATACGAAGCATTTAAAATGAAAGTAGGTGAAACCATTTTTTTTTTTTTTGGAAAGGTAAATGATTTATTCCACCAAGGAAACTCGGCTGAAAAGCGGGTAAGATCGGGTCACACTCGCACGAGTATAACAGTTTGAAACAAAAGCCTAATCAGTAACTATTACAACTCAAAATGAGGCATACCCCATATAATTAAAACAATGAAACCTCACTCATTATTACAGTTCAAATGAGGCAATCCTCATATAATTCAAAAGATATGCTCGCAAAGAGGTACTAAATACCTCATTAAATACAAAACTTAATACAAATTCATCACTTGAAGTTCTTCCAATATCCAGAACATGATCATCAAAAGGTATGCCCTACGGCCAATGATTAACCTCGTACAGAAGAGAACGAAGACCCCATCCGATTCCAATCATCTCAGCCACAGCAAACCTTGATTAACTTGAGGTTCGTCATATGTCTGAACCCCGATCAACACAGTCTGCACAAAGGCCACCTTGAGTAGGAAGCAAAACACAAAGAGATGTGCTAGTATCCTCATTACTTTGGGTAAGTAGTCAACCATAATTGGATTTGATATGCCTTTACCGGACACCGGTGAGCCAGGCTAAGGTGCCTTTACCATAGAAACCTACGTAATGATATGTACCACCATCCCCTTTTTATGCAAAAGGCCAGCGTTTTTCGGGCTTAAAATGCCTTTACTGACTATCGGAACGTCGATCTAGGGTACCTTTAACGTAGGTACCAACATAGTGGTATGTACCACCATCCCCTAATTTAACAAATGGGTAGATATACAGAATTGATGCGCCTTTACCGACCATCGGCATAATTGGGCTAGGTCACTAATTCACCACCAGTAACTACGTTGTTGAACCTACCTTCATTTGTGGGATACAAATCAAACATCACTCTGTAGGTATTCGTCTTGATAATACTCACCACAGCTTCCACCGTAGTGGTAACCGAATCAAAAATTAGACTATTCCTGCACTTCCACAAATGGTAGACAGTCAGAGCAAAAGCAACAAGAGTAGCTTTATATCTTTTTTTGTCCCTATGCAAATTAATCACCCATTTCAGGGTACTTCAGATGGTGGACATGGATCGTGGAATGCTTAACCATTGCCGAATCCTGGAGCAGACATTGTTAGTATATTGACAGGAAAAGAATAAATGCTAACCATTTTCAATTTCATTTCCACAACATACAAGTAGTATTTATATCCAAGAAAATCAAATGCCTTTGTTGCCAATCTATCTTTAAAACATAGCCATAAGATAATGGAACATTTAGGAGGAATATAATTCCTCCAAATGTTCGTTGCCCAGTAGGATAATTCACCTTTTGGCCTCAGAACTTCATAAACCTGCTTGGTCAATGATTTGCCCAAGGCCGACCATTGATGTAGGCAATTGATACAAGCAATTTTCCCTCCCAATTTCTCAACAATTGTGTTTCTTATGCATGCAAAATTCTTAACTATTGGAGAATCATTACTCTTTGGTATTTAGTCCCAAATCGATTCCCCATGCAAATAAAATTCATGAGTCCACTTCACCCATAGGCTATCCCTTTTTAAGTGGATATGATGTGAACCATTGATTCCAACTTGTGAAAAAAAGAACTCAATGCGAAAAATTGCCAAGGAAAGTCTGATTGCAAGACGCAAATCTTAAAACTCAAGAATCCTTAGCTCGTAAATACCATTTCCATAACTTGGAAATACCATTTCTACTATTTCCTTAGCTGGGATGATTAGTATTCACCATTTCCACTTTGATGACGAGTAGGGCAACTCTTGTAATCTTCATTTCCTTCTCATTAAGGTCATTGGAGCTTTCCTTTGTCTTCGTGGATTTTGACTAATAACTTGTGTTGTTTTAGCCTTGGATTTGGTAGAAATGGGGAATACTAATCATCCCAGCTAAGGAAATAGCAGAAATGGTGTTTCCAAGTTGTGAAAATTGTGAAAATGGTATTTACAAGTTAAGAAAATGGTAAAAATGGTAACTACTAGTCTTTCCAGTAAAGAAATGGAGATTTCACAATTTTGATGAATTTTGGGAATGAAATCAAAGTGCAGATTTCTATTTTAGCAAACTCAATTCGTGAGGCACAAGAAATCTTCACCAAGGAAAATTTCAAGCGAGAGCTCTCTCTAACCCCACCCCAAGATTAGGTGAAACCATATGTTTTGTAGATTCAATGATACTGCAAAAGACACCATGACAAAACTTACCCACTTAATGAAATGAATCGAAAGATTTTACATGATCTCACTAAAGAGTACAATACTAGAACTCTTGTAATAGAAACTTCAAAGAATTTGAAACACTCCCTCTTGAAGAGCTTATGTCTATGCTCAAGATTCAAGAGTTGAGGTCTCATGATGGGATGAGCTCTAAGGGAAACAATCTTGCACTCAAATATTCTAAGAGTGAAAGTGAAGAAGAAAATGAAGAAAGTGATGAGGAGATCTCTCTAAGGGCCTGTTCTTTTGGTTTTGATTTTGAAAACGATTTTGGTTTCAACAGTAAATTTAATATATTTTAATCATTTTTCATCATTTCCAATACAATTTTTTACTATTCAGCATCTACTTTTTACATTATAAACTATTTTTCAAAACATGTTTTCAAAATCGTTTTCAAACCAATCAAAAAGAAGAAGAGAGGTGGTCATAAGTGTTATGAATATCAACAAATTGGACATATCGTGAGTGAATGTCCAAAGAAAAAGAAAGAGTTTCAAAAGAAAAAGAGAAAGAAACAAACATTCATAGTTGAAACTTGGGACAAGGCTAACTCCGATGTTGAGGATTCAAGTGATGGAAAGGAGGCTCAAATGTTCTTCATGGGATTCCATGAAGAGGTAAGTCAGTCATCTAAATCCTCATTGCCTGGTAGTGAAAAGCATAATAGTGATGATGAATGTTTTGATGAAATTAGCATGAAGAAATGTGATTTGATTGATTATGTGCAAACTGTCACCATGAATTTTGAAAAGTGTACCATGCATGAATTTGAAAAATAAAATTGATGAATTGATTAAATCATGTGATGAGAAGTATGTGTAAATTGAAATGCTAAAGAACAAGCTTCAAAATGCTATAAATGAGAAGAATGATTTGCATGAGAAAGTAAAAGTTGAACATGTGGCTTTGAACAAGAGGATAAATGACTTAAGTGAAACTCTTAACAAGTTTACCAAAAGTATTGTTTAAATATGATCCTTAGTTCCAAAAATCCCTTTCATGATAGGAGTGGACTTGGATATCATGCTAGTACTCATGCTTCATCTAGCCCATCTACTTTGAAAACTAATAAGCATGTATCATTTAAAACTTTGGTTCCTTATATTAGAAATACACATCTTGCATGTCTTTATTGTGAAACTTTTGGCCACGCTTCTCCTAATTGTTCTATTAGGAAATTGGTCAATATTGGTAGAATGAAGTGGGTAGTTAAGTTTAACACTCAAGGACCCAAAGCCAAAAGGGGACCAATCAAGGTTTTCTCATCTATTGTGCACCTATAAGAAGTAGAAAAAGAATAGGAAATAAAAGTGGAAACCAATGAGAATTGGAAACCTTACAAAACTCAAAACCTGAAGGAACTAGGTTAAGGGAGAAGTAGAGTGTTGGGTACCTTCCAAAAAGGAAGAGGCCAAAATTCTCCTTAAGAAAATAAAAAAGGAAAATACAAAAATAAGGTAATTCCTGTTTCTTAAAAGAAAACATGCAAGAATTTTTTTCAAGAAACTACTATTAAGTAATTACCTTAAAAGTACGAGAACTTAAAATTAATGGTGTGTAACAAATCAAGTACTTTAATGATTTTCAAGACTTGTAAAATTTACTCCATTTGATACTCTTAATATTCAGTTCGGAACTCTCCAAAATAAATGACCCTTGAAGGTGCTGGAGTTGAAATGACCTTTTCACCCCTGGCGGCCACTTGAGTGTCTTTTGGCTTGTTCTGGCTTGTGGTCCTTCGAGCTGGAACCTTAGCTGGAGGCTTTAATGGAGAACCCTTGTACAGACTTGGATTCACCTCAGGCTGAACTCTAGCCCTTCGAGTCCTGACCTTCTGAACACTTGAATCAAATCCATACCTTAAGCATGGCGAACACTCGTGTTCTTTAGTAGGAATGACCTCATTAGGTCAACTTCTCTTTGAAAATGTCTTAGTCATTGACAACTTGAAATTTAACTTGTTGAGTGTAAGTCAAATATGTGAGAAAACTCTTGGTGTTCATTTTAAGAATGATACTTGCTTTGTGGTAGACCCTAAATGTGATAACAAAGTGATTTGTAGTGCTTATAGGAATGGAAATGTGTATATCCTAGATGTTAAAACTTTGCTTGAACAACATGATCATTGCTTGGCCGTTAATTGTAATGATGGATTGATATTGCATAGGAGATTAGCACATGTTAGTATGGATCACTTAAATGAAATTTCAAATAAGGAAATGGTAATAGGATTGCCTAAATTGAAGTATAAAAAAGATAAATTATGTGATGCATGTCAATTTGGTAAGCATAAGAAATCATCCTTAAATCAATTTGGTAAGCACCACAAAGTCCCTAGAACTAATTCATATGGATTTGTTTGGACCCACTCAACACGCTAGTCTAGGAGGTAAGAGATATGCATATGTTCTTGTTCATGATTATCTAGATTTATTCTAGAGATATGCGAATGAGACTTTTCATGAATTTGAAAATTGGGCAAAGAAAGTTCAAAATGAGTTTAAATTGAGAATTGTTAAGTTGAGGAGTGATAATGGACCCGAATTCACAAATGAAAAAAAAAAATTCATTAACTTTTGTAATTCATTTGGCATCACGCACAATTTTTTAAGTGCAAGAACACCACAGCAAAATAGTGTGTAGAAAGGAAAAATAGAAAACCTTGCATGAAATGGTTAGAATAATGCTTTGTGAAAATGGTTTGCCACAATACTTTAGGGCGGAATCAGTTAGTATTTCAAAGTGTTTGGTTGCAAATGTTTTATCTTGAAAACAAATGAACACTTAGGAAAATTTGATAGCAAATCACAAGAAGGCATTTTCCTAGGATACTCATTGAATAGAAAAAACAAATAGACTTTTTAACAAAACTACTATAAAAGTTGAAGAAAGTATCCATGTAGAAATTGATGAAAATCTAGGTTCTAAAAATCAACATGAAGATGATGATAATGCTCATACTTTGCCTACTAACTTTGAAAAACGTATTTTTTTGAATGATGTAATTGATGTGCGTTCCAACCTCAAAATATAACTGAGAGATCAGAATAATCAAAGGTCCATACATCCAGGCCTAAACCAGACTAGCCAAGGCAAACTTCAAACTCTAGGGACCCCTTCACTTCACATACGAACGAAACCAATTCAATCATTTCAATTCACACAATCATCCACGACACATGATACCCACAACAAAACTTTCAATTATTCAAAATACTTAAAACCAACATCTATAAAATAAATAAATATATAAATAAATAATTGGTGTACATGATTTTGCATAGGCCCAACTGATGCAGATTCTCTATTGAGAATTGCAATGTGCGAAAAGTAACTAAAAATTCCAATTAAAAGAACACAGTATAATCCCTTGAAACCCTAACCACTATTTGCTTTCGATAGAACAATCAAATTATTTTTAAACTATAAACCAAGCAACGAATTGAAGCGAAAAGCTAATTTAATTATGCGAGACTATAAACCTAATTAACATGCAATTCTAGAAACTAATAGGTCAAAATCATGCTTGATTGACTACAGTTCAATTAGTAGAATTCAAAAATAAAAAGATGGGTATTAACCTTACACCAAATTATATCATGTATGAATTCTCTGGTTGTATTGATGCGCAGGGAGCCCTTTAAATAGGGGGTTATGCGCCTATGTGAAGTAGAAAAGGAATAGGAAATAAAAAGTGAAAACCAATGAGAATTGGAAATCTTACAAAACCCAAAACCTAAAGGAACTAGGTTAAGGAGGAAGTAGAATTTCAGTTACCTTCCAAAAAGAAAGTGGCCGAAATTCCCTTAAGAAAAATAAAAACAAAATACAAAAATAAGGTAATTCATCTTTCTTAAAAGAAAACATACAAAATTCTTTTAAAGAAACTACAAAGTTGGTAATTACCTTAAAAGTAATAGAATTTAAAAGTAATGACGTGTAATTAAATTAACAAATCAAGAACTCTGATGATTTTCAAGACTTGTAATCTTCACTCCAGTTGATACCTTTAAAATTCAGTTCGGAACTCTGCAAAATAAATGACCCTTGAAGTCGCTGGAGGCGAAATGACTCTTTTACCCCTGGCGGCCATTTGAGCTTGTTTTGGCTTGTGGTCCTTCGAGCTGGAGGCTTTAATGAAGAACCCTTGTAAAGACTTGGATTCACGCCAGGCTGAACTGTAGCCCTTCGAGTTCTGACCTTCTGAACACTTGAATCAAATCCACACCTTAAGCGTGGCGGACACTTGTGTTCTGTAGCAGGGATGACCTCATCAATCCCTCCCGGTTGGGAAGGATTCGTCCTCGAATTTGAACCCTGCTGGGTTGATTTGGACATCTCCTTTTGGCATGCAGCTTCCCTTTGTCGTCACCGCAGATTCTTCATGGCAAGTTTAGTCCGATTCTGGTCGGAAGGTTCTACAACTTCTTCAATGGAAACTATGGAGCCTGGAACTCGTTAATTTCAAGGCTTGAAGTCTCTTGAGCAGCTTTGGCTGTCCTACGATTAAGCTCAGATGACTGGTGGTCAATCGCGACTGGCCTGCAATCGGTCGCGGCAGATTGGATGGGGTTGGCTAACCGGCGATCGGCTGCGGCGGGGCTGTGATCCAGTGCTCCGGGCCTGCTATCCAGGGATGTGGGCCTGCGAGTGAATGCTTCATCCTTACAGTTAGTTAATTCAAGTGATCCTGGAATGATATCAGTGATGGAGTTTACCTTCTGGGCCTTTCCCCCTTACTATCCCAAGATTGGCAGCCTTCTTGGTCTTTTTGCTTGTACTGCTTTTCCACTTTCCCACTTATCAAAAGCAGCCCTTGTTCTGATGTTCTGAAAAGCAATTTTTGATGGTAGTAGAGGAACCAGTATGAGTGTTTGAGACTTGTATTTAAAAGAGTACGTGTTGCTGTAACCATAGTGCTGCGCCTTCTTGTCTAATTGCCAAGGGCGGCTAAGGAAGAGATGACCAGCTCTCATAGGTGCAACATCACAGAGAATATTGTCTTCATAATGATCAATATAAAACTGAACTCGTACCTTCTTATTCACTTTAGTACCTTTGTCGTCATCAAGCCAATGAAGTGTATAGAGTGGATGAGGTAGAACTGGCAAGTGCAGCTTATCAGCCAAGTAGGTGCTGCAGACATTCACGCTACTATGTACCCCAATCAATCAGCAGGATGAACACTTTCTTGTCATGAGTCTCAGCACGAGCATGAAAGATTGTATTCTGTTGATAAAAAATAAGACCAGGTGTAGTGTTCAGAAGCCTATTAAAAATGCACATTTTAACTGGGGCGGTATTAAGTTTACAGTGAACCTGTCTTCTTGGTCAGGAGTCACTGAATCCTGCTCATCGTCAGTGTCACTTGAAGTCAACCTGGGCATCTCTTCGTATTCAGACTCAATTTCCTCACTTTCATACCCACTTTTACCAAACATTACCCTTTTGAAATTAGGGCATTGCGACATAATATGGCCTCGACCCATACATCTAAAGCATTCAATGTTGCTTGAGGACTTCTTCGCAAAATCAGGCTGTGAAACAGTAGACTTGCTTTTGTCCACAGGTGCAGAGTATGGCTTCTTGTCAGTAGCTGAAGTGGTTATGCTGTCGACGTTCCAACCAGTTGGCTTCCAAGCATTAGTGGTTGAGTTAGAAGTAGAACCCTTGATGGGATTCAAACCATAGCTTTCAATTACCCATGTTATATGAAAAGTATCTTCAATATAGGTAGGGTTCTGCATGTTCACCTGACATGCGATATCGCGACGGAGGCTTGCCAAGAATCATGTGATTGCTGAGTCATCATTCTCCTCAACATTGGCCCTGAGCTTGGCGGTTTCAAGTTCTTGATAGAACTCATCAACACTGCGATGGCCCTGAGTGATGTTCTGTAGGAGCTTCTTTAGGTCACGTTCATAAAAGGTAGGGACAAACCTTCATCTCATAAGGGCGGCTAGATCCTCCCAAGCAGGATTAGGTGCGTTGGCCCTTCGGGTTCCCAGCATGCAGCGCTGGGCAGCTAACTCTAGTTTCCACCAGATAGAGGCATACCCCTTGAACTCACTAGCGGCAAGTTCAACCTTAAGATCATCAGATACGTTGTGGAGTGAGAAGATCTGTTCAATATTGATTTCCCAGTCAAGGAACTCTTTAGGGTCTTGACTGCCTTTAAAGACCTGAATCTTTGTCTTGAATTTCCCCAAACCACCATCAGAAGGGGGTGGCGTGCGGGTTTTCCTTGGCTGCGTTGGAGGACTGGGCTCCTCTCGGTAGTGGCGTTGCTCCAATTGGTGAAGTCGTGCGTCGAGGTCATGCCGAAGCTAGTGGACCAAGTTGTTGAGCGAGTCTTTGATGCTGCTCATACTGGCCACGATCAGATTGTCCATGTGCTAGTTCATTCGCTCTATGGCTTCGGCGTGCATCCTCTCAAGTAGGGCGGTGTTGGAGGTGCTTGTTCTGAATTGACATGGTGTCGGCTAAAGAACTTGTCGCGGCTGGAGTAGGAGGGTGTTGAGCTTTCTTTTTCAGATCCCGGAGGGTTCGATCAAGATCAGGATCAATGACTAGTAGTGGTCTGGAAGATCGACTCATAAACCACAACGATGAATCACCTGTAGTAGAACATGGAAGAATAAGATCAACCTGCTAAGAGTAAAGAACTATTAGATAAATCCTCACTTCCCTGATTCCCCCAAGTGTTTACCTAGAAATCTACACTTCCCAAGTGTTTCTCTCTAGGGTTGGCTGCCCTTTTAGTAACTAATGTATTTCACTCTTGCCTTTTTCCTCTCAGAACTCGATTTAAGAATTCTAATCAGAACAAGTAAGCTAGATCACACACAACAACTCACCAAAAGTTCACAGAATCACAAAGGAGAAACAATAAAATCTCTTGAACAAAAGAACTGCTTGGTTCAATTTTGAAATAAAAAAATTTTGTAAAATGAAATTTTAAATATAAATTCGGTTTTATGAAGTACACAAGGGGAGAATTTTCAAAAATAAGTTCCAAAAATCCCACAAATAATGCGTAGTGCACAAATTAGGAAATCCAAATCTATTTCAAAGAGAAATTGTCCAAGTAGTACAAATATGGTAACTAGGTAATTTGGCAGGGCATATGCAATTGCAAGAAATAAGCAGATATGACAGATTTGCAAAGAATTGTTAGGCAACTACCCAAAGACAAAATAACCTTCCCAATAGTCAATTCATGAATAATCCCAAAAATCTATTCTATTCACAGTTTCAAGCATGCTTGCAATTCAGACAATTTTCAAGATATGCCGGCAACTTTTGGAATCAAGATTTTTACGTAAAAACTAGATCCAAAGAGCAAACAAATTTCAGAATCTCAATCCTCACACAATTCGACACAAGGAAAGCAACTTGCATGCAAAGTACGCGAAGAAAAATTTTCTGTTTCCCGGTGTGGCCTGAAAATCCTCAGCGTGATGAAAAACAGCGAATACCACCATGATTTAACACAACTTTCGTACAAGTTCCCTAGGTGAATCGAAATACACAGAACCAAGAATCAAGCAAGAAAATTTTAGATTTCAGAATTTCGACAGTATTTTGCTCGGGAACCTTCAATTTTTCAAAACAGGCCTTATAATGCTCCAAAAATTCCAAAAATTTAACACAGCCTTTTTCGAGTACCCCTAAAAGATCTCACAAGAGAAAAAGAGAAGAAAAAATATTAGAGCCTTTTAAAACTTCAAACCCTAATCGGCGGCTTTTGAAACCCTAGCTCAATTTAGCCAATTTTGCCTTTTTCAATTTACTCTTCAATTTCTTTCACAAAACAGCAGCTAAAACTCAAGATACTTAATTTTAAGGATCAAGAATTTTGAAAAAAATTAACCAATTTTCGAAGGAGCAATTTACCTCAGAAGTGATCAATGACAATCTTCTCTGGATTGACACTTCACCGTGTGTCTCACCGCTCCCCTTTGATTGGTTAGCTCCTCCCAAGGTCGCACGCTATACAGCTCTGATACCAAATTGATACAGATTCTCTATTGAGAATTGAGTGTGCGGAAAGTAACGAAAAACTCCAATTAGAAGAACACAGTATAATCCCTTAAAACCCAAACCACTACTTGCATTCAATAGAACAATCAAGTTGTTTTTAAACTATAAACCAAGCAATGAATTGAAGCAAAAAGCTAATTTAATTAGACGAGACTATAAACCAAATTAACATGCAATTCTAGAAACTAATAGGTCGAAATCATGCAAGATTGACTACAGTTCAATGAGTAGAATTCAAAAATAAAAAGATGGGTATTAACCTTACACCAAATTATATCATGTATGAATTCTTTGGTTGTATTAATGCGCAGGGAGCCCTTTAAATAGGGGGTTGTGCACCAATGTGAAGTAGAAAAGGAATAGGAAATAAAAAGTGGAAACCAATGAGAATTGAAAACCTTACAAAACTCAAAACCTAAAGAAACTAGGTTAAGGAGGAAGTAGAATTTCAGTTACCTTCCAAAAAGGAGGTGACCGAAATCCCCTTAAGAAAAATAAAAGGAAAATACAAAAATAAGTTAATTCATATTTCTTAAAAGAAAACATGCAAGAATTCTTTTTAAAAAACTACAAAGTTGATAATTACCTTAAAAGTAATGAAACTTAAAAGTAATGGGTGTAATTAAATTAACAAATCAAGAACTATGATGATCTTCAAGACTTAGTAATCTTCACCCCAATTAATACTTTTAAAATTCAGTCCGAAACTCTGTAAAATAAATGACCCTTGAAGGCGCTGGAGGTAAAATGACTTTTTTACCCCTCGCGGCCATTTGAGCTTGTTTTGGATTGTGGTCTTTCGAGCTGGAGGCTTTAATAAAAAAACCCTTGTAAAGACTTGGATTCACTCAGGCTAAACTCTAGCCCTTCGAGTTCTGACCTTCTGAACACTTGAATCAAATCTACACCTTAAGCATGGCGGACATTTGTGTTCTGTAGTAGGGATGACCCCATCACTAACCCAAGGCCCAGAACCTAACCTAGCGCTTAGCCCAATACACAGTCCAGGCGAGCGAGCCCCATGGCTTCTCATCGAGTACAAACGGCACTGGACATGTCACCCGCTTCTCTCATAGGTGGACTCCGTCAAATTTAGCGGCACGTCATCCACGACCTCAAGGTCCCGGGTGAGTGACCCCGGAAGACTTGAGAACCACTCCACGGATATGCCTATGATCTCCTCAACCAGATCATGGGCGAGCCCCGATATTCCCGAAGGTAGTTCCGAGAAATTCGGCGCCAGCCAACGGGCTAAAGGAACTGCTCTCACACAATTCCCTCATTGGTTAAAGGCATACGCTAAACTACCTACTTCATCTATACAAACTATTCATCCACAACATTATATACTAGCTTAAATTTTGGAGTGCTTACGAGGGATTTTTTTTCCTCCCTATTGCAGGTACTTTAAATGTTCTTGGCAACTCTACAACGCCTAGCACGTTCTCAATCGACTCCCAGGACTCGTCCGGTAAATCGTGCTCCATCAATAATAAGCTGTTCAGCCAACCATTCGATAATTACCTCGAAAAATCTCAAACTTGAATTAAACTATTCATGGAAAGTATCAAACTCTGGCAACTCAAATGCTCACTACCGCGTTCCATCATGATCACAATTTATCTGTGTTTCACAATTTCAATGAACTGCAGGGAGTCTGAAGTTTGGTATTTTTCTTTTGGTTTGTTGTGAAAGCTAGCATGACAATTGATATCCTCTTTTGTAATGTTAATAGCCGATATAGATTTCAATTCGCTTCCAGGCTCCCTTTCGTGTCAGCTAGTCGATGGAGAGTAATAAAATTTAGTTTTTTGGGGTAAAAACCCATTTTATTACCATGGGGACAATTTTGGTATTTTTTCAGTCTCTTGTTAACTGTATTAATTTAGCATTTTTTCTATTTGATTGACACTTTAATCCAAAAACATTGTGAGGTGACATGATATTCTTAAAACATAGGAAAAATAATTGTCACTTGAAGCATATTACAGTAGTAATTGCCATTACCCCTATTATTTGAATTTTTTTTTTCCAGAAAAACTTGTTACTAAGGCTCGGTTTACTTTGTTTCTATTATTGGGAAATTTTTACTTTTTCCTCAGAAAATATGTTAATCCAATCACTTTTATTTTTTCATAAATTTAAATTCTAAAATTTCTCTATAATTCCCCTTACATAATTTCAAAAAATAATATTATCATTACATTTTTTTCTTACTTACCTACACAAATTGGCAAAAGAAATTTGTTCCTCAAAAATATTTTTTCTCTAAAACAAATTTTGTCAATTTGATCACAAAGTTGAGACACGCCTGCGGTGAGGGACAGGTGATCCGGGGGATTTGTTATTACTTGCGATAGTGTCCCCTCACGGTGATATGGGGGCCCACAAGTAAACCCTATTGTGGCCTCCACATCACTGTGAGGGGAGACACTATTGCCCGTGCGACAACAGATCTCCCCTCAAGGTGATCCCTCTCACATATATGTGGGTCCCCACGTGCATGTGAGGGCTCGCGACAGGTGAAGCCCTCCAGTACTGCCTTGGAATTACCAAAGAAAGTCTAAATATGGAATTTTTTCCATAAAAAATGTAAAATTATTCCGAAATTTCAAAAATAGGGAAAATTTTCGAGCAATTCCGGATTTAATGAAAGCAAAGTTGGAAACTTCGCTTTTAGTGAAGTAGGATTTCCTCTCAAAGGCCGAAGAAAATGAATTTCCAAAATGCGTTTTCTGTAGAAATCGGGGTAAGGCGGTGAATTCTAAAGAAAGCGAGGTTTTCTTTGGAAATAGCACTTTCTCTGAATTTGTTAAGAAAACGAATTTCTGAATTTGGAAATATGATTTTTGCTCAATTTGTGAAGAAAGCGAATTTCAAAAATTCATTTTCTTCACAAACTCGGTACCATGAGTAAATTCCAAAGAAAGCGAAGTTTCCAACTTCGCTTTCTTTGGAAACATGAAGAAAACGCATTTCGTAAATTCATTTTCTTCACATATCGGGTACCACCAAACTTAGAAAGTTCGTGTTTTTTAATCCAAAGAAAGTGCATTTAGGAACTTCGCTTTCAGAGAAAGGAGAATAACTTATAACAGAAGTAAACCTCTCTCCCTTTTACTTTGAGTTATCACAAATTTACCACCGAAATGCTGTGAAAAAAAAATGAACCCCACCGGCTTTTGTGCCCTTCCTCTACAGCAGTGAGACCGCTGTCCCCTCTCTTCCTCTGCGGCGCTGAGACCGGCGGCACCGAGGCATCATGGAGTGCGACTCAATCCCAACAGCATTGGGAGATCGTCTAAGGCTATAAATTGCAAGGTAGTGTTGGTATCTCCCTCTTATTACTGCAAACCGAAAAGAATAAGGCTTAGGGCTTCTTTGTTTTGTTGAAATCTTCATGTTAAAGGTGAAATTGCTAGTGAACATTGCAATATTGGCCTCTGTTATGTAGTATGTTAGGTAGAATTTACATGTTTTTTCATCCAAAAAAAATTGTCCCATTTCCATGGTTGAGTTTGTATATTTTTAAAATTAGCGGTTTGTTTTGTTTTGTTTAGTCATGTTTATAATTTAATTTCTCATTTGACTATAAGCTTGCATTTTAGGGTTGTTTTGTTTTTTTGCCAAACTTCAAAGACAACATAAAAGGAGCTAAGTGGTTAAATTATATTAAATAAGACTAAAAGGAAGTTAGTGTTTGGAATTTGGGTTTTAGCAAATATGGACATCTTGTTTAGCTTGCTCTAGTGTAGCTGTCGGAACAATATTTAGTTGTTGCACAATGGGAAAGACGAGGGAAATTTTTAGTATGGAGCTTTGTAAATGAACATATAATAATGTGCAATGTGAAATCAATTTCATTCCTTATTTATCTATTTGGTTTGGTGTATACATAGCTTGTTTATTTTTCCTTGGTGGTGGTTGGATTTTATTATGTTTATAGAAAAGGACAACCTTATGCACAAAAAAGGTCAAACAATTGTGGTGTTTGGGTATGTCATGCCATTAAGGCCTAATGGTAACTGCTCTTACTGCTGTGATAAGGCTTCTTTAGAAGGGTAATATGTAATTATAATTGTTAGTCTTTGCTATTCATTCTACTGATGAAATGGTGAAAATTGTTTATTTTGAGTTTGTGTGAAGAGTAATAATTGAGCAGTGAATGTCAATTTAATGAGAAAATAGAGGTTGAGATTTGAGATTAGGTTAATCATAGAGATTTTGAGTGTAAACACTAACTTCAATTGGAGGTTTGTTTTGTTTTTATGGGAAACTTTGCGGTTTGTTTTGTTTACTCATGTTTATAATTTTATTTCTCATTTGGATAGGTTAATTTCCGTTGAGAGTATCTTAGTTTGTCTGAAAATCGATTGGACAACTTTGAAACTTGAGCTTCAGGTGGGGAGAAGACTGGAATACAGGTACATTGATGAGAAAAGGTCGTTCTGATGTTTGCATATGTAGTGATAGAATGTTGTAATTGTGAATTGTGCTAATTGTTACTACATGTATTGAAATTGAGGTGTAGTAACTGACAACTAACAATTAACATTTCTTTTTCTTATTTGGATAGGTGATTTCTAGTGCATATTCTACGCTTCTACATCGTAGAAGCAAATAATACATTGAAGGTCCAAAACTGAATTTGCAAGACGAACTGAGACGAGGTATGATTTAGCTGGATTTACATAACTAGTGTATGTTAAATCACATTATATTTTTTTTCCGTTTTCATAGTTTGCCTTGAAGCATGAATTATAGAGTAAAAATAGTTTGATACGGCAATGTTAACATAGGGTTACATGATTATAAAATGTAGAGTAGCAATTGTCTGTGTGTTCTGTGAAACTCGCGCTATATTGGGATGGATGTATAAGGAAGGACCTGCTGGTTCTAAATATAGTTGCCCTGCAAAACGATATACATCTGCTGATGAGAATATGTGCTTTGATGAGTTAATGCAAAGGTTATACCAAATTACCCGAACAGTTCCTCAAGTTATGTGTGTTTTGTAGATATCCTATGAGTAATTTCCAACAGGGGACTATATGGGAACATCTCCCTGTAGATGATGATGAAACTTTGAAGGACATGCTCCTAATCCTTAAGCATTTCGCATTCGTTGGGGTTGTACAACTCTTCCTACTAAAAGAGGTGGTTGAGGAACCAATCCAACCTATAGTTGGTGCGTCCTTCGGCGTAGGCGTCTCACCGGGGTTGTCATTTACAGAACTACTTAACTGTGGATCTGTACATGCAAATCTCGATGGTTCTTTGAGCCAGTATGGAGCCGTTTTGAGAAATGATTTATTGGGCAGAAAATAGTATTGGGCAACACGGGCCTTCAGCAAATCAGTCGGCTCCCTTGGAAGAAGTCATGCCATCGAGGCTTTCGTCATTTAGGGAGTATGTTAGCACTCTTAGTTTGATATGTCCTCCCCCAGTACATGTCAGTATCACGCAGCCAGACACAAGTGTGGTGGGTAACAATGTAACTCATCCGGTGTACCAGGGTGGTGGATCCGTATTGCATGATGATTATAACGAAGGTGGAGATGAATATGATACTAGCGAAGAGCTTGATGGTGGACACGGCTTAGATGATAGCCTCGAGGATCCTAATGAAGACGGAGATAATTATGATAGTGCAGAAGAGTTTGATGGTGGACACGACCTAGATGATAGCCTCGAGTATCATAACGAAGGCGGAGATGATTATGATAGAGAAGAAGAGTTTGATGATGGCCACGAGTCAGATGCTACCCTCACGTCAGCAACACATTCTTCGCCGGAAATTAGTCCGATGGAGGATGAAGGCACTACAATTGCTTTCTTTCATGACATAGGGGATGAGAAATATCACATGGCTGATATGTTTGAGGATGGTGGACGACCTGTGTGGGAAGATGATTTTAAGTCGGAGCTTGAGAAGGGCATGGTATTTGACAGTAAACAAAAGTTACAACATGCAGTGAAAATGTGGTCTGCTCGTGTGCTTAGGTACTTTAAAGTACACGAGTCCAATTCGTCAACATGGTTTGTTCGGTGTATCTATTATAAGGACAAAGCTTGCAATTGGCGCGTGCGGGGGTCTCTAAAGAAAAATCATGGTTACTGGGAAATTACCACAAAGATATCCAACCACACATGTACCCTTGATAATATTGGATATAATCATCCTAATGTTGATTGCAATATGGTGGGTCGTTTGGTAAAGGATAATGTGGAGGCAAATGTCTCTTACAAGCCATGTGATGTGAGGACTGACGTGAAAAGGTTAGGTATTGATATATCATATAAGAAATCATGGCTTGGTAAACAAAAGGCGGTGAAGATGGTGTATGGAGATTGGGATGAATCGCATAAGGAACTTCCCCAATTTTTAGTAGCTTTGCAACAAAGCAACCCAGGGACTATTGTGGAGTGGAGACACGTAGATGGTGGAAATGCTGGGTACAAGATTTCCACTCTGTGTTTTGGGCGTTCAAAGCTAGCATAGATAGTTTCAAACACTGTCGCCCGGTTATCACTATTGATGGGACTCATTTGCGGGTAAAATATAAAGAGAAACTTCTGATAGCTGTTGGAATTGATGCTGCAGGTCATATCTTGCCATTGGCATTCGTACTGATGATGAGGAAAATTTGGCAAATTGGTCATGGTTTTTGGATAATTTGAACAGACATATCATCGTTGGTCGACGTGGCATATGTATATTCTCCGATCGACATTTGGGTATACTTCATGCGGTTGCGAACAATCCCCAATTGCAACCTCCTTTTGTTTATCATCAATTTTGCTCTCGCCACGTTAAGGCCAATTTCAGTAAGACATTCAAGAATCCTGTTTTAACTGATCTAATAGCCAAGGCTGCTCGATCGCATCAGGTTCGCAAATTTAATGCAACTATGAATCAGATTCGACAATTAAGTGATAGAGCATATAACTGGTTAGTTGCTTTATCGTTGCATAAGTGGACACTTTGTTATGATAATGGTTTTTGATATGGTATTAAGACAACCAATCATAGTGAGTCACTAAACGGTGTACTAAAGGGGGCAAGAGCATTACCAGTTACAGCTTGTGTCCGATTCACTTTCTTCCGCCTAGTTCATTATTTTGACAAATATAGTAAGGAGGTAAAGAAATATGTGATAGAGAACGATCCTTGGCCTCACAAAGTGGTGAAAATGTTCTTACGGAATCAGTCCAGATCAAATTACTATAATGTAACTGCGTTTGATGGTGATAGTGGTTTGTTCCAAGTAGTGACTGGGTTACATGGTACGAAGGGTAACAATGTGCACATTGTTAATCTTCATGCACAAACATGTACATATGAAAAATATCATATTTATAAAATTCCATGTTCACATGTAATAAAAGTGTGTGCAAAGATGGATCGCGAGGCCATAGATTTGGTTCATGGATTCTATACATCTCAATTGATGGAGGTGACGTACTCATATCATTTCTCCCCTCTTATGCACAAAGACTACTGGCCAGCCTCACCATTTAAGTTGTTTGCAAATGAGTCTCGACGGAATACTCGGCGTGGCAGAAGTTGTTCATTGAGAATTACAAATAAGATAGATGCTCCAAGGATGAGACAATGCAAGGCATCGCCCACAATCAAAAATCTTGTCCAAATATCGCACAACTTCGTGATAGGGCCAAAGCGCACCCTTGATGATCTACTGGAAATTTGATGTCTTAACAATGATATTTTTTTATGTTTTCAATGTGTAATGTATTAGTTAACTTTGACTTCATCCGTAGTTAATCCTTGCCTTTATGTGTATTATCTATTTTAAATTATTTCAGTAATGAATTTATGCACTGACAGTATACGTAGTCAATGTGGCTGGTTTTGTATAGCTTAATCACTAGTTTTACTCATTTGATATTTGTGTTGTATTTAATTAATCATCATTGCTAAATTTATTTCGTTTTGGTGATTTTCAGATTTTCGATTGAAATGAAGGATAGACAGTTATACCCTGGATCTCAAGATCCATCTGTGTTGACTCTCCAGCATAATCATCGATCTGATCTAGTGTGGCATGATGCAGATGTACTTGTTTTAGACATAAGACGATGTGATAATTATTTATGGGATGGTTATCCATTTGATCCACGTGTTGAAGCATTGCTTTGTGAAGTTGGCTTTTACGGTGTTTATGTTGCAAGTAAAATAAAACTTGATTGGCATTTGATAACTTCGCTTATAGAGCTGTGGCGACAAGAGACACACCTTCCAGTTGGCGAGATTACCGTGACTTTGCAAGATATTGCCGTTATTTGGGGTTTGCCTATTCATAAATTTCCAGTTATAGCCAATGAAGAGGTCCGATCTATTATGGAATGGCAAGATATGTCAATGGAGTTGTTGGGTTATGCTCCAGACCCTGATTATTTTGATGGTGACCGTCTAACATTGAAGAGCATAGCAGACATTTAAAACTTCACCCACTGACACCAAATTCTACAGTTGATGAGGTGCATTAACATACTAGATATCGTTTGATGTATTTTATCAGTTTTATTTGTTTGGACAAGTCCGGAACAAAGTGCAAATTAGTGCCGTTCTTGCATCATTATATCGAGGAATGTGTAGGGCAGTTACGAAGGGCACATCCAATGTATGTGGACCAGTAGTACTGCTACAGATTTGGCATGGGAAAGAATTCCAAAATTGAGACCAACAATTCTAAATGAATATATTGCTAACAACGATCTAAATATCTCAGCTAGTCCACGTGGCTGTAGGTAATGCATCTAATACTTTAATTTTTCATTTCACCTTTTTATATTTTGCTATCTCCTTAAGTTTTTCGGATGGATAGCTGATTTTTTTTACTTTTTATAGATGGATGTTGCCTTTAAGTTTTCCAAATGTCAGTACACACGTTTTACGTATTTATCGGAGCCAGTTAGACTATCTTTTGGAGGGTGATGTAAGTATTATTTTTATATATTCACGATTCATATGTGACATATTGTTTACTCACAATACTTTGTTCGCAGTTTATTTGGCAACCTTATTGTGAATCAGAGTTGAGTGAACTCCCTTCCTACTGTTTGAGTGGGCGGGAAATCTGGAATGTTCATGTGCCGTTGATCAAATTTGATGTTGTAGAGTTGCATGCTTCAGACAGAGTCATGCGTCAATTTAGGTTGTACCAACCTGTGCCACAAGATATTGACACAAATTCTAAACTTCACCGTACAGACCATAGAGGTCGTTCTGGAGAAAAATGGGCCACAAAACATTCCACTTTCATAGAGTGGTGGCTATCTGCAGAAGAGTGCATTTGTAAGGGTTTTACTGATAATAACCCACTACACTATCATTCTCCTTACATGCAATGGTATTTCAGAATCACTCGATTATTAATAGGCAATCCATCTCATCGTCTAGGCCAAGAGATGCAACCGTTTGGAACGCTTGTTGAAAATTGGGTAAGTTCACTTCGCAACTTCATTAACATACACAATTTCATTTTTATAGTTCTTATAATTTCCTTTTTTTCTCTATATATATAGAGTCAATGTTTCACTCAACTTTACGGTTCATTAGATGAAGTTATAGCAAATCTTCACATAAATGAGTATCCTATTGAATCCAAGCTTCTTACTGTACACGATATGTGTGCTCGCGCCCTCGATGTAGCTGGAGAGACTCGTCGGATACAAACTACTGATGGTCGAGCAACCACTTCTCGACATACAGAAGGGCAAACGTCCTTCACACGGTCTGCACAGGGTCGAGCATCCATGTCCACCCACGACCATGGTGAAACATCCACATCAGCACACCATCAAGAAGGTGATGATTATGAGTCACAGAACAATGATAGTTATTTTGCCGGTCACACGGTACAGCAAGGTGGAGATCTCTCTCATTTTCAAGCATTGAGCACACATCTAGGGCATACTGAGGGATACACGCGTACCGATGCTGATTTGTTAGGTGGCCAGTTACATCATCATGGAGAACAAACACCGCGAGAACATACCTTCCAAGCTTTTAGCAGACACAGTATTTCACACAGCACACCTCCTCTTCCAAAAGTGTATAGGCGGCATAATCAGCCCGCTAACAATGTGGATGGCCCACGTCGTCTCTCTTTACCTGTTGACACATCGATTGCTCAAGAACCAATGAGGAAACAACCTCGTAGGCCGACCAATCGTTCCCTATGTGGAACGGGAGGGTGCCTTTGAAAATACTATTTGGATGGTGAATGTTTATTTTCAATATTTAAAGGATGGTTTAATGTTTTTCCTTCTGTGGGTTGAGGTTGAATATGTTTGTACTGTTGTTGTGTGATTACTTTTTTAATAGTTGAATCGATGTGTATGTCGTGATATAAATGATGTGATTTGCTGTGAATTGTTAACAGGGAGTTTGATACAGTTACAGGGGAAACTCTGTCGAATTTTTTATTAAAATTGTACTATGTCAAACTTTATTGTTTACAAATATCTTTTCCAAATATGTACAAAGTATATCACGTCTCCACTGTTATGAGAAAGCGACCTATTTTATAAGAAAGCGAAGGTTGCAAGTGCGGTTTCTTCACAAATTTTTGCATCACCAACTTTTTAAAGCTACGCAAGTTGCCAACATAGCTTTCAATAAAAATTTTCTCTTCACTCCAAACCAACCGAAGTGGAAACCTTCGATTTCTCCGAAAATGGCCGACGCTTTCTCTGAAAAGTGCCCAAGGGGCCAAAGTCCAGGTTGTTCTATGACTATGGTTTATCTAAAAAAATTTAACTTCACCACATTTTAAAATAAATCTAAGTTATCAACTTGGCTTTCAATAAAAATTTTCTGTTCGCCAAATTTTAAAAAAAGTGAAGTTGAAACCGTCGCTTTTTTTGAAAAGTGACTAAGGGGTTGAAGTCGAGTTTTTTTTCTAAAAAATCGAAGTTCCCAAACTTCATTTCCAAATTTTTGCATCACCCAATTCCTTATTAAAAAGAAGTTGTTAACTTCACTATCATTTAATAAATTTTGCTTTTAGTTTTTCTCAAGAAACCGATGTCACAGATTGTTTCCAACTTCGCTTTTTTGGAAATAAGTTTGCTCTCGGTTTGTGAAGAAAGCGAATTTCGAAATTCGTTTTCTTCACAAATTGAGAAAAAAATCATGTTTTCAAAGAAAGCGAAGTTGGTTCTTTGGAATTTACTCCTGGTACCGAGTTTGTGAAGAAAACGAATTTCCGAAATTCGCTTTCTTCACCAATTGAGCAAAAATCATGTTTCCAAAGAAAGCGAAGTTGGAAATTTCGCTTTCTTTGGAATTTACTCCTGGTACCCAACCTGTGAAGAGAGCGAATTTCTTCCAAAGAAAGCGAAGTTGGAAATTTCGCTTTCTTTGGAATTTACTCCTGGTACCCAACCTGTGAAGAGAACGAATTTCGAAAATTCGTTTTCTTCACAAATTGAGCAAAACTCATGTTTCCAAAGAAAGCGAAGTTGGAAACTTCGCTTTCTTTGGAATTTACTCCTGGTACCCAATTTGTGAAGAGAGCGAATTTCGGAAACTTCGCTTTCTTTGGAATTTACTGCTGGCATCCGATTTGTGAAGAAAGCGAGTTTAAGAAATTCTTTTCTTAACAAATTCAGAGAAAATGCTATTTCCAACCTCGCTTTCTTTAGAATTCACTGCCATACCTCGATTTCTAAAGAAAACGCGTTTTGGAAATTCATTTTTTTCGGCCTTTGAGAGGAAATCCTACTTCCACTGAAAGCGAAGTTTCCAACTTTGCTTTCATTAAATCCGGAATTGCTCAAAAATTTTCCCTATTTCTGGAATTTCGGAATAATTTTACATTTTTTATGGAAAAAATTCTCTAAAGACGGGTTAATATTAATAATCCCTGGCTCGAAGACAGCCCAGCGCAGACGGCAGTTCGACTTTGGCGACGCAGACGCGGACGGCCTATTCCAACTTGGTCGAAGTCCGGCAAACTTGAAAAAAATCACCGGAATCCATTGAACGTAGGCATCTACCGCCGTTGTCGACTGAAGGTAGGGTTATATATGGACAGAATTTTGAATTTCCTGTTTGTTAGGGCATAGTTTCAGAAAATACTGCTGTTTGTTAGTTCAATGGTGTTGAAATTCCTGTTTCATATTTTGGTTGTTAGTTCAGTCAGCTCCAGAAAATGGCTACAGGGCAGCAGCTTGATGCCGCAATGAGCATGCATCAAGTTGCGGGCAATGCTGGTCCGCTGCAGATGCAATTTTGCATCTGTGGCAGACAAGGAAAACAAAATAAATAAATAAAATTGCTGCAAGCTATTTTAATGTGCATTTGGGAAGGATAAGGCAATGCTGATTTAATGTATTGGTTTACTACTTTGCTGGTTATTTTTTAACGTTTTTCAATTGAAGTAATGTGTTGTTGGCACCATAATGATTGTAAGTGCCAGTTTCATACCAAGACTGGAATTTTAGAAGGTTAAGATTCTTTTGTATTGATGGTAACAGGTATTTTATAAATTGTGTCTTCTAAATATTTTCTGTCCTTTTTTTTTTTGTTCAAGCAAGTTTAACCATCATGAAATGTTTTAAAACTTTAGGTGCTGTTTCTTGAATTGGAATGATTTTATTGGGGTACAAGTTGTTCCTTATTCTTTGAACTTTTAGATATTGATGCTTGACAGTAGTTTCTCAGAATAGCTGCTAAAAAGGTTATTGATTAATAGGATTTTCTAGCCAATAGAAGTTAAACACACTTGTTTGCCTATATAATCTAATGTAAATCCAAATATAACAAACTTATTCATACACAAATTTCATTACCTGATTTAATCTTTCCAAGTTCTTCTAAACTCTCCTCCAGATTTATAGATCTTTCCAAGTTCTTCTAAATTCTCCTCCAGATTTATAGATGTATGATCTTTCTGTAACCAATCCTGAGCACAAATAATAGTTTCTAAGGCTAAGTCATGTAGTGAGGATGGAAGCTGAGACTTCTGGCCCCTTTTGTGGTTGGAGAAGTGCACTTGTTATGGTTGTTTGCTTTCTTCATAGTGGCATCTACCCTTTTACACTCAATTTCAGGCCATGCCCCTTTAATGTCGACGATCAATTACCCTTTTACATCTACCCTTTACACCAAATTTTGATGTTATTTTTCCCCTTTATTCACCGCCAATACATCTGCTTTAAGTTTGCTCTTTTCAATTTTTACTTAAACCCAAGGCCAAATCTTTTGCCATTTGTTGCAATTGTTTTATCACTATCTTTGAATAAAGGAAAATGCCCAATTCCAAATCTTACTTATTAACTCTGAGCACCATTATTTGTTAATTTATTTATTATGTTTTTTGAAAGTACCATTATTAGTTTCCTAATTTGGGTTAATGTTTATAATTTTTTTTTTGAGAAAAACATTAATTTAGGAGTTGGTAAAAACTAAGCAAGAGCGTAATAATAAGACTGAATCACCACCTTGATTTTTCTAGTTAACAACCCAGCAACTTTCAATTTTTCCTTATGGGCTGTTAAGTGTTAACTCTTACCTCCCCAACCCCCCACCCCTCAGCAAAGTCCTACCTTCTTCTTTTAATTCTTCTTGCAAAAGTGAAGAAAAGGTTCCCTTTAATTGTTAGCTACAGGGGCACGCTGCTTGTAGCACAATCTGGCTAAGAAGGGGTAAGAACAAGATCTCATTTTTTTCAATTTTCTCCGTCTATCAATTTTTTTAATTTAAAAATTGATAGTTGGGATTTCTTGATTTATGTTCTTAGTGGGTTGAGTTTGTTTTTTCGTTCTTGGATGATTTTTTTTTTGTCTGATAATAATCAATTATTGGGGAAGATGAAATAGAATATGTGATGGTTTTGTGGTTGTTGGTGTTGATAAGGTTGTAATCTTTGGATGTAATTGTACTTCATTCATTATTTCAGCTATTCTGTCTATTTTGAATTTTGGAATTCCTTTTTGTTTTTCTCTTTCGATTGGCTACTTTATGTGTTTTATGAACACGAGTTCAGATTCATATGTTTTTGTTACTTGCTGCTATTCATTCTTTAATGGTTTGGTATTTGATCATTTCTCATGAATATATAGTTTTTTTTTTTTTTCCCTCCTAAGAAGAGTTTCAACTGGAACTGTAATGTTGCTTGAGAAAGGATACTGCTTGATGACTTTATCCTGTGAAAGAAATGGAGATTAAAGTAAACATTGATATGATATGGTTATTGCTGCAATAGAAACTGCTTTCTGTATGATTCTGATTTAATCCATGAAAGAAGAGTTATAGTATAGGGTGCATTGCTTCAGCTAGATCCCATACTGTTTCAATATAATATTTGCAATTCAGTACCTTGTCAAAAGAATAGCCTTAACAATTTCGACATTTGATAATGTATTGTATATAAATAAGGAAGCCCTTTGTTTTTAATAACTAACTTAAGTTGGTTTTTTTATTTGTGGGTGACAACCTTTTTTTGTTGCTGAACTAGTTCTGGATTAGCTTAACTTTGTTTTAAATGTCTGTCATTGCTTCAAAATTTCTAGCTTAAGGTCTCCTTCTCTGATCTTCTTAATGATGGTTGTCAGTTGATTTTGTTACTGCTTCTGTTAGGTGCTGGTCTCATATGCACAATACAGAGAGCTTTCATAGCTCCAATAATCTTCTCAGTCTGGCGGCTGCAACGATATCAAACTTTTCTCGCACCTCTGTGGGGCCCATTGACGCAATACTGATTGTGCCCTTAATCTTTTCCATCATTTACAGGACCGCCCAACGCCCAAAACATCACCTCACCGGTGCCCTGCCTGTCCGAACAGAGTGGAGTGACCCGTAGCCTAAGCAACAAGCTGAAAACAATAAATAGATCAGATGGGTTGTCTGAGAAATTTAGCTTTACTGAAAGGGAGAACATTTTCAATATGGAAGTCTATGAATTCAACGAACAATTCGATCAAGAAACCGTTTTTATCTTATTTTTTCAGTAGTGATTTTCAGCACCATTTGAAACCTTCCCTGCTTCCCACTAAATCTTTTCAAATTAACTATGGCAGACGTTTTTGTTCCTGTGGCAATTCTCTTGTAGATGACAAATCTAAAGGCCCTTCAGCCATTGATTACCGATATCATATTTAAGCTGCATCTTTCTTTTCCTCCTCAAATTGTTCTTTTCTCCTTTTAAAATTTGGTACTTATGTCTCTCTATTATTGGGGTGGGAACAAGGAATTATGAATTGAAGAGTAAACATAATGATAAAACCACCGTTGTTTTTGTGATGAATTGAGCAGTCTATTTGTTACTGCCGGTGCTGGTCCAGTGAGGTTTCGGGTTTTGTACTTTTTTTTTTTTTTTTTTTTTTTTGTGTTAAGAGCTTTATTGTTTTTTTATATGCTGCTGCCATAATCAGTTTTCCTTGCCTGGTTATGTTGATTGATGATTCAGAGTTAGAGGACAGTTTTGACTCTGCCTTGTCTTCTCTCCCATTGCTGTTAGGGTAGTCTTGAAACCTGCTTGGGAGGTTAAGAATATATTTAATCAATATGTAGTCTCGTGCAAATTAATTATTATTATTATTATTATAAACAAATACTCTGAAATCATTTGGCAAAATGGAAAAATGATGTACTATTAATAAAAAGATATAATCATCACTTTTTAAAGAGTTTGAGTGGGGATTCCGTATTTTTCTACATTGTATGTGCCACCTGATTTTGAATCTATATTATTTCGTTGAGAGTATCAATGCTCTTATTGTTCAATTATAAGTTGAGGGTAGGTGTCAAAAGATTTGGAAGGAGGATGGATGAGAGAATTTCTGTAATGGAATCTAATTGGTATAAACTATAAACGATTCAGACGCTTATGGTAAGTAGTTATAGTAATGGTGTATTAGAAGAAAATAAGCCAGATTTAGTCTTTTTCTATTGAATATCATTATGATAATGTAATTTACAGACATTCTATTTGTCATAAGGATGAAAAATTTAGGTTGCATTTTTTCAAGTTGCTTCGTATCCTTTGAAGTTTTATTGGCTCCTTTCTCACATTTTGAATTTGTTGCTGAATGTGGAGGGCGAAGGGGAACAAGAATCAACTCATAATGTTGAAATGATGGCTGGTATTATTTGACTACTTGCTCTAAATTTTTTCAAAGGTACATGTAAGGTTCTGGTAAAGTAAGGTAATGGTTGTTCAGTTCACTTTTGCAGGAAGATGAATATCAGAAGCTGGCAAATTCAACAATCCATGACCTTTTAGAGAAGTTGGAGGTATATTTAGATGCATTTCTGTTGCTAGTTTAGGAATGCCCTCCTGAATCTTTGCTGTTCCTGAAAATTTTTGAGAGCTTAGAATGGAATTTCATTCTACTGTATATCTATTAATGACCTCATTTGCTGCTGCTTACAGTCATATGATATTTGTCATGTTTGAAACATTTTCTTTTATGCATTGCAGGAGTATGGTGACTCTGTAGATATTGATGGTTTTGACATAGACTATGGGGTGAAAACTATTTATGCTGGATTCCTGTTAGGATGGTTTGGTTTTTAATGATGCTCTACTCACTATAATATTATCTGATCTTACAGAATGAGGTTCTTACTGTGAAGCTTGGCGATTTGGGAACATATGTGATAAACAAGCAAACACCAAATAGACAAATTTGGATGTCATCTCCTGCCAGGTACTATCTCTAGTTCTCCATTCTGAGATAACCAATGAAGTTTTATGTAATACTAAATGAAATTAACCTACTGAGTTGAAATAAATGTTGTCAGGGCAACTATAAGGTTGTGGTGCCCCAAAACCCCCCACACCCCACCACTCTTCTTTCTGTCACGCATTGGCTATCCTCTTGCTCTAATCTGTTAATTTCGCATTCCTGGAAGTTTCAGTTCGTTTAAAGTACTTCATTGCCTAGCTTGTTGGTAAAGATATTAATAATTATGAAAACAAGAACTATGAATTAAATTATGAGCAAGAATTTATGTTTTTGATGATTAATTCCTGAAATATGACGCTTATATCTGAATGTTTAATGCTGAAACCATAATGTTAAATTGATTAAGTACTTAACACCTAAATGCTGAAATATATTTGCCGAACTTCTGAATCAGAATGCTTAATGACTCGATCTTGTTTGATAAATATGCTGATCTTAATGCTGAAATTTTGAAATTGTACTATTTTACCCTTACGTTGAATTTTTTGTATTTATATATGCAAAATATCAAATTTTATGATAAAATATAAATTATAATTAATAAAAAACATAAGGAAACAAAATAAGATAAAACACAAATAATAATAATAATAATGATTTCTTACAAATTATTAAAATTCTTAAAAATGAAAAAGAATTCCACTATTGTAGTCTAAAATAAATTAAAAATTTTACAATAAAACTCATATATAATTAATAAAATTAAACAAGTAATATAAACATATCGAAGGAAATGAGATTTATAAAAACATTTAAATGATATAACTTATTAAATAAATTTTTAACACCAAAATACAATAATAAAAATAAATCAAATTTTATCTGACAATATTATGATGAAAAAGTTTAAAATACGTGGTATACTAATAAAGAAAAAAATAAAATAATAATTTATTCAAAAATAAACGTTTATAGTTAATCAATATGAATAAAATAAAAGGGATGTTTTGGGAAATCAAATATAAATTATTTAAAGAATATTTACGCAGAGCATTAAGAGATAATCAATAAGCTGACTTTTTTCGCTTAAAATTTTCTAAAGGAAATAAGTAGTGTTTAAACGATTAAAATATTTGAATTTTTGTTATCAAACACATTAAAAGTCAATATCTCTTAGGGCCTGTTCTTTTTGAGCGTTTTGAAAACGATTTTGAAAACAAGTTTTGGAAAATAATTTTATAATGTAAAAAGTGTATTGAAAATGTAAAAAGTAGATGCTGAATAGTAAAAAGTTGTATTGAAAATGATGAAATATGATTAAAATATATTAAATTTATTGTTGAAACCAAAATTGTTTTCAAAACGAAACAAAAAGAACAGGCCCTTAATACAATATTTTTAAGCATTAAGTAGTGTTATCAAGCATGCCCTTATACGTAGGTATTTTAAACAGCTCGACAGTTCTTAGTCTATCCGTTCCTCTGTTCTCCCCCAGGGCTGGCTCATAGGGCTGGGCAGCCCGGGCAACCGTCCAGGGCCCAATGATTGTAGGGTCCCAATTATTTTATAAATGTAGTATAATGTTGTAGTGTTTTTGACTCATAAAAATTTATGTTAAGGCCCATATTTATATTTATTTGAAATGAGTTAATATAAATGTGTGCCTTTATTTTATTTATTTTAGTTCAAAGCCCACATTTAAGGCCCATATTTGCTTTTGTTTTTTAAAAACTTGATACAGGAGTGATTGTTTTTTTCTTTTATAAACACAAGGCCCAATTTTATTTTTGTTTGAAAATGGTTGTTGCAAGAGTGAAAATTTTTTTTTCTTTTGTTGTTGTAGTTGAAATCCTACGTTATAAAAAAAATTAATAGAAATTACTAAATTATCATATTATATTTTTTTATTTGGGCCCCTTTTATTTATTTCGCCCTAGGGCTTCCGAAGCTTAAGGACCGGCCCTATTCTCCCCCCTGACTCTTCTCCCCTTTGAACTTTGATTTCCTCTATTTTTTGGAGTTTGGACTCGTCACACCACAGAACTCTTTGCCATTTATTCCACAGTTCTTGTCTCGTGAATCCCATGTCTCTGAAGAACTGAAGTTCCTCTGAAGCTTATTATACAAACAATGACTAAATCTTTGTGGGCGAGGGGAGGGTTGGAATGACTTAGATCTATTTGGAAGGGGATCATTGAGCAACTATCGGCTTCAGGTTTGAGATAGATCTCTCCAGTTGGGGAAGACAACAAAAATAGTAAATCACATTCTCTTGAAAATAAGATAGAATCCATGGCCAAGCTGTAAAGCTTTGGAAATTATTGCTAGTCTTTCAGATCGGACTAACCTTCATTCATAAAGGAAAATGTTTCTGGAGTTCTGTTTATTTGTCTTCATAAACTTTTAGCGTTCATATCCATTTTCATTGGAGAATCCTTATTGATCCCGAAAGCTTTTCGATATGTAATTGAACTCCATCAGTGGCACAACATGTGTGTGGAGAAGTTTCATTGATATTTAACTTGCTTGTGCAATGGACCTTCAAGATTTGATTGGGATCATAATGCTCATGCTTGGATTTATCGACGAACAAATATAGACTTATTGGATATGTTAGAAGGGGAACTAGAACAACTTTGTGGTCAACCTGTAAAGCTTTCTTGAAATGTTTCCGCAGTTAGATTTGGCTACTTCCTGGCATTCTCATGCACATGTGATTTGAATATAGTCCTTGATGATAGCATTATAAATTATCAGAACTTGGGTGAGGATTATTTGATGTGAGCGGACTCATTTTCTGATACTCACACATACATGCGTTGTTCTGATACTCACACATACATGCGTTGGATAGCAATGTTGTGTATCAAAATTGTACCATAATTCAAATCGGCCGAGTATAATGATCAACTGGTTAGATTGGGTGAAATAACTGAATCACTCCATTATAATATACTGTGGGAATCTCACCTCATATAAGAACAACTATGTATAAATTTGTAATCTAAGAGTTTCACCTTATATCATGTGGAAGAAAATGAGTAATAATACTTCTAACTATAAATTCATAACATAGTTCAATATCCATTCATTAGCTTAACAAACATTTGTTATCATCACATTATCAGTTAGTGAGCAAATGATACATCAATAACTATGAGAATGTGCTATGAATTTATAACTGTAAGTCTACTATTTTTTGGGTAAATGTATATCTAGGTTTGTCAAAAAAGTAATGATAGACATTTCACAATTTTAGTATAGCAACTCATGTGATATGCATGCATTGGTTATATTTTTATGAAATAATTGTTAAGATCACATAATACACAAATAAATGTATGCTATATGAGTTGTTATACAAAAGTTGTGATGAAAATTTGAAATGTCTATCATTACTACTGTAAAAAGTACCCTTTTTTTTTTTGTTTTTTTTGAAGTTTTGTGAAATTACAGTCACTCCCTTTAATCGAATAATGCTATAATAATTACCCCCTTCCCTCTAGTTTGATAAAATTACAAAAAAACTGTACACAAAATTCAAGTCCTTTTGTTACTTGGCGAAAAAATTGAAAAGGAATATCCTGTTAGATTGTCTCTAACGATTCGACATGTGAGCTTTCGCTCTTAAAATAGATACGTGTGTTTTCTTCACTATTGGCGATATTTTTTTCTCTCAGGCAATACTTTTATTTTTGAAGGGGCGATATATCAACAGTTAAACTTAATACATTAGAGACAATACTCGATGTTTTGTAGAGTAATGATACACAACTCAACTAATCTTCAAAATTTTCATATAACAAGTGAGGCGTCATGTATTAATTAGTTACACTTTAATGAAATAATTATTAGTACTACATTATTGACCATTGAATGTATGACACCTCATTTGCTATGTGAAAGTTGTGAAGATTAATTGAATTATGTATCATTATTTATTTTTGTATTTTTAGATATAGGTAATACATGAACAACAAAAGTTAATACATCATATGTTATAATTGATATGTGATACATAAAAATTATGTACGTGTGCAACATTTAATAACATATACGTGATACTTTTGATAATAAACTTAATATTCGTGTCTTTAAAAAATATATTGCATGTATCTTACAATAAATAAAAGTGTGTCAGACTGTTCGACATATTAAACATAAGTTTTTGTCAAAATTTAAACATTTAGGGGGTATTAGTAGTTTCCACAAATTTCGAGGGAGAAACAATAATAAGATTTGGAGAATGCCATGTTAAATGCATTGTTAATTCGAGCCATAAAGTGTGCGAAAAATCAAGACGATTCACTTGCAGAAAAGAGGAATTTTTTCCATTAAAAATGCTTTTTTAATAATAAATTCCCAAAATAGGGATAATCTTCCTCCAATTCCCGAATTCGAGAAAGCGAAGTTGTGAACTTCGCTTTCTGTGGAGAGGCAGAAATCGAAGTTCAGAACTTCGCTTTCTGTAGGAAAGGCAAATTTTGCCTGAAAGCGAAGTTCTGAACTTCGCTTTCAGGCAAACCTCTGAAATCGAAGTTAGCAACTTCGATTTGTTTGGGAAACCTGCGAAGCCGAAATTTTCCAAGGAAAGCGAAGTCAGGCTTTGGAATGTGGAGGAGGAACTGAAGTCGAAGCTAGGAACTTCGATTTCCGGCATTCCAAAGAAAGCGAAGTTCTGAATTTCGCTTTCAGGCAAAATTTGCGTTTGTACAGAAAGCGAAGTTCGGAACTTCGCTTTCAGGCAAAATATTGCCTGTCTAAAAAAAGCGAAGTTCCGAACTTCGCTTTCACTCAAAATACGGCTTTCCAAAGAAAGTGAAGTTCAGAACTTCGCTTTCAATGGAAAGGCATTATTTTGCCTGAAAACGAAGTTCAGAACGTCGCTTTTTTTGGAAAGGCAATATTTTGCCTGAAAGCGAAGTTCTGAACTTCGCTTTCTTTGGAAATCCTTATTTTCAGTGAACTTCGTTTTCTTTCGAAAGTCAATATTTTGCCTGAAATCGAAGTTCTGAACTTCGCTTTCAGGCAAAATATTGCCTTTCCAAAGAAAGCGAAGTTCTGAACTTCGATTTCAGTAAAGCAGAAATCCAAACTTAATAGACATAAGCCCATCTTTTATCTTTTAGTTTCTTTGACATAAGCCCATCTTTTATCTTTTAGTTTCTTGATGTTGCCCACATTTTACAGTAGCCATTGCAGTGAAACTAGCCAAAAACAGACACAGCGACACCATCTATTGGCAGCGAGAACGCCGGCCAACGAACTAGGCGAAGTCAACTCCCGACCGGCCACCGAACCGTCAACTCCAGACGTCAACAAACACAGCCATTGCCCACATTTTACAGCAGCCATTGCCGTGAGCCCTCAAGTTGCTGTCCACAAAATCAGAGGTTAGGGGTTCTTTATTTTTGTTGTAAGCTTACTGGTAAAGCTGAATTTGAAAATGAGAATTGCAATGTTGCAAACTGTTAGCTAGAATGTAGGGTATACTTTTCGGTGTCTGTAGATGCAAATTGTGGCCAATTGAAATAGTAAGTTTTGCACAACCAGCTGAATTCCAGAGTCGGTTTCTGAATTTGCCAACTACTGAGGGTTAGTCTAGTTGGGGAAAATCCTGTATTACCTACTCAAGTGTTAAACTTTAGTTTATGAGTTTTGTGATATTTCACTCTCTAATCTCCATAATCTAAAGCTTCATTGCGTAATCGGATGATACCATATTATGTGTCTTTTGAATATCCAAATTAACTGAAGCCCTGGAGAAGTTTCCTTATTCAGAAACATGTAACCTCTACAATTTGGAACTTTAGGTTTTTCAAACAACTGTTGTTGGCCTGGGGCAGTCTACCTGTGTTGGTATTGGTGGTGATCCTTTCAATGGCACAAATTTTGTTGATTGGTTAGAGAAATTTGTTTCTGATCCACAGACAGAAGGTAAAATTTCTTCTGGCACAAATTAGATGTTTTTTGACTGTTTAACATTGATATTTGCATGGTAGGGCTTCTTATGTTTGTTTTTGTAATTCATTCATTACATGGGTGCAAATTGCGAAGTCAAGGGAATGGAACAAAATTGAGTCATTGAGTGGACTCTGATTATGTGGTGTTTAAAGGAAGAATTTCTGAAAAACAAAATAGTGTTTGTTTTAGAGAATTGATTTTGGCTCACACTGACATCAGTTAATAGATGACTTATTCAATTTGGATCGTGGTTGCTCCTATTTTACAAAAATCTATTTTCTGTTTATTGGATGTCTAAATTTGTTAAACAGAAAGGAAACACTTTTTTCCTGAGGAAAAATACATTGAGATATCAAATTTATTAAACAACAAATGTCTTAATTAAGGTAGTTAGCTGATTTCATTTTCTTACGATAAATGTGGTGTAGGTAATTTCTCTGAAAAATTGTTCTTATGGAGTACCTCTTAAATTAGTCCTAGGTGTCTAGTTATTTTTCAATGGTAGGTTCATACATTTTATGTAGATAGAGAGTGCTCTTGATGAGACTTTCGCGCTCTTTTTCTTCCTGTATTTACATGTACTGTTGTTAGAATTTCTTGATAGTTTAAATGCTAAAGTATTGCTCTAAAGAGCGCAGACATATAATTGAGTATTGGAAGCACTGTTTATATGAACCTCAATGATTCAGTATTAGCAAATGCTTTCATGGGACTGATTGAACTAATAGACATCATTAGTTGGACTTAAAAATGAGTGGTATTTATGGAAACAGCTGCTATGCTTGCTTTAGGTTTTTGGCCCAATGTACCAATTACATTTGTTTGTGTAAGAGAAAATCTAGTATGCTAAAATGTTGTTATGTTCACTTGAGCACCACAGTCAAATGTGTTCGAGGCAATATATATATTATCTTCTATGCAGTGCAGATACAGTGTGTCTTGCCAAGTTTCTGTCGTTTTATTTTAGTACTTATAGTTTGCAGAAAAAAGTTAAGGTGGTATAAGCTGCTAATCATATTGGCATGCTATCAATATGGTAATGAGTGCATTTTATGTTTCAGGTATTGTGCTTATTGGAGAAATTGGTGGTACAGCAGAAGAGGATGCTGCAGCCTTCATAAAGGTGACTTTACTATTCATTTCTTAGCTTTACTTGACATATAGAGACTGACAAAGGATTACAAACAAAAAAACAGAAGGAAAGTAACTTAACGTAAACGTAACTAAAACATTTGAATTTGAACAGTGAGCTTACATTCCCAGAAAAAGAATTTCCACCTTCTCAATTATTAGAGATTGATTTCCATTATCTTGTGATGACACTTCCCACTACCGATGATAAGTGCAGGGAAGGTGAGTGTGAGGTACCTTATCATTGTAAATTTCTCAAAGAGGGAAGGGAAGGGACACCGCAAAATGGACATCAAAAATCAGGATGATGATTTGATCCTATTCACACTTGACACTCTTGGTTTGGTTGTAGGCAGTGGGGGCATACTTCATTTCAAACAAACTCCACTTTTTTTTTTTTTTTTTTTTTTTCAGCCCAAATTCAATGTTTCTTCATCTCCCACTGTCCACTCCAACAACAATCCATTACCATATGTCAACCCATACACTTGTATCCATATCGAATTTAGCTGTTGCCACAACTACTATTGAAAACCATTAGTTTAGCAATTGAAATATCATATATCTTGAAGCTGCTGAAGACTACCTCTACTTATGTCCCAACTTTAGCCCTCTTCTTATGTCAATGCATTTCTTCTTCAAGTCAAAAACAACACATGTCATTTGCCACTGCAACTCTGGAACTGGAACTGGATGGCATCCCAACCTCTACCATATTTGCTGCAACTCATGTGCTGGATCAACCTTTACCTTTACATTTACCTATACCTTTACCTTTCTTTCAATCAATTGCCTATCAATTATCACCCACATATACCTTGCCATTACCTGAATCATCACATTCCATTCGCTTTTCTTGTCGCCACTCAATTCTTGTTAGCAACTCTTTCAATATGCATGATCATGTTACACCAAATGATCTAAAACCGCTTTTCACTCCTGCATTTCCATTTCCTACCTCCTTCAACATGTGAACACATTACACAGGATAGAAATGACACAAACTGCATGTCCCCATTGGACACAATAACAGCTTTGTTCATAATTGTGACACCGCTTACTATTTCTTGAAACAAACACCACCTAATTTGTGTGGGATGCCAATTTAGTGTAGTACACCCTGGCTTTGATGACACCATGTTCAGCTCATGATACAAATTATAAGTAGTATTGCTTATATATTCAAACTTTCTTTCGCACCTGCTAGTGGTTTTCTCCTATCAATTGAGTATAGTCATTCTTTTACTGCTTGAACCAGTTGATATTGGTATCCTGCTGCTACAGGCACGTGACTTGCATCCTGATTGTCTACAAAATAGGTCCTTCACCCAGTGAAAACTATAACTTAAAGTAAATTTTATATGAGTAAAAATTGCCACAGAAGTCAAGTACTGTACACAGTATAAGTAACTTCAAATATGTAAGCGCAGTGGTATGCATGGCAAGATATTTTAGCCATCTAATTCCTATAGTGATGAGGTCTAGTGTCTTAGATGATGATTGCAAATGTTCAATGAACAATAGAAAACCAAAACAGAATGAATAAATGAGCAATTTTTTATGAAGAATAAAAATTCAATATCTAAAGTTACTAGTTTGCTCCAGTGGAGCTTCAATTTGTCAGCACATGCAGTAGTTACTGAATTGAATGACAATGCGCGGGTTGCGCCGGCAGTGGTTGAACTGTTGGATAGAATGAACTGTATACTTGCACATATAGCAACCCTTGAGTTTCAAACTAACATATTTGCTCAGAGGGCTTGGAGTCATTTTTATCATAATAATTGTTACATTTCTAACCCAAATTGTGTTAAACAGGTTCAGTTTAAGTAAAGTCATATTCTGATGTTTAATTCTTTCAGTCAGATTTTCTACTGGGCTCAAAAACTGTACATAGGATTTGTTAGTTGCTTCTTTTTTCTGTTTATTTTCCCCTCAGTTTTCTCTGTGTATATGGAGTAAGGAACTACGGTAAGCATGTTTTCTCTGTGAATTTCTTATAATTTCGCTACTTTTTTTTGTGGCAGAGCACCCAGGTTTATGTTTTTTTAAGGCGTTTGGTGATTGCCGCTTCGTACGCATTACTATTCAAGGTGAACCATCTTCTTCTCTAAATTCACCGTTTACGTTATAATGTGCACGTGAATAATTTCAGTGTGTTTGTATAATTGCAAATACCGGGCTACTTTAGTAATCGCTCTTCTTCGTTGTTGAAAATATGTGATTTTAGGGCAATCATTCGTCTTATTTTTAATTTTTTCTGTCCTTTGATGTGTTAAGCATTTGATGTCATATCATAATTTTAATGGGTAGTTTGCCTTAATCCACAAAATTAGGTATTATATATCATTTCAAATGGTGAAGATAACATAGGGTTACATGATCGTACAGTTGTAGAGTAGCAATATGTCTGCGAGTTCTGTGAAGCTCGCCCTATATTGGGATGGATGCATAGAGGAGGGTCCAGCGGGTTCAAAATATAGCTGCCCAGCGAAACGATATATATCTGTTGCTGAGAATATTAGCTTCCTTGAGTTACTTCAACTGTTCCACAAAATTACCCGAACAGTCCCTTCACAATATAAGTTACGGGTGTTTTGTAGATATCCTATGAGTAACTTCCAACAGGGGACAATTTGGGAACATCTCCCGGTAGATGATGATGAAACTTTGAAGGATATGCTCCTGATCCCGAAGCATTTCTCATTCGCTGGGGCTGTACAACTCTTTCTAGTTAAAGAAGAGGTTGCGGAACAAATCCAACCTTTAGCTGGTCCTCCCTTTAATGTACAAGCATCCTCGGGCTTGTCGTTTACAGAACTACTTCATTGTGGATCTGGAACTCCAGATATCTCTGGTACTTGGAGCCAGTATGGAGCCGTGTTGGCAAATGAGTTTATTTGGCCAGAAAATAGAAGTGCGCAAGTAGGGCCTTCATCTAATCCTTCGGCTCACTTGGTAGAAGGCATGCCATCAAGGATTTCACCATTTGGGGAGGATGTTAGCACTCCTACTTTGATATGTCCTAAGCCTGTACATGTTAATATTGATCTGGTAGACACAAGTTTGGTGGATAACAATGTAACAAATACGGTGTACATGGGTGGTGGAGCTATAGTTCACGCTGGCCAAACTGCCCTTGGAGATGATAATGACAGTGCAGAAGAGTTTGATGGTGGACACGGCCCAGATAATATCTTCACAGAGAATAATGAGGGCAAAGATGATTATAATCGCGAAGAACAGTTTGAATCTAGCCACGATTCAGATGATAGCCTCGCATTTGAAACACATTCTGCGCCGGAAATTATGCCGCAGGAGGATGAAGGCACTAGCATTGCATTCTTTCATGACATAGGTGATGAAAAATATCATATGGCTGATATGTTTGAGGCTAGTGGGCGACCTGTTTGGGATGATGACCTTACGTCAGATCTTGCAAAGGGCATGGTATTTGCCAGCAAACAACAGTTACAACATGCAGTCAAAATGTGGTCTGTTCATTCACATAGGTACTTCAAAGTACATGAGTCCAATGCGTCAACGTGGTTTGTTCGTTGTATCTATTATAAGGACAACCATTGCAACTGGCGTCTGCGGGGGTCGCATGTGAAAAATCATGGTTATTGGGAGATTACCACACAGTTAGTTGGCCACACATGTACCCCTGATAATTTAGGAGATAATCATCCTAATGTTGATTGCAATATGGTGGGTCGGTTGGTAAGGGACCATGTGCAGGCAAATGTCTCTTACAAGCCATGTGATGTGAGGACTGATGTGCACAGATTAGGTGTTGACATATCATATAAGAAATCATGGCTGGGTAAACAAAAGGCGATGAAGATGGTGTATAGAGATTGGGATGAATCGTACAAGGAACTTCCAAACTTTTTATTGGCTTTGCAACAAAGTAACCCAGGGACTGTTGTGGAGTGGAGACACGCCGAAGGTGGCAATGCAGGGTATAAGAATTTCCACTCAGTATTCTGGGCTTTCAAAGCTAGCATAGATGGGTTCGCCCACTGTCGCCCGGTGATCACTATTGATGGGACGCATATGCTTGAAAAATATAAGGAGAAACTTCTGATTGCTGTTGGAATTGATGCTGCAGAACATATATTCCCATTGGCATTCGCATTGACAGATGAGGAAAGTTTGGCAAATTGGTTCTGGTTTTTGGACAATTTGATCAGACACGTCATCGCTGGTCGACGAGGCATTAGTGTAATATCTGATCGACACAAGGGTATATTACATGCGGTGAATAACAATCCCCAGTTACAACCTCCTTTTGTTTATCATCGGTTTTGTTCCCGTCACGTTGAGGCTAACTTCAGTAAGGAATTCAAGAATCCTGTTTTGAATGATCTTATGTACAAGGCTGCTCGATCGCATCAGGTTCGCAAATTTAATACAACTATGGATCAGATTCACCAGCTAAATGAGAGAGCATACAACTGGTTAGTTGGCATACCGATGCATAAGTGGACGCTTAGTCATGATGGCGGTTTTTGATATGGTATTATGACAACAAATCATAGTGAGTCATTAAACGGAGTACTGAAGGGAGCTAGAGAATTACCGGTTACATCTTGTGTCCGCTTCACTTTCTTCCGACTAGTTCATTATTTTGATAAATACCGCAAGGAGGCCAAAAAATATATGACGGAGAACGATCCCTGGCCTAGCAAAGTGGTGAACCGGTTCCTACGGAATCATGCCAAATCAAACTACCATAACGTAACTGCTTTTCATGGGGATAATGGGTTGTACCAGGTAGTGACTGGGGTACATGGGAGCAAGGGTAACAATGTGCACACTGTTAATCTTCAAGAAAAAACATGTACATGTGGGAAATATCAGATTTATAAAATTCCATGTTCACATGTAATAAAAGTTTGTGCAAAAATGGGACGCGATCCCATATCTTTGGTTGATGGAGTGTATGGATCTAAGATGATGGAGGCGACTTATGCATACCAGTTCACGCCTCTTATGCACAGAGATTATTGGCCATCCTCGCCGTTTGAGTTGTTTCCAAATGGGTCTCGTCGACGTATTCAGCGTGGGAGACGTTGTTCGTTGAGAATTACAAATGAGATGGATGCTCCAAGGATGAGACAATGCAAGGCATGTGGCCGACATGGGCACAATAAAAAATCGTGTCCAAATATTGCACAACTACGCGCTAGGGCTAAAGCACACACTTGAGGATGTGCTGAAAATTTGTAGTTGTATAAAAGCAATTGTTTCTTTTATGTTTTAACTCTCTACTGTATCAATTAACTATGACTTCGTCAATTGCTTATCATTGACTTTATGTGGTTTAGCGTGGCTGTGAAACTCTTTTCTGCCATCACGTAAATTAAAAAATGTTTGCTCTGGCTCACTTTTGCTCTGCAGTTGTATAAATCTATATGTATTTCAGTTCTCTGAATTGATAGTCATATCTAACTACTTACATTATTGTCTTCTCACTGAATTTAATTTCTTTTACTGCTAGGCGTCTCATTGACTTCGGTAGTGCTGTAGATGAGTTCACCCTGAAACATTCCTTCCGCTTGCCGCGATCTTCTAGGTAATCTCAGCAACCTTCTCTGTTATTTAACTTCCTTTTTCGCATGCGGTTGAATTTATCCTCTGTATTATCCTCATCCTCATGCTAGTTTTGTGTTCTGATCTCTTTGTCAATTTTGTTGAAATGTTATCAGAAGAGTTTCGGATGATATGCTTTCGGTGTAATTGAAATAATGAATTCTTATAGCTGGATGCTTTGTTACTTAGATCTAATATTCATTCTGTGCAATTTCTGATTTCCCATTGTTATAATTGAAATTTCTGTTCTTTTATCCAGTTTGGTATTTGGCCATTTGTTGTTTTAACTGAGCGTGGAAAAAGGCATCCGTGCGTGATTCAGTTATTTTTATTTCCAATTGTTGTATATATAGTCTGCGGTGTAGAGATTTGGGTCATGTTTTCGCCAAAAGAAACAACTGGTGATCCGAATTTTAAAGGAAAAAATGGAGCTTCAGTTTGACAATTCTTTTTTTCTCTTCTTTTTTATCTCTCGGGTAGAGAAAACCATCTTTCAATCATGCGCCTGTTTTTTCTAGAGGGTTTTGTTAGCTATTATGATTTGTCGTTGTGCTAACTTTTCTTCACTCTGTCTATTTCCTCAAACTAATTTGCGGCTGGTTTGCATAAGTTTGTTGTTTGTTCATTGAGTTTAAAATCCATGTTTATCCTTTGTTGGGAAATGGTTTAATATCTGCAAAGCATGATAAGTTTGTAATGAGCTGGAAATGACAGTTTAGTGAAAGAAGTAGGACCTCAAAGTGTGGATCAACCAGTAAGGAATACGTGGATGTAATTTGTGGCTTGATTGAGATGATCTTCTTAGATGTGAGTGCATGTAATAGACCTATATGGAAGCCCTGCATAGAGTCCTGGTCTTGGTAAATCCTACCCATGTGACTTTGGCGCTCCTGATTTCTAGAGATTCAAAGGGACAGAAACATAAATCGTAGTTAATTCAAACCATGTTTCATTATGTTATGTCATTTTTGAAGTGTGTGACTAGTGTGGTCGCTAGTTGCTTTTTTGGGAGTACATTCAAAGGAAAATTTCGTTATGGATTGATGCATTTTGTGTGTCCTTCTCTGTTTTGTGTGGCTGACGGAAGAAAAAATACAGGGCCAAAAACATGTAGATCTTCTTGTAGTTGTAGTTCTTGTTCAATCACTTAAGTGGTAATAGTTATCACTACACTGACAGTGACAGGGACCTTATCAACTCTGAAATAAAATTCAGAATTCTATAGTCTAGATTTACTAATAAATCCTTCAAATAGAAAAGAAAATAAAAATAATATTATTCTCTGTAATCGTCGTCTGTTTCCGACTTCCTCAGGTTCTTCCCCATCAACCCCTAACTTCCATTTTCGCCTGCGGTTGAATTTATTCTCTGTAATTTTTTGTTGAAATGTTATCTTTTGGTTTCGGATGATATGCTTTCGGTGTAATTGAAATTATGAATTCTTATAGCTAGATGAGTTGTTACTTAAATCCTTCCTTCTGTTTGGGCTCTGAGTTCCCATTGTTACAATTGACATTTCGGTTCTTTTGTCCAGCTTGGGATTTGGCCATTTTATGTTTTAACTTAGCGTTGAAAATGGCATCCGTGCGTGATTCATTTATTTTTATTTCCAATTGATTTATATATAGTCTGTGGTGTAGAGATTAGGGTCATGTTTTCGCCAAAAGAAAGAACTGCTGCTCCAAATTTTAAAGGAAAAATATGGAGTTTCAGTTTGTTTTTTTTTTCCTCTTCTTTGTTTATCTCTCGGGTAGAGAAAACCATCTTTCAATCATGCGCCTGTTTTCTATAAAGGGTTTTGTTAGCTCTAATGATTTGGCTTTGTGCTAACTATTCTTCACTCTGTCTATTTCCTCAAACTAATTTGCGGCTGGTTTGCCTACGTTTGCTGATTGTCCCTTGAGTTTAAAATCTATGTTTATACGTAAATTTGTTTGTTATTTAATATGTATTACAGCCGTGCCTGGTCGTCTGCAATATTTTTAAAATTGCACCCGTGGTTCATTTTGCTTTCTTCAGCAACAGACCTTAAAAAACTGGAAATAAAGATCCCTTACCTGCATGATAAACCCTTTTTTTTTGATGATTTCGTGCCAGTGGCGTGAGAGAGGAATCAGTCTTCACATAGACCTACTGTCCTGCATATTCTATGCCTCCTTCTCAGCCTTTGATGTGCAGCAACATAAGCAATACTAAATCTGGACTTTTTCATCACAAGAATTAGTTCCTCAAGTCTTCCAACAAAGTGTACCCCAATCAATACTCTCTTGCATCAACCAAGTTCACATGATTACTGAAAAATTCATTAGAACACTCTGTAATCAATCCCTCACCCTTCCCGACACATTTCTGATAACAAATCCCTTCTGATATAATGTGCGGCCATTTCCCTACATTACTGTGATCAAGAAAACCTTGGATACTGTTTCTTCTCAATGACTCAAAAACGGAATTCCCAGTTTGTTCCTAAAAAAATGCATGCATCAGTAAAATTTGTACTCTCCTAATCTTCTCAGTATCAATCCGCCTCATTTTCAATTGCATAGAATGAACTTCCCTTATCAGATCTGCTCTCCCCCGCATCATATCTCTTTTAGCATTAATACTAACATCAATACGAATCAGCCCAAAGTTCTTCATGCAGTTTCCATGAACACCAAACTCAGAAATTGTTCATTTGAGACATTCCAAATAATAACCACCAAACTTAGTGTTGGAATTTTCGTTCCTCCTTTAAATTCAGTAAACCATTCCAAATATGCCTTTGGAGCCTTTCTAATATACTCACCCACTTCAACTATCCCCAAAATTAGCACAAGAAATGACAACAACGCTTCTTGCCAATCTCCTTTGAAATTTTCATCAACAAACAGTGAACTAAAAATCAGCTCAGCTACACACAATTCAGTTCCCATGTCAGCAATCATACCAAGCTCCATATGAAGTTCAAGTAAATTAACTTCAGCCAGCCTAACAACAGTCACCATACAACTTCCAGTTATTATCAAAATCAGAATTAACAATTGCAGAACCCCACACAGTGCTCCTTTCCACGTTGTAAATGGCAAAGATAAAGAGAAGAATACCCCAGACATCTTTTGGAAAAGCATGCCACATATTAGAGAATACAATCCAAAAAGTGTCACTGTTTTTTTTCTGCACACTTTGCGTTATACCAATTACCAATTACGGACCAACTATTTTTTTACTCATATAAAAATAACACACGAAGTTTCCCCCTCGATCTTCAGAATACCTCCTCTATGGACAGTACCTCCTTTACAACAAATCCCCCTTTGCATCCGAGAATGGTAGGTTCCAATCACCTTATTAGTTCCTTTACCAAACTTCATCTCACAATTCGTAAAACTTTCAAGTAAGGGGTAGCTTCGTAAACCATCAGTGCGCAAACACAAAAAATTCTATTAGCAACCTATACTGTTTTTAAAATTCCATCCCAATTCTCAACATCAGATGAATTATCAGAGCAGACCAACAACTCAAAAATTTTCTCAGTTAACGTGACACATCCCTTACTGTCATCTTCCAGAAGGTATACCAAAGTTCCTCCTTTAAAACTGGTTACCACACTTGCCCAATGTTTAAGGATTGTCACCCCTTCTAGAAAATGCGGAATCCTAATTGCATGCAGACCATTAGCGAACCACCAAACAGTACTTTTCCTCATGCGCAGCAAACCATAATTGTCTAATTCAGAATTCAAAACATCTATAAATTTTTGTAGGTTGCTGGAATTGAATCTGTATGTGGTAGAAATAATGTGCTGAAGTCTACCCTTCATTTTCACTGTATATTAACTACTTGCTGGAATTTCTGGTACAGTGTGTATTAATTGGGTCGGACTGTTTTGCCTATTTCTAAATGCTGTGACTGCTGGATTTTGGCTATGAGTGCTGGAATTTATTTTGGATGCAACACTTGGGAGTTTGTCATTTATTCTATTCCAGCAGCCATGACTGATTGTCCATATCAAAAAGTAACATACCGCGTAGGCTGATCTGGCTTCACCGTCTTAATTATCATTTATATTTCATTTCCAAACTGTATGTGCTTTAGCTTGTAACGTATCTAAATGATTTATTTTATGAATGTTGTGTTTCTTAAATGACAGGGTGTAATCATTGTGAACATGTGATCTATTTAATTAATCATGCTTACTACATTTGTTGCTTTCTACATGATTTTTACTTTAGGGGTTCAAATGGAGGAAGGTCGTTTATGCCCTGGACCTCAAGATCCATCTGTGTTGAATCTACAGCATAATCATCAATCTGAGCTGGTTTGGCAGGATGCGGATGTCCCTGTTCTAGACATAAAACGCTGTGATCATTATTTATGGGAGGGTTATCCATTTGATCCACATGTTGAAGCATTGCTACGGGAAGTTGGCTTTTATGGTGTTTACGTTGCCAGTAAAATAAAACTGGATTGGCATTTGATAACGTCACTTATAGAGCGGTGGAGACAAGAGACACATACTTTCCACCTTCCAGTTGGCGAGGCAACCGTTACATTGCAAGATATCACCGTTATTTGGGGCTTGCCAATACATGGGTTTCCAGTTATTGCCGATGAAGAGGTCCGCTCAATTTTGGAATGGCAGAATATGGCTATTGAGTTGTTGGGGTATGCGCCTGACCCCGACGATTTTGATGGTGATCGTTTGGTACTGAAGAGCATAGCAAGACATTTAGATCTTCACCCACTGGCACCAAGTTCTACAGTTACTGAGGTGCATCAGCATACTAGATGCCGTTTAATGGAGTTTATCAGTTTCATTTGTCCTGACAAGTCTGGGACAAAGTGCAAATTAATGTACTTGCCACTGCTGGAGAATGTACAAGAGATAGGAAATTACAGTTGGGGCAGTGCGGTGCTTGCATCATTATATCGAGGAATGTGTAGAGCAGTGAAGAAGGGCACAGCCAGTGTTTGTGGGCCACTAGTACTGCTGCAGATTTGGGCTTGGGAAAGAATTCCAAAACTTCGACCAACAATTTTTAATGAATATATTTCTTAGAATGATCCACATATGGCAGCTGGTCCACGTGGCTGCAAGTAAGCCATCTAGTACTTCAATTTTTTCATTTTGAATTTTCCAATTTAGTTTCGGAGATGGATGATACAATTACGTTTTCCGATTTGAGAGATGATGCCTTTTTTCTTTTTTTATAGATGGATGATGCCTTTAAGCTTCCCAAATGTCAGCACACACGTTTTGCGTATTTATCGGAGCCAGTTAGACTATCTTTTGGAGGGAGATGTAAGTATTACTTTGACATAATCATGACACATATGTGACATTTGTTTTACTGAAAACACCTTGTTCGCAGTTCATTTGGCAACCTTATCATGAAGATGAGTTGACTGAACTCCCAGCATGCTGTTTGAGTGGACGGGAAATTTGGAATGCGACTGTTCCGTTGATCAACTTTGATGTTATAGAGTTGCATGCTCCAGACCGAGTCATGCGGCAGTTTGGGTTGTACCAATCCATGCCACAAGATATTGACACAGGTTCTACACTTCACCCTACTGACCGTAGAGGGCGTGCCGGAGAAAAATGGGCTCAAAAATATTACACTTTCATAGAGTGGTGGCAAGAGGCAGAAGAGTGCATCTGTAAGGCTGTTACTGATAGTACACTAATACCCTATCACTCTCCGTACATGCAATGGTATTTTAGAATAACTCGATTATTAAAGGCAATCCATCCCACCGTCTAAACCAAGGTATGCAACCGTTTGGAGCGCTTGTTGAATATTGGGTAAGTTCACTTGGCAACTTGTTTCGCATTTACAATTTTGTTTATTTTAATATTTCATATAATGTCTTCTTTTTCTCATATATATAGGGTCAATGTTTAACTCAACTTCATGGGTCATTGGATGAGGTTTTGGAAAATCTCCACATGGATGACTATCTGATTGAATCCAAGCTTCTTAATATGCGCAATATGTGTAGTCGCGCACTCGATTTAGCTGGAGAGACTCGGCGGCTACAAAATACTTATGGTCGAGTAACAACCTCACGACCTACGCAAGGGGAAACATCCTCCTCGCGGTCTGCGCAGGGTCGAGCCTACACGTCCACACATGGCCATGGCGTGCCATCCACATCAGCCCACAATCAAGAAGGAGATCAATATGTCTCGGACAATAATGATACGTATTTTTCCGGATACACAGTCCAACAAGGTGCAGATCTTTCACATTGTCGAGCATCCACCACACACTCAATGCATGCTGAGGGCTACACGCGTACCGAATCTGAGTCGTTGGGCCAGTCACTAGTTCGTGGAGAACAAACCCCACAACAACATACCTTTCAGGCTTTTGACAGACACAACAGCTCAAATAGCACGCATTTGCCGACAATTGTGTATAAGCGTCGTACGGCGGCCGCTTACAATGAGGATGACCCACGTCGCCTCTCTTTCCATGTCGAACCTCAACCAAATGCTCAAAAACCCAAGAGGAAACAACCCAGTAGGATGAGAAATCCTCCCCCTTGTGGTACAGGAGGTTGCCTTTGAAAGTATTATTGGGCTGATAAATGTTCAGTGTTAGTTTCTTGATGGATACTTCACTGTTTTTCCTTAGTGGTTTGAATTGAATATGTTTTTTAGATCCTTGTCAGTGATTTGGGATAGTTTAGTGTTGTGCTGTTTTCCTGTGATTGATTATGTTAATGGTTGTGGTTTGCTGTGAATTGTTAACAAGGAGTTTGGTCCAGTTACAGGGAAAACTCTGTCCGTTTTTTCATTAAATTTGTACTATGTCACACTATAGTGCAACAATTAAAAATCATAGTATACTCTGTCTCCATTATAAACCAAAAATGAATTCGTGATAGATTTTTGTTTTTTATATTCTTGGAATAAATTCATTAAGGAATACAAGGGAAAAAGAAATTTCAACGATTCCATTTCTACACTTCTCCGAAGCCGCCGGGCCATTTTATACAAACTTGCCATACGGCAATTTTTTTTTTAACCCCAAACAATTTGAAGTTCGCAACTTCTCATTCTTTGAAAATTTCATCTAATTTGGACCCCTCGTTTTCTTTTGTTTATCAAAGAAAGCGAAGTTCTCAAATTCGCTTTTGGGGTCATTTTCTATTATAGAATACACCAAACTTCCTAACTTCGCCTTCTTTGGAATGTTCGGCTTCACAGATTTTCCAGATAAATCGAAGTATTTCAGTGAACTTTCAAAGAAATCGACGTTGACAACTTCGATTTCACCTTAAAAGAAAGTGAAGTACCCACTTTCGATTTCTTAGGATTTTTCGTCTTCACATATTAACTTCGATTTCGGTTCCCCCTCCACATTGCAAAGGGACTTCGCTTTCTTAGAATTTTTCTGGCTTCACATATTTCGCATAGAAAGCGAAGTTCAGAACTTCGCTTTCTTTGGAATGGGTTATTTTGCCTGAAAGCGAAGTTCTGAACTTCGCTTTCTTTGGAAAGGCAATATTTTCGCCGGAAATCGAAGTTCCTAGCTTCGACTTCAGTTCCTCCTCCACATTCCAAAGAAAGCGAAGTCAAGGACTTCGCTTTCCTTGGATTATTTCGGCTTCACAGGTTTCCCAAAGAAATCGAAGTTGCTAACTTCGATTTCAGTTGCCCTGGCGGTTTCCAAAGAAAGCGAAGTTCCAAACTTCGCTTTCTTTGGAAATTTATGCTTCGGCCTTTTTCTACAGAAAGCGAAGTTCAGAACCTCGCTTTCTTTGGAAAGGCAATATTTTGCCCGAAATCGAAGTTCAGAACTTCCTTTCAGGCAAAATATTGCCTTTCCAAAGAAAGCGAGGTTCTGAACTTCGCTTTCAGGCAAAATTTACCTTTCCATAGCAGAACTTCGCTTTCAGGCAAAATTTGCCTTTCCTACAGAAAGCGAAGTTTGAACTTCGATTTCTGCCTCTCCACAGAAAGCGAAGTTCACAACTTCGCTTTCTCGATTTCGGGAATTGGAGGAAAATTATCCCTATTTTGGGAATTTATTATTAAAAAAGCATTTTTAATGGAAAAAATTCCAGAAAAGAGGTACACTTAGGAAGACAAAAGCGTATAGGAGAAAGATACAAGAGGGAAATACATGATAAAATCAGGGTACAGACTGACCGTTGATATGAAGAAGCAGTGGGAACCAAAGTCTTCAAAAATGAGATCAACACAATAAGAGGAGGTAAAATTTCGGAAGACATTGTGGAATTTGAAAATGCCGGCCAATATTCAATTATTCATCTGGCGCACTGTACAATGGGCTAGTCCTAATGTGGAAGCATTGAATAAGCGTGGGGAAAAAAGAAAATCTTACCTATACATCAAAGATGTGATAATAAGGTGGAAGACAACACAATAGATGTTATTAGACTACTCATTTTCAAAGCTAGTTTTGTATCTCTCACCACTGAGGTTCAATTTTGATAAAAAAATTATTATTTGCAGTAACATTTTTACTATTCACAGTAATATTTTTATGTGAAAAGTCTATAATGCCCCTCAGGTCTTAAAAAAAAATCCTTTGCACTTTAATTATGGCCGATAGTCACGAGGACGATCCATATTATACGATAAGTAAACAATCTATACAATTTTTTTTACGTAAAATTGGGTTTTTAACAAAAAAGACATTGTTTGGAATTGTTATTTGCAGTAACCAAGGTTTTTTTCAGATTCTTCATGTTCTTCATCTTCTTCTCTTCTTTTCTCAAATTCTAACATGATATCAAAGCCAACTTAATTCAATCACAGCTTTCGCGGATCCAACTACCGGCCTAGCATTGGCGGTATTTTTGGAGCTAAGGGCGGTATTTTGTTTTTTTTTTTTAGGCTTAGGGTATTTTCTTCCAAAATCTCGCCCCCTGTGGATCGTCCTCGTGACTATCGGCCATAATTAGAGTGAAAATAAATTTTTTTTAAAGACCTAAGGGGTATTATAGACTTTTCACAGGAAAATGTTACTGTAAATAGTATGCCCCTTTGATAAAGGGCCACAAGTCATTTATAAACCATGGATACAAAAGTGTAGTAAAATTTTGATAAATTAATAACTTTGGGACCATGAAATTTTAATAATTTACAGAGATATTATTGAACGATAAATTAATAATTTATTAATTTAAAGAGTGTATTCGATACTGTAAATTAGTTCAGGTAATAGATCAGTTTCAAGATATTTAAATGACATAAATGTTGGATATAAAAATGTTGGATACTTTATACAACAAGAAGATTGCGGATGAAAAGCAACAAACAAACTCTACTTCAAAGATTACTATCTATTACAACAAAAGAGACAAACATAACCTGTATCAAGGTACAGGAAATTGCCTATTTAAATCGTGCTAGGCACTTTTCTTTAGGCTTTATTAGTCCCATTTAGTGTGCAAAGGTTTCATGACTAATATCCTTATGAGATAAGATGAAGACAATAGTTAGAAGTATGTACTGACTTAAGCAAAAACACATAACAAGTGTGAAAAGTGCAAGAAAAATTTGAAATTTAGAATGATTTCTTGTGTAGAGAAAATTCGTCTTTAGGAGCCTTATTTATACACCTCCAAAGTGTGAGACCCCGTATCTCGTAACCTAATATTTGTTAAATTACAATAATATCTTATAATAAATTGATGTAAAATAGGATTTCTAAACTTGATGATGTGTACTTTGTAAAACTAGTTTAACGAGAATTAGATAGTCATTAAAAGAATACATTACGAACAAAAGAAAATGAATAATTCAAGTAAAGTAAACTAAAAATATTTACTTAATAAATTAGAATTGGAATGAAATTAATTAGATAAAGTTAAAAGTGAATTGGAATTATTTGAGAAGGAGTAATAAGTGAAAAGTATGATTTAGGATTTCATTAAAGATTTTCATTATCGAAAAGTATGATTCTTAGAAGCTTGGTGGTTTTAAAAAAAATTAATATAAATAGTAAAAGAAAAGAAATAGTAATAGAAATAAAAATAAATATATAAATGAGAGGAAAGCGGTTTACATAAGAAAAAGAAAGAAAAGAGAAGGGAATAGATAAGAACAAATAATTTTCTCGCTCGTTCTCTCCTCACTTCTTAAACCGAAAACAGAGCCAACATCACTGCCATGGTGTTCTTCTTCTTTGTAGTCGTTCTCACCACCCCTCCTCTCCCTCTCAACTGCACCAAGAAAGGAAGTGTTGTACTATCCACAGAAAAACAATAACAAAACAAAACCCAACTCATCCATAACAGAAGAGAAATAGAACAACGGTATGGGAAGGAAAAGGTGGAACCGAGTGAGTGTTGTAATCAATCTAAAGGGCTCAAGAGTTTTTCTAAAAGACAAGGTAGTTGAGATTCTGCTCAACGGCGGTCAGTGGTTTGTGGTTGTTGGTTTGGCTACAGCTATTAGTGAGGTAGGGAGAAAGCAGAATCAGTAAGCATAGTAGCGAAGCAAGTGGGTGCCCCACCTTTGAAATAGGTATTTGATTCTTTAAATTTCCATTCCCTCAAGATAGAAATTACTAAGTGTAGTAACGTATTGAGAATAAATTCACAATCTGAATATTTGATAGTTGAATTCTCAGATTAACAGAAACTAAAATATGAAGAAAATACAAATCAAGAAACTGGGTTCTCGGGTTATGTTTAATATGATGAGTAACTGATTACAACTTTGAGAGAATTAGTAATAATGCATTTAAATTGGCTATTGACCAAGCTTTACAGTTTGGGGGAGTAAGCATCACACAATTGTTCATGAGCTTAGTTTGATGGTTGATTGTCTATAAGTTGCTTGTGAAAATTCCTTTGTGAAGTAAAGTTTGAGCTAGACTGTATGATCTTTGACTGAATCAAATTAGAGCTAAGATAGAAGGATTGTACTTGGCTGAAACCTTGGTCTGTTTGAATGCAGTATTGCAGTTTTTGTTTCTGTTTTCTCCAAAGTGTTGGGGTCTTGAAATGTGATTTTACTAGTCATTGGTTTGACAAAAACTTTGTGGAGTACTGGAGAGTTTTCCTTAAGCAATATTTAAATATGAAACTCTAGTGAAACTGAAACTTTGTTGGAGAAAATGCTAAAACTACTGCTGATTTTTGTTTAAAAACTAATTTAGTTGGAGATCTAAACCCTTTCTTAGATGCGTTTGCCACTATAAATGAGTTTGACATTTGAATTTGGGATGCTGGAATTAGGTTCCATGAATTCAATTAGAACTAAACATAAATTTTCACAATTACGATCACATGAAACTTTTGAGGGTCAAGGTTATTCTTTTGGTTTCTACTGGTGCTAAACTTTTGTTTTAAACCATGCACGAGAACAAGTTATGAACTTTGAATGAATATGAAAACATTTAAGTTTTGCTGGCATTCTTTACAATTTTCAGAACTTAGAAATTCTCCATTGTTGCACAAAATGGTTGACAGAAACCTTAAACAAGAGGGAAACTTAGAAAACATTAAAGGGGTACTGGTTGAGGGATTTTGTGGCTCAGCTAGAGGGCTCCACAGCTGAACTCTTGTTTGGGTTGTGTTTGGGAATACTTGTGCTCAAACAGAATGTTGGCTAAAGTTGTTCTTCTGTTTTCATTGGGGCTAAGCTTTTATTTCAAAATTTGCTTGATAATAGGAAATGAACTTTAAGTATGTATGAAAACATTGGAGTTTTGCTGTGTTGAACGCAATCCATCCTAGTAGAAGAGAAACAGAACAATGGCTTGAGAAACTTATGCAAACCTAATGTAAATAAGAACAGAGATTCAATATTTTGAAATTGATCTTTGGTGTGTCTTTACTGTAAGAAGTAGGGATCTGATGTATTTCCTGCCACAGTAGGTAATTCGATAGGAACCTTTAACAAGGGAAAGAAGAGAAAATTCTTTAGAAGCTTATAACAGTTCATGAGCTGTAATGTTGTTTTGCTACCATTTGTTGTAGGTTTGATAACTTTAAAGTTATACTATAGGGCAGAAAATGGTTCAGCAAAATCCTTAAAAAAATAAATGAAGGACCTGAGATACTTCACAACCATTGGTTGACAGAGACTTTAGAGAAACAAAAGATAAACTGAGCATACATTAGGAGGTTCAAAACTGAATTGTAGCACTTTAAATTGTTGGATTTTGAAAAGATATTAATCAATTCAATCTCAGTTCTTTAAAACATTTAGTTTAACAAAACTCGGGGAAGGAAGGGGAATAAAAATAAACGTACAGAGTTATTACTTGTTGTAGTTTAAAAACTAAAAGTGAGCAGCCTGTGTTTTGACAAGGAATTTATCACTTTAAATCTTAGAATTCTATGGTCATTGCTCTGTTTTATGCAATACGACTTGATAACTGGAATGAATGGTAAGTTGAGTGCAATGTTATCCAAAGCTCTAGTTCCTTAGTGCTTCTAAAACATTGAGCCCATCAAAGTTGAAAAGGTTAGAAAGTTGAGCCGTTGAATACATATTCGCACATGAATTATAGCGAGAAGGGAAACTAGAAAATTTAAAAGAATTTGTCGAGCTAACATTAAAAGAAAAGGATCTGCTACGTGAAACCATTAATGAAATTGAAACTAGAAGCTTGAAAAGAGCTAAAACAAGATTTAACTCCAAACTAATAGTTAAGTTTAGTTAATGAATATGTAAGCTAGTTAATACCGAACCCGTTAAGAGATTTTAGAATTTTGAAAGTGAAAACTATACTTTAAAGTGTTATATGATTAGGGAAAAGAAACTTAACTACATAATACAAATAAGTCATAGAAAAACAAGAAAATAAAAGATAAATTTCAGATCAATTGGAGAGAGTTGGAACTCACAAGTTTTGGTAATTTAAGTAGAAGTTTTTACGCGTTCTTAACAAGTATATTAGCTAAAATTCTACGGTAGAACTAGACTACACACTTGGAAATAGTTTCAAGTGATAAAATGATAAAAGAATACCAATAAACAAAACCTTAAATTGTATTAGATTAGTATTATAGATTTTTATAAAGAATAAGTAATGATATTTAAATGTATTTGGAATTGTATTGCAAATGACGAGGAATAGAAATAAGTAGAATGTCCTGAGTATGGTGAGTGTTCTTACTTTTCTAAAATTATGTACTTTGAAAACTGTCATGCCTATATCTATATAACTTGTTCGTTAGCTTTGAAAATATATACACAATCTATATATATCTATACTGAAAACATGCATTGAACTGAATGTATCGAGCGGGTGACTACTTTTCACTCGAGTCGGTTTAATTGAAATTGTGAATAATATGCCATTATGTGTATTTGTGATTCTTTGATACGTGATACGTGATGCTCGTATTCTTTAATCCATTTCCATTGATGTTACTGTACATCAATCTAGATAATTTCTAAACAAAAAGAATCATCTCCTCAATGTGATCAAACAAGCAATCGAATTGCATTCATTCATTTCATTAAAATACAGTTTAATGAATATGTCTTAACTAGTTCAAGTTCTACAAAATTTGTACATACATTTACAAAGTAACATGAAACTTTTAAGACTTCAATTCATGCATTATGAATTTAATTATAAAAATAATTATTCATTCATTTACAGCATGTAAGGTAAATCATGAACATGTTATTTCTTTGTCATCAATACACATGCTCACATAATTTCATACCATCATATTTATTACATATCTCACATGAACCAAGAATAATGCAAAATACTACAATTAACAATTCTAATTCATCAAAACAAGTAATCATTTTTGGTATTTTTCCATACAATAACTATGTATCAAATTATCTAAACATGCTATCTAACTTACTAAATATAATACAATCCTTCACTTAATTCTTATTCCAATTCTACCGACGAATGAAGATTTAAGAATTAAACATAAGGAAAAGTAACATATTATATTTTCAAATATTCAACAAACATGCACGAAGCAACCTACTTTTCTTTGTGGTAATGAAAATCTTTTTGACTTTTCACCATTTAGGAGCCACGTGAATTTGACCATTTTGCAGCTGTTTCCACTTCCAGCCTCATATTTCAAACTGACCAAATTGCTCTCACTCTTTAAATAATTTTCATTTTCTTTTATAATTAAAAATAAATTATAGAAAAAGTACAAGCTCTATTTTCGTAATTTCCAAGATTAGAACCTTAAATAATTATTCAAATAGATAATATAAACCATGAATATTTTTATAATGAATTGTTACTGTGACTTGATGCAATAATCACATCGAAAAAAAATTTAATATTTAAAATTAAAATGATCAGTTTATTAGTGACGAAACATCAATAATTAGATATTTAGTTTTTTTTCACTAAAACTTTTTACTCTTTCATTCATTTCTCAAATATTAAGATTTCTACCAATTTTTAAAATTTCATCAATGTTATTGTCATCTATAGATTTTTCAGTTTTATATGCTTTAAATTTCTTTTTTATCATTATTTATCTTACAATGATTTCTCATACTTTCTAACTCACAATTTTATATTTTTAATACTAAACAAGCAAATTCTAGCAAATTCAGAATAAAATTGATACTTTGACCTGACATAGTTCACACTCATGGTCATGGCCTCTTTTTCATAGGGCCTCTTTTTCATAGGGCATGATATTTGCAGCGATGGTTTCGATATTTGCAGCGATATTTTTTTGTGAAAAGACCCAAATACCCCAAACACTTAAAAAAAAAAAAAAAAAAAAACCAAAGTGTCGCCAGAATCTGGCGACATTTTGGGCCAAAAGTGTCGCCGGGAGCGCCAGTCGTCGGCGACACTTTTGGCCAAAAGTGTCGCCGGAGACCGGCGACACTTTGGGCCAATAAGAAAGTGGTTACTTCAAATAAGAAAGTGGGGTTTTGGGCCAAAGCGACGGCGACACTTTCGGCCCAAAGTGTCGCCGGGCGACATTTTTGTGCCAAAGTGTCGCCGGGCGACGACGACACTTTTGGTAAAAGTGTCGTTGGCGACCGGCGACACTTCCCCCCCCACTTTCTTATTTGCAGTAACCACCGGGCAGATCTTCCTCATTCCGGTAAAAAATTTCACAATTTTGACAAAACTACTAATAAATTCGGACATAATACAACTAAAATAATTAATAAAACTTTTTTTTAAAATTTTTTTTCCCCAAGGGCATTTCAGTCTTTTCACAAGAAAATGTCGCTGCAAATATCGAAACCGTCGCTGCAAATATCAATTCCGTTTTCAGCAGAAAGGACAGAAAGAGAAACCATTCGTCATCCATCATTCATTTTTCTTCTTCCTCTTCCCCCTCTTTGTCTTTCTCATTGTTCGTTGTATATTTCAGGCGTCTACAGAAGTTGATGCAACGATGAGAACAAATGAAATCAGCAGCAATCTAATCCTTGCTTTGCTCTTTTTGTGCCTTTCTTTAAAACCCCATTTATCTTTTGGAGCAGACTCCATTGCTGTTAATCAATCCCTTTTAGGTGATCAGACGCTTATCTCCGAAAGGGAAACTTTGAATTGGGATTCTTCGTACCAGGTAAAAATTCTTCCAAATTCTATATAGGAATATGGTACAAGAAAGTTAGTCAGCAAACCATCGTTTGGGTTGTAAACAGGGAAAACCCAGTAAAAGATAAGCATACTTCATCTCTCAGAATTCAAGATGGTAATTTGGTGCTTTTGGATGAATCCCAGAAGCCCGTTTAGTCCACAAATGTATCTTCCACAATTTCTGGTCCTGTCATGGCTGTTCTTAAGGATGATGGTAATTTGGTTCTGACTGAAGGGTCGTCTAATTTATTAAATTCTACTTCAATTCCATCAATTTGGGAAAGTTTTGATAACCCAACTGACACATGGTTGCCTGGTGGAAAGCTTGCTTATAACAAAGTTACGGACAAACTGCAGATTTTAACTTCATGGAGGAATTATGAGGATCCTGCAATTGGGAATTTTTCTCTTGAGCTTGATCCAAAGGCTAATCAGTATGTGATAAAGTGGAATAGGTCTCAACAGTATTGGGCCAGTGGACCTTGGAATGAGCAAAGTAAACCCTTCAGCTTAGTACCTGAAATGAGGCTGAACTATATTTACAATTTTAGCTATGTTGAGAATGCGAATCAATCTTACTTTGCATACAGCCTGTACAACCCATAAATCATATCTAGGTTCATAATGGATGTGTCAGGGCAAATGAAGCAGCTTTCTTGGTTGGATAATACCCAGCAGTGGAACTTATTTTGGGCTCAACCTAGGCAACAGTGTGAAGTTTATGCTTATTGTGTGGAATTTGGTGTTTGTAATGAGGATTCGTTGCCCTTTTGCAACTGTTTGGATGGTTTCGAGCATAAGTTTGATGAAGATTGGAATCTAAATGATTTCTCTGGTGGATGTGAGAGGAAAATAGACTTGCAATGTGAAAATAATGGCAGTGCTAAAAGGGAGAAAGATAAGTTTAGGGTGTACCCAAATATGAACTTACCTGAAAATACTGTGGCTATGAAGGTTGGGAGTGCTGCCGGATGTGAATCTAGCTGCCTAAGTAATTGTTCTTGTACTGCTTATGCTTATGATATCAGTGGGTGCTGTATTTGGAATGAAAAGCTGTTGAACCTCTATCAACTTTCTGCAGATGATAATAGTGGAAGAACAATTTATATTAGGCTTTCTGCTTCCGAGTTTTCAAGTGGCAAGAATAACAGTGGAGCTGTAATTGGTGCTGTTGTGGGGTCTGTCGTTGTTGTGTTAGTCCTCTTGGGTGTTATTTTGTTTGTGGTTTGGAGACGTAGAAGGAGAATGGTTAGAACTGGAAAAGCTACAGAAGGTTCTCTACTGGCATTTGGCTACAGAGATTTGCAGAATGCAACCAAAAATTTTTCAAAGAGGTTGGGAGTTAGAGGTTTTGGTTCAGTGTTTAAAGGGAGACTGCCTGATTCAAGTGTCATAGCTGTCAAGAAGCTTGAAAGTGTCAGGCAAGGAGAGAAGCAGTTTCGTATTGAAGTTAGCACAATTGGGACAGTCCAACATGTTAATCTTGTGAGGCTTAGAGGATTTTGCTCTGAAGGTGCTAAGAAATTGCTGGTGTATGAATACTTGGAAAACAGGTCTGTGGATTCCAATCTTTTCCATGACGATGTATCCAAGGTCTTGGCTTGGAAGACAAGGTATCAAATTGCTCTAGGAACAGCTAGAGGTTTGGCTTATCTACATGAGAAGTGCAGGGAAGTTTCATCATTCACTGTGACATCAAGCCAGAAAACATTCTCCTAGATGCTGAATTTTGTCCGAAAGTTGCAGATTTTGGTCTGGCAAAATCGCGTCCTAACAACTATGAGAGGGACGAGGTTATCTTGCACCAGAGTGGATATCTAGGATAGCCATTACAGCCAAAGCTGATGTTTATAGTTATGGCATGATGCTTTTTGAGTTCATATCAGGAAAGCGAAATTCAGAGGGTTCTGCAGATGGGGTAGTGAGGTTCTTCCCTAGTTTGGCTGCAAAACTGCTAATTGATGAGGGTGACATCCTCAGCTTGTTAGACCCCAAATTGGATAGGCTGGCTGATGTTGCAGAGGTGTTAAGATTATGCAAAGTGGCATGCTGGTGTATTCAAGATGACGAAAATCATAGGCCATTCATGGGTCAGGTTGTTCAGATCCTTGAAGGAGTCTTAGATGTGAATTTACCTCCAGTTCCAAGAGCACTTCAGACCTTTATGGACAACCAAGAGCATGTAGTTTTTTTCACTGAGTCATCATCATCAAACCAGAGTTCAGAACCACAGAGCAAAACTTCTAGTTCCTCAGCAAATTCCAAGAGCACTGGACCATCCAAAGCTTCAGAAAACTAAAGGGGAAGTTAGCGTATTTTAGTATCTTGCTTGGTGTGTATACAAATAATTTTTAAATACGGTAATATATATATAGTATTAATTGAATAGTTTGGAATTTGCAGTTAACCATTGCAACTTGTTTCATCACTATTTGCATGGTTAAGGAAACTTTAATCTCATGCCTTCGTGCAATATAAGTAGTAAGATTTTTATCTTTTGTTTCCTCTTTCAGTGATTATGCCTCAAAGGGAGGCTAATGGCTCTACTTATACTACTGATTGTTGTCTTAATTGGATTTGATCTGCAGCAATGATAGGGTGTACCTATTATTAATCACTGCTATGATGATTGATGAGAAATTTTTTTTTTCTCTCTCTAAATGGAGATGATTGATGAGATTGAGTCCTCATATTCTTCCTTAAACATGTTTTTCAGTGAAAATACGGGTTTGCAACTAAAGGTAGAAGGTATGAATTAGATTCTTGGCAAATTAAAAACTTTCTTGACAATTTAGAAAAATTCTTTTCAAAGAACTACAACCTTGAGCCATTCTTGGCCCCAGATAAACTTTTAAAACTAAACGCCTAGTGTGGGCGTGTGTTGTGATTTACTAAAATATGGAAAATAAATAAACAAAACAAACAAGATACCAAAAATTATAGTGGTTAAGATTTTCCTTGAATCCTTGTTCACTACCCAAATTCAACAACTTGAAATTTTCCTAATCCGAACTAAGCAACATTTAAGGTGTGTTTCAAAAACTTTGCTCAATCTTCTGCATAATATCAACATCTTGATCTTAAAATTTTCTCATTGCCTAACTCCTACAACTTTTGCTCAATCTACCCCTAGGTTTAAAATTTCTCATTTGTCTTTGTCTAATTCAATCTTTTGAACACAACCTCTTGAACTTAGCACTTTTCTCAAATTCCAAACTTAGATCTAAGTTAGGACTTTCCTCAATTGCCTAATCAAATCTCTTGGGCTTACGACTTCACCCTTTCTCCTTTTGCTCCCTTTTTCACCTTGCCTAACACAAATCAATGAGTTGAGAACTTTTACAAATTTGTCTGCCACACCTCTAGGTGGTTACTCTTCCTTATTTCATTTTCAAACAAATTACCTCTCAAAATGAGGTTTAAAATGGAGCACAAGAAAGCCTCTTTCTAAACCTATGTGTGCTAAGGCATCATTATTGAAGTCTACCTAAAATTCTACACAAATTTATAGGTATCATTATTGAAGTCTACCTAAAATTCTACACAAATATGATGTAAATTTGCTCTCAAATATTTCTCAATGGTAGAACATGAAATCTGACTTCTTGAGGGTTCATCTCATGTGCTTTGAGGCTTTATTGTATTTATAGTTGTTCCAAAGTTTGTGCCAACAACTCTTTTCTTTTCACTCAACCAATCAGATGTCGATTCGCAAGTGCAATCGACGCTAACTCATTTGGCTTTCTTCACATCTGACGACTCTTCGACGTCTAGACTTTCAGTTTTGCACTTTTTATGTTTTTTAAGGGTGAATTCAAGAATTGGTCACCTTACTTTGAGAATGTTAACGTTTTAGTAACCTTACTTTTTTATTGTTTTTTTAGTCACCCTACTTTCGTTTTTGCACTATTTTAGTCACTCTGTTAAAGTTGGCCGTCAACACACTAACGGAACCATTTTCTTAAGGGTATTTTCGTCCAAACAGACCCAAATTCTTAAATCCTTTCTTTTTTTTTTTTTTTTTCTCTCTCCAGCTGTTACCCTCTTTCTCCCTCTTTTTATTAGAATTGTTTCTTCTTCTTCATCTCATATATGCTCTCTTTCCCCTCTCTCTATTTTCACATTTTCCACTTTCTCTTTCTTCTGTAAGTCATCACTAAACCCAATGTGAGCGGTTCAAAATTTATAATTCTCCCTAATTCTTCATCAGTTGTTAAGAGATTATATTTGGAGAGCTTTGATTTGAAAGGTGACTCATCATCACTGAGGGACTGCTGTCACCTTTGTTTGGACTGCGCTAGTGTCCACCCCGTCATCGTCGTCATCCGCCTCCTCCTCCTTGTCTTCGCTTTTCCTTCTTCTCCTCTGCTTCCTTCTCCCGCAGCGCCAAAAGTGGTAACCGCCGCTCCGACCTGATTGACAAGAAGCCAGCGTTCCAGAGATTCAGATCGGTTGGAATTCCATTAATATTCACCCATTTAAGGAAGCAAAGATCTCGCCACGAATGCGCGTAGAAAGAATCGATAGGGAACGTCGTCGTTCTTGTCAAGAATTTTGACGAATAAGAGCAAAAAAACCCAAATAATTGCTGAATCTAAACGGAACAAAAATGGCGTGAAATCGCCCCCGGTTTCTTAGATTTGCTTCGTGTTTGATTCAGAGCAAATTTATCAAAGTTAAAGCTTTGTTTCTTTCTCGATTTGAATGCACATATATTGTAGATTGAATTCTTTGTTTGTCTCCGGTGAATGTGCTTTGACTGAAATTGGGGAAATTACCTCATAGCAATATGATTTGCTTTAGTTTTGATTTGAAAAAGGAAGAATTATTTGTTGGTACTAAGGAATCTTTGGATCTAGAACACTTTGAAGAAGAAATGTGGAGAGAGAGAGAGAGAGAGAAAGGCTGATCAGGAGAGAGACTAAAGGCCTTGAACTTTGAAGAAGGGTGGAGAGAGAGGGAGAGAAAGGTTGACTGAAATATGGAGAGAGAGAGAGAGAGAGAGAGAGACAGAGAGAGAGGAGGGGGACCGTCTGGAGAAAAAAAAAGGGGCATGATATTTGCAGCGATGGTTTCGATATTTGCAGCGACATTTTGCGTGAAAAGACCGAAATACCCTTGGGGTAAAAAAAAATAAAAAAAATTTAAATTTTCCAATCTGCTGGAATAATTAAAAAAAAAAATCCAGAACCATCGCCGGTCGCCGGGCGATGGTTTTGGAGCGACGGCGATGGTTTATATTTTGTATAAACCATCGCCGGGCGCCGGCGATGGTTTTGGAGAAAACCATCGCCCGTTTAAAACCATCGCCGGCGACCGGCGATGGTACACCCTCCCCCCCTTACCTTTAGATTTTTGATATTTGCAGTAACCACCGGGCGGATCTTCCCCATTCCGGTAAAAAATTTCACAATTTTGACAAAACTACTAATAAATTCGGACATAATACAAGTAAAATAATTAATAAAACTACATAAAAAAAGAAAAAAAAAAAACCAAAGTGTCGCCGGCGATGGTTTTCTACAAAACCATCGCAAAAACCATCGCTGGCGACGGTCTGGATTTTTTTTTTTTTTTAAAATTATTCCAGCAGATTGGAAAATTTAAATTTTTAAAAATTTTTTTTTTACCCCAAGGGTATTTCGGTCTTTTCACGCAAAAATGTCACTGCAAATATCGAAACCGTCGCTGCAAATATCAATTCCGAAAAAAAATAGGAGGAGGAGAATTTAGGTGAGTGTTTTTTTTTTGTCTTTTAGTGATAAAGAGTAAAATATAGACATGATGACGAAAATGCCCCTGCAAAAAAAGCTCTCAAAAGGCTCCGTTAGTGGTTTGACGGTCACTTTTAACAGAGTGATTAAAATAGTGTAAAATCAAAAGAAAGATGACTAAAAAAATAATAAAAAAAGTAAGGTGACAAAAACGTTAATATTCTCAAAGTAAAGTGACCAATTCTTGAATTCACCCTTTTTTTAACAATACTTAAATGCAAGGTCATTAAACTAAAATCATATATTTGTTAACTAATTATAAAAACAAAGATTAAAACTCCAGGTTTAACATTCTCATTTTGTTGGTAAATGATTTTCCTTTTACAACATCTTTTGTCATTTACCTTGTTAGTTGTATTATTTTGGATCATTACGAAGCTTCATACTAGATAATAGGGAGATCTTAAATCTTTTAATTATTTTAAGTTGGATAAAAATGAAATTATGTTGATTCTCATTCGAAAATCGCAAAAACTTTCATGAAGTCGGTTTACCTATGCAACACGATTTGGACACGCGTTTAGTCACGTGTCCCTCTAATGCTTTAGTTAATTTTGTTTTTATTAGTCGTGTGTTGTTCACCAATATTAGATACTCACCAATATTAGATACTTGAAGAGACTAATATTGATACACTCTTCAAGTATCTTGAAGATAACATTATTTGTTGGAGATTTTCCAATAATTTTAGTGGAAAAAGAAGTGACAGCCAGCATTGAGAGCTAACTGTGCAAAAACCGTGTGAATTCGCATGTCGGGTCGCACAAGTTTTAGTAGCTCAAGGCTTGTTGTTGTGAGTTCCAGTGGCTCGAAGCTTACTTTATGAACACCCATGCAAATTCGCATGTCGGGTCATACGAAGCAAAGAGAACTTATGCATTCCTTCATTCTGAAAGTTTGCAACTCTTCACGAAAAGTAGGATTTTGGAATTAATTCTTATCCGATTGAGTCCTATTTTTTTCCTACAATTCCCTAAGAGTTGTGGATATCGAATGGCACCCTTTGGAGATATATAAATAAGGCTCCTAAGGATGGATTTTCTGTACATAAGAAATCATTCTCAACTTCAAGTCTTTCTTTCTTTTTTAACACTTGTTCTTTGCTTTTGTTTAAGTCAGCGTATACTTCTAACAATTGTTTTCATCTTATCTCATAAGGATATTAGTCCCGAAACCTTTGCACACTAAAAAGGGACTAATAAGCCTAAAGGAAAGTGCCTAGCGCGATTTGAAGAGGCAAGTTCCTGTACTTTGATGCAAGTTTGTTTGTATCTTTTCCTGTAATAGATTAGTGATGTTTGAAGTTAGTAGATTTTGTTTGTTGCTTTTCATCTGAAATCCCCTTCTTGTATAAATATCCAATATTACTACCGTCTTCAAGATACTTGAAGAGATTATTAGTGATATTCTCTCCAGCTTATTATTATTATTTTTAACTTCCTTTTCTTATTAACTCTTGCAAAGTAATAGTGTTATTCACTTGTACTCTTCTAGAGTAACACTTATACTCTTATGAAATTTTATGATATGTCTAATCTATAATCATGTTATACTTATCCTATAATAGGATACTATACAATAGGATAAGTATAACATAATTACAAATTATACATATCGTAACAGAGATAACACTTTTCGTTTTTTTTTTTTTTTTTTGTTCTGCCTTTTTTTCTTTTACTTGCTTTCTCTACTTAAAATGCAAATTAAACTCGTTTCAAGAGATAAAACATAATTATATTATGCACCAGCTTAAAAGACATAGACTACATCCCAAGAGAAACAACTAATCATCGTGACATAACCAACCAGGGGCAGAGCCAAATGCCTAATATTTCCTTAGTAGTAGTGTAAATTAATTTTCGCGAGGGTTCATACCTTCTACGCAGCTGCCGGAAAGGTTGTTTATTAGCTGCTAAAGTTTTGTTCCACCGGAGAAGAAGGAAAAACTCTTGCAGATTTATTTTTTTTGGACTTGTGTTATATCGTGAGTTACAATCACCCCCTTATGTTTTTAAAATGTCATGTTTCCCCCTCATGTTTTAGGACTAAAGTGTCCATGAGATGGAAAATTGTAAAACCAACGGTGTTATATTTAAGAAAGATGAAATACCACAAATAACACCTTCTATACCAAAGAAAAAAAAAACCATTTAAGCTCTAAACCTATAGCGATTTCCAAATGCCTGTGGAAGAACCTCTTCTCTGTCCGCCAGCAACCAAAAAGGCATCACCTTGGGACTCTGTAGGAACCTCTTCTCCATTAGCAATTTCCAATCGTGTGGTTTGACGTCTCTATTGGCTCGTTGAGCCACCACTTACCATCGAACAACAAACATCATTCAAGTTGTGAAATCAATCAACGAAAAAACCCTATGTTACCGTGAGTATGGTCTAGTAAGGAGTAGTGATGAGCGAGTCTGAAGCCCTTATGTCACTGTCAACTTGTTTGGGATATTTGACGCTGGTGTAATCGTTCTTTATTTTTCTTTCTAGGTTTTGGAATGCCATCAGTTTTTCTTAATCGCTTATTGGTTCTTGATTAGCACTAAGCTAGCTTATTTTGTGGTTCTGACATACTGAATCTTTTTGGGTTGTTCTTTCGTTCTGTTTAGAGTAATAGGGATGCTTGGTGCTGGTAGAATTTTCCATGTTCTTCAGGCTTTTGGGAATTTTCTTTTTATCTTGGTTAATGAATGCTATTGTACTTTTTTTTTCTTGCAATTCCTTGCCAACTACTAATCACTGTTGGATTTGTTATATAATAGGGCATAACATTACATAGGGGACCCACAAGGACCCCCCATAGCCTACATGGCTTATTTGGATGCCACAAGGGCCCCAGTAAACCATACTCCACAGTGCCTCCGTTAATGTTCATCATCCGTCACTGTTCATCAACACTACAACAACAGTAGGAGTACACCCTTTCACAGTAAAGGGACCCTCATAACTACTCTCAATAGCCCCCTAAAATACATTCATTGCCCTCCAAGGTAAGGGTTCCGCTCTCTCTGTACTTAACACATTATCCAATACTTTGCTCCTACCTAACTTGGACCTTCAGAGACTATTCCAGGGACAAAGTCCCAGAATCCTTTGACAGACCTTCTTTCTTTCTATATGTTATTGACGCATTCCGTCTGTGCGAAATACCTTCCACCCTCCGGAGCAGAAGGTTTACACCGTTCAGCAGAAGCGACTTCATCATTGGCGCCGTCTGTGGGGACTACTTTTTCTCTTATTCTACGAACAAAACCCATCTTTGATAGAAGAAAGAACCCCTTCTCCAAAGATTATGCCGAAGGAACACGAAGTTACGATCGAGAGCGATGATTCACCTCTGCCCACAGGTTCCTAACAAAATCTCGATTCCATTCCGATAAACCCCACTACTTTGCCAAGGCCTGACTCAACAGTCGGACCATCTAACCCTCTAAATGAAATGTGACAGTTCTTTCAAAAAAGCATGGGCGCGATTAAATCCATGCTGACAGTCTTCCAACAATTCGCCAATCAACTAAGAGCACCAGAACCTCCCATTCAGGAGATAACCTTTCCTGATCCACTACTTCAAGAAATCCACTTGAAACCCTCCATCGACAATCGTCTATCAACCTCTGGCCAAAACAATCCAAACCCAGCTACTCCAGCCAAAATAACCTCAACCCTGCCACATCAAACCCTTCAACCTTACTCAACAAACCATACAATCACACGCAACATATGGCATGGCATTACACTAACCAAACATTGAACCCTTCCTGACCACACGTTCAGGTGTTGACAGCATACAAAGGCACAGTCCGCCCATACCCATTCATCTTAGAAATAGCCAAATTTGTACCGGAGAAGGGCTATAAGTTTAAAGAAAGATTAAAGGAGCATGATAGAACCAAAGACCCTAAGGACCATTTGAACCACTTCGCGGCAATCATGGAAATACACAGCCCTCCCCAACCTCTTTGGTGCAAACACTTTGTCACCACATTAACCAAAAAAGCCCGCCTATGGTTCGACAGCCTCCCCCTAGCCATCATCTCTTCTTGGTGGGACTTTTCCACTAAGTTTGACATGAAATTATTGCAATGAAGAAAATTTTGAAAGAATGAAGCCCAATTATGCTCCATCTCCTAGGCTCCGGATGAACCCTCTAAAAGTATATTGACAGGTTCAACGATGAGTGCTTAGAAGTGGCAGGCTTGCAGGATCAGACAACAATCTCAGCATTCATAAGTGGCCTTCAGGAAGGTAAGGCCTTCAAAAACCTTATAAAGGATCCTCCACAAACCATCAGATAACCCCTTCAAAGAGCAGACAAGGATGCCAAGCTTGAAAAAGCAATTCAGGAGAAAGCCAAAGCTATAGCTGCCATGTCCAGAAGGTACAGAGGGTGGCGGGACCAAGGCAACTGTCGTAACAAGAAAAATGTTCAAGAAAGACTAGGCAGCAGATTCTTTGATCCAAAACCAAGAGAAACACCATACTTACCCCATTGAACCTAACACCTAAAGAGATCTATACCATGTTAGCCACCAAATTACGACAACGGAACCTTCCACCTTTAACCAAAAGAAACCATGACCTGCTCTCATTTAGATCCTATTACGGACCGTCAAACAAGAGCATATGCTGTCATAACAAAAGTAGTAATTGCCAACAAGCTAGTCAATCATCTTTGGTGTGCACAAAAATAACTAAATCCATTGGGCTTGGCCCGATGACATAGGGAGAGTTTAGGTAGTACAAAAGACATAAGTATACAAGGCCCAAATCTCTAATTAGGTCCGCAGGAAGATTAGTCAAGCCATGTTAAGGAGAAAATGTAGGTCGGCAATAGTCAAGATAACCGAGCCCGAACATTTAGGTCAGAATAATGGTAACAAGGGCATGATAGCTGGGCAACATTAAGGGCCGGGGATCTGGTTTAAATATATGCAAGAGTTACGCATAGCAATGATAGCAAAGGAGCCAAATCTAAGCCATAATTACAGGAGCATTAAAGTCACCATGATTGGGGGAACGGTTAAGGATACAGCTCAGCATGGCACAACGGACATATCAGGGTGAGGCTATAAATACTCAGTCACCAGACTCAATCAGGTATGCAAGTTCTTTTAAGCTTAAGCTCTTGGTCAAATACAGTTTTGCTTCTACATTGTGCTAACTCGAGCGTCAGAGTGGAACAGGGGGGGATAGCCCCACTTGTTTCTTGTTCCTTTGCCCCGTTACCAAATTCCTCAAGAAGGCTGCCGAACTGAGCTCCCGCTTCCCAGATCCGAGCTTCGCCTCCCAAGCTCAGATCCGAGCTCTACTCTTACCCATCCGAGCTACCAATTTGCAGATCCAAGCTATATCTTCAAATCTTCATCCAGCCGACCAAAGCATCTAGATCCGGACATTTTGTGTCACATCAACTGGCGCCAACTGTGGGGATGATTTGATCCATCTTTTCATCAAACTTTTTTCACAATCAAAGAAATTTGTTGAAATCATAACGCAAGAATGTTCGGTGGCAGATGCTTCTTCTTCTTCTGTTGTGGTCACTACTTCCACCGCTGCTCCGACAGTTGCCACCATCGCTACTGTGGCTCCCACCACCTTTACTCCGCCCGTTGTCACGATTGTGGCTGCATCTTCTACTTTAGTAGTTTCCACCTCCATGTCTTTAACACCTCAGTAAGAACAGGCTGAGCGAGAGAAGTTTTATCGCCTATTTCCTCAGTTGTTTCGCTTTGTTAGCCATGGCACTCGGGTTCCCCTACTTCTAGTTTGGGGCTCCCTGTTTCTAGTTTTACTACTATTGTTCATGATATTATCACTATTGATAATCCTCCTATTTCACAGGTTACTTCTGCGGCTTCTTTACCAGGTACTTTTGTTGCCCTTAGTGCTAGTTTCAATCCCGTAGTTATCACATTGGCTGGTTCGACCTCCTGCCTACCTTCTCTGTCGTGCTTCCCTGGTTTGGTTTTCGGGTGTCCTTCTTATCCTGGCTAGGCTTACCCCACTTTTTTTGCCGCTCCCCTTGTTTACACCACCCTAGCTCATTCCCACGTTCCACCTACCTTTTAGGGTCCTTTCAAGGTCCTTGCCTCTCCACTCAATAACTACCCTGTTGCGTCAGGTTTGCCTTTCCCTTTGTGGGGGGAGGGGGGTAGAGGCTCCGTTAGTTCAGCAGTCAGTCAGGGTATCCGTTAGGTCAGCAGTTGGGCTAGTTAGGTCAGCCTAGTCCCGACGGAAGTCAGTCAGGGTATCCCGGATCTATAGTCTCGTCAAACAAGCTCAGTTTTCGCATTATAGTGTGGGCACAAGCCGGGCTGTGCAGTCTCCTACTGGGTATCCTCCCTTATTTAATCCAAGCTATTATATAGGGCTAGTATAGGAGGTCAAGCAGCTTACTTGGTTATCCTGGAATGGGGGGTATCAATCGGGTCAGATGGGATACGTCTAGTCCGATCAATCAATTATGCCGGGATCTGGATATGCTCAACAGGGACGGGTTGTGCCCACTGCACGAGTTTCTCATCCATTTGGCTAAGAAATCCAAGCGGCTCCATTCCCACCAGGCTACAAAGGTCTAGGTAAGGTTGAAAAATATTATGGTACTGCCGATCTGACGGCTCATTGGATGCAATGCATGAGTGCGATGGACGTCACAAATCTATCTGACGCTAACCGTTGCATGACGTTTCATCTCACTCTCAAAGGCCAGACCATTAATTGGTATTGTACTCTGCCCCGTAATTCTATTCATTCGTTAGATCAATTTGGGAACTTTTTTCTAGCTAATTTCATGGGTAATAAAATCCTGTCTAAGCCTATTTCCCATTTAATGAACATAACTCAAAGGATGGGGGAAGGGTTGCATGCCTATATAGATTGGTTTAATGTAGAGTCTAGGCAATGCTATGAAAAAGATGATAGGACTATGATGAGATCATTTATTAATGGGTTACGGTCGGGACCTTTAGCTACTGAGTTAGCCATCAGACCCCCACTTTCTTACTTCGAAATGTTGGTTACTGTTATTGAGGATGCCGCGGGAATCAAACCGGAACGAGAAAGGGGGCTTTTCAATGTTTATGGTAAGCGGAAGGCTTCTTTCCCAATCCCTAACTCTCGGGAGGGGGGGGGGGGGGGGGGTGGTGGAAGAGGCAAAATTTTAGACACTGGTAGCTCTAGTAATATACTCCCTCTGTCTCGTTCAAAGAGTCCTGTTTGTAATATTGAACAGTATTACAAACATGACTCTTTGAATGGGACGGAGGGAGTAATTACTACAAAGGCATTGGCAGGCTGTCAATTGCATAAGGCCCGGTTAAATCCGATGCGTACACCCTTGATTAGCTTTGGCAATCACCATGTTATTCCTACAGAGCAGTTAAGCATACCAGTCACCTTGATAGCTGGTCAGTTAAAACGTACAGAAACCATAGATTTTGTAGTCATAGACGAGCCATTACCATACAATGTATACTTAGGTCGGCCAGGGCTAAATCAGTTTCAGGCAATTGTTTCTACCATGCATATGATTTTAAAATTTCCTACCATGGATGGCGTGCCTCTCTTCGTTGTGATGTCAAACAGGCTAAGCAATGTTATACAGCTTCTCTAAGAGAAGAGGTATCGAAAAATTCCAGTTTGCCCATTGTTCCAGTGGTCCACCCGAACCCCGCATCCCGATTTTCACCAGTTACTCTTGAAGGCAGTACATCTCGTATCATCGATATCACCGACCTGGAAGATCCTATAGGTCGTTTAGAACAATTCATTGACGCTGGAGCTGAGGTTAAAGGTATTCCCCTGGCTGCCGATCCAAATAAGGTAATCAAGGTAGGAACTGATTTATCTCCCTAGTTAGAACATGATTTGCTTAATCTATTGCGTGAGTTTACGGAGGTCTTTGCTTAGGGTCCAAAAGATATGCCCGGTATTTTTCAAAATATCATTAAACACAGGTTATCCATTGATGCTAGTCATAGGCCGGTTCGCCAGCGAAAATTTTTTTTTGGAGGGGAACGTAGTAAATATGTGGAGATCGAAGTCAACGCTTTGTTGGAGGTACGTATCATTCGAGAAGTAGACTACCCTGAGTGGCTAGCTAATCCTGTATTAGTTTCCAAGCCAGATGGCACTTGAGCATATGCATTGACTTCACCAACCTAAACAAGGCCTGCCCCAAGGATTGGTTCCCCTTGCCTTTAATCGACATTCTAGTCAACGCCATAGCCGGGTTTCGATATCTAAATTTCTTGCATGCATACAAGGGCTATCACTAAATCTTCATGGCTAAGGAAGATGAGGAAAAAAAATCATTTGTCACGAACAAAGGTACTTACTGTTTTATTACTATGCCTTTCGATCTAAAAAAATGTTGGGGCTACCTTTTAGTGTTTGGTCAATAAAATATTTAAAAAACAATTGGGTAGGAATATGGAAGCATATGTTGATGATTTGCTTGTTAGAAGTATGGATGAATCTGCTTATTTATTTGATTTTCGCGAACACTTGAAACATTAGCTCAGTATAAGTTGCGCTTAAATCCAAAGAAATGTATTTTTGGGGCTACCTCGGGTAAGTTTTTAGGTTATGGTTTCTGAGGGTGGAATTTCTGTTAATCCAAAAAAAGTAGCGTCTATTTTACAAATGCACCCCCTAGGTCAATTTATGAAGTGCAACAATTAACAGGTAGGTTAGCTACTTTAAATCATTTTTTAGCTCAGTCCACGGAACGAGCTTTACCCTTTTTAACGTTTTGAAAAAGTCAGATAAGTTTGTTTGGACCCCAAAATGTCAATTAGCCTTCGAACAGTTAAAAACATATTTAGCTTCTTTACCTTCTTTAACCATGCCAATTCCTGGGGAACGATTGTACATGTATATAGCCACTATTGAATTTGTAATTAGTTCAGTTTTACTTCAAGAAGATAACTGGGTTCAAAGACCCATATATTTTGTTAGCAAAGTTTTATAGGCTACAGAGAAGAATTACTCCTGCTTGGAGAAATTAGTTTTGACTTTAGTTCATTCTACGCAGTGGCTCCGACCTTATTTTGATGCTCATCCCGTCACGGTTTATACTGATGCACCTCTTAAGGCAGTCTTGCAAAAATTTGGTGTTTCCAGTCGTCTCACAAAATGGGCTATCGAGTTAGGAGATTATGAGATTACCTTCATACCTTGTACCGCAGTTAAAGATCAAGTGTTAGCAGATTTTATAGCCGAGGGAATAGCCAACTTTCAGGAGATTTCACCTGGTACATCACAGGAAATCAGCCTTCCTTTAACCCTTGCCAAAGGCGATGATTCATGGGCACTTTACGTGGATAGTGCTTCCAATAGTCGAGGTCGGGCGATGGGCTCGTCCTCATTAGCCCGTCAGGGAAGGTGTACACTTATGCTTTATGGTTCTGTTTCCCAGTCACCAATAATGAGGCAAAATACGAGGCCATATTAGCCAGCCTAAAATTAGCTCGTAAGCTGGGGGTCCATCATTTGAAATTTTGTTTAGACTCACAGTTGGTAGTCAAATAAATTTTGGGGGAGTATAAGGCTAAAGATAGGCAGATTGAGGAATACTTAGCATTGGTGCAAGAACATCTACAAATTTTTTTGAAATGGGATATAGAGCGGGTTCCACGGAGCAGAAACATGAATGCAGATGCATTATCCAAGTTGGCTTCCTCAGTTTTCTCTCATCTAACTAAGAGTGTTCTGGTAGAAAAGGTACATACTAGGAGTACGGTCGAACCAACAATCTTACCTATATTTGAAGGTCAGGATTGGTGATTTCCTTTGTGGCAAAACATAGTCATATATCCTTTCGGGTGGTGGGTAATGAAACATAATCTCCACCTACAACCCTGTAATCATACTCCGACTGAACCCACTTAAACCTATTCCTAAAGAAAGCCATTCGTCTAAGCCCAAAATTTGACCTATAAAATTCCATTCCCGTACTTTTTCCTACGGCTGATTCCTTACCCATCTGATTTATTCAAAATAACAAACAAACAAAAGCAAAAAGTTTTGCAAAAAAAAATAATAATAAAGAAAGAGAAAAAAAATACACAAGATAAATAAAAAGCCCAAAAATTTTAGAAACAAAAATAAAAGCGAAGGGTAAAAGATAAGTACCCATAAAAAAAGGGAACCGTCCGTCTGAACAATTAAACATCCCTCCGAACAAAGCTCACAGAATGCCCTCCGCCCCAAGACGATAATCAAAACCCAAAACTTCAAACACTCATAAACTACAGAGCTTCTCTCACTACCTTTAGAGCTTCTCTCACTAAAAGTTACCAAAGAGTTAAAAACAAGTGAAGAGTGAAAAATCGTAGTTCTTACCTCCCCCTTATATAGGAGTAGATGGGCCTTCAAACCCCAGGAAGGCCAAACAACGGCCCATTTACTGAAAGATCGAGAATGTGCGCATAGGATATGAACCATCATACCTAGAAAATCTAAACCTGAAAGGTGAAAAGACACCTCACAGACTCCGATGCTGAACATCATCATTACACTCAACACTTAAATTTTCACGCCAAAAATAAATAAACAAATAAATTTCTTTAGATTTTTTTAATTTTAAATTCTACTTAAGCTTATTTGCTTTTATTTTTCTGTAATTAATTACTTTTTCGAAAGTGAGTTGAAAAAGATTCCCCTTATTCAGAGCACAAAGATCGTCTGTCCATCACCAACAAAAACACGGTATAGGCCAAATGCTCCCTCTAGTCTGAGGGTACCTAATAGGGCATAATATTACACTAGGGAACCCACAGGGACCCCCCATAGCCTACATGGCTTATTCGGACCCCACACGGGCCCCAGTAGATCATACTTCACAGTGCCTCCATTACAGTTCACCATCCAGCATTGTTCATCAACACTACAGCAACAGTAGGAGGACACCCTTTCACAATAAAGTGACCCTCATAACTACTCTCAATAGCCCCCTATAAATACATTTACTACCCTCAAACGCAAGGATTCCACTCTCTCTCTACCTAACATATTATCTAATACTTCTCCTACCTAACTTGACTGTAGGAGACTATTCCGAGGACAAAGTCCCGGAATCCTTTGACGGACCTTCTTTCTTTCGACAGGTCTTTGACGCCTTCCGTCCGTGCAAAATACCTTCCACCCTCCAGAGCAGAAGGTTTACACCGTCCAATAGAAGCGACTTCATCATTATACATATTAAAGTTACTTGAAATACCTTCCACCCTCCATGTCCCATTATAGTTCATAGTTGAAGATTTTTTGCTCCCCTTTTTGAATGTTGGTGATTGTAATTTTTGTTTCTATACCTTACTATGGATATATATTTCCATCAGTTCATCTTTTGAAATTTTGGACATTTCTAGCTACATCTTGTGTTTATATATTACAGATAGCCAATGCCTGTGATGAGGGCATCCAAACGCCAGCAACAAGTTAAGAAGCAAGTGATTCCAGAGAAGCTGAGGAGGTTCGAGTTCTACATCGAGGTCCAACAATGCTTCAAGATCCAAGTCCATATCAAAGGGATCCACTTGTAGACATCACTAGGCCGATGACCAGAAGCAGAGCAAAGAAGGTTCGAGAGACACTCAACAACCTTGTCCAAGCTTACCATCAGGACGCTCAGTTGATAGTAGAAGCAAACGCCTTGGAGCAGAAAGACGGAAAGGTTCAAATTGCAACTCTTCTAACCATTCTTGAAGAAGAGGCGCAATTCCCCAATCCACAATGAAGAAGAAGGCTGTTTCTTGAAGTTCTTGAAGATGCCGGAAGGTTCTTGGACTTTAAAGAAACATTTCTTGAAGTTCCCTACATCAATTCCATAAGTGACATCAACATTGGGCCGACCCAACTCATGGAGACCAGCCCACAAGTTCGGCCAGCCCAAGAAAGCCCAAGGAAGCCGCAACAAAAGCTCACACGGCCACTTAATTAGTTAGGGTTCTTTTAAGTAACTAGGGTTACAACTTAAGGGCTAGGGTTCTTTTAAGTCGCTAGGGTTACAACTTAAGTGTTAGGGTTCTTTTTCCTCTTTTAGTTAGTTTCCAAAAAGGGTTCCTTCTTGATCTCCTTTTTGGGAGTAGGATTTTTATTCTTTTCCTTATTATTTTTAGCTTGTACATTCGGCAATCACTCAAGAAAGAGGTGACCGAATTCTTCTTTCCTTTTCTTATCATTCCCCACTTCTTTCAGGGTTTGGTATTGTAAAGGAAATCAATCTCTTGATTGATTTCCAATTCTACTTCTTTTCCTTATTCTTTTTCATCACTTTTTCGGCTGTTTACTACCTATAAATAGGGCAGCCGTGCATCAATAATATTCAACGTATTCAGATCATAAAAACTAAGTGTTTTGAGTACCATCCCTTTATTGCTTTATGTATTTGCATGTTGTAGTTTACATAATTGCATGAAACTTAGCTAATTAGGTTACTTGCTCTACCTAATTAATTCGCATGTTTCAAACTCTTTTCTCACACTTGGTTCGAAATTCTCAATTAAGTTAGCTTAGGTTAGTTAATTTAGTTCTCTGAATTTTCGAGTGAGTTAGAGTATTATACGAGCTTGCTACTTAATCACAAGGTCCTTGGCAACTTAATCCGCATGTGTACAACCGTCCACATCAGCCTGGCTCTAATTTTATTGTTCCAAAACAATGATTCTACTTGGTGAGGTATCACGATGGATTTAGAAGAAATGCTACAACAGAGCATGCTCTGATTTTCTCCTTATCCAATTGAAGATACATTGAGAAATCATTAATGGATTCTTGAAAAATGTCCATTTCAGTGATTTCACCAACATCCAAAAAATCTAGGGAACCTTATAATTTCATATGACTTGGCTGTTTGAACCACCAAACTATAAAGCCTTGAAGCTCGTATACTCAATCTCCTTCAATTTTTCAGTGATGTCAGCTTTAGTGCTGAGTATACTACCTGGACTTTGACTAGCCGTCCTTCACGAAAACTTTCCCCAATATCTGAATTCCAAATGTGAAAGAAGTAGTCACATTCAGTTTCTGCAGTTGATGATGAACCCCAAAAGTAAAGGATCCCAATATGGCACTTTCCCATTGTACCATTTGGCGCACTAAATGAAGATTCCATTTTAACACCAGTCGATCCGCGGCATTTCTACATATCAATTAGTATCTATCCTTACTGTGTTAACATAATTTATGTAAATTTAGGTCATTAAGATTGCATTGGAAGGTTAGTGGGGGTGTTCTGTTAGCAAATATAGCTCATCGTCAGTATCTTTATATTATCTTATTTGTTTCAATTGATGAAGTGATAATAAGAACAATATTTAGTACGAGCTTGATACATTTTATACTTAGGAAAGAGGTTTTTTTTTTTTGTGAAATTAAGGAAAGAAAGAAAAATCGTAAAACCAATAATGGGTTAAAAACAAAGAAAAGAAGAATTAATTAATTTCAAAAAGAAAAAGAAAACAAAATGCATTTGCTGACCCCGAAATGGCCCAAATGGGTTTTGTGCAAGAGATTGAAAACAACTGCGTTGGAGGTTAATTTCGGAAAGAAAAATATGCCATTAACCTTATTATATGGTTAGCGCCCGTAGCTGATGTGTTTTTTTGCAAACACAGTTAGTTTTACAAATTTCCATATATTATACACTGTAGTTCTAAAATACGATGGAGTAACATGACATTTTAAAAACATAAGGAAGGTAACTGTCACTCACTGTATAATACAAGGAGGTAACTGAAAAAATAAAAAATAAAAAAAGAAAAAGAAAAAGGAAATGAGGTCACACGCTAGCTTGAAAGACAGGCACGTATTATGTTAAGTGCGCCGTTCCACTTAACTTTATATTTAAAAAAAAAAAAAAATCAGCCAACAACCCACTACTCTTTTCCCTGTATTCATTTCACCCCTGCATAGCCAAATCAATTTTCTAAGGTTTTTAAAATTTTCTCACTCTATTTTTTATATATTTATAATTAACCACTAATTTTAATTAATTTTCTTATTTTCGTTTGCGACTTCTCTTTAGATATTTCATACTCTATTTATTCTCTTAATCAATAGTTTTTCTCTTTTGAGTTAGTTTTTTTTTTCTTTTTTTTCCAGAGTGAAATGTATAAATTAACACGAACATTTTTTTGTGTACGATAAATATCACAAACATTTTGAAATATATTTTTTTTAACACAAACTTTTCGAAAACGTTACAAAACTTAACATTCCGTCCATGGTCTCCGTTAGATGCTTAACGGAAGTATTTTTTTTAGGGCAAAATTGTCCAAATTTCTTTTCCTTTGTCTTATCTTTCCATTACTTTACTATTTTTTTAAAATAAACCCTAAATCTTTCATTTTTTTTACATATTTACCACAATCTTTCATTATTTTCACATATTTGTCCAATCTAATAAATTTATTTATATTTTAATTATTATTACTTTCCCTCTTTTTCTTTTCTTTTCATGATTATCATCTTTATCACTTTTTTTTAAAATTATTATTACTAAATCTTTCAATACAATATTGCTTTCCATGATTAATTACTTTCTTTCTTTCATTTTTTTTTTCTTTTCATGATTACAAACATTAATTAGTTATTACTTACTTTTCTTAATTTTTTTACTTTCCATATTTCTATATATGATTAATTAGAATTATCATTTTATTCCTTTTTTTATAGTATCTTTTAATCTATCCCTACTAAATTATGTATTTACCACATAACCCCTCATCTCCAAAAACCCTAGCCGCCACCCTACCACTTGATGCCCTCATCGCCACCCAACCTCTCACACCGCCGCCTCCACCACACCACATCTCGCGCTGCTGTCATAGCCACCCAACCTCTCGCACCGTCGCCGTCTGGTCGCCACAATGAGAATCAACCAACAACAACCAAGTAAGAAAAAGAAAATCTGAAGATTGAGACAAACATACCCAATTCCCATCCAGTCACCACAAATTCCAGTGAGAATTAACCAAGACCTCATCTTGCAATTACTCAAATTCCAAATCTTTGCAGTCCGATACCATGACCCGGAAACAATAGTGGCTGGAGGGTATTAGAGCTAAAATGAATGCACGAAACCCAATTAGTATGAGCATCCTAATCCTGAATATTGTACTTACATTCACCCAAAGTATTCCACAACTTGATGCTCTTAGCAAGGGAGGCTGACACAATTTCACGGTGTTCGATAGAGAAAGTGACGGAGAGAACATCCTTGGTGTGTCTGACGAAGCCACGGGAGGTGGTACCAGCTCGAGCTCCCACATGTGGAGCTCGCCGTCCCATGACTCAGATAGAGCGAATTAACCATCGGACGAAAGAACAACATCCTGCACAAAGTGGGAGTGCCCGATGAGGAGGCGGCGAGCGACACCGTAGGTTGTCTTCCTTGGTGAGCGACCAGACAACGATGATTTGTTGTGGGAAGAGGTGACAATCATGTCGGGGTTATCGACCGGGGTGGCGATGGCGGTGAGCCCTCATGGTGTCGCGGAGGCAGAGCTGGTCTTGCGCCATTTCTCTGCTGTAGAAGGGGAAAAGAGAAAGGCAGGGGAGTGTGGCTCTGTGTAACGGGGCGCACCTCACGTGCTTACCCCGCAACCCCATCGATGCCCCATGAGCATAAAATGACATTGATGTGAGCCCCTGATCTAATTGATGTGGAACGGGGTACTCGATGCGGAATACTTGCTAAGGAAAGTCTGGAAATTGTGAAACGCAGCTCTTAACCTCTAGAATCCCTACCTCGGATTCGACAGTCTACTACAATTAACTTAAGCTAATTTTAAACACGCAAATCGAACCAAGATCAAGAATATAAAGAGTCGAAACGAAGCATGCAATTAGGCAGAGCAATTGCCTAATAGCCTATAGTTTCTAAACTTATGGCAATTCACAAAACATACAAATTACGAAAGCTCAATAAGGAGAGTGATTTAAGAGTATAAACTAATACTTTCTTCAACTTAAATCAACTGTCGAATAATGGAGAATTGAACCCCTATTTATAGTTATAGGAGGTTTGAATTTACAGTACAAAAGAAGTAGAAAAAAATTAAATTTAGAATTCAATCAAGAGATTGATCCCTTACAAAAACCAATCCTAAATGAACTAGGATTGTTTAAGTGATAGAATTTCATATTTCGTACTATGATCAAAGGCCTAATGGGATTAAAATCCTACAAGATAAAAACTGAATAAACCGTATACAAGTCAACTTGCATCTTGGATTAGTGATCAGATTGTATTTGCTGATTTTGATTCCGTACTGCATCCATCCATTTGATCACAACATTGGGCTGCTTGCATGCGTGGGCTCCTCAACATTGGGCTTTGATTTGATTAACACTAAATGGGTTTAATCAAATGACTTCCCCTTAACCCATTTACTTTAGTTTGGCCAATCCAAGTTTGGGCTTGGATCTCCATTTGGCCCAATAGACTTGACTTTGATGTTGACTCTGGATTTTTGCATCATTCCCTCCCTCTTCGAAAGGATTCATCCTCGAATCCAAATCTGAGTCTGAATGGGCACGACCTTCAAGTAATTGAGCGGGACTCTCCTGGAGTTCTAAGGACTTCTCCATTTTGACTCCCGAGACCAAGTAAGAATAACCAACAATGGCACCAAATCTTCTTGGTGGGTCAATTTGCACACTGTAGTATCCTTATATTGTCGGTCAAGGGTTCCAGTAAAATAGAACCCTAGTAAGTCACCACAAGAATCATGTTCAACCATGGCACCATATCTCTGTTTTAGGGGTCAATTTGCTCAAGGTCGAGGTTCCAATAGTGACTATTGAAGTAACAGAAAATTCCCTGCTAAGAACAAGTAAAAGTGAGTAGAGTAACCTTACTCCCTTGTCCCCCAAGTAATGCCCTCCTAACAAGCTACACACAAACCAGTGTTTCACTCGTAGGGTTGGCGGTCCTTGTATGCTATATCACTCAGCCTTTTATCTCAATCCTGTATACTACTCAAAGTTCTCAGATATTGAGCAAAGGTAATAAGCAATAAGTAAATCACACAAGCACGAAACTATATAGGAATGTAGCAAAAGAAATTTTTTAAAACAGAACTTGGTTCTATTTTGTTTGTAAAAATCTTTCGAAAAGAAATTTTGTAGTATAACTTGAATAAGATGTGCGCACAAAGGAACTTTCGGGGATAAGCCCTCAAAGTTCACAAAATTAATGTAATGCGCACGATGACAAAATTCAAGCTATATTTTAGAGTATATGTTCAAGATAGCACGAAAGGATAGAATAATTTTAGCCAATTTAGCTGGGCAATTCAGAATTGAATGGAAACAAAGAATAATATAGCAGGTTTGAAACAAATTAGGAAACTACCCAAGATGTGATCACCCTCCCAATAGGTAATCAAGAAACCAATTCCCATTACGATTTTTAATTTCCAAAATCAGCTTAACAACCTAATTTTGATTGCAACTTCCAAAACAAACTACAAGTCGGTTTTGGTTGTCGTATCAAATTTCGGCTCAGAATTTCCAATAGACCTTCCAATTTCCATCACCACTGTCCTTTAATAGAACAAATTCAGTACTTCTTCTAATTATAATAACATGCACACGTGATGATGAATTTGAACAAATCTGATTTTGCCTTAGTAGTGCCAAACCGACATTCTGCACACACATGCACTTCATTAATGAGGTTTATCTTCCACTTCGCAAAAATTAAAACCCATGCAAGTTCGAAAACAAAACCAATATTCCAATGTTCCGCAATAACGAAATCGTGGCCCAAAATTTTATTTCTTTTCTTTTCTTTTCGTTTCTTCCCTTTTCTTTTCGCTAAACAATTTCGATTCTTAAAATTCAGATTTTAATATATGAATTGAAAATAGACTTGCAAAATTTAAATCGATTATAACTAAAATTCAACAAGAAGGAATGTTATAATTCTGAGAATTTCAAGACAAAGCAAGACTAACAAGGATTAGAAAACACCTGATGATTTGGCCGAGTTACTTCAGCCGCCTCTAGTCACGCAACCAGCCTTGGCTCTGATACCAATTGATGTGAGCCCCTGATCCAATTGATGTGGAACGGGGTACTCGATGCGGAATACTTGCCAAGGAAAGTCGGGAAATTGTGAGACGCAGCTCTTAACCTCTAGAATCCCTACCTCGGATTCGGCAGTCTACTAAAATTAACTTAAGCTAATTTTAAACACGCAAATCGAACCAAGATTAAGAATATAAAGAATCAAAACAAAACATGCAATTAGGCAGAGCAATTACCTAATAGCCTATTGTTTCTAAACTTATGGCAATTCACAAAACATACAAATTACGAAAGCTCAATAAGGAGAGTGATTTAAGAGTATAAACTAATACTTTCTTCAACTTAAATCTACTATCGAATAATGGAGAATTGAACCCCTATATATAGTTATAGGAGGTTTGAATTTCCAGTACAAAAGAAGTAGAAAACAATTAAAATTGGAATTCAATCAAGAGATTGATCCCTTACAAAAACCAATCCTAAATGAACTAGGATTATTTAAATGATAGAATTTCGTATTTCGTACTATGATCAAAGGCCTAACGGGATTAAAATCCTGCAAGATAAAAATCGAATAAACTGTATACAAGTCAACTTGCATCTTGGATTAGTGATCAGATTGTATTTGCTGATTTTGATTCCGTACTGCATCCATCCATTTGATCACAACATTGGGCTGCTTGCATGCGTGGGCTCCTCAACATTGGGCTTTGATTTGATTAACACTAAATGGGTTTAATCAAATGACTTCCCCTTAACCCATTTACTTTAGTTTGGCCAATCCAAGTTTGGGCTTCGATCTCTATTTGGCCCAATAGACTTGACTTTGATGTTGACTCTGGATTTTTGCATCAGACATGTTGCAGCTTGTGCTCAAAGCTGCGATCCGACGGAGCAGAATCGCATGACGGGTCGCACCACACTGGGGCGCCTAACACATAGTGCATCACAACACCGCCTGAGCACACGCCCACGCCACAGCCTTAGCGCGCGCCCAAGCCCCAGCACCAGTAGTGCGCCCTAGCACACTAGCGGCGCAGCGCGCCAGCACGCCACAGCGCGCCCAGCACCGCAGCAGTGCGCGCCACGCCCCTGTCTCAGCGCGCGCCCAGTGCCCTAGCGCCTCAGCGCGCGCCCAGTGCCTCAGCGCCTCAGCGCGTGGGCCCGTACCCCCGCCTTATCGCGTGCCATGCCCCAGTCTCAGTGCGCGCCCAGCCCCAAGCGCGCCCAACGCCCAGCACGCCCAGCTCCCCAGGGTGCCCAGGGCGCCCAGGGTGCCCGCGCCCAGCACCCCGGCGCGCCCAGCTCCCCAGCGCCTAGCGCACCCAGCCCCAAGCGCGCCCAGCTCGCCCAACGCCCCAGCGCACCCAGCCTACACTCCAGCCTCAGTGCGCGCCCCGCACTAGCACCTCAGCGAGCCCACCACAGCATCAGCGCGCCCAGCGCCTAGCACCACAACGACCGAATCCAACGGCGCCCAACCTTGTATATATTAATTTACGTTAGTTATTCATGTTGTAATAGTTAGTAATATTGGGGAATGTTAGTTTTAGTTAGACAGGTAATGTTTTGCAAGATCACCCATTTTGTACGCCTTGATCCCCCCTCAGGGCACTTCTGATTTTTAGCCTTTCTAGTTATTGGTGGGTTGATGTAATGCAAGCAGGAGTTGGGTTCCCACCACCCATTTAAGCTCTTGGCTACTTCTTGTAATTTCCTTCTTTTATTAATGAAAACCAAGCTTTGGCTTATAAGTTTGCCTTCGTTTATTTTCATTGATTCGGATGGCCTAATTATAAGTACTTTGGGAACGAGTCCCAGATGCGGGAATTGGCGGAAGCTTGGCTAGCGGTAGCCTTGCTTGCCACACGGCGTGCTTATTTTGGTGATTCAAAAGCGTGCCCCGTGACACTCTGTGAGGAAGAGAAAAGACAGAGTAACGTAACAATAAAATTATAATTTTTCTAGAATACACTAAAATTAAATACGTAAAATAAAAATGAAATATTAATATTATATTTTAAAAATACTAATATTATAAATGTTAAAACTTATTACTATTTTATGTTAAAACCAATAGTGTAGCTCTGAAAAGAAAGAAACCCGGGGAAGACAATGAACAGTGTTAGATACTGTTCATCAAATTTGTAAATTAGCCCAACTTTTTTAGTTTTCTTAAATTATAGTCATAACTTATTTTGGAAAAAAAAAGGAAAAGTATTTGTATTTTACTAATATATCATAATATTCCGAAAAATTACTGTTTTAGTAATATGATTATAAAGTAAATTTTATTTTCAGACAAAAATATAAAAAATTGAAAGATTGGGTATTTGTTTGGTAATAAAAGTAGAATAAGGGAAATATAAGACAAAGGAACAGGAAAATGGATGAATTTGACCTCAAAAAGTTGTTTCCATTTGTGGGCTAATAGAGCTACTTGACAGAATGGTAAGTTTTGTCAAATTTTTGAAAAGTTTGTGGTTAAAAAAGTAATTTTAAATATTTGTGGTATTTATCGCACTCAGGCAAAGATTCGTACTAGTTTAAACAATTCACTTTTTTATTTTATTTTATAATTTTAATATTTATATATTATTAACTGTGTATTTTAATATATAGATTATTAAATCAATTTTAGGGCCTGCTTGGTCTGAGGCTTTGGGATTGAGTCTATGGGTTTCATATCTTGTAAAAATGTTTGGTTCGTGACTATCACTTTGGAAACAGTGTTTCATTCCTGACTAATTCAGAATCACCCATACCCAATCAAATCGGTGGGTTTGAGTCTCTTGGAATCAACTGCCCATCTTTTTCTCACTTTTGCCTTCATTTTCTTCTCTCTCCTTCCTTGTTAACTTTCAAACCTGTCTTCAACCTCTGACTTCATCCTGCTCGTCCATGGCCTCTACTTCATTTGAACCCTAAACTGATGTGGACCAAGGTACACATGCCATGAATTGCAAAGGAAAGTCTAATTAAGCGGCAGCTCGTATAAACTCTTTTACTTACCCGAAATCCAGACAACAAAAATAAAGTAACCTAGGCTAATTTACTTAAGAATTTCGAACCAAGTAAGAAAAAAAAGGTGAAACATACGAATTTAACTAGGTAGAGCAAATAACCTAATTAAGCTAAATTTCATGCAATATATAAATCACAAACATGCAAAATATATAAAGCAATAAAGGGAGAGTACTCAAACTAATAGTTTAAAGATAAGAATACTACTTTTTAATTTCGTGGATGACCCCTATATATAGGTATGGGGGTATCCAAATTACAATAGGAAAAGAATAACTGAAAGCAGCGAACAAGGACAATGGTGAACGAATTAAGTCACCTTTATATGAATAGGTGGACGAAATTCTATCCTATTTAGATTAGGAAAACAATTAAAATTGAAAACCAATCAAGAGATCGATTTCATACAAACCCAAAACCCAAAGGAACTAGGTTTTGGTAGTTGCTAAATTTGTCTGCCATATGGATATGGTTATGGACGAAATTCACACTTAAAATAGGTAGGAAATAAATATAAATCATATCCAAAAAGGTAGATCAAGAAGGGATCCCTTTTTGGAAACGAACAAGTTAATCTAGTTGTAACAAACTTGTAACAACCTAACTAACTTGTAACAAACTAAGGGTAGGATTAGGAAACATGCACAAATTCTTATCCTCCCCCAAACCCTAAACCTTATGCGAAAACCCTTGGTGAAGTGGACTTTCGGTTGGGCTTCTTAATGGGCTTGGCCGACTTGATGGTGTGGAATGGACTCCATGGATTGGGTCAGCCCAGTTGTAATGGCGCATGGTGGTTTTGAGGTAGGGAGCTTTCGGAACCTTTTGGAATCTCCCGGAATCATTTCGAAATCAAGAATTTCAAGATTTTCAAGATTCTTCAAGATTCTGCAAAATATGAAATTCAAGATTTTCAAGAAAATCAAGAACTTCAAGAAACGTCTCTTTAAAGTCAAAGAACCTTCCGGCGTCTTCAAGAACTTCAAGACTTCTCTTCATTGTGGAATCGTGAATTACGCCTCTTCTTCAAAAACTGTAAGGAGAGTTGCAATTTGAACCTTTCCTGTTTTATTCTCCAAGGCGTTGGCTTCTACTATCATTTGGGCATCCTGTCTACAAGCTTGCACAAGGTTGTTGAGATCCTCACGAACTCTTCTTGCTCTACTCCACGTCATTGACCTAATGATATCTACAAGTGGATCCCTTTGATATAGACTTGGATCCTGAAGCATGGGTGGGCCTCGGTGTAAAACCTGAACCTCCTCAGCTTCTCTGGATTCACTTGTCTGTGGACTTGTCGATGAACTAGGGATGCCCTCATCATCCCCACATGGTTGAAAAGGATTTAACCTCAAATCTTAATCCTGTTCATAAGTAAACGGAAACAAGTCAGCAACATTAAATGAAGTACTAACACTATACTCACCTGGCAAATTAAGCTTGTAAGCATTAGGCCTCATCTTGGACACGATTTGAAAAGTGCCATCGCCTCGGAGATGGAGTTTTGTCCTCCTCACAGCAGGGAATCGTTCCTTCCTCATGTGAACCCAAACCCTGTCTCCTGGTTCAAAGTTCACAGCCTTGCGCCGCTGGTTTGCATGGTCTGCGGCTCTAGCATAAGTTTTCTCAAGGTTTGATCGAACCTTGGCATGCAGGCGTTTGATGGTTTCAGCCTTCCGGGCGCCGTCTAGATTAACCTGATCCTTTACCGGCAAAGGGATTAGATCCATAACCATCAAAGGAGTGAAGCCGTAGGCAACTTCGAATGGACAGAACCCTATCGATGAGTGCTTGGAGCGGTTGTAGGCAAACTCTGCAACCGGTAAGACTTCTTCCCAACGTTTGAGATTCTTCTGTATCAAAGCCCGAAGAAGATTGCCAACGGTGCAGTTGGCGACTTCCGTCTGACCATCCATCTGAGGATGACTTGTAGTCGAAAACAGGAGTTTTGTGCCAAGGTGTGACCACAAAGTCTTCCAAAAGTAACTCAGAAATTTGACGTCTAGATCAGAAACAATAGTGCGCGGAATACCATGAAGTCGAACTATCCCCTGAAAGAACAAGTCCGCAACATGTTTGGTATCATCTGATTTCCTGCAAGGAATAAAGTGAGCCATCTTAGAAAAGTGATCGACTACGACAAATAGGGAGTCACTACCTCTTTGCGACCTCGGAAGACCTAGAATAAAATCCATAGAAATGTCAGTCCTAGGTAAAGTAGGTATAGGTAAAGTCGTGTAAAGTCCATGATGCTTAGATGTAGATTTAGCTTTTAAACAATTAATGCAATCAGTGCAAACATGTTGTACATCTTTTCGCATATGAGGCCAATAAAAATGTTCCTATTACACATCAAGTGTCTTATTGACACCAAAATGACCCATAAGTCCCCCATTGTGAGCTTCACGAACCAGTAATTCTCTAGCAGAACTACGCGGAATGCATAACCTATGTTCCTTAAACAAGAACCCATCCTGTCTATAGTACTTATGGAATGCACCAGATCACATGCTTTATATGTAGTAGCAAAATCAAGATCAAAAGCATATAAATCCTTTAGATATGCAAATCCTAGCAAAGAATGATCTAAAATAGCTAAAATTTCATACCTGCGAGATAGAGCGTCAACAACTAAGTTATCTTTCCCTTTCTTATATTTAATAATGTAAGGAAAAGTGTTAATAAAAGCAACCCATTTAGCATGACGTCTGTTTAACTTACTCTGTCCCTTTAAATGTTTAAGGGACTCATGATCACTGTGGACAACAAATTACTTGGCCATTAAATAATGTGACCAAGTCTCGAAGGCACGGACCACTGTATAGAGCTCCTTATCGTAAGTTGGATAATTTAAGGCAGGTTCCTTCAACTTCTCACTGAAATAGGCGATTGGCTTGCCTTCCTGTATTAAAACAGCTCCAATCCCTATACCTAATGCATCACACATTAGTTCAAAGACTTTATCAAAATCAGGTAATGCTAAAACAGGTGCATGAGTGAGATCATGCTTAAGAACCGTAAAGGCATTTTCCTAAGCTTGCTCCCACAAGAATGGCACATTCTTCTTGCACAATTCGTTCAGAGGTGCTGCTTTGGTGGAAAAGTCCTTCACAAACCGTCGGTAAAAGCCAGCCAAACCATGGAAAGACCTTACATGTGCGGCTGTTGTTGGTGTAGGCCACTCCCTAATGGCTGTCACCTTGGCGTCGTCAACTTTGACACCATCTTTAGAGACCACAAAACCGAGAAACACAACTTCCTCAACACAGAAAGTACATTTCTTCACATTGGCATACAATTTATTAGCACGTAATTCAATTAACACCAAGCGAATATGTTCTACATGCGATTACATGTCTCGAGAATAGATCAAGATATCATCAAAATAAACCACAACAAACTCCCTATAAACTTTCTAAGCACATGATTCATTAATCTCCTGAAAGTACTAGGTGCATTTGTCAGGCTAAAGGGCATTACTAACCACTCATACAAACCAAACTTAGTTTTAAAAGCAGTTTTTCATTCATCCCCCTCCCTCATGCGAATTTAATGATAGCCCTATGTAAGATCTATTTTAGTGTAAACCGTTGAGCCATACAAGTCCTCTAACATGTCATCAAGCCTAGGAATAGGATGCCTATACTTGATTGTTATCTTATGAACAGCTCTACAATCAACACACATTCTCCATGTACCATCTTTCTTAGGGACAAGAATTACAGGTATAGCACAAGGACTAAGTGATTCTCTTACCTGACCGTTAGCCAAAAGCTTATTGATCTGCTTCTGTAACTCCTTTGTTTCCTCTGGATTTGCTTTGTAGGTAGGTCAATTTGGAATAGCTGCGCCAGGTATGAAGTCGATTTGATGTTCAATCCCACGCACAGGTGGCAATCCTTGCGGCAGCTATCCTGGAAAGACATCGTTGTATTCCTGCAACGAATAATCAACTTCCATAGGAATATCCCGAGGGATATCGTCAAGGTTAGCACAGGTATCTTTACATACTAAAACTAGTACACAACCTTTTTCAGTTAACACCTGTTCTACCTCCCCCACTGTAGCGAAAAAACTACCTCTAACTTCTTCCTGAATAGGTTTATCAAAGTTCGCCTTACTATCCTTTACTTGTTCTTTCCCTGTCCCCTTTGTGAGGTCCCAAAAAATAATGGGAAAAATCGTATGATAGTTTTATTGTTAGGTTCTTTTTAATTTTTGGTTCAAGTGAGCATTTAATGAAATTTTAGGGGTTCAACTTTCACTAAGGAGGTTAAATAAATAAGAAAAAATAAATAAATTAATAAAATAAAATAAAATAAAATAATAACAAATATAGAATAATTTAAACAATCACCGTGAGCCATTAAATTTGGAATTTAGGAGGTTGAATACAACTGCACCTCTTATGATTATCGAAGTTTAGATTAAGGAAGGATGATGATACCCTCAACTAAGTATAGATTACTCAGCTCACAACTCCTATCCCGCACATTTCTCGTGCACGTTTCGTTTCCTCCTCTCCCCAAATCCGCTGGCCACCTGCCTGACTCCACTTCAAACACGATGGAGGGCAGTTCGAATTTCGCAAGATAAGGATAGCTGATCTCCTACGCTTACGCTAGATAATTTCTTTAAGCCGAGAAGAACGAGAACCATTCTCACATCACTCGTGAACTCGTTCTCACTTCTCATCGCAAGCTTTCTCGCCGGACTATTTCGGCACACCGAAAGTAAAATCCTGAGGGAAAAGGTAACCTCGTTCCTCATTTCTACTATAGCGGTAGAACGTAAGTGACCCATTGATGTGGACGGTTGTACACATGCGGATGAAGTTGCCCGGAAAGTTTGAGTAAGTGGCGTAGCTCGTATTGGCTCTTTACTTACCCGAAATCCAGAGAACAAAAATAAACTAACCTAAGCTAATTTACTTAAGAATTCAAACCAAGTAAGAAAGAGTTGAAACATGCGAATTTAATTAGGTAGAGCAATTAACCTAATTAAGCTAAGTTTCATGCAATATATAAATTACAAGCATGCAAAATACATAAAGCAATAAAGGGAGAGTACTCAAACTAATAGTTTTAAGATCTGAATACTTGTTTTATTATTGAGTTTCGGCTGCCTATTTATAAGGCAAGGAGCAGCCGAAAATTCTACCTAAAAGAGTAGGAAAAGAATTGGAATTGGAAACCAATCAAGAGATTGATTTTCTTTACAATACCAAAACCTGAAAGAAGTGGGTAATGGTAAAAGAAAAGGAAATTTCAGTCACCTTTAAGTTGAGTGGCAGCCAAAAATTACAAGTTAAAAACAAGAAGGAAAAGGAATAAAAATCCTACTCCAAAAAGGAGATCAAGAAGGGATCCTTTTTGGAAACTACTAAACTAAGGGCAAAATAGGGAACATGCACAAACCCTTATTTTCCCCCAAGCCCTAACCCTTAATTTCAAACCCTAATGGACTAGGTCTGGCCGTGTGGGCTTCTTTGTTGGGCTGGCCGACTCTTGATGAGGTGGAATGGACTCCATGAGTTGGATCGGCCCAATTGTTGATGGCGCATGATGGAATGGTGTAGGGAGCTTCCAGAATCTTCTGGAACATCCCGGAATCATTTCGAAATTAAGATTTTCAAGATTCTTCAAGATTCTGCAAAATATGAAATTCAAGATTTTCAATAAAAACCAAGAACTTCAAGAAATGTTTCTTTAAAGTCCAAGAACCTTCCGGCGTCTTCAAGAACTTCAAGAAAAGCCTTCTCTTCATTGTGGATTGGGGAATTGCGCCTCTTCTTCAAGAATTGTAAGGAGAGTTGCAATTTGAACCTTTCCGTCTTTGTTCTCCAAGGCGTTGGCTTCTACTATCAATTGGGCATCCTGGCGGCAAGCTTATACAAGGTTGTTGAGTGTCTCTTGAACCTTCTTTGCTCTGCTTCTGGTCATTGGCCCAATGATATCTACAAGTGGATCCCTTTGATATGGACTTGGATCTTGAAGCATTGTTAGGCCTCGGTGTAGAACCCGAACCTCCTCAGCTTCTCCGGACTCACTTGTCTGTGGACTTGGGAAGCCCTCATCACCCATTGAGAGGGTTCGTTCAACCGATTAATTAATCCGTTCTGTGTTGTACGAAAACACTGCAGGAATTGCTTGGGGGACGTTCACACACAGGAGAATTCATAGAACAACGAAGGAAAGGGGTCGCTGCTATGGCATTTCTCCAGATCAACAGGTAAGACTTCCTTCGAGTCGAACTGATCATCTTGGTTGAACGAGATAGCGCAAAGAAAATTGTCATAGTCACGTAGTCGAATAAGAAGAATAAAGTATCTTGAATAAGGAAAACAGAACCGGAGCCTGTAATTCCTGAGTATACGGATGAACCCCTTCCCTTTTAGTCCAAAAACTCTATAATACACAAGTATGCATATATGTGTAGTTGTAGATGTCGTTAGTGAATACAATGAGGGTAGTTGGAACTATATAAATTGAACCCCGTATAGCAGACACCAGAATCTGAATATGTGTTCTGACTCACCCTTCCCATTTTGTTGCTTCTGTGGAACCAACAACGAGCATGTATGTATACTACTGATTGCCGATTGGTTCGTTTGGTATTTTGCTGGTTCTGAAAGCCACCCACAATGCTGATCTTAAACCAGAGCATGTGTATATGAAGAACCCGATGTCGGTTAAAAGGGGCTGCGGGTCTTCATTCCACAAGGAATAACGATGCATGTGACTGGCAGACCTTTTATATGTATACATTTTAGGTGGATAAATAGGTTACTTAGGGAGGGAGGTTTGTGATTAAATTGAACCCACGTACTGCATATGCATATAGGGAAGTGAGAGAAATATATAAATGTACAGCTTTGATTTTATCTACATGCATGCATATAGCTTTGATTTTATCTACATGCATGCATATCATACAAAGGGAAATGAATATGAGCGTGAAAGCCACACCTGGACCTTTAGGATCAATTAATTAATGACCCGTGTATAATAATTAATGCAAATGGATATTGTAGTCAGGCTGCCTACGGATTTTAATTTGCCTGGCCACGGGTCTTAAAATACATTTATTATTATAGCGCATGTTTATGGATGACGAGTCCGAATGTGAGGTTTACCTATTAGATTGTGGGAAGCGTGGAACTATAGGGGTGTTGGTACATCGGCACAAATCGAGAAGTAATAAAAGTGAAGTTTAACTCAGGTTCTTTAATAAAATTTGCAGGTTCACTGAAGAGAGATTAACGAATTAAATTGGTGAAGGTGAGAATTTATCGCTATTTTCACTGCTTTCAAGTACATATAGAGTATATATAAATATATATAGATTGGGATTGACCCGGTAACTTAGCTTTCAAAATTAAAATATTTTTTTCACTGGGATTTCTAAATCTAAAGATTTCCCTTTTACTGAGATTTTGAAATTTAAATATTTTCGTTTACTGTGTTCTCAAAATTTCTCATGCATATTTACTATCTACTGTTCTGTTTGTGTTTTGGTTTTTTTGATTATTTGCGTGATCGGGGCCGTACTTTATCGCCCGGTCACTTTTGTCGAAATTACTGTGTTACTTTATTTACTGTGAATGCTATATGCTATTACTGGTTGCCAGAGGTGTACTTTATCGCTCCGGTGACATTGGGATCCCAAACCCTGGTGATTCGAACCGGCGAGGTCGGCGTTGGGCCTGATCGCTTGATGTGGACGGTTGTACACATGCGGATAATGTTGCCAAGGACCTTGTGGTTAAGTGACAAGCTCTTACAAACCTTTAACTCACGTTCGGAATTGATAAAACAAGGGATAAACTATCCTGACCAATTTGTTTATAAACTCGAACCAAGTGCAAGAAAAGAGGTGTGAAACATGCGAACAATTAGGTAGAGCAAGAACCTAAAAGGCTAAGTTTCATGCAATTATGTAAACTACAACATGCAAATACATAAAGCAATAAAAGGAGGTATCTCAAACACTAAGTTTTTGATCTGAAATACTCTAAATTTTATTGAAATTTCGTCCCCTTTAAATAGGAGTAAGGATGGACGAAAATCAGTAGAAAAAGAAAAGGAAAAGAATTAGAATTGGAAATTAACCAAGAGGTTAATTTCCTTTACAATACCAACTCCTGAAAGAAGTAGGAGAATGGTAAGAAAAGAAAAGGTAATTTCGAAAATTACAACTCCTAAATCAAGAAGGAAAGCTAATTAGAAAACAAGTAGGAAAAGAATGATAATCCTACTCCCAAAAAGAATAAGGAAACCCTTTTTGGAAATTAACTAAAAATAAAATAACTTAATTAAAATCTGAAAAATAATTCCCTAAAACCGTGTGGGCTTTTTCCTTGATTGGCCGTGTGGGCTTCTCTCCTTGGATTGGGCCGTGCGGCTTCATGCTTCAACTTGGGCTGGCCGAAAACTTGTGGGCTGGTCCATGAGTTTTTGGGTCGGCCCAATTTGTAGGGAACTTTATTATTTGGTTTCTTTAAGTCCAAGAACCTCCCGGCTTCTTCAAGACTTCAAGAAACAGCCTTCTTTTGATTAATGTTGGATGATTTGCGCCTCTCCTTCCAAGATAGTTAGAAGAGTTGCAAATTGCACATTTCCTCCATTTTGCTCCAAGGCGTGGGCTTCCATTTGGCGTCCATCTTTCTGACTCCTAATACGTGCTGTTTTAGCTCTGGATATCCTCATCATCCCCTCCTGGTTGGAAAGGATTCGTCCTCGAATCCAAGGCGCTGAAAACAAACAGAAACAAGTCAGGAAGATTAACACAAAACATAGATCATACTTACCTGTAAGCGTGTAAGCATGATGCCCAATTGTTGACACGATTTGAAAAGGGATATCACCATCACGGGCGTTAAGCTCCTTTGACATCTCTTTGGCAGCGTAGATAACAGGTAACAGTGCTTTGCAGTAGTTCTGATCGTGCGCCAAAAGCTCGTAGAACTGTCTTTGCAACTTCTTTGTCTCCTTCGGTTTGTCTTCTTCCTGCAACAAAGAAACGACTTGCAGAGGGATATCCCGAGGGACATCTGCAGGGTTAGCACAAGTATCTTTACATACTAAAACTAGTACATCATCTTTGCTATCTATCACTTGTCCTATATCTCCCTGTGTAGCGAAACAACTATATTTAACTTTGTCCTGATCAGGCTTATCAGAGTTCGCCTTACTACCCTTTACAACAAGTTCTTTCCCCTTACCCTTCGCTTGGTGCCTTTCAGCTTCCCATTTAGCGAGTGACTCCTTCATACGAACAGCTTCTGATCGCACTTCAGCCGGTGGCATGGGTAGGAATGTGTGGATCTTGCCCTCCTGGCAGACCGAGTAAGTGTTGGCGACCCCATCATGTGTTGCCTTCAGGTCAAAGAGCCATGGTCGTCCGAGTAGAATGTGACAAGCCTCCATTGGCAGAACATCACATAAAACCGTGGATTCGAACTTACCGATAGCGTATGGTATGCTTACCTGCTTTGTGACTCTGTAGCCGTCTGAGCTGTCGAGCCATTGAAGCCGATAAGGACGTGGATGATTGATGACAGGGAGGCGCAGCTTATCAACCATATACTCACTAGCAACATTAGTACAACTCCCTCCATCAATAATCAAGACACATAACTTTCCATTTACCTTTGTGCGGGCATGGAAGATGTTTGTCATTTGGGACGTGTCCGGGACAGCAGCTGTAGTCAGAGTGCGAGTAACCAAGTTCTGAGATGGATCGTCTTCAAGAAATTCGAACTGCTCCACAGGCTCTGACGGAGTGCTGTCAGTTAACTCCTTTGTAGGGTCAACGGTTGGGTCTTCTTCATCCTCCTCTGAAATGTACTCACCATCTTGTCCCAATAAGACCTTCCGGATATTTGGACAATCCCGCATGTAGTGGCCACGGCCTGAGCACTTGTGGCAAGTTACGTTGCTGATAGACTGTCTGGGAGTGGATGGCGTTTTCTGCTGTGATGAAGAAGAGGTGGCGGCGGCAACAGGGACTAGGGCTTTGCGCTCAGACATGATCGGCCTCCTTACCGGTGGCGAGTAGGTCGGATTCTTGCGCCAAGTTGGTGGGGCGCTGGTAGGTGTCCGGACTGGTGGAACGGACTTCAGATACTCCTCCATAACTCGAGCTTTGTGCAGCATGTCTGTCAGCGTTGTAGCATTCTGCAATTCCACAGCTAAAGCAATACCCCTGTTTAAACCACTAAGAAAACGAGCCATAGATGCGGGCTCATCTTCCTGTACATTAGCCCTAATTTTTGCCATCTCTAATTTTCTATAGTACTCATCTACAGACATAGAACCTTGTACAAGAGTATGTAACTTTCGATACAATTCTCTAAAATAGTAGTCCGGTACAAAAGTCCTACGCATAGAAGTAGTCAAATCAAACCAAGAGAGAGGCGGTGCGTGGGCACGCATTGGGCGTGTATTTCTGCGCTGGTCCTGCTGCTGATTCCACCAGATTAGGGCATAGTCTGTGAAATGTACAACTGCGAGCTGGACCTTCTTGTGCTCTGGGATCGCATGAAGCTCAAAGATGCGCTCCATCTTCATCTCCCAGTCTAAGTACTCCTCAGGATTCGTGCCTCCAGAAAAGGATGGAACGGTAGTTTTGCACTGACTGAGGCCTGCGAATGGCTGGTCTGCGGCGTTGGTGCCTGGGGCGGCAACATCGTCGTCTGAGTCTGTGCGCCTCTGATCCCGTTCAGTCCTGAGTTCGGCGACTTCCTCCGTTAAAGTAGCAAATCGCGCGGAGAGTTGCGCAATCGCAGCCAGGATTTGCTCGGTTCCCAAAGGGTTAGGAGCACCTCCACCTGACATTGGATAAGAAAGCGAAAACCTGTCTGCTAAGAATAAGGAAAAGTGAGAAAGAACCTTACCCCCTTATTCCCCCAAGTGTTTCCCACCTAATAGCTACACACAAACCCCGTGTATCGCTCTAGGGTGGCGCCCTGTATAAGATGTGCACTCAAGCCTTTTACCACTCAAACCTCCCGGTATTGATAAATGTATCAGGCAAGCAGCAATTCACACAAAAGCAATGACACTTAAGAAAGAAGCAAAATTTTCGCAAAAACCACACTTGGTTCTGTTTTTGAAAAATCTTTTCGCAAACGATGTTTATGTAATATAGTTCAGATATGAAGTACACAACAGGAAATTTCGGGGTGAAGCCCTCAAATTTCAGAAAAGATGAGTGTGCACGATGACAAAATCCAAACTATAATTAAAGATCTAATGTATAGGTCACACGAAAAGATAAACAAGGCAATTGAAAGCAGGGCAATTCAAGGTGAATAGAAGCAAAGAAAAATTCAGCAGAGTTGAAACAACTTCAGGAAAGCCTAAACTACCCAAAGAAGCGATCACCCACCCAATAGGTAATCAAGAAACCAATCCCCACAAATTATCAAGGCTTCTAATATGCAAAACAGCACCAAAATTGTGAAATTACCACCCCCTAATGGCCGAAAACAGTACCAACTTTCTAGCAATATGCGATTTCAATTTCGAAAACCCTAGGGCCAGCAAAAACAATTTTTCAATTTACTAGCCTAATCCCAGGGATAATCTTAGCAGCACAAGGATACAAAATCAAGAATTCACTATATTTTCAAGAATTCAAATGAAAGTATCCAAAACTTATAGCATGCAATTTTACAATGCGCAAACAAGTGAGCTGCTTAACATCAACCGCAAAACTCACAATTTTCAGAAAAATCAGCACAAGAGAAGGGTAGAAAAGTGTCGCAAAAACCCAGCAAAACAAACCCTAGGCGTCGCGAGATTTAGCGACGAAAAATCGGAAAACCCTAAAGAACCCGAACCCTAATTTTGAAATTTGAGGCCCGAATTAAGTTCTGAAATTATAGCAAGGGATCCAAATTTTTTTGAAAGAAATTTGCGATTTTACGGATAGAAAAACAGTACAAAAATCGCAATTTAAAAGCTGGAAGAAAAAAAAAAAAAAATTTCCCCCCCAAGAAGATGAATTCAATTCCAAGAATTTCAAGAATAATCAAGACTAACAAGGAAAAGAAAACACCTGGAAAAGGATTTGATCGGTTGATCTCCTCCGGTCACGAAACCACTCCTTAGCTCTGATACCAATTGATGTGGACGGTTGTACACATGCGGATAATGTTGCCAAGGACCTTGTGGTTAAGTGACAAGCTCTTACAAACCTTTAACTCACGTGCGGAATTGATAAAACAAGGGATAAACTATCCTGACCAATTTGTTTATAAACTCGAACCAAGTGCAAGAAAAGAGGTGTGAAACATGCGAACAATTAGGTAGAGCAAGAACCTAAAAGGCTAAGTTTCATGCAATTATGTAAACTACAACATGCAAATACATAAAGCAATAAAAGGAGGTATCTCAAACACTAAGTTTTTGATCTGAAATACTCTAAATTTTATTGAAATTTCGTCCCCTTTAAATAGGAGTAAGGATGGACGAAAATCAGTAGAAAAAGAAAAGGAAAAGAATTAGAATTGGAAATTAACCAAGAGGTTAATTTCCTTTACAATACCAACTCCTGAAAGAAGTAGGAGAATGGTAAGAAAAGAAAAGGTAATTTCGAAAATTACAACTCCTAAATCAAGAAGGAAAGCTAATTAGAAAACAAGTAGGAAAAGAATGATAATCCTACTCCCAAAAAGAATAAGGAAACCCTTTTTGGAAATTAACTAAAAATAAAATAACTTAATTAAAATCTGAAAAATAATTCCCTAAAACCGTGTGGGCTTTTTCCTTGATTGGCCGTGTGGGCTTCTCTCCTTGGATTGGGCCGTGCGGCTTCATGCTTCAACTTGGGCTGGCCGAAAACTTGTGGGCTGGTCCATGAGTTTTTGGGTCGGCCCAATTTGTAGGGAACTTTATTATTTGGTTTCTTTAAGTCCAAGAACCTCCCGGCTTCTTCAAGACTTCAAGAAACAGCCTTCTTTTGATTAATGTTGGATGATTTGCGCCTCTCCTTCCAAGATAGTTAGAAGAGTTGCAAATTGCACATTTCCTCCATTTTGCTCCAAGGCGTGGGCTTCCATTTGGCGTCCATCTTTCTGACTCCTAATACGTGCTGTTTTAGCTCTGGATATCCTCATCATCCCCTCCTGGTTGGAAAGGATTCGTCCTCGAATCCAAGGCGCTGAAAACAAACAGAAACAAGTCAGGAAGATTAACACAAAACATAGATCATACTTACCTGTAAGCGTGTAAGCATGATGCCCAATTGTTGACACGATTTGAAAAGGGATATCACCATCACGGGCGTTAAGCTCCTTTGACATCTCTTTGGCAGCGTAGATAACAGGTAACAGTGCTTTGCAGTAGTTCTGATCGTGCGCCAAAAGCTCGTAGAACTGTCTTTGCAACTTCTTTGTCTCCTTCGGTTTGTCTTCTTCCTGCAACAAAGAAACGACTTGCAGAGGGATATCCCGAGGGACATCTGCAGGGTTAGCACAAGTATCTTTACATACTAAAACTAGTACATCATCTTTGCTATCTATCACTTGTCCTATATCTCCCTGTGTAGCGAAACAACTATATTTAACTTTGTCCTGATCAGGCTTATCAGAGTTCGCCTTACTACCCTTTACAACAAGTTCTTTCCCCTTACCCTTCGCTTGGTGCCTTTCAGCTTCCCATTTAGCGAGTGACTCCTTCATACGAACAGCTTCTGATCGCACTTCAGCCGGTGGCATGGGTAGGAATGTGTGGATCTTGCCCTCCTGGCAGACCGAGTAAGTGTTGGCGACCCCATCATGTGTTGCCTTCAGGTCAAAGAGCCATGGTCGTCCGAGTAGAATGTGACAAGCCTCCATTGGCAGAACATCACATAAAACCGTGGATTCGAACTTACCGATAGCGTATGGTATGCTTACCTGCTTTGTGACTCTGTAGCCGTCTGAGCTGTCGAGCCATTGAAGCCGATAAGGACGTGGATGATTGATGACAGGGAGGCGCAGCTTATCAACCATATACTCACTAGCAACATTAGTACAACTCCCTCCATCAATAATCAAGACACATAACTTTCCATTTACCTTTGTGCGGGCATGGAAGATGTTTGTCATTTGGGACGTGTCCGGGACAGCAGCTGTAGTCAGAGTGCGAGTAACCAAGTTCTGAGATGGATCGTCTTCAAGAAATTCGAACTGCTCCACAGGCTCTGACGGAGTGCTGTCAGTTAACTCCTTTGTAGGGTCAACGGTTGGGTCTTCTTCATCCTCCTCTGAAATGTACTCACCATCTTGTCCCAATAAGACCTTCCGGATATTTGGACAATCCCGCATGTAGTGGCCACGGCCTGAGCACTTGTGGCAAGTTACGTTGCTGATAGACTGTCTGGGAGTGGATGGCGTTTTCTGCTGTGATGAAGAAGAGGTGGCGGCGGCAACAGGGACTAGGGCTTTGCGCTCAGACATGATCGGCCTCCTTACCGGTGGCGAGTAGGTCGGATTCTTGCGCCAAGTTGGTGGGGCGCTGGTAGGTGTCCGGACTGGTGGAACGGACTTCAGATACTCCTCCATAACTCGAGCTTTGTGCAGCATGTCTGTCAGCGTTGTAGCATTCTGCAATTCCACAGCTAAAGCAATACCCCTGTTTAAACCACTAAGAAAACGAGCCATAGATGCGGGCTCATCTTCCTGTACATTAGCCCTAATTTTTGCCATCTCTAATTTTCTATAGTACTCATCTACAGACATAGAACCTTGTACAAGAGTATGTAACTTTCGATACAATTCTCTAAAATAGTAGTCCGGTACAAAAGTCCTACGCATAGAAGTAGTCAAATCAAACCAAGAGAGAGGCGGTGCGTGGGCACGCATTGGGCGTGTATTTCTGCGCTGGTCCTGCTGCTGATTCCACCAGATTAGGGCATAGTCTGTGAAATGTACAACTGCGAGCTGGACCTTCTTGTGCTCTGGGATCGCATGAAGCTCAAAGATGCGCTCCATCTTCATCTCCCAGTCTAAGTACTCCTCAGGATTCGTGCCTCCAGAAAAGGATGGAACGGTAGTTTTGCACTGACTGAGGCCTGCGAATGGCTGGTCTGCGGCGTTGGTGCCTGGGGCGGCAACATCGTCGTCTGAGTCTGTGCGCCTCTGATCCCGTTCAGTCCTGAGTTCGGCGACTTCCTCCGTTAAAGTAGCAAATCGCGCGGAGAGTTGCGCAATCGCAGCCAGGATTTGCTCGGTTCCCAAAGGGTTAGGAGCACCTCCACCTGACATTGGATAAGAAAGCGAAAACCTGTCTGCTAAGAATAAGGAAAAGTGAGAAAGAACCTTACCCCCTTATTCCCCCAAGTGTTTCCCACCTAATAGCTACACACAAACCCCGTGTATCGCTCTAGGGTGGCGCCCTGTATAAGATGTGCACTCAAGCCTTTTACCACTCAAACCTCCCGGTATTGATAAATGTATCAGGCAAGCAGCAATTCACACAAAAGCAATGACACTTAAGAAAGAAGCAAAATTTTCGCAAAAACCACACTTGGTTCTGTTTTTGAAAAATCTTTTCGCAAACGATGTTTATGTAATATAGTTCAGATATGAAGTACACAACAGGAAATTTCGGGGTGAAGCCCTCAAATTTCAGAAAAGATGAGTGTGCACGATGACAAAATCCAAACTATAATTAAAGATCTAATGTATAGGTCGCACGAAAAGATAAACAAGGCAATTGAAAGCAGGGCAATTCAAGGTGAATAGAAGCAAAGAAAAATTCAGCAGAGTTGAAACAACTTCAGGAAAGCCTAAACTACCCAAAGAAGCGATCACCCACCCAATAGGTAATCAAGAAACCAATCCCCACAAATTATCAAGGCTTCTAATATGCAAAACAGCACCAAAATTGTGAAATTACCACCCCCTAATGGCCGAAAACAGTACCAACTTTCTAGCAATATGCGATTTCAATTTCGAAAACCCTAGGGCCAGCAAAAACAATTTTTCAATTTACTAGCCTAATCCCAGGGATAATCTTAGCAGCACAAGGATACAAAATCAAGAATTCACTATATTTTCAAGAATTCAAATGAAAGTATCCAAAACTTATAGCATGCAATTTTACAATGCGCAAACAAGTGAGCTGCTTAACATCAACCGCAAAACTCACAATTTTCAGAAAAATCAGCACAAGAGAAGGGTAGAAAAGTGTCGCAAAAACCCAGCAAAACAAACCCTAGGCGTCGCGAGATTTAGCGACGAAAAATCGGAAAACCCTAAAGAACCCGAACCCTAATTTTGAAATTTGAGGCCCGAATTAAGTTCTGAAATTATAGCAAGGGATCCAAATTTTTTTGAAAGAAATTTGCGATTTTACGGATAGAAAAACAGTACAAAAATCGCAATTTAAAAGCTGGAAGAAAAAAAAAAAAAAATTTCCCCCCCAAGAAGATGAATTCAATTCCAAGAATTTCAAGAATAATCAAGACTAACAAGGAAAAGAAAACACCTGGAAAAGGATTTGATCGGTTGATCTCCTCCGGTCACGAAACCACTCCTTAGCTCTGATACCAATTGATGTGGACGGTTGTACACATGCGGATAATGTTGCCAAGGACCTTGTGGTTAAGTGACAAGCTCTTACAAACCTTTAACTCACGTGCGGAATTGATAAAACAAGGGATAAACTATCCTGACCAATTTGTTTATAAACTCGAACCAAGTGCAAGAAAAGAGGTGTGAAACATGCGAACAATTAGGTAGAGCAAGAACCTAAAAGGCTAAGTTTCATGCAATTATGTAAACTACAACATGCAAATACATAAAGCAATAAAAGGAGGTATCTCAAACACTAAGTTTTTGATCTGAAATACTCTAAATTTTATTGAAATTTCGTCCCCTTTAAATAGGAGTAAGGATGGACGAAAATCAGTAGAAAAAGAAAAGGAAAAGAATTAGAATTGGAAATTAACCAAGAGGTTAATTTCCTTTACAATACCAACTCCTGAAAGAAGTAGGAGAATGGTAAGAAAAGAAAAGGTAATTTCGAAAATTACAACTCCTAAATCAAGAAGGAAAGCTAATTAGAAAACAAGTAGGAAAAGAATGATAATCCTACTCCCAAAAAGAATAAGGAAACCCTTTTTGGAAATTAACTAAAAATAAAATAACTTAATTAAAATCTGAAAAATAATTCCCTAAAACCGTGTGGGCTTTTTCCTTGATTGGCCGTGTGGGCTTCTCTCCTTGGATTGGGCCGTGCGGCTTCATGCTTCAACTTGGGCTGGCCGAAAACTTGTGGGCTGGTCCATGAGTTTTTGGGTCGGCCCAATTTGTAGGGAACTTTATTATTTGGTTTCTTTAAGTCCAAGAACCTCCCGGCTTCTTCAAGACTTCAAGAAACAGCCTTCTTTTGATTAATGTTGGATGATTTGCGCCTCTCCTTCCAAGATAGTTAGAAGAGTTGCAAATTGCACATTTCCTCCATTTTGCTCCAAGGCGTGGGCTTCCATTTGGCGTCCATCTTTCTGACTCCTAATACGTGCTGTTTTAGCTCTGGATATCCTCATCATCCCCTCCTGGTTGGAAAGGATTCGTCCTCGAATCCAAGGCGCTGAAAACAAACAGAAACAAGTCAGGAAGATTAACACAAAACATAGATCATACTTACCTGTAAGCGTGTAAGCATGATGCCCAATTGTTGACACGATTTGAAAAGGGATATCACCATCACGGGCGTTAAGCTCCTTTGACATCTCTTTGGCAGCGTAGATAACAGGTAACAGTGCTTTGCAGTAGTTCTGATCGTGCGCCAAAAGCTCGTAGAACTGTCTTTGCAACTTCTTTGTCTCCTTCGGTTTGTCTTCTTCCTGCAACAAAGAAACGACTTGCAGAGGGATATCCCGAGGGACATCTGCAGGGTTAGCACAAGTATCTTTACATACTAAAACTAGTACATCATCTTTGCTATCTATCACTTGTCCTATATCTCCCTGTGTAGCGAAACAACTATATTTAACTTTGTCCTGATCAGGCTTATCAGAGTTCGCCTTACTACCCTTTACAACAAGTTCTTTCCCCTTACCCTTCGCTTGGTGCCTTTCAGCTTCCCATTTAGCGAGTGACTCCTTCATACGAACAGCTTCTGATCGCACTTCAGCCGGTGGCATGGGTAGGAATGTGTGGATCTTGCCCTCCTGGCAGACCGAGTAAGTGTTGGCGACCCCATCATGTGTTGCCTTCAGGTCAAAGAGCCATGGTCGTCCGAGTAGAATGTGACAAGCCTCCATTGGCAGAACATCACATAAAACCGTGGATTCGAACTTACCGATAGCGTATGGTATGCTTACCTGCTTTGTGACTCTGTAGCCGTCTGAGCTGTCGAGCCATTGAAGCCGATAAGGACGTGGATGATTGATGACAGGGAGGCGCAGCTTATCAACCATATACTCACTAGCAACATTAGTACAACTCCCTCCATCAATAATCAAGACACATAACTTTCCATTTACCTTTGTGCGGGCATGGAAGATGTTTGTCATTTGGGACGTGTCCGGGACAGCAGCTGTAGTCAGAGTGCGAGTAACCAAGTTCTGAGATGGATCGTCTTCAAGAAATTCGAACTGCTCCACAGGCTCTGACGGAGTGCTGTCAGTTAACTCCTTTGTAGGGTCAACGGTTGGGTCTTCTTCATCCTCCTCTGAAATGTACTCACCATCTTGTCCCAATAAGACCTTCCGGATATTTGGACAATCCCGCATGTAGTGGCCACGGCCTGAGCACTTGTGGCAAGTTACGTTGCTGATAGACTGTCTGGGAGTGGATGGCGTTTTCTGCTGTGATGAAGAAGAGGTGGCGGCGGCAACAGGGACTAGGGCTTTGCGCTCAGACATGATCGGCCTCCTTACCGGTGGCGAGTAGGTCGGATTCTTGCGCCAAGTTGGTGGGGCGCTGGTAGGTGTCCGGACTGGTGGAACGGACTTCAGATACTCCTCCATAACTCGAGCTTTGTGCAGCATGTCTGTCAGCGTTGTAGCATTCTGCAATTCCACAGCTAAAGCAATACCCCTGTTTAAACCACTAAGAAAACGAGCCATAGATGCGGGCTCATCTTCCTGTACATTAGCCCTAATTTTTGCCATCTCTAATTTTCTATAGTACTCATCTACAGACATAGAACCTTGTACAAGAGTATGTAACTTTCGATACAATTCTCTAAAATAGTAGTCCGGTACAAAAGTCCTACGCATAGAAGTAGTCAAATCAAACCAAGAGAGAGGCGGTGCGTGGGCACGCATTGGGCGTGTATTTCTGCGCTGGTCCTGCTGCTGATTCCACCAGATTAGGGCATAGTCTGTGAAATGTACAACTGCGAGCTGGACCTTCTTGTGCTCTGGGATCGCATGAAGCTCAAAGATGCGCTCCATCTTCATCTCCCAGTCTAAGTACTCCTCAGGATTCGTGCCTCCAGAAAAGGATGGAACGGTAGTTTTGCACTGACTGAGGCCTGCGAATGGCTGGTCTGCGGCGTTGGTGCCTGGGGCGGCAACATCGTCGTCTGAGTCTGTGCGCCTCTGATCCCGTTCAGTCCTGAGTTCGGCGACTTCCTCCGTTAAAGTAGCAAATCGCGCGGAGAGTTGCGCAATCGCAGCCAGGATTTGCTCGGTTCCCAAAGGGTTAGGAGCACCTCCACCTGACATTGGATAAGAAAGCGAAAACCTGTCTGCTAAGAATAAGGAAAAGTGAGAAAGAACCTTACCCCCTTATTCCCCCAAGTGTTTCCCACCTAATAGCTACACACAAACCCCGTGTATCGCTCTAGGGTGGCGCCCTGTATAAGATGTGCACTCAAGCCTTTTACCACTCAAACCTCCCGGTATTGATAAATGTATCAGGCAAGCAGCAATTCACACAAAAGCAATGACACTTAAGAAAGAAGCAAAATTTTCGCAAAAACCACACTTGGTTCTGTTTTTGAAAAATCTTTTCGCAAACGATGTTTATGTAATATAGTTCAGATATGAAGTACACAACAGGAAATTTCGGGGTGAAGCCCTCAAATTTCAGAAAAGATGAGTGTGCACGATGACAAAATCCAAACTATAATTAAAGATCTAATGTATAGGTCGCACGAAAAGATAAACAAGGCAATTGAAAGCAGGGCAATTCAAGGTGAATAGAAGCAAAGAAAAATTCAGCAGAGTTGAAACAACTTCAGGAAAGCCTAAACTACCCAAAGAAGCGATCACCCACCCAATAGGTAATCAAGAAACCAATCCCCACAAATTATCAAGGCTTCTAATATGCAAAACAGCACCAAAATTGTGAAATTACCACCCCCTAATGGCCGAAAACAGTACCAACTTTCTAGCAATATGCGATTTCAATTTCGAAAACCCTAGGGCCAGCAAAAACAATTTTTCAATTTACTAGCCTAATCCCAGGGATAATCTTAGCAGCACAAGGATACAAAATCAAGAATTCACTATATTTTCAAGAATTCAAATGAAAGTATCCAAAACTTATAGCATGCAATTTTACAATGCGCAAACAAGTGAGCTGCTTAACATCAACCGCAAAACTCACAATTTTCAGAAAATCAGCACAAGAGAAGGGTAGAAAAGTGTCGCAAAAACCCAGCAAAACAAACCCTAGGCGTCGCGAGATTTAGCGACGAAAAATCGGAAAACCCTAAAGAACCCGAACCCTAATTTTGAAATTTGAGGCCCGAATTAAGTTCTGAAATTATAGCAAGGGATCCAAATTTTTTTGAAAGAAATTTGCGATTTTACGGATAGAAAAACAGTACAAAAATCGCAATTTAAAAGCTGGAAGAAAAAAAAAAAAAATTTCCCCCCCAAGAAGATGAATTCAATTCCAAGAATTTCAAGAATAATCAAGACTAACAAGGAAAAGAAAACACCTGGAAAAGGATTTGATCGGTTGATCTCCTCCGGTCACGAAACCACTCCTTAGCTCTGATACCAATTGATGTGGACGGTTGTACACATGCGGATAATGTTGCCAAGGACCTTGTGGTTAAGTGACAAGCTCTTACAAACCTTTAACTCACGTGCGGAATTGATAAAACAAGGGATAAACTATCCTGACCAATTTGTTTATAAACTCGAACCAAGTGCAAGAAAAGAGGTGTGAAACATGCGAACAATTAGGTAGAGCAAGAACCTAAAAGGCTAAGTTTCATGCAATTATGTAAACTACAACATGCAAATACATAAAGCAATAAAAGGAGGTATCTCAAACACTAAGTTTTTGATCTGAAATACTCTAAATTTTATTGAAATTTCGTCCCCTTTAAATAGGAGTAAGGATGGACGAAAATCAGTAGAAAAAGAAAAGGAAAAGAATTAGAATTGGAAATTAACCAAGAGGTTAATTTCCTTTACAATACCAACTCCTGAAAGAAGTAGGAGAATGGTAAGAAAAGAAAAGGTAATTTCGAAAATTACAACTCCTAAATCAAGAAGGAAAGCTAATTAGAAAACAAGTAGGAAAAGAATGATAATCCTACTCCCAAAAAGAATAAGGAAACCCTTTTTGGAAATTAACTAAAAATAAAATAACTTAATTAAAATCTGAAAAATAATTCCCTAAAACCGTGTGGGCTTTTTCCTTGATTGGCCGTGTGGGCTTCTCTCCTTGGATTGGGCCGTGCGGCTTCATGCTTCAACTTGGGCTGGCCGAAAACTTGTGGGCTGGTCCATGAGTTTTTGGGTCGGCCCAATTTGTAGGGAACTTTATTATTTGGTTTCTTTAAGTCCAAGAACCTCCCGGCTTCTTCAAGACTTCAAGAAACAGCCTTCTTTTGATTAATGTTGGATGATTTGCGCCTCTCCTTCCAAGATAGTTAGAAGAGTTGCAAATTGCACATTTCCTCCATTTTGCTCCAAGGCGTGGGCTTCCATTTGGCGTCCATCTTTCTGACTCCTAATACGTGCTGTTTTAGCTCTGGATATCCTCATCATCCCCTCCTGGTTGGAAAGGATTCGTCCTCGAATCCAAGGCGCTGAAAACAAACAGAAACAAGTCAGGAAGATTAACACAAAACATAGATCATACTTACCTGTAAGCGTGTAAGCATGATGCCCAATTGTTGACACGATTTGAAAAGGGATATCACCATCACGGGCGTTAAGCTCCTTTGACATCTCTTTGGCAGCGTAGATAACAGGTAACAGTGCTTTGCAGTAGTTCTGATCGTGCGCCAAAAGCTCGTAGAACTGTCTTTGCAACTTCTTTGTCTCCTTCGGTTTGTCTTCTTCCTGCAACAAAGAAACGACTTGCAGAGGGATATCCCGAGGGACATCTGCAGGGTTAGCACAAGTATCTTTACATACTAAAACTAGTACATCATCTTTGCTATCTATCACTTGTCCTATATCTCCCTGTGTAGCGAAACAACTATATTTAACTTTGTCCTGATCAGGCTTATCAGAGTTCGCCTTACTACCCTTTACAACAAGTTCTTTCCCCTTACCCTTCGCTTGGTGCCTTTCAGCTTCCCATTTAGCGAGTGACTCCTTCATACGAACAGCTTCTGATCGCACTTCAGCCGGTGGCATGGGTAGGAATGTGTGGATCTTGCCCTCCTGGCAGACCGAGTAAGTGTTGGCGACCCCATCATGTGTTGCCTTCAGGTCAAAGAGCCATGGTCGTCCGAGTAGAATGTGACAAGCCTCCATTGGCAGAACATCACATAAAACCGTGGATTCGAACTTACCGATAGCGTATGGTATGCTTACCTGCTTTGTGACTCTGTAGCCGTCTGAGCTGTCGAGCCATTGAAGCCGATAAGGACGTGGATGATTGATGACAGGGAGGCGCAGCTTATCAACCATATACTCACTAGCAACATTAGTACAACTCCCTCCATCAATAATCAAGACACATAACTTTCCATTTACCTTTGTGCGGGCATGGAAGATGTTTGTCATTTGGGACGTGTCCGGGACAGCAGCTGTAGTCAGAGTGCGAGTAACCAAGTTCTGAGATGGATCGTCTTCAAGAAATTCGAACTGCTCCACAGGCTCTGACGGAGTGCTGTCAGTTAACTCCTTTGTAGGGTCAACGGTTGGGTCTTCTTCATCCTCCTCTGAAATGTACTCACCATCTTGTCCCAATAAGACCTTCCGGATATTTGGACAATCCCGCATGTAGTGGCCACGGCCTGAGCACTTGTGGCAAGTTACGTTGCTGATAGACTGTCTGGGAGTGGATGGCGTTTTCTGCTGTGATGAAGAAGAGGTGGCGGCGGCAACAGGGACTAGGGCTTTGCGCTCAGACATGATCGGCCTCCTTACCGGTGGCGAGTAGGTCGGATTCTTGCGCCAAGTTGGTGGGGCGCTGGTAGGTGTCCGGACTGGTGGAACGGACTTCAGATACTCCTCCATAACTCGAGCTTTGTGCAGCATGTCTGTCAGCGTTGTAGCATTCTGCAATTCCACAGCTAAAGCAATACCCCTGTTTAAACCACTAAGAAAACGAGCCATAGATGCGGGCTCATCTTCCTGTACATTAGCCCTAATTTTTGCCATCTCTAATTTTCTATAGTACTCATCTACAGACATAGAACCTTGTACAAGAGTATGTAACTTTCGATACAATTCTCTAAAATAGTAGTCCGGTACAAAAGTCCTACGCATAGAAGTAGTCAAATCAAACCAAGAGAGAGGCGGTGCGTGGGCACGCATTGGGCGTGTATTTCTGCGCTGGTCCTGCTGCTGATTCCACCAGATTAGGGCATAGTCTGTGAAATGTACAACTGCGAGCTGGACCTTCTTGTGCTCTGGGATCGCATGAAGCTCAAAGATGCGCTCCATCTTCATCTCCCAGTCTAAGTACTCCTCAGGATTCGTGCCTCCAGAAAAGGATGGAACGGTAGTTTTGCACTGACTGAGGCCTGCGAATGGCTGGTCTGCGGCGTTGGTGCCTGGGGCGGCAACATCGTCGTCTGAGTCTGTGCGCCTCTGATCCCGTTCAGTCCTGAGTTCGGCGACTTCCTCCGTTAAAGTAGCAAATCGCGCGGAGAGTTGCGCAATCGCAGCCAGGATTTGCTCGGTTCCCAAAGGGTTAGGAGCACCTCCACCTGACATTGGATAAGAAAGCGAAAACCTGTCTGCTAAGAATAAGGAAAAGTGAGAAAGAACCTTACCCCCTTATTCCCCCAAGTGTTTCCCACCTAATAGCTACACACAAACCCCGTGTATCGCTCTAGGGTGGCGCCCTGTATAAGATGTGCACTCAAGCCTTTTACCACTCAAACCTCCCGGTATTGATAAATGTATCAGGCAAGCAGCAATTCACACAAAAGCAATGACACTTAAGAAAGAAGCAAAATTTTCGCAAAAACCACACTTGGTTCTGTTTTTGAAAAATCTTTTCGCAAACGATGTTTATGTAATATAGTTCAGATATGAAGTACACAACAGGAAATTTCGGGGTGAAGCCCTCAAATTTCAGAAAAGATGAGTGTGCACGATGACAAAATCCAAACTATAATTAAAGATCTAATGTATAGGTCGCACGAAAAGATAAACAAGGCAATTGAAAGCAGGGCAATTCAAGGTGAATAGAAGCAAAGAAAAATTCAGCAGAGTTGAAACAACTTCAGGAAAGCCTAAACTACCCAAAGAAGCGATCACCCACCCAATAGGTAATCAAGAAACCAATCCCCACAAATTATCAAGGCTTCTAATATGCAAAACAGCACCAAAATTGTGAAATTACCACCCCCTAATGGCCGAAAACAGTACCAACTTTCTAGCAATATGCGATTTCAATTTCGAAAACCCTAGGGCCAGCAAAAACAATTTTTCAATTTACTAGCCTAATCCCAGGGATAATCTTAGCAGCACAAGGATACAAAATCAAGAATTCACTATATTTTCAAGAATTCAAATGAAAGTATCCAAAACTTATAGCATGCAATTTTACAATGCGCAAACAAGTGAGCTGCTTAACATCAACCGCAAAACTCACAATTTTCAGCAAAATCAGCACAAGAGAAGGGTAGAAAAGTGTCGCAAAAACCCAGCAAAACAAACCCTAGGCGTCGCGAGATTTAGCGACGAAAAATCGGAAAACCCTAAAGAACCCGAACCCTAATTTTGAAATTTGAGGCCCGAATTAAGTTCTGAAATTATAGCAAGGGATCCGAATTTTTTTGAAAGAAATTTGCGATTTTACGGATAGAAAAACAGTACAAAAATCGCAATTTAAAAGCTGGAAGAAAAAAAAAAAAAAATTTCCCCCCAAGAAGATGAATTCAATTCCAAGAATTTCAAGAATAATCAAGACTAACAAGGAAAAGAAAACACCTGGAAAAGGATTTGATCGGTTGATCTCCTCCGGTCACGAAACCACTCCTTAGCTCTGATACCAATTGATGTGGACGGTTGTACACATGCGGATAATGTTGCCAAGGACCTTGTGGTTAAGTGACAAGCTCTTACAAACCTTTAACTCACGTGCGGAATTGATAAAACAAGGGATAAACTATCCTGACCAATTTGTTTATAAACTCGAACCAAGTGCAAGAAAAGAGGTGTGAAACATGCGAACAATTAGGTAGAGCAAGAACCTAAAAGGCTAAGTTTCATGCAATTATGTAAACTACAACATGCAAATACATAAAGCAATAAAAGGAGGTATCTCAAACACTAAGTTTTTGATCTGAAATACTCTAAATTTTATTGAAATTTCGTCCCCTTTAAATAGGAGTAAGGATGGACGAAAATCAGTAGAAAAAGAAAAGGAAAAGAATTAGAATTGGAAATTAACCAAGAGGTTAATTTCCTTTACAATACCAACTCCTGAAAGAAGTAGGAGAATGGTAAGAAAAGAAAAGGTAATTTCGAAAATTACAACTCCTAAATCAAGAAGGAAAGCTAATTAGAAAACAAGTAGGAAAAGAATGATAATCCTACTCCCAAAAAGAATAAGGAAACCCTTTTTGGAAATTAACTAAAAATAAAATAACTTAATTAAAATCTGAAAAATAATTCCCTAAAACCGTGTGGGCTTTTTCCTTGATTGGCCGTGTGGGCTTCTCTCCTTGGATTGGGCCGTGCGGCTTCATGCTTCAACTTGGGCTGGCCGAAAACTTGTGGGCTGGTCCATGAGTTTTTGGGTCGGCCCAATTTGTAGGGAACTTTATTATTTGGTTTCTTTAAGTCCAAGAACCTCCCGGCTTCTTCAAGACTTCAAGAAACAGCCTTCTTTTGATTAATGTTGGATGATTTGCGCCTCTCCTTCCAAGATAGTTAGAAGAGTTGCAAATTGCACATTTCCTCCATTTTGCTCCAAGGCGTGGGCTTCCATTTGGCGTCCATCTTTCTGACTCCTAATACGTGCTGTTTTAGCTCTGGATATCCTCATCATCCCCTCCTGGTTGGAAAGGATTCGTCCTCGAATCCAAGGCGCTGAAAACAAACAGAAACAAGTCAGGAAGATTAACACAAAACATAGATCATACTTACCTGTAAGCGTGTAAGCATGATGCCCAATTGTTGACACGATTTGAAAAGGGATATCACCATCACGGGCGTTAAGCTCCTTTGACATCTCTTTGGCAGCGTAGATAACAGGTAACAGTGCTTTGCAGTAGTTCTGATCGTGCGCCAAAAGCTCGTAGAACTGTCTTTGCAACTTCTTTGTCTCCTTCGGTTTGTCTTCTTCCTGCAACAAAGAAACGACTTGCAGAGGGATATCCCGAGGGACATCTGCAGGGTTAGCACAAGTATCTTTACATACTAAAACTAGTACATCATCTTTGCTATCTATCACTTGTCCTATATCTCCCTGTGTAGCGAAACAACTATATTTAACTTTGTCCTGATCAGGCTTATCAGAGTTCGCCTTACTACCCTTTACAACAAGTTCTTTCCCCTTACCCTTCGCTTGGTGCCTTTCAGCTTCCCATTTAGCGAGTGACTCCTTCATACGAACAGCTTCTGATCGCACTTCAGCCGGTGGCATGGGTAGGAATGTGTGGATCTTGCCCTCCTGGCAGACCGAGTAAGTGTTGGCGACCCCATCATGTGTTGCCTTCAGGTCAAAGAGCCATGGTCGTCCGAGTAGAATGTGACAAGCCTCCATTGGCAGAACATCACATAAAACTGTGGATTCGAACTTACCGATAGCGTATGGTATGCTTACCTGCTTTGTGACTCTGTAGCCGTCTGAGCTGTCGAGCCATTGAAGCCGATAAGGACGTGGATGATTGATGACAGGGAGGCGCAGCTTATCAACCATATACTCACTAGCAACATTAGTACAACTCCCTCCATCAATAATCAAGACACATAACTTTCCATTTACCTTTGTGCGGGCATGGAAGATGTTTGTCATTTGGGACGTGTCCGGGACAGCAGCTGTAGTCAGAGTGCGAGTAACCAAGTTCTGAGATGGATCGTCTTCAAGAAATTCGAACTGCTCCACAGGCTCTGACGGAGTGCTGTCAGTTAACTCCTTTGTAGGGTCAACGGTTGGGTCTTCTTCATCCTCCTCTGAAATGTACTCACCATCTTGTCCCAATAAGACCTTCCGGATATTTGGACAATCCCGCATGTAGTGGCCACGGCCTGAGCACTTGTGGCAAGTTACGTTGCTGATAGACTGTCTGGGAGTGGATGGCGTTTTCTGCTGTGATGAAGAAGAGGTGGCGGCGGCAACAGGGACTAGGGCTTTGCGCTCAGACATGATCGGCCTCCTTACCGGTGGCGAGTAGGTCGGATTCTTGCGCCAAGTTGGTGGGGCGCTGGTAGGTGTCCGGACTGGTGGAACGGACTTCAGATACTCCTCCATAACTCGAGCTTTGTGCAGCATGTCTGTCAGCGTTGTAGCATTCTGCAATTCCACAGCTAAAGCAATACCCCTGTTTAAACCACTAAGAAAACGAGCCATAGATGCGGGCTCATCTTCCTGTACATTAGCCCTAATTTTTGCCATCTCTAATTTTCTATAGTACTCATCTACAGACATAGAACCTTGTACAAGAGTATGTAACTTTCGATACAATTCTCTAAAATAGTAGTCCGGTACAAAAGTCCTACGCATAGAAGTAGTCAAATCAAACCAAGAGAGAGGCGGTGCGTGGGCACGCATTGGGCGTGTATTTCTGCGCTGGTCCTGCTGCTGATTCCACCAGATTAGGGCATAGTCTGTGAAATGTACAACTGCGAGCTGGACCTTCTTGTGCTCTGGGATCGCATGAAGCTCAAAGATGCGCTCCATCTTCATCTCCCAGTCTAAGTACTCCTCAGGATTCGTGCCTCCAGAAAAGGATGGAACGGTAGTTTTGCACTGACTGAGGCCTGCGAATGGCTGGTCTGCGGCGTTGGTGCCTGGGGCGGCAACATCGTCGTCTGAGTCTGTGCGCCTCTGATCCCGTTCAGTCCTGAGTTCGGCGACTTCCTCCGTTAAAGTAGCAAATCGCGCGGAGAGTTGCGCAATCGCAGCCAGGATTTGCTCGGTTCCCAAAGGGTTAGGAGCACCTCCACCTGACATTGGATAAGAAAGCGAAAACCTGTCTGCTAAGAATAAGGAAAAGTGAGAAAGAACCTTACCCCCTTATTCCCCCAAGTGTTTCCCACCTAATAGCTACACACAAACCCCGTGTATCGCTCTAGGGTGGCGCCCTGTATAAGATGTGCACTCAAGCCTTTTACCACTCAAACCTCCCGGTATTGATAAATGTATCAGGCAAGCAGCAATTCACACAAAAGCAATGACACTTAAGAAAGAAGCAAAATTTTCGCAAAAACCACACTTGGTTCTGTTTTTGAAAAATCTTTTCGCAAACGATGTTTATGTAATATAGTTCAGATATGAAGTACACAACAGGAAATTTCGGGGTGAAGCCCTCAAATTTCAGAAAAGATGAGTGTGCACGATGACAAAATCCAAACTATAATTAAAGATCTAATGTATAGGTCGCACGAAAAGATAAACAAGGCAATTGAAAGCAGGGCAATTCAAGGTGAATAGAAGCAAAGAAAAATTCAGCAGAGTTGAAACAACTTCAGGAAAGCCTAAACTACCCAAAGAAGCGATCACCCACCCAATAGGTAATCAAGAAACCAATCCCCACAAATTATCAAGGCTTCTAATATGCAAAACAGCACCAAAATTGTGAAATTACCACCCCCTAATGGCCGAAAACAGTACCAACTTTCTAGCAATATGCGATTTCAATTTCGAAAACCCTAGGGCCAGCAAAAACAATTTTTCAATTTACTAGCCTAATCCCAGGGATAATCTTAGCAGCACAAGGATACAAAATCAAGAATTCACTATATTTTCAAGAATTCAAATGAAAGTATCCAAAACTTATAGCATGCAATTTTACAATGCGCAAACAAGTGAGCTGCTTAACATCAACCGCAAAACTCACAATTTTCAGCAAAATCAGCACAAGAGAAGGGTAGAAAAGTGTCGCAAAAACCCAGCAAAACAAACCCTAGGCGTCGCGAGATTTAGCGACGAAAAATCGGAAAACCCTAAAGAACCCGAACCCTAATTTTGAAATTTGAGGCCCGAATTAAGTTCTGAAATTATAGCAAGGGATCCGAATTTTTTTGAAAGAAATTTGCGATTTTACGGATAGAAAAACAGTACAAAAATCGCAATTTAAAAGCTGGAAGAAAAAAAAAAAAAATTTCCCCCCAAGAAGATGAATTCAATTCCAAGAATTTCAAGAATAATCAAGACTAACAAGGAAAAGAAAACACCTGGAAAAGGATTTGATCGGTTGATCTCCTCCGGTCACGAAACCACTCCTTAGCTCTGATACCAATTGATGTGGACGGTTGTACACATGCGGATAATGTTGCCAAGGACCTTGTGGTTAAGTGACAAGCTCTTACAAACCTTTAACTCACGTGCGGAATTGATAAAACAAGGGATAAACTATCCTGACCAATTTGTTTATAAACTCGAACCAAGTGCAAGAAAAGAGGTGTGAAACATGCGAACAATTAGGTAGAGCAAGAACCTAAAAGGCTAAGTTTCATGCAATTATGTAAACTACAACATGCAAATACATAAAGCAATAAAAGGAGGTATCTCAAACACTAAGTTTTTGATCTGAAATACTCTAAATTTTATTGAAATTTCGTCCCCTTTAAATAGGAGTAAGGATGGACGAAAATCAGTAGAAAAAGAAAAGGAAAAGAATTAGAATTGGAAATTAACCAAGAGGTTAATTTCCTTTACAATACCAACTCCTGAAAGAAGTAGGAGAATGGTAAGAAAAGAAAAGGTAATTTCGAAAATTACAACTCCTAAATCAAGAAGGAAAGCTAATTAGAAAACAAGTAGGAAAAGAATGATAATCCTACTCCCAAAAAGAATAAGGAAACCCTTTTTGGAAATTAACTAAAAATAAAATAACTTAATTAAAATCTGAAAAATAATTCCCTAAAACCGTGTGGGCTTTTTCCTTGATTGGCCGTGTGGGCTTCTCTCCTTGGATTGGGCCGTGCGGCTTCATGCTTCAACTTGGGCTGGCCGAAAACTTGTGGGCTGGTCCATGAGTTTTTGGGTCGGCCCAATTTGTAGGGAACTTTATTATTTGGTTTCTTTAAGTCCAAGAACCTCCCGGCTTCTTCAAGACTTCAAGAAACAGCCTTCTTTTGATTAATGTTGGATGATTTGCGCCTCTCCTTCCAAGATAGTTAGAAGAGTTGCAAATTGCACATTTCCTCCATTTTGCTCCAAGGCGTGGGCTTCCATTTGGCGTCCATCTTTCTGACTCCTAATACGTGCTGTTTTAGCTCTGGATATCCTCATCATCCCCTCCTGGTTGGAAAGTATTCGTCCTCGAATCCAAGGCGCTGAAAACAAACAGAAACAAGTCAGGAAGATTAACACAAAACATAGATCATACTTACCTGTAAGCGTGTAAGCATGATGCCCAATTGTTGACACGATTTGAAAAGGGATATCACCATCACGGGCGTTAAGCTCCTTTGACATCTCTTTGGCAGCGTAGATAACAGGTAACAGTGCTTTGCAGTAGTTCTGATCGTGCGCCAAAAGCTCGTAGAACTGTCTTTGCAACTTCTTTGTCTCCTTCGGTTTGTCTTCTTCCTGCAACAAAGAAACGACTTGCAGAGGGATATCCCGAGGGACATCTGCAGGGTTAGCACAAGTATCTTTACATACTAAAACTAGTACATCATCTTTGCTATCTATCACTTGTCCTATATCTCCCTGTGTAGCGAAACAACTATATTTAACTTTGTCCTGATCAGGCTTATCAGAGTTCGCCTTACTACCCTTTACAACAAGTTCTTTCCCCTTACCCTTCGCTTGGTGCCTTTCAGCTTCCCATTTAGCGAGTGACTCCTTCATACGAACAGCTTCTGATCGCACTTCAGCCGGTGGCATGGGTAGGAATGTGTGGATCTTGCCCTCCTGGCAGACCGAGTAAGTGTTGGCGACCCCATCATGTGTTGCCTTCAGGTCAAAGAGCCATGGTCGTCCGAGTAGAATGTGACAAGCCTCCATTGGCAGAACATCACATAAAACTGTGGATTCGAACTTACTGATAGCGTATGGTATGCTTACCTGCTTTGTGACTCTGTAGCCGTCTGAGCTGTCGAGCCATTGAAGCCGATAAGGACGTGGATGATTGATGACAGGGAGGCGCAGCTTATCAACCATATACTCACTAGCAACATTAGTACAACTCCCTCCATCAATAATCAAGACACATAACTTTCCATTTACCTTTGTGCGGGCATGGAAGATGTTTGTCATTTGGGACGTGTCCGGGACAGCAGCTGTAGTCAGAGTGCGAGTAACCAAGTTCTGAGATGGATCGTCTTCAAGAAATTCGAACTGCTCCACAGGCTCTGACGGAGTGCTGTCAGTTAACTCCTTTGTAGGGTCAACGGTTGGGTCTTCTTCATCCTCCTCTGAAATGTACTCACCATCTTGTCCCAATAAGACCTTCCGGATATTTGGACAATCCCGCATGTAGTGGCCACGGCCTGAGCACTTGTGGCAAGTTACGTTGCTGATAGACTGTCTGGGAGTGGATGGCGTTTTCTGCTGTGATGAAGAAGAGGTGGCGGCGGCAACAGGGACTAGGGCTTTGCGCTCAGACATGATCGGCCTCCTTACCGGTGGCGAGTAGGTCGGATTCTTGCGCCAAGTTGGTGGGGCGCTGGTAGGTGTCCGGACTGGTGGAACGGACTTCAGATACTCCTCCATAACTCGAGCTTTGTGCAGCATGTCTGTCAGCGTTGTAGCATTCTGCAATTCCACAGCTAAAGCAATACCCCTGTTTAAACCACTAAGAAAACGAGCCATAGATGCGGGCTCATCTTCCTGTACATTAGCCCTAATTTTTGCCATCTCTAATTTTCTATAGTACTCATCTACAGACATAGAGCCTTGTACAAGAGTATGTAACTTTCGATACAATTCTCTAAAATAGTAGTCCGGTACAAAAGTCCTACGCATAGAAGTAGTCAAATCAAACCAAGAGAGAGGCGGTGCGTGGGCACGCATTGGGCGTGTATTTCTGCGCTGGTCCTGCTGCTGATTCCACCAGATTAGGGCATAGTCTGTGAAATGTACAACTGCGAGCTGGACCTTCTTGTGCTCTGGGATCGCATGAAGCTCAAAGATGCGCTCCATCTTCATCTCCCAGTCTAAGTACTCCTCAGGATTCGTGCCTCCAGAAAAGGATGGAACGGTAGTTTTGCACTGACTGAGGCCTGCGAATGGCTGGTCTGCGGCGTTGGTGCCTGGGGCGGCAACATCGTCGTCTGAGTCTGTGCGCCTCTGATCCCGTTCAGTCCTGAGTTCGGCGACTTCCTCCGTTAAAGTAGCAAATCGCGCGGAGAGTTGCGCAATCGCAGCCAGGATTTGCTCGGTTCCCAAAGGGTTAGGAGCACCTCCACCTGACATTGGATAAGAAAGCGAAAACCTGTCGGCTAAGAATAAGGAAAAGTGAGAAAGAACCTTACCCCCTTATTCCCCCAAGTGTTTCCCACCTAATAGCTACACACAAACCCCGTGTATCGCTCTAGGGTGGCGCCCTGTATAAGATGTGCACTCAAGCCTTTTACCACTCAAACCTCCCTGTATTGATAAATGTATCAGGCAAGCAGCAATTCACACAAAAGCAATGACACTTAAGAAAGAAGCAAAATTTTCGCAAAAACCACACTTGGTTCTGTTTTTGAAAAATCTTTTCGCAAACGATGTTTATGTAATATAGTTCAGATATGAAGTACACAACAGGAAATTTCGGGGTGAAGCCCTCAAATTTCAGAAAAGATGAGTGTGCACGATGACAAAATCCAAACTATAATTAAAGATCTAATGTATAGGTCGCACGAAAAGATAAACAAGGCAATTGAAAGCAGGGCAATTCAAGGTGAATAGAAGCAAAGAAAAATTCAGCAGAGTTGAAACAACTTCAGGAAAGCCTAAACTACCCAAAGAAGCGATCACCCACCCAATAGGTAATCAAGAAACCAATCCCCACAAATTATCAAGGCTTCTAATATGCAAAACAGCACCAAAATTGTGAAATTACCACCCCCTAATGGCCGAAAACAGTACCAACTTTCTAGCAATATGCGATTTCAATTTCGAAAACCCTAGGGCCAGCAAAAACAATTTTTCAATTTACTAGCCTAATCCCAGGGATAATCTTAGCAGCACAAGGATACAAAATCAAGAATTCACTATATTTTCAAGAATTCAAATGAAAGTATCCAAAACTTATAGCATGCAATTTTACAATGCGCAAACAAGTGAGCTGCTTAACATCAACCGCAAAACTGACAATTTTCAGCAAAATCAGCACAAGAGAAGGGTAGAAAAGTGTCTCAAAAACCCAGCAAAACAAACCCTAGGCGTCGCGAGATTTAGCGACGAAAAATCGGAAAACCCTAAAGAACCCGAACCTTAATTTTGAAATTTGAGGCCCGAATTAAGTTCTGAAATTATAGCAAGGGATCCGAATTTTTTTGAAAGAAATTTGCGATTTTACGGATAGAAAAACAGTACAAAAATCGCAATTTAAAAGCTGGAAGAAAAAAAAAAAAAAATTTCCCCCCCAAGAAGATGAATTCAATTCCAAGAATTTCAAGAATAATCAAGACTAACAAGGAAAAGAAAACACCTGGAAAAGGATTTGATCGGTTGATCTCCTCCGGTCACGAAACCACTCCTTAGCTCTGATACCAATTGATGTGGACGGTTGTACACATGCGGATAATGTTGCCAAGGACCTTGTGGTTAAGTGACAAGCTCTTACAAACCTTTAACTCACGTGCGGAATTGATAAAACAAGGGATAAACTATCCTGACCAATTTGTTTATAAACTCGAACCAAGTGCAAGAAAAGAGGTGTGAAACATGCGAACAATTAGGTAGAGCAAGAACCTAAAAGGCTAAGTTTCATGCAATTATGTAAACTACAACATGCAAATACATAAAGCAATAAAAGGAGGTATCTCAAACACTAAGTTTTTGATCTGAAATACTCTAAATTTTATTGAAATTTCGTCCCCTTTAAATAGGAGTAAGGATGGACGAAAATCAGTAGAAAAAGAAAAGGAAAAGAATTAGAATTGGAAATTAACCAAGAGGTTAATTTCCTTTACAATACCAACTCCTGAAAGAAGTAGGAGAATGGTAAGAAAAGAAAAGGTAATTTCGAAAATTACAACTCCTAAATCAAGAAGGAAAGCTAATTAGAAAACAAGTAGGAAAAGAATGATAATCCTACTCCCAAAAAGAATAAGGAAACCCTTTTTGGAAATTAACTAAAAATAAAATAACTTAATTAAAATCTGAAAAATAATTCCCTAAAACCGTGTGGGCTTTTTCCTTGATTGGCCGTGTGGGCTTCTCTCCTTGGATTGGGCCGTGCGGCTTCATGCTTCAACTTGGGCTGGCCGAAAACTTGTGGGCTGGTCCATGAGTTTTTGGGTCGGCCCAATTTGTAGGGAACTTTATTATTTGGTTTCTTTAAGTCCAAGAACCTCCCGGCTTCTTCAAGACTTCAAGAAACAGCCTTCTTTTGATTAATGTTGGATGATTTGCGCCTCTCCTTCCAAGATAGTTAGAAGAGTTGCAAATTGCACATTTCCTCCATTTTGCTCCAAGGCGTGGGCTTCCATTTGGCGTCCATCTTTCTGACTCCTAATACGTGCTGTTTTAGCTCTGGATATCCTCATCATCGCTTGGCTAGACTCTGTGGGTACTACTGATATACTGTTGGAAATGTGGAATTGAAGAACTGAGAGTGTTTGTCGGGGACTCGGCCTTATATCCATAAAAGGACACCCTCGACGACCTCACTCGTATCCTTATACTGCGATTGCTTACTGAAATGCTGGTTGTATTGCATTACTGATTATGTGCTTTGAAAATCATACTTGTACTAATTTCCAAAACTAATGTTTTCAAGCAAGAACGGTTTCTCAACTGATTATGAACAACTTGAGATTTCTCACTGGCCTTTCTAGCTCACAAAACAAAAATATTATTTTCTAGGTTGGGTTTAGGAGGAGCGATTCATGGTACCTGACCAGGAAGATACCGTGTAAGGGAGCAGACATCGCCATTCGCGAGAAGGACACGCCTTTGCGACTCGAGTAATTAGGAGTTAATTTCTTTTTATTTTGATAAAAGAGTGGTTACCATATCTCTTCGTTTGGCCTTAGTATACTGTAAATTCATTTATACTTAATTTATTTAGGGAATGTTGTTGAATCACTGGATTTACTGTACCGTTACTGTGGGCGAGAGCCCTGATGACGCCTAATCGACTGCCCTTAGGAATGGCTCCTATAGGGGGGTCGGGGTGGGGTGTCACAGATGGTATCAGAGCGACGTTCCTGTGATAGATAGAAATAACTAATTCTGCTAGTAGTACGTTACGCAATGACTGCGACTAAGTGATAGCATTACTTGACCTAGGAAGGGACGCATCTACGTTGTTCCACCATAATATAGGAGAAGCGCATAGAGTGCTTTGGGGAAATAGTACTAATAGAGATGTTAGTGAAAATAAAACGCTTTGGATTTTAGCTGTCTTTGTGACTATTTGATTGGAGTTATTTTAATTGCATTCTCTGTGATCTCTGACTTTCTTTCATTACCTACTACAACGGTAAATAAGAGATTAATATAGTAACGTAATTACCATGTAGATGGCAAAAGGCAGTAGAAACACCGGTAATAGGGCAACTACCTTCGCTACGAGTGCTCAACCGGAGCCAGAGGCTTAGGACTTGGGAGTTCAAGTGGGCACTGCAATGGAGCGCATGGTAGCTACGATGGAATGCATGGATGAGCGCTACCAACGACAGGGCCAAGGCCAAAATGCAACGGGGGTACAAAGTGAGGACGTGGCCTTGGAACGTTTCTTGAAGTTTGGACCATCAAAATTTAATGGCGAGCCCAATGACGAGAAAGCAGAAGCGTGGCTGGAGGCCATCAGTGAAATTTTTGAGGTGCTTAGGTATAGTGACGAACGCAAGGTGGCCTTTGCAACGTTCCGATTGGAATTGGCGGCAAAGGATTGGTGGAAGGTAATTCGTCAGAAATGGACTACGGAGCGTACCGCCACCACCTGGGAAAATTTTGTTGCAGCATTCAAGGAAAATATGCTCCTCCTATTGTCGCAGCTCGCAAGGAAGCAGAATTTATCAATCTCAAGCAAGCCGATAAGACGGTCGCAGAGTACGAGGCAAAGTTCTCCAAATTGTCAAAGTACGCAACGGAAATGGTTACCACAGATTCAAAAAGAAGAAACCGCTTCGTGCAAGGGTTGAAGGTGGAAATTAAGAATGCACTCGCATCTTCAGATTTGACAAGTTACACAGCTGCTGTTGAGAGAGCAATGAGGGTTGAGGAGGCACATGCAGAACTTATGAACTTCCAGAATCGTAGAAATGACAGTAATCGGGCAAAGCTACAACCAACCGGTGGGATACATAAGGGGAGCTCCAACCATGGTAACAGAGGGAATTTCAATGCAGGGAACAAAAGGGTAACATGTAATTTTTGTAAGAAACCTAATCACATGGAGGAGGATTGCTGGGTTAAGCTTAGGAAGTGCTTACGATGTGGCAGTGGCGAGCACCATATACAAAGCTACCCAATGGACAAGCCAGTGACAACTTCAACATTAGACCAGCAGAAGCTAGGGGATGAGAAGAAAAAGCCTAAGGTTCCGGCTCGTGTGTTCGCTATAGGGCAAAAGGAAAGTGAGGATAACTAAAGCTACGCTAGAGAAGTATCCTCAATTATTCAGTGAGAAAATTTTGAATTTCGAGACGAAATTCCCTAAAAGAGGGGAGAATGTGAGGCCCCGAAAAATAATGGGAAAAATCATATAATAGTTTTATTGTTAAGTTATACTTAATTTTGGGTTCAAGTGAGCATTTATTGAAATTTTAGGGGTTAAACTTTAATTAAGGAGGTTTAATAAATAAGAAAAAAATAAATTAATTAATAAAATAAAATAAAATAAAATAATACCAAATATAGAATAATTTAAACAATCACCGTGAGCCATTAAATTTGGAATTTAGGAGGTTGAATACAACTGCACCTCTTATGATTATCGAAGTTCAGATTAAGGAAGGATGATGATACCCTCAACTAAGTATAGTTTACTCAGCTCACAACTCCTATCCCGCAAATTTCTCACGCACGTTTCGTTTCCTCCTCGCCCCAAATCCGCTGGCCACCTGCCTGACTCCACTTCAAACACAATGGAGGGCAGTTCGAATTTCGCAAGATAAGGATAGCTGATCTCCTACGCTTATGCTAGATAATTTCTTTAAGCCGGGAAGAACAAGAACCATTCTCACATCACTCGTAAACTCGTTCTCACTTCTCATCACAAGCTTTCTCGCCGGACTGTTTCGGCACACCGAAAGTAGAATCCTGAGGGAAAAGGTAACCTCGTTTCTACTATAGCGGTAGAACGTAAGTGACCCATTGAGAGGGTTCGTTCAACCGATTAATTAATCAGTTCTGTGTTGTACGAAAATACTGCAGGAATTGCTTGGGGGGATGTTCACACACAGGAGAATTCATAGAACAACGAAGGAAAGGGGTCGCTGCTAGGGCGTTTCTCGAGATCAACAGGTAAGACTTCCTTCCAGTCGAACTAATCGTCTTGGTTGGACGAGATAGCGCAAAGAAAATTGTCATAGTCACGTAGTCGAATAAGAAGAATAAAGTATCTTGAATAAGGAAAACAGAACCAGAGCCTGTAATTCCTGAGTATACGGATGAACCCCTTCTCTTATAGTCCAAAAACTCTATCATACACAAGTATGCATATATGTGTAGTTGTAGATGTCGTTAGTGAATACAGTGAGGGTAGTTGGAACTATATAAATTGAACCCCGTATAGCAGACACCGGAATTTGAACATGTGTTCTGACTCACCCTTCCCATTTTGTTGCATCTGTGGAACCAACAACGAGCATGTATGTATACTACTGATTGCCGATTGGTTCGTTTGGTATTTTTCTGGTTCTGAAAGCTACCCAGAATGCTGATCTGAAACCAGAGCATGTGGATATGAAGAACCCGATGTCGGTTAAAAGGGGCTGCGGGTCTTCATTCCACAAGGAATAACGATGCATGTGACTGGCAGACCTTTTATATGTATACATTTTAGGTGGATAAATAGGTTACTTAGGGAGGGAGGTTTATGATTAAATTGAACCCACGTACTGCATATGCATATAGGGAAGTGAGAGAAATATATAAATGTACAGCTTTGATTTTATCTACATGCATGCATATCACTGGGCTTTCTAGCTCACAATGCAAAAATATTATTTTCTAGGTTGGGTTTAGGAGGAGCGATACATGGTACCTGATGAGGGCATCCAAAGTCAAGCAACAAGTCAAGATGCAAGTGATTCCGAAGAAGCGGAGGAGGTTCGAGTTCTACATCGAGGTCCAACAATGCTTCAGGATCCAAGTCCATATCAGAGGGATCCACTTGTAGACATCACTGGGCCGATGACCAGAAGCAGAGCGAAGAAGGTTCGAGATTCACTCAACAACCTTGTCCAAGCTTGCCATCAAGACGCTCAAGTGATCGTAGAAGCAAACGCCTTGGAGCAAAAAGAAGGAAAAGTTCAAATTGCAACTCTTCTAACCATTCTTGAAGAAGAGGCGCGCAATTCACCAATTTTCAATGAAGAAGAAGGCTGTTTCTTCAAATTCTTGAAGATGCCGGAAGGTTCTTGGACTTTAAAGAAACATTTCATGAAAGTTCCCTACATTGGGCCGACCCAAACTCATGGAGACCAGCCCACAAGTTTCGGCCAGCCCAAGAAGCCCACAAGAAGCCGCACGGCCAGCCCACAAAGGAAAGCCACACGGCCAACCCACAAAGGAAGCCCACACGGCCCTTAATTAAGTTAGGGTCCTTTTAATTAATTTACAACTTAATTAGTAGGATTCTTTTTACTCTTTTAGTTAGTTTCCAAAAAGGGTTCCTTCTTGATCTCTTTTTGGGAGTAGGAATTTTATTCTTTTCCTTATTGTTTTAAGTGTAAATTCGGCAATCACTCAAAAAGGAAGTGACCGAATTCTTCCTTATCTTTTCTTACCATTCTCCTACTTCTTTCAGGGTTTGGTATTGTAAAGGAAATTAACCTCTTGGTTAATTTCCAATTCTACTTCTTTTTCCTTATTATTGTGCATCACTTTTTCGGCTACCTCACCTATAAATAGGGGCCGAATACATCAATAATATACAAGCATTCAGATCATAAAAACTATTAGTTTGAGTGCCATCCCTTTATTGCTTTATGTATTTGCATGTTGTAGTTTACATAATTGCATGAAACTTAGCTAATTAGGTTACTTGCTCTACCTAATTATTCGCATGTTTCAATCTCTTTCTTACACTTGGTTCGAACTATAAAACAAATTAGCTTAGGTTAGCTTATCCTTGTTTCTCTGAGTTTCAAAACTAAGTTAGAGAATTATACGAGCTACGCTACTTAATCACAAGGTCCTTGGCAACTTAATCCGCATTGTACAAACGTCCACATCAATTGGTATTAGAGCTAAGGAGTGGTTTCGTGGCTGGAGAAGGTCGAAGTAACCCGACCAAATCTTTCTCAGGTGTTTTCTTTTCCTTGCTAGTCTTGTTTATCTTGAAATTCTTGGATTAGAACGCATCTTCTTGGGGAAATTTTTTTTTCTTTCAAGCTTTGAATTTTCGGTTTTTGTACTATTTTCCTATCTTTAAAAGCCGAAAATTCTTTAAATAAAATCGTATTCCCTTACTGAATTTTCAAAAATTAAAATCGAGTTTTGGCTTCCATTAGGGTTCGGTTTTTGGCTTCCATTAGGGTTCGGTTTTGGCTTCCATTAGAGTTCCGTTTTGGCTTCTATTAGGGTTTTGATTTTCAGTTGTAAACCCTAAACCCTACACCCTAAACCCTAAACCCTATACCCTAAACCCTATACCCTATACCCTAAATCCTAAACCCTAAACCCTAAACCCTAAACCCTAACCCTAACCTAACCCTAACCCTAAACCCTAAACCCTGAACCCTACACCCTAACCCTAAACCCTAAACCTAGGGTTTCAATTTCGGTTTTTCAGTTTCGGTTTTCAGTTTCTGTTTTTCAGTTTCGGGTTTGCCTAAAAAGCTAGGGTTTCGGTTATTACGTGGGTTTAAATTTGCTGGGCTTTTTGCGACTTAATTCTACCCCTCTTGTGCTGTTTTGTTGAAAAATAGTGAGTTTTTGCGGTTGATGTTAAGCAGCTCACTTTGTTTGCGCATTATAAATTGCATGCTCTAGTTTGGGATACCTTGTTTCGAATTCTTGAAAATATAGTGAATTCTTGATTTTGTATCCTTGTGCTGCTGAGATTATCCCTGGGAATAGGTTAGTGAGTCAAAATTGAACTTTGCTAGCCCTAGGGTTTTCGTTATTGAAATCGCATATTGCTAAATTTTGGTGCTGTTTCGGCCACTTAGGGGGTTTTAATTTCGCAATTTGGTACTGTTTTGCCTATTGAAAGAATTAATAATTTGCAGGGATTGGTTTCTTGATTACCTATTGGGTGGGTGATCTCTTCTTTGGTAGTTTTAGGACTTTCCTAAATTTGTTTCAACTCTGCTTATTTTCTTTGATTCTATTCAATTTTGAATTGCCCTGCTTTCAACTGCCTAGTTATCTTTTCGTGCGACCTGAACATTTGCTCTTGAATTATAGTTTGGATTTTGTCATCGTGCACACTCATCTTTTCTGAAATTTGAGGGCTTAACCCCGAAATTTCCTATTGTGTACTTCATATCTGAACTATATTATAACTATCGTTTGCGAAAAGATTTTTCAACTCAAAATAGAACCAAGTGTCTATTTTTGCGAAAATTTGCTTCTTTCTTAAGTGTCATTGCTTTTGTGTGAATTGCTGCTTGCCTTATACATTTATCAATACCGGGAGGTAGAGTGGAAAAAGGCTTGAGTGATTATACTATAAAGGGCGCCACCCTAAGAGTGAAACACAGGGTTGTGTGTAGCTGTTAGGTGGGATACACTTGGGGGAACAAGGGGGTAAGGTTACTACTCATTTTTCCTTGTTCTTAGCAGACAGGTTTTCGCTTCCTTTAACCAATTTCAGGTGGAGGTGCTCCTACCCCTTTGGGGAACGAGCAAATACTGGCTGCAATAGCGCAACTCTCTGCGCGATTTGCTACACTCACGGAGGAAGTCGCCGAACTCAGGACTGAACGGGAACAACGGCGCACAGAGTCAGACGATAATGTGGCCGCACCTGATCCTAATGCCGCTCAGCCCTTCGCAGGTCTCAGTCAATGCAAAACGACTGTTCCACCCTTCGCCGGCGGCACGAATCCAGAAGATTACTTAGACTGGGAGATGAAGATGAAGCGCATCTTTGAACTTCATGCGATCCCAGAGCACAAGAAGGTCCAGCTCGCGGTGGTACATTTCACGGACTATGCCCTAGTCTGGTGGAATCAAGAGATGGATCGACGCAGGAATACGCGTCCAATGCGGGCCCGTGCTCCGCCTCTAACTTGGTTTGATTTGACTACTTTAATGCGAAGAACTTTTGTGCCTGATTACTATTTTAGAGAATTGTATAGGAAATTACATACTCTTGTACAAGGTTCTTTGTCTGTAGATGATTATTATAGAAAGTTAGAGATGGCCAAAATTAGGGCAAATGTACAGGAAGATGAAGCCGCATCAATGGCTCGTTTTCTTAATGGCCTAAACAGGAACATAGCCTTAGCTGTTGAATTGCAGAATGTTAGAACTCTGACAGACATGTTGCATAAAGCTCGGGTCATGGAGGACTACCTGAAGACAATTCCACCCCTCAGGACGCCTACAAGCGCCCCACCGGCTTAGAGAAAGAATCAGGTATATTCTCCACCAGCAAAGAGGCCGATCATGTCAGAGAAGAAGGCTATAGTCCCTGTCACCACCTCTTCTTCATCGCAATCCAGGACACCATCAACACCTCGGCAATCCATCAGCAATGTTACCTGCCACAAATGCTCAGGCCGTGGCCACTACATGCGTGATTGTCCTAATATCCGGAAGGTCTTATTGGGGCAAGATGGTGAGTCTATTTTAGAAGAAGATGAAGAAGAACCAACTGTTGACCCTTCACAGGAGTTGACTGACAGCACTCCGTCTGCACCAGTGGAGCAATTCGAGTTCATAGAGGAAGATCCCAATCAGAACTTGGTTACTCGCACTCTGACTACAGCTGCTGTCCAAGACACATCTCAACGGACAAACATCTTTCACGCCAGAACTATGGTAAATCGAAAGTTGTGTGTTCTGATAATTGATGGAGGAAGCTGCACGAATGTAGCTAGTGAATACATGGTTGACAAGCTGAAGCTTCCTGTTATCAATCATCCACGTCCTTATCGGCTACAATGGCTCGACAGCTCAGACGGCTACAGAGTCACCAAGCAGGTAAGCGTACCATACGCTATCGGTAAGTTCGAATCCACTGTTTTATGTGATGTTCTGCCAATGGAGGCTTGTCACATTCTACTCAGACGACCACGGCTCTTTGACCTGAAGGCAACACATGATGGAGTCGCCAACACTTACTCGGTCTGCCAGGCTGGCAAGATCCACACGTTTCTCCCTATGCCACCTACTGAAGTGCGATCCGAAGCAATTCGCATGAAGGATGCAATCGCCAACTGGGAAGCTGAAAGGCGCCAAGAGAAGGGTAAGGGGAAAGAACTTGTAAAGGGTAGTAAGGCGAACTCTGATAAGCCTGATCAGGACAAAGTTAAGGGTAGTTTTTTCGCTACAACAGGGGAGATAGGTCAAGTGTTAGATAGCAATGCTGATGTACTAGTTTTAGTATGTAAAGATAATTGTGCTAACCCTGATGATATCCCTCGGGATATCCCTATAGAAGTTGAATCTTTGTTGCAGGAATTCAACGATGTCTTTCCAGAAGAGCTGCCGCAGGGTCTGCCGCCGCTACGAGGAATTGAACATCAGATTGACTTCATACCTGGCGCACCTATTCCAAATCGACCTACCTACAAAGCAAATCCGGAGGAAACAAAGGAGTTGCAAAGACAGATCGACAAGCTGCTGGCGCACGGTTAGGTAAGGGAATCTCTAAGTCCTTGTGCTGTACCTGTAATTCTAGTCCCTAAGAAAGATGGTACATGGAGAATGTGTGTTGATTGTAGAGCTTTAAATAAGATAACAATCAAGTATAGGCATCCTATCCCTAGGCTTGATGACATGTTAGAAGATTTGCGTGGTTCAACAATTTACACGAAAATAGATCTTACACAGGGCTATCATCAAATTCGCATGAGGGAAGGGGATGAATGGAAGACTGCTTTTAAAACTAAATTTGGTTTGTATGAGTGGTTAGTCATGTCCTTTGGCTAACAAATGCTACTTTCATGAGATTAATGAATCATGTGCTTAGGAAGTTTATAGGTAAATTTGTTGTGGTGTATTTTGATGATATTCTGATCTATTCTAAGGACTTCAAATCGCATGTTGAACATCTTCGTTTGGTTTTGATTGAATTACGTGCTAATCAATTGTATGCCAAGATGCAAAAATGTACTTTTTGTGTTTCGGAAGTTGTTTTTCTCGATTTTGTAGTCTCTAAAGATGGTGTCAAAGTTGATGATGCCAAGGTGAAAGCCATTAGGGAGTGGCCGCAACCAACTTCGGCCGCCCAAGTCCGGTCCTTCCACGGATTGGCTGGATTCTACAGACGGTTTGTGAAGGATTTTTCCACTACAGCCTCTCAATGATTTGTGCAAGAAGAATGTTCCATTTGTGTGGGGGCAGGCGCAGGAAAATGCCTTTACTGTACTTAAGCATGATCTCACTCATGCACCTGTTTTAGCATTACCTGATTTTGATAAAATGTTTGAACTAATGTGTGATGCATCAGGTATTGGAATTGGCGCAGTCTTAATGCAGGAAAGAAAGCCAATCGCCTTTTTCAGTGAGAAGTTAAAAGGGGCTGCCTTGAATTATCCAACTTATGATAAGGAGCTCTATGCAGTGGTCCGCGCATTTGAGACTTGGTCACATTATTTAATGGCTAAAGAATTTGTTGTTCATAGTGATCATGAGTCTCTTAAGCATTTAAAAGGACAGAATAAATTAAATAGACGTCATGCTAGGTGGGTTAACTTTATTGAATCTTTTCCTTACATTATTAAGTATAAGAAAGGTAAAGATAATTTAGTTGCTGACGCTCTATCTCGCAGGTATGAAATTCTAGCTGTTTTAGATCATTCTTTGCTAGGATTCGCATATCTCAAAGATTTGTATGCTTCTGATGTTGATTTTTCGGATTTGTATAAAGCATGTGAATCTGGTGCATTCCATAAGTACTATAGACAGGATAGTTTTCTGTTTAAGGAAAATAGGTTATGCATCCCTCGTAGTTCTACTAGAGAATTACTGGTTCGTGAAGCTCATAGTGGGGGTCTTATGGGTCATTTTGGTGTGCATAAAACACTTGAGGTGTTACATGAGCATTTTTATTGGCCGCATATGAGAAAGGATGTACAACATGTTTGCACTCGTTGCATTAATTGTTTGAAAGCTAAGTCTACATCTAAACCCCATGGACTTTACACGCCTTTGCCTATACCTTCTTTGCCTTGGACTGACATTTCCATGGATTTTATTCTAGGTCTTCCGAGGACGCAAAGAGGTAATGATTCTTTATTTGTCGTTGTTGATCGGTTTTCTAAAATGGCGCATTTTATTCTTTGCAGGAAATCAGATGATGCCAGACATGTAGCTAAGTTGTTCTTTCAAGGGATAGTTCGGTTGCATGGAATCCCACGCATAATTGTGTCAGATCGCGACGTCAAATTTCTGAGTTACTTTTGGAAGACTTTGTGGTCCCGCCTCGGCACAAAACTGTTGTTTTCGACTACAAGTCATCCATAGACGGATGGTCAGACGGAAGTCACCAACCGCACCGTTGGCAATCTCCTTAGGGCGCTAATTCAGAAGAATCTCAAACGTTGGGAAGAAATCTTACCGGTTGCAGAGTTTGCATACAACCGAACCAAGCACTCCTCAACAGGGTTCTGTCCATTTGAAGTTGCCTACGGCTTTACTCCTTTGACGGTGATGGATCTCATCCCTTTGCCGCTAAAGGAACAGGTTAATCTCGACGGTGCAAACAAAGCTGAAACTGTGCAGCACATACATGCCAAAGTTCGAGCTAATCTGGAGAAATCTTACGCCAAAGCCGCCGCCAATGCAAACCAACGGCGCAAGGCTGTGAACTTTGAACCAGGCGACTGGGTTTGGGTTCACATGAGGAAGGAACGATTCCCTGCTGCGAGAAGGACCAAACTCCATCCAAGGGCGATGGACCTTTTCAAATCGTTTCCAAAATTGGGCCTAATGCTTACAAACTTGATTTACCAGGTGAGTATGGTGTTAGTACTTCCTTTAATGTTGCTGACTTGTCTCCTTTTACTCATGAACAGGGTGCTGATTTGAGGTCAAATCCTTTTCAATCGGGAGGGGATGATGAGGGCATCCAAAGTCAAGCAACAAGTCAATATGCAAGTGATTCCGAAGAAGCTGAGAAGGTTCGAGTTCTACATCGAGGTCCAACAATGCTTCAGGATCCAAGTCCATATCAGAGGGATCCACTTGTAGACATCACTGGGCCGATGACCAGAAGCAGAGCAAAGAAGGTTCGAGATGCACTCAACAACCTTGTCCAAGCTTGCCATCAAGACGCTCAAGTGATCGTAGAAGCAAACGCCTTGGAGCAAAAAGAAGGAAAAGTTCAAATTGCAACGCTTCTAACCATTCTTGAAGAAGATGCGCAATTCTCCAATTTTCAATGAAGAAGAAGGCTGTTTCTTCAAATTCTTGAAAATGCCGGAAGGTTCTTGGACTTTAAAGAAACATTTCATGAAAGTTCCCTACATTGGGCCGACCCAAACTCATGGAGACCAGCCCACAAGTTTCGGCCAGCCCAAGAAGCCCACAAGAAGCCGCACGGCCAGCCCACAAAGGAAAGCCACACGGCCAGCCCACAAAGGAAGCCCACACGGCCCTTAATTAAGTTAGGGTTCGTTTAATTAATTTACAACTTAATTAGTAGGATTCGTTTTACTCTTTTAGTTAGTTTCCAAAAAGGGTTCCTTCTTGATCTCGTAGGAATTTTATTCTTTTCCTTATTGTTTTAAGTGTAAATTCGGCAATCACTCAAAAAGGAAGTGACCGAATTCTTCCTTATCTTTTCTTACCATTCTCCTACTTCTTTCAGGGTTTGGTATTGTAAAGGAAATTAACCTCTTGGTTAATTTCCAATTCTACTTCTTTTTCCTTATTATTTTCCATCACTTTTTCGGCTACCTCACCTATAAATAGGGGCCGAATACATCAATAATATACAAGCATTCAGATCATAAAAACTATTAGTTTGAGTGCCATCCCTTTATTGCTTTATGTATTTGCATGTTGTAGTTTACATAATTGCATGAAACTTAGCTAATTAGGTTACTTGCTCTACCTAATTATTCGCATGTTTCAATCTCTTTCTTACACTTGGTTCGAACTATAAAACAAATTAGCTTAGGTTAGCTTATCCTTGTTTCTGTTAGTTTCGAAACTAAGTTAGAGAATTATACGAGCTACGCTACTTAATCACAAGGTCCTTGGCAACTTAATCCGCATGTGTACAACCGTCCACATCAGGGAGTAAGGGAGCAGACATCGTCATTCGCAAGAAGGACACGCCTTTGCGACTCGAGTAATTAGGAATTACAAAAGAGTGGTTACCATATCTCTTCGTTTGGCCTTAATATACTGTAAATTCATTTCTACTTAATTTATTTAGGAAATGTTGTCGAATCACTGGATTTACTATACCGTTACTGTGGGCGAGAGCCCTGATGACTCCTAGGCGACTGCCCTTAGGAATGGCTCCTACAGGGGGGCCGGGGTGGGGTGCACACCCTTGGCCAGGCGCTTTCCAGCTTCCCATTTGGCAAAGGCGTCCTTCATCTTGATTGATTTTGAACACACTTCAGTAGGTGGCATAGGTAGGAACGTGTGGATCTTGCTCTCCTGGCAGACCGAGTAAGTGTTAGCGACCCCATCATGAGTTGCCTTCAAGTCGAAGAGCCATGGGCGTCCGAGCAGAATGTGACAAGCCTCCATTGGAAGCACATCATATAAAATAGTGGATTCGAACTTCCCGATAGCATATGGTACGCTTATCTGCTTTGTGACTCTGTAGCCGTCTGAGCTGTCGAGCCATTGGAGCCGATAAGGACGTGGATGGTTGAGTATGGGGAGCTCTAGTTTTTCGACCATATATTCACTGGCCACATTTGTGCAACTCCCTCCATCAACGATCTGAACACACAACTTCCCCTTGACCTTAGCCCTGGCGTGGAAGATGTTTGTCCGTTGAGACGTATCCTGGACAGCAGCTATAGTCAAGGTGCGAGTAACCAAGTTCTGATTGGGATCTTCTTCGATGAACTCAAATTGCTTTACCGGTTCAGACTTAGCGCTGTCAGTTAACTCCAATAAGGGGTTAACGGCTTGTTCATTCTCATCCTCTTCTGAAATGTATTCACCATCTTGCCCCAATAATACCTTCCGGATGTTAGGACAATCATGCATGTAGTGGCCACGCCCGGAGCATCTGTGGCAAATGACATTGCTTATTGATTGCCGAGGTGTTGATGGCGTCTTGGATTGGATGAAGACGGGGTGGCAGCGGGGACGATAGCCTTCCGTTCTGACGTAAACGGTTTCTTGGTGGGTGGTGAGTAAACCGGATTCTTTCTCCAAGCCGGTGGGGCTTTGGTAGGCGTCCTGACGGGCGGAACTGTCTTCAGGTATTCCTCCATGACCCGAGCTTTGTGCAACATGTCCATCAAAGTGGTTGCATTCTGAAGTTCAACGGCTAATGCTATACCCCTGTTTAGGCCATTAAGAAAACGAGTCATTGAAGCAGCCTCGTCTTCTTGTACATTTGCCCTAATTTTGGCCATCTCTAACTTTCTATAGTATGCGTCTATAGATAAAGGTCCTTGTACAAGAGTATGTAATTTCCTATACAATTCTCTAAAATAATAATCAGGAACAAAAGTTCTTCGCATGGAAGTAGTCAAATCATACCAAATTAGAGGCGGAGCACGGGCACTCCTTGGACGCGTATTCCTGCGTTGGTCTATCTCTTGATTCCACCAGACCTGGGCATAGTCCGTGAAATTTACCACCGCGAGTGGAACCTTCTTGTGTTTCGGGATCGAATGAAGCTCGAAAATACGCTCCATCTTTATCTCTCAGTCTAAGTAATCCTCTGGATTCGTACCGCCTGCGAAGGGTGGTACAGTCGTTTTGCATTGACTGAGACCCTCAAAAGCCTTGGCAAAGGCATTGTTGTCGTTGGCAGGAATGTTCTCCTCTGACTGCGCACACATCTGTTCCCATTCGGCTCTCATGTCAACAACCTCCTCCGTGACGTTAGCAAATTGCGCAGAGAGTTGCCCTATTGCAGCTAGTAATTGCTCATTCCCAACAGGAACAGAAGCACCACCTGACATTGGTTAGAGGCGAAAATTTGTCTGCTAATGAACAAGGAAAAATGAGTAGTAACCTTACCCCCTTGTCCCCCAAGTGTATCCCACCTAACAGCTACACACAAACCAGTGTTTCACTCTAGGGTGGCGCCCTTATAGTATGTACACTTAAGCCTTTTTCCACTTTACCTCCTAGTATTGATAAATGTATAAGACAAACAGCAATTCACACACAGCAATGATACTTAAGGAAAAAGCAAAATTTTTCAAAAAATAGATACTTGGTTCTATTTTGGAGTTGAAAAATATTTTCGCAAACGATATTTGTAATATAGTTCACATAAGAGGTACACAACAAGGAAATTTCGGGGTAAAGCCCTCAAATTTCAGAAAATATGGGTGTGTACAATGACAAAATCCAAACTATAATTCAAGAGTAAACGTTCAGGTAGCTTGAAAAGATACTACTAGCAGTTGAAAGCAGGGCAATTCAAGAATTGAACAGAATCAAGAAATAAGCAGAGTTGAACAACTTTAAGAAAGTCCTAAAACTAACCAAAGAAGAGATCACCTACCCAATAGGTAATCAAAGAAACCAATCCCAGCAAATTGTCAATTCCCCCAATATGAAGTAAACCCAATTACAAATTTTAAAACCCCCCAGTGGCGGAAAAATTCCTCAGAATTCCAATGTAGTGCTGTGGGGAGTAGTGTCGGTAATCGAACACTATCAACTTTGCAAGTACACTGAAAAAAGAAGAAGATTCCCAATGAAGAACAGAGTCCTCTTTGGCCGTAAAGTGTAGTGCTGTGGGGAGTAGTGTCGAAACGAACACTTTCAACTTTGCAAGTACACCTTAAACAGTGGAGAAAACAATCCTTACTCAAGAGTTGCCACAAAAACACCAATTTTGCAATTTTAAGAAAAAACCCTAGGGTCAGCAAAGTTCAAGTTTGACTCACTAACCAATTCCCAGAGATAAATTCAACAGCACAAAGACACAATCAAGAATTCAATTTATTTTCAAGAATTCAAAAGAAAGTATCCAAAACTAGTGCATGCAAATCACAACGTGCAGATAAGGTGAGCTGCTTAACATCAGCCGCAAAACTCACCAACGTTAAAAAAAATCGCACAAGAGGAGTATAAAACAGTTGCAAAACCCAGCAATTAGTCGCAAAAATAGCAGCACTAAACTGTCTCTCAAACCCAAGTGGCGCAAAGCAAAGGCGACTAAAAATTTCAACCAAAACCGAAACCCTAGCAAAGCCAAAACTCGAACCAATTAATTTTTAAAGTTCAAAATTTAATTTTGAAATTTCAGCAAGGGATTTTCGATTTTAAAAAAGTGCAAGAAAAAAAAAATCCCCAAAGATGCGTAATTTTCCCACACTTTTGAAAAGAAAAGCAAGAAGTAGGAAAAGAAAACACCTGATTGATGATTTGGTTGTGTTACTTCAACCTCCTCCAACCACAAAACTAGCCTTAGCTCTGATACCAATTGATGTGGACCAAGGTTCACATGCGGATGAATTGCCAAGGAAAGTCTGATTAAGCGGCAGCTCGTATAAACTCTTTTACTTACCCGAAATCCAGACAAAAAAAATAAAGTAACCTAGGCTAATTTACTTAAGAGTTTCAAACCAAGTAAGAAAAAGAGGTGAAACATGCGAATTTAACTAGGTAGAGCAAATAACCTAATTAAGCTAAGTTTCATGTAATATATAAATCACAAGCATGCAAAATACATAAAGCAATAAAGGGAGAGTACTCAAACTAATAGTTTAAATATAAGAATACTACTTTTTAATTTCGTGGATGACCCCTATATATAGGTATGGGGTATCCAAATTACAATAGGAAAAGAATAACTGAAAGCAGCAAAAGTGGAAACCAATCAGAATTGGATTTTCATTACAAACCAAATCCTAAATGAACAAGGACAATGGTGAACGAATTAAGTCACCTTTATATGAATAGGTGGATGAAATTATATCCTATTTAGACTAGGAAAACAATTAAAATTGGAAACCAATCAAGAGATTGATTTCTTACAAACCCAAAACCTAAAGGAACTAGGTTTTGGTAGTTGCTGAATTTGTCTGCCATATGGATATGGTTATGGATGAAATTCACACTTAAAATAGGTAGGAAATAAATATAAATCATATCCAAAAAGGGAGATCAAGAAGGGATCCCTTTTTGGAAACTAACAAGTTAATCTAGTTGTAACAAACTTGTAACAACCTAAATAACTTGTAACAAACTAAGGGTAGGATTAGGAAACATGCACAAATCCTTATCCTCCCCCAAACCGTAAACCTTATGCGAAAACCCTTGGTGAAGTGGACTTTCAGTTGGGCTTCTTGATGGGCTTGGCCGACTTGATGATGTGGAATGGATTCCATGGATTGGGTCGGCCCAGTTGTAATGGCGCATGGTGGTTTTGATGTAGGGAGCTTCCGGAACCTTTTGGAATCTCCCAGAATCATTTCGGAATCAAGAATTTCAAGATTTTCAAGATTCTGCAAAATACGAAATCCAAGATTTTCAAGAAAATCAAGAACTTCAAGAAACGTCTCTTTAAAGTCAAAGAACCTTCCGGCGTTTTCAAGAACTTCAAGACTTCTCTTCATTGTGGAATGGTGAATTGCGCATCTTCTTCAAAAATTGTAAGGAGAGTTGCAATTTGAACCTTTCCTGCTTTATTCTCCAAGGCGTTGGCTTCTACTATCATTTGAGCATCCTGTCTGCAAGCTTGCACAAGGTTGTTGAGATCCTCACGAACTCTTCTTGCTCTGCTCCGCGTCATTGGCCCAATGATATCTACAAGTGGATCCCTTTGATATGGACTTGGATCGTGAAGCATTGGTGGGCCTCGGTGTAGAACCCGAACCTCCTCAGCTTTTCTGGATTCACTTGTCTGTGGACTTGTCGATGAACTAGGGATGCCCTCATCATAAACCCATCTACATCTAGATCTACATCAATTCAGTCTATCTGCAGTCTTTACCTAGCTATAACCCATGTCCCCTCATCTATTAATCGCCCAAGATAAATACATTTGCAGGTTCTTTTTCTTTTAACTTTTGAATTAGAGGTATCTTGGCAGAAGAATTAGCCTCCAGTCGTGCGAAAATGGTGAAATGCAATGGGAAGAAGAACCCACTCCAATTAGAACTGAACAACGAAAGAAAAAATAGAACATGGAATCAATTAGTAGCCAAAAGCACAAATAAAAAAGAAGCCGAAATGGAAAAAAATGAAGAAAAAGAAAGATCGCCTGGAGTTGGGTTCACCGACACCGGTGGTGATAAGTTGACGGTGCTAGCGAAGAAGAAATAGAAACGGAGTTTACAGATAGTATTTTTAATTTTGTTGGAAAACACCATTGGTGCTTTTTTTTTTTTTTTATGAATTTGTTTGGAGTTTTTTTCTATTCTCTTGAACTTGATTTCATAAAGTTGGCATCAGATATAATTGTAATAATTTATATAAAATGCAATTTTGTGTGGGCTGCACTACAAATTTACAAATTTTATTAGAGGAGCAGAACTGGTTTTTCACTTATTTTTCATTGCTAAAAATTTGACAACCAAGTAGCAACAATGCATCTATCAAACCCATTCCAATTCCATACTACTATCAAATCTATTCCGATTCCAATTCCCATTAACGAACCAAGCAGGCCCTTAGTTGTCTGATTTGAACTGGAATTAAAATTTGGGTTAAGGTGCAAATAAGCCCCTGTGGTTTCAGGTGGGTCTAATATAAGTCTCTCAAGTTCTTTTAGAAGCAATATAGCCCTCATAGTTTTAAAATTGGCTTAAAATTACCCTTTTATCTAGCATAATAATGCTGATATGGCTTTAATCAATAAAAATTTGACACGTAACAGTCAAGGGGGAAACAAAAATTTATTTTAAAAATGACGTGGTCATCCTGACGAGCACCTCATCGACATCCACCACAAGAGGGTCTTCCTCTTCAGCTTGCTCTGCCTCGTCTCTCAGTCTCCCAACCACCCGCTTCCTGCCAAAGACTTCCCTTCTTCGCCTGGGCTCCGTTGGCTTCGCGGCTGACCCCATTTTCGCCTACCATGTTACCTCCATCTTTCAGGGCCTCCGGGAAGCCAGTAAGAGGAATCCCCTCAATGGCGACGAAGATCGTGGGAGACCTCCCCAAAGCAGACTGGAAGGGGATCGACAAAGTACACAGAAATTTCATACTACAGAAAGGATTAGTCTAATATCCTAATTCTGCAGGAAACTTAGCAGCTTAAGTCCACAAACAAAAATCAATCAACCGACAAAAATTATAAAGAAAAAAATAATTCCATTTCTGTCCTAACATGTCCGATTTCCATTACTAACCACAATTAAAAGAAACAAAAATTAAAGGCAACCCAGAAAGAATGATTAAGAAAATCTGAGGTCTACAACTCATTTGCCTTGCTTTGTGATCTGAAGTCGAACGACTTGTACGTACGTCTTGTCGCCATTAAATAATCCTTTGAAAAGATTTAAAATCCCTCATAATTCTTCCTTTACAGATACGCTACTCTTCTTCTCGAGAGGTGGGGAGACTGAGCGACGAGGCGGATGAAGGCGCCCTTGTGGTGACAGTCGATGAGATGCTAGTCGGGAATGGTCACGTCATTTTTAATATTAATTTTTGTTTTCACTTAATTGCCACGTGTCAAGATTTTATTGGTTAAAGCCACATCAGTATTGTTGCATCAAACAAAGGGGTTATTTAAGCCACTTTTTGAAACCATGGGGGCTATATTGCCCATAACAAAACTTGAGGGCTTATTTGAATCACCCCCTAAAACCACATGGGCTTATTTGCACCTTAACCCTTAAAATTTTATTAATTTTATTATTAATTTGTGCCTAAATAATGGTTTAATATTTGAATAGATTAGAATTGAAATTAAAATAAAAATTAGGGATTTATATAATTTATTTATTGATGGAAAAAAAAAAACACTGAGGGCCTGTTTGATAAAAAGTAATGTTTATATTTGAATGCTTAATCCTAAAATCATAATGCTGAATTGATTAAGCACTTAACATCTTACTGCTGAAATATATTTTTTAAACCTCTAAATCATAATGCTTAATCACTTATCTTGTTTGATAAATATACTGATCTTAATGCTGAAAACTTGAAAAATGTACAATTTTACCCTTACATTGGATTTTTTTTATATTTATATATGTGAAATATCCAATTTTATAATATAACGTAAGGTATGATTAATGAAAAACATAAGGATTCAAAATAAAATAAAACACATTAAATGGAATGATTAAAATAAAAAAAATTACAAATTATTAAAATTCCTAAATTTGAAAAACGAATGCACTATTGCATTCTAAAAGAAATTAAAATTTTTACAATAAAACTCATATATAATCTCATTCGTACTATGTGTTTAAATTATATAAGTAATATTAAATACAAAGTCCGAATGAGATTTATAAAAATATGTAAATGATATAGCTTATTAAATAAATTTTTAATACCAAAATACAATAATAAAAAAATAAAATAAAATTTATTTGAAAATATTATGATGAAAAAGCTTAAAATACGTGGTATGCTACTACAGAAAAAAAAATAAAATTAATAATTTATTCAAAAATAAATATTTATAGTTAAATTAATATGAATAAAATAAGAAGGGTAGTTTTAGAAATCAAATATAAATTATTTAAGAAAAAATGTTACGTGGAGCATTAACTGATAAGCAATAAGCTAACTTTTATTGCTCAAATTTTTCTAAGGAAAATAAGTAGTGGTTAATCAATTAAGAAGTTTGAATTTTTGTTATCAAACAGGACAGAAGTCATTAGTGTTTAATCAAATAATTTTAAACTATCAAACCGACACTAACTAATCTAGATCCCCGCCCCATAATTACTAACTATGCCACTGTAACCAACCAAATTGAAAGTGGAAACAACATGCTAATTTATGGATAGAGGAGGATAACTTGGTGCAGCTATATAGCATCCAAAGCCTCAAGGATATCAGACTTCAGGTCCTCAAAGCCTTCTACTCCAAAGCTTGAAGGATAACGATCTGGACTTGGATCATGTTGCAAAATCTCAAAATTAGTTAAGTAGAAGATTAGATTGATGTCTTGATTTAAATCACATTCTTGAATTCACCAATGAACTAAGAAACTATTGAAAATACTTCACAATTTAAGTTGAACACCTAACTTGATTGATATTTTCGAATAATCTCTTAAAATTAAGCTACAGTTAGATAAACATAAAAAAATAAATAAATAAATAAATTCACTAATGAATCATGAAAGTTCCCTAATGAATAATTACAAGTTCCTACAAAACCTTACCCAAACTCGAAGATTGATAGCTTAAAGCTAAATTGTAGAACCCACAATAATCTGTATTATAAACTCTGAATAAAAAGATTGAGAAGCATCCCTATTTATATGTATAGATATGATCCAATTATTATAAGTAAAGGAAACAGAAATTAAAATTGGAAACCCTACAATCCAAAAACTAAAGCAACTAGCCTATGGTAAGTAGAATTCAGTCACATTTAATGGAAAGTGGTGAACAAAATTGTCCTCTAAAAACATAAGGAAAAGGAATTTAAAATTTACTAAAAATATAAAAGGGAAATCTACTTACTTCTTAAAGAAAACATGCAAGAATTCTTTGAAGAAAAATCTCAATTAATTAATAAGAAATCCAAAACAATGAGGAAAAATAAAACATACACATAATAATTCGGCTAAGGGAATTGCAAACCCTAGCCACCCCTTGCTTCTTTTGGCAAGTGTTCTCACTTGTGTATTTTCCTTCATTCTTCGTGAATCTTCTAAATCTTTCTCGAGTCTTCTAGAATCTTACGGAATAAAAGAACTCAAGAATAATTAATTAAAATCAAGAGATGTAATTATGTTCAAGACTTTATTGAATACTCAATAATCTTCTTCAAGAAGATAGACTAAATGGAATTGATTCATCTTGATCTATCAGGTGAGAAACCCATTTGTAATCCATTCTTGGTTTCCTCTTTTCAGTGGCAACTTTAGAAATGGAACTTCATTTTTTTTCTTTTTTTTAAAGCGATATTGGAACAAAGTATTACGAATATTCGTGAATAGTACTGATTTTATTATTTTTCCTTAAAGGGGGTACTATTCACAAGTATCAGTTTTTTTTCCGTGTCAAAATTTTTATTTTTATTTTTTTATCCATAAAGTGATATTTAAATAAAGTATTATTGATACTTCTGCTCAGTAACACTTATACTATTCACAAGTATCAGTTCTTTTTGTTTTTCTTTTACTCTAAAAATCCTTAGAGTGATACTTGAACAAAGTATTATGGATATTTGCGAACAATACCAATTATCAATTTTTTTTATTATCAAGTATAAGTTTTTTGTGAAGAAAAAAGCGCGTATTATTTACGTGAACAGTAAGTCTTGTACTATTCACAAGTATCAATTTTATTTTTATCAAGTATAAGCTTTCTTCTTTTTTTTTTTTAATAAAAAAATGAGTATTGTCCACGTGAACAGTACCCGGTATTGTTCACGTCAAAAGTAATCGCATGTATGAATCGGTTTTACAAGAGAATAGGCTCTGTTCTTTTCCATCTCATTTTAGAAAAATCATCAATTTTTTCATTCAAAATTTTACCTAAAGAAACAACTTAATTTTCTAATTAATTTTAAATTCAAAATTTACAATTCCCTATAAATCTTAACTCACATAAATTCAAAAAATAACATAATTTATTACACTTTTTTATTCTCTTTCCTACACAAATTCCTAAAAGAAATTTCATCCAAAAAATATTTCTTTTTTAAAACTAAAATTTCTCCAATCAGGTCAATAAAAAAAAAAAAAAAACAAAGCTCTTTCAACATTTGTATTGAACCAAGCATTAACAATAAATTAATCATATTAATTGTCATTTCAAAGTAGGACCTTAATCTAAACTTAGCCTATACAACAACATTCATGTAATGCTCAACGGAATTGTTATTTGCAGTGACGATTTTACTATTCGTAGTAACATTTCTAGGTGAATTGTCTAAATTGCCCTTAAGGAATAAAAAAAAACCATATTAAAACCTTCTATAAAGGGCAATGACATTCACCTTCAGCCTGGTTGCTTATTTTCCCTATTTACACTATTCAACTTCAGTAATTCATTTTTCATTCACACGTGTATTCAAATATGGCTGACAGACAAGAGGACGATCCATATTACACTGTAAATAACAAATGTATACAATTTTTTACGTGAAATTTGTTTTTGCTTAATCAAAAAATATTTGTCTGCTCTTTAATTTTAGAAAAAAAGCCCCAATGGGCGAGATTTTTGATCCGAATCTGCGATTATCGGACCGTTTTTGGCCGGAACTGTAAAATCCGACCGAGGAGACTGCCTGCTTGGCCGAATTTTGATCAGAATACTGCCGGTCATTTCCTGCGAAAGTAGCGCCAGACACCGGCGGTAGTGGTAGGCAAAATACCGCGCGGCGAAGTGCGGTATTTTCCCCTAGGACCACCGCCGGTCACCGGCGGCGTTAGTTGCCAGTGAAATACTGCGCGGTGCCGTGCGGTATTTTTCCCCAGGATCACCGCCGGTCACCGACGGCATTTCCAACGAAACTAACGCCAAGACCTGCGTCAGTTGCCGGCGATACCGTGCGGCGAAGCGTTGTATTTTTTTGTAGAACACCGCCGACGGACGGCGGTGTTTGGAGGTGAAATCACGCCGGAATCCGGCAGTATTTCAACTAAAAAAACTGCCAAGGTGGTATTTTACGGCGAAATACCGCCGGATTCCGACGGTAGTTGTTGGAAAAATACGCCGGCGGTATTTTCTGGCGATTTCAGCGGTATTTCTGGTCAAAACACCGCCGTCCGCTGGCGGTGGTCTGCCTAAAAAACAGCTAGTAGTTTGCTTTTTTTATCGGCTGCCGGCGGTAAATTTTTTGATTTCTCGGCCAAAAAGGGCCGAATATCCCACAGGGGGTGAGATTTTCGAAATATCCCCTCTATGTATATAGAATTTTCTCACATTCTCACCTCTCGTAGATGAGATTATTTCAAAATTTAATGGTTCCAACTAAATTTAGGGTTTCCGTATGCTGACCCATCATTTTGTATTAACAGGATATTCGTTTGGAGAGGGATGACATATTTGCTGATCACACAGATGTATTTCAGAAGGACGAAGAGTTCAGAAGTAAGGAAGATTTGGTTGCATGGGTCAAAGCTACAGCATCTGAAAACAATATGACTGCCAAAAATTACGTCTTATTCAAAAGCGTTGGGCCTTTTGCTTACAAGAGGGAGAAAAGGGCAAGTTGAGATAGGGTGTGATAGATCAGGAATAGTTAGAGATAAGCCACCCCTACCTGAAGGGAAAAGTAGGCAGAACAATACAAGCAGCAAGTTGACAAAATGTCATTTCACCTTGTGGGCTACGAAATTGCTGGGGCAAATTGGAAGTTAGAGACCAAAAATGGTAATCACAATCATGAATTACAGGAAGTTCTAAATTGGCATTCATCGTACTCACGACTAACGGAAGTGGAGAAGAAGAAGATTGCAGAAATGTCAAGTATTAACATCAGGCCGAAGCATATATTGGCCCAGTTGCAAGCGGATGATCTGCAAAATGTCAGCCACATAAGACAGGCGTACAATGAAGCAGCAAAAGGTAGAAGGGAGGCGAGGGGAGATATGACTAACATGCAGTATTTCTTCAAACTTTTGCACGATCACGAATACTTCTATGCGCACACAGCTGAAAATGATAGTAATGCAGTCGGGCAAATCTTCTTCGCACACAAGAAGGTGCCTTCTCTACTTGGTTTGTTTCCGTACGTTTTGTTTATGGATACGACGTACAAAACAAACAGGTATGACATGCCTCTTCTGCAGATAGTGGCTCATGTACCCACATCTCAGTATGTTCATATTGCTTTCGTTTTCATGAGGGACGAGACTACCCGAAACTATTTGTGGGCCATGACTCAATTGAGGAATTTATTCGAGGGCAACAAATACCCACATGTGGTCATCACTGATCGAGAGATTGCCGTAATGAATGCTGTGAAAATAGTATTCCCAATGCTACCCAACTACTGTGCAGGAGACACATTGAAATAGATGTAAAGAAATATGTAGTAGAGGCTGGCAACGACAAAACTACAACGGATGTGTTTCTATATCGTTGGGGCAAGTGGTGAAAGCCTTGACATATGAACAGTTCATGAAAGCTGTGGAATATATTGATACTAGATATGGAAATAAATCAAAATTTAGAAATGTGGTTCCATACTTGAAAAACACATGGTTGGATCCCCACGCAGACAAGTTTGTATCTTGTTGGACGAAATATATTAAGCATTACGGAGGGCGCACAACAAACATGTAAGTTAATTATAGCTTTAATTTATAGTTTGCATGTTGTATAATTATATGATACTTTATATAATGCTTTATGTGAAAGTTTGATTTTCAATGTTAATTGGCTTTCAGGGTTAAGAGTGCACATGCATAGTTAAAAAAGGCAGTTGGGACGGATAGAAAGGCATTTCCAGGTCTTTTTCAAGGGATTAATATTATGACAGAGGCGGACTTTAACAAAATTTGGACTGCAATGGAATCTTCTCAGAGTAAAACATACAGGAAGAGCGACTACTTACTGTATAGTAGGCTGAACAGTAGACTGTCTTCTGCTGCTATTACAATGGTAGAGGAAGAATATACAAAAAGAGTTGGCCTCATCGGGGAAGATGGTTCGTTGTGTGGTTGTGAACTCCGAACAAGTTGCGGCTTGCCATGTGCATGTGAGATGCAACAGTTGGTGCGAGCATATCGTCCAATTGATCCTATCGATGTGGACGCCTTCTGAAAGACGCTGCACTTGGTAGATAATGATATTTTGGAAACTGTGGAGGCGAGGCAAAGCACTGAAGGGCGACTGCATGAAATGTTTGTTGAAACCATTATCCGTCTAAGCGCTGACATATACAGGGTGATGGGTGCCGTGCATGCAGCTCTTAATCCGAAAACTGTTGATTTAGCTGAGCAGGTAAGTAGGCCACACAGGGGATGGCAGAGACACAATCCAACCCAGAGAGATCTATCAGGGTACGAGCATGCCGAAAGGAAAGTACAACGAGGTGCATGTATGACTTTTCCTGTATAGATCATTATGATTAATTACCTATCGATATACTAAATTTACTATGAGCTGCAATCACAGGTCGGAGATCCACAGGCAGACAGAGGAGAAGAAGGGTTGTGAGGCTCCACGTTTTTGAATGGCCTTTCGACATGCCCTTATTTCTGAAGCAGTTCGTGTTCGACTACATTACCGAGCACGTTAATGTAAAGGTCGATGGACATTGTGGTTTTAGAGTAATTTCTTATTTCGTACACGATGCAGATGAGAAATATTGGCATCAAGTGCGCAGAGACCTGCACCAAGAACTGCAGGATCACTCAACCCTTTGGCTACACATTCTTGGGCCAGTCGACTACGAGTTAGCATGCAGGGTGATAGAATGTTATGTAGTTCCATTCTTAGATGAATTTTGGTTTGATTCTCATCTTTTTGGATTACTTGTCGCTACGAAGTATTAGAGGGTTGTTACATTATATGGCCCGCAGAGTAATACTTTCCTTCCTATTGAGTGGCGGGGGACCGGTGTATCTAATGATCAGATCAGCTTCATCAATATGGGTCTTATAAGACAAAATTATTTCATTGCTTTGTTAACAACAGGGGAGGTCTTGCTACCCCCAATCTATCCGACGTGGAGAAACAGGACCTCAGAACAAATGCAGAGTTGGAAAACTCATTTGGAACCCCGATTTGTTGCTTTTAGGAATAAATCTACTGTTGAGTGTTAGTATTAGATGTTTTTCTTATCCACTGGTTTCCCAATATAAGTATCTTATATTTAAGTTTCATTTGTAATTAATTTTAACTTTATTGAACGCACATACAATACGTATATAGCATCCCGAATGATATAGTACTTAATACACTGCATCAAAAAGTACATTTACTACATCACAATAATTTAGAAATGGTTATGTAGAAATTTTTCATAATATTACTCAACATAAAGCGCCAATAATATAGCACAGGTGATCTCGCCGCAAGTTATTCTAGTGTCGGCATCAAATCCTCCAAATGTATAGCCACCTCCTCTATGGCCCTCTCCCTCACGTCGCTGGGGACGGAATGCCTTGTCCGGGGATGAGCTAGATACATTTTACTAGCTATATATTGCAAACACTGCATTTGACAGAAAAATGCAAGTTATGTAAATAAACATTGACATAAAAATAATAAATGGACATAAATACACAGGAATCCCATGTACTTACCGCAACCGCTGGTAGCTGTCTGGGGTCCGATGTCTCTTCCACTTCCATGTCATCAAGACTAACACGAATGTGCGATCGCGTCTGGAAGTAGTCGAGGTACTCAGGGCACGCCTGATCGGCCCACTGAGCCCTCTGCAGGCTCTTTAACATCCTACTCTTGTACATTTGCCAAGCCATAAAATCTGTATTGTACACGCACGAATACTTATGAATTTCAGGGCCTCTGTTATAGTTCTTTGGCTCAAAAACTCTATATGGGATCAACTGCGCGTATCCAAATTGTTGCAAGAACCAATCAGGCATATAGGGCTCTATGACCGATAGGGAATAAATAAGACCCCTGAACAATATTATTGGGTGCACGCGTGCAGGATTTGGCCCGAAAGGAAGCCAATTTACCTAGTTTATTTGCAAGAACGTTAATGATTAATTGACCAATTAAGATATGACAGTAATTAACTTTACGACATTTAAATGATATAAAAATATTACCTCATCAGATTTTAATCTATTTAGGCTCATGCTTCCTCCCGGTTCTGATGTGCCACTTCGTTGCAGCAGGCAAGAAAACATCCCAGGATCTCATCTTTGGAGGACTAAACATGGGAAAGTACTCGTATATCCAACTCTTTGAAATGTAAGAAAAAATAATTTAAGAATTTTAATGAACCAGTATAAAGTATTGAAATAATTTATAATTGATTATTACAAACCTGCAATAATGTCAGAGACCCGCCTAATTGGGTACTGTCTGCCCTAGAGGCCCTTCTAAGATTGCGATAAATGTTCGCCAAGCAAGCAGCCCCCCGAGCAAGTCTACTTATTTTATCTATGTCACGGAGGAAAGGCAAAAAATGCCGAAGCACGTGGGTTTTTTTTCTTATCAACGAATAGGGTGTTTCCAACTAACCACAACAAATACCCTGCGGCAGAATTGGCAGGGTCCACATGTCCACTGACACAATGGTCACGAAGGAGGGACATTTTCACATTTGCAAAATCTCACTCCCTGAACTCCTCTTCCTCTATCTCCAGCATTTCTAAAAGCAGTTCATTCATTTTCGCCGGCTTAATTTTCTAATGAATGGGAAATCAGTCAATGAGAATTCCCAATATGTAGGCCACATCGTGAAGAGTGATACTCATCTCTCCGAAAGGCATGTGGAATGAATTAGTCTCCGGATGCCATCTCTCAACAAAGGCACTGAAGAGTGTGGAGTCTAACTCTAGATGCATGCACCAGACCAAATGTCCCAACCCGGACCGTTCCACTATACTTTTCATTTCCCCATCGGCTAAATCCCACCTTTGCAGACGCTCGTGTCCACTATGGCATGTCAATATATCACATCCCTACGTAATTTAATAAATAAATTAACACATTTTAGGCACCAAGTTATTAAACACAAATTTAAACAATAAATAATAAGTATTTCGCAATAAATAATAAAGAATAATAAGATACCTGTCGATGCCATATGTAGTAGGCAATATGACCTTTAAAACTCTTTAACAACTCTGGATTTGAAGGCCCACCGTCAATCGGACCATTCAGAGGCTGGTATTCCTTCCACCCAGCATCCCTCCCGGACCCGGTCCTTGAAACTGACCTACGTGAGGAGAGCACTAAGCCTTTTCCACTCCGCCTTCGTTGCTTGGGGTCATTTGCCCATTCGTTTTCATCCTCCATTCACCCCGAATTACATTCTATGTACCCCTGCGACAGAGACATTTCCCTCTCAAATCGTTCCGCATTTTCCCTAGCTTCCTCCTCCGCATCTCCAATATATTGCGGTGCAAATTCCGCTTCACCATAATCACTATTACTTGTCGCCGCCGCATTTGAAAATCGAGAAGAACCTTGCGCTCTTCCTAGCACCCTTCTATGGCGTTCGGATGGAGTGGGTGGTATTCGGCCAATTATTTCATCAAAGGCGGAGTTTGTTGCCTCATTGGCTTCATTAATTTCCAAATTGCCATCCTTTTTGCTTCTCATTAATTTTAATTTTAATTTTTTAAACGTTTCTGCCATCTGCAATAATACAAAGACGCAATTATAAATACAAAAATAATTGATAATCTATAAGGAACAATAACACAATTGAAGGTTAAAAAATTAAAAATATTGTAGGCGAAAAATTGGCGGAAAAAATGGAAAAAACCGCCTCCTGCCTGAAAATAACCGCCGGACTGCGGCGGTTTTCTCCCAAAAAACTACCGCCGGCGGTCGGCGGTTGTCTCTCAAAGACTACCGCCGGCGGTTTTTTTCAAAAAATACCGCATATGCGGTATTTTTTGGAAAAAGACCTCTGGAGTCCGGCAGTTTTCTCCCCAAAAACTACCGTAGGCGGTAGTCCCGCAAAGACTACCCCCAGCCTCTGGCGGTTTTTTTTTCAAAAAAACCGCTGGCATCTGGAGGTCTTTCCGGAAAGAAATACCGCGCATGCGGTATTTTTTGGCTGACTACCGCCGGTGTCCGGCGGTCTTTTTGGAGTTTTGGCCGCCGAATTTAGCGGTAGTCAGCTGGATTCCTACCGCCGGGAGGTTTTCCCTCCAGAATACTGCCAGGCGGTATTTTATACAAGAAACACCGCCGGCTGTCGGTGGTTTTTTGCTGAAAAAACCGCCGGTATTCCCAACGATTTCCGGCCGAGTCGCGTGTTTGCATGGCCAACATTTTACAGATCTGGCCATAAAACTGCCGGTTAATCGCAGATCCAAGCAAAAACATAAAAATTCAGACAAATTATACACTAATTTATTAGAACAACGAACAAAACATGAAAGAAACAATTATTAATTTTAGTAACTCACCTTTGCCGATCCAGTTCGTCTGGACTTTTATCCGATTTGGCTGATTTTGTGCTTCCGCCGGTCTCTACACAGCATAGCAGAGAAATGGGAGAGAAAATCTTTCTGCAGCCCACTTCTTTGCAGAAGTATTTATATAAGTTTTTTAATTTTATTATTATTATTTTTTTAAGTCTAAAGGGCAATTTAGGCATTTTACCTAAAAATGTTACTGCAAATAGTATGCCCATGCTTAAATGGTTACTTTTGGAGAAGAGACGGGGGCTATAGTAGAATTTCTCCCCAAGCTACAGTAAACCCCAAAATTTATAATTCCTCAAACAGAAATTAGCAATATAGGAATATGAATCTATTGCTGGCAATCACAAAAGGATGATCAAAAAACATCAATGACAAAAGGAATTTGTCACTCGCTCGGTTTGGTCCAAACAACGCACTGCTTTGTTCGGGTTTCAATCAAAAACAACAGTAGTCCTCTGCTTCTCAATTTTTGTCAGATATGTAAGTTGTTAATGACACGATCAACGAAGGGATTAATAGGTGGTGCTTGCTGTTTTGGGATGGTTGGTTGGAACTGAGAATAGCAGCGAGGGACGGCCTTGCGTCGATGCCATGTGCCACTGTCTTTCAGCCCAAAATCGGCAAGTATAATTTCAGTGTGTAAATTTTCGTAACGTCTTTTCTAGGACTCTCATCGGGGATGGTAGTTTAATTTAGTTGTTGTCTGTGCTATCTTAGTTTGTTTAGAAGGCAATAGTTATAGTATGTTTTACCATTACAAAAGATGCTTAGTTTCTGTTTAGAGCCATTTTCTATATTATATATAGTAAGTAGTTTTTCAATATTTTAAGATTCGTATGGTTTCTATAGATCTCTGGCTACTATAATCTGAGGGAAGGTGAGACGGTAGCAACTAAAGTAAGGGACGGTTTGGTAGAAGCCGTACCTGGTTGGTTTATGGGAACAAGTCATAGGCCTGTAAAGTGGTGATAGGGGTGAGGTATAAGAATAATTTGGGAGGTGGGAAATCTCTGAGTTTTGGAAATTACTGTTCTACTTGTGCATTTGTATCTCCTTTTGAAAGTGAATGCGGGGATAGATGATAGTCGACAGGGGCATGGCGGCAGGGAAAGAGACAGGGTATGAGACTTATTGCTGACAATGAGATCCGGATAATTGGGAATGGAAGATTGAGTGGCTACATCACCTATGCCATGCGCTTTTTACACTAAAGGAGTTTTGAGCATGTAATATTTAAAGGTTTGCTCAGAGCAATCAATTAAACTGTATGAGTTGCGGAGATAGTGAAAAAGAAGTTTACTAGCCTCCGTACTATCAGCAAAGAAGGTGTTGTTTGTGGGAAATCATCAAAGAGGGTTCCTTTGATGGCAGTCATTCTCTCAAGGAGTGATGTGCAAAAAACTGAGAATTGGTCTCCATGCCACCTAAAGAGGAATGGATTGGGCCGGTGAACAGTGTACAACAAAGATAGGCATAAAAGAGGGTATTCACAGGGCAGACAAGCTACAAGGAACATGAGCTTCTGGAAGAGGAACGATGTCTTAACCTCTGCCAATGTTATTTGGAAACTAGTAGCACATAGAGAGAGCTAGTGATGACAGATCCCAGATAAATGGCGAAACGACGCAATTTGAAGAGCAAGAACAGCAAGAACAACCAATCATGTAGAATGAAGTGTTAAAAAGGAAGAATGAGACACAGGATCCAAAACTTACCTTAGCACAATGACAGCCTGTAGAGCATTGTGAAGATGAATCCCAGCAAGAGGTATAAGAAGGTTAAAAGTGAGATGAGGAAGGAACGGATTAAGGTGGACGCCATTAAAGAGAAACTACCTGTTGTTTTAGAGAAGAAGAGTAAGCTCTTGAAGATAGTAGAGGTACAGAGCTGTAAGAAAAGAAGATTTGGGGGAGAGTAGGTGGACTAGCACAGATAAGCAAGCAAGCTTTGATTACCAAAATGAGTGTTTGAAGCCGAATTTTGAAGTGGATGTGACTTTGAAGATATTGGGAAGGGATGTGGGTATGGGAACTAAAGGAGTGTTGGTACAAGAACTCCTCATGGATGCAGCTCAATTAGTGTCTACAAAATTAGGATTAATTCTTTATAGGATGGAAGTAGGGAGAAATATGGGGATAATCAATCTGGGGTCTTCGACGGCTGAACTGATTCAGCCATCAAATAATATATGAGAGTCCTGGGATGGAACTGCAGATGCCTAGGTGGTGCAGCTAAGAAGACATTTTTATCAATAGAAACATCAGGAAGTGGCATCCGAATGTTACCTTCATCCTGGAGACAAGGCTAGCTGCACATAAGGTGCATGATTGGTGTAAATATTTATCTTTTCTGATAACTATGACTATATCACCCCAGAATCTAGTATGGGTAAGGGTGGTCTTTGTGTGATGTGGAATACGAGTGTAAATATGGTAGTAGTTTCTAAGTCATTGAATTTATTTTGTATGAAAGTTTTGGAAAGGATGGAAATGAATGGTTGATGATCTTACTATATATCTTGTTGCTCAATACTGTTCTTATGTTTGGAAACAATTAGATAGGATTATGATGTAGATGGGTCTACCAACTCTGATACTAGGAGACTTTAATCAGTATGTTTGGGAACAATTAGATAGGATTATGATGCAGATGGGTCTATCAACTCTGATACTGGGTGATTTTAATCAAATTTCATGTAGTGAGGACCGATGGAAAGAGGCTAATTCTAGCACATCAAGTTTAACAGAATTTGCCAGTTTCAGAACCAGGAACAAATTAATGGAACTCACCCATGAAGGGAATTGGTTCACTTGGACAAATGGCATGAAAGGATATCAGGCTTTATATCAGAGACTGGACCGAGCATTCGTGTCCGAAGACTGGAGCGAGAGACATCCCAGGTCTGTTATCAAGAACTTCCCAATAATCAGATTGGATCATGGGGCATTTCTGATAGAGACAAGCATGGAGTGGAGAAAAGGAAGAATACAACCAAAGTTTGAATCTTATTGGGTAAGGTGTAGATCCGCTGCGGAGATAGTCCAGAATCACTGGATGGGTCAACGAGGAGACACTGGGAGGCAGCATGGCAGACAGATCACAGAGTGGAGACGGATCAGTGACCGGAGAACGGAACCAGAAGCGACAAACAAGGAGAGGTGGTGCAATGGAGGGGGGATTTCAAGCACCCATCCCGGAAGCCGCGAGCAATCAGGGGCGGAGAAATTGGAAGGGACGTTGAAAGAGCTGAAACACTGGGACCAAGAGAATTATAAGGGTTTTGACAAGAGAATGAGATTTTGACATAGGAAATGGTGCAAATGCAATTAAGCCCCCTTTCAGATGTCAATGTTGAAAAGGATAGAGAGTGTCGAAAAACCTTGGAACATTTAATGAATTGCTAGGAAGATTATTGCAAACAGAGATCTCAGGTCAACTGGGCTGAAATGGGTGATAGAAACACTAAATTCTTTCATAAGTGGGCCACCAAAAGATATGAGAGGAATTGTATTACAGGGATACATGATGGGTATGGCAATTGGATCTTAGATAAAGACCAGATCAATAGAACACTGGAAGATCACTTTAAACAGGTTTATGTGCAGGAAGAGTACACTACTACAAAAAGGGGCTTTAATGGCAGTTATTTTGCATATTTAATGGCGGTTTTCGTCCATTTTGAACCGCCATCTATCCGGCAGCCGCAGAAAGGTTATGGACTTTCTACGGCGGTTGGGAACCGCAATAGAAAGTTTGAACTTTCTACGGCGGTTTGCTTAGGAACCGCTTAGAAAGTTAGGCATTCTATGGCGTTTTTTTTCAAAATCGCCGTAGAAAGGACTTTCTATGGCAGTTCCTAAGTGAACCACCGTAGAAGGTTAGGCTTTCTACGGCGGTTTTGAAAAAAACCGCCTAGAAAGTACCAAATTTGTAAAAAAAAATAATTTAATATTTCATTTTTTTATCTCTGCATTCAAAATATATATATCAAAAATAGCAAGAATAGCCGTAGAAATTTTTTGATATATATATATATATTTCAACTTTATTCAAAAAAATATATATATAAAAAACTTCCATGCTAATAAACCAAACAACCACCAAACTTCACAAATTTTTTGCGTGCATCCATCAAATTTTAATTAATTTAATCATTAACAGTAAGAGCAATACAATAACAACATAATCCTTAAGTAAACAGCCAATATATATATACAAAAATCCAATCTCAACCTAATCAATTTTTAGAATAAATCAAACCAAAATCAGTAGAAAAATTATAAAATGGAACATACAATAAACCACCGATTTAACACTAATCAAACCTGAATTTAATCATTCATCATCTCACCAAACCCGAATTTAACACTAATAATAAACCCTAGGCCAATCGCAATAATCAAGTAACAATAAAATTTGTAAAGGTTAAATAAAGTTGAAAAAATTCGATATAACCTTTTTTATGATTTGAAGCCCACAAAAGGACCGATTGTGATGAAATTATGATGGGGGATTAACTCCAAGTGGTGGGTGATGGCCGATTAAGAAACCATCTCCGGAGTTGGGTGATGTCGGATCTTGTTATCAACGCCGCCGGAAGAACGACTTCGAGGGAAGACAAGTGAAAAAACCGGCGGCGAGAGGATGGGCGCCGGCGACGAGAAAACGGCTTCAGTTTGCTGGAGATGGAAACAGGGGGAAGCCACGATTGGCTGGAGATGGAAACAAAGGGAAACCCTTAAAATTAAAACAAAATCAAGTTTCTATGGTGGTTTTAATTAAAACCGCCGTAGAAACTTGATTTCTATGGCGGTTATGAAGAAACCGCCATAGAAAGTAACTTTCTATGGCGATTATTAAGAAACCGCCATAGAAAGTAACTTTCTCCGGCGGTTTTAATTACAACCGCCGTAGAAAGCCCGTAATTGTGAATTCCCGCCCGTTCCTCTATTCCTATTAATTTCTAGTTTTTCCTTTTTTGTAAATTAACCCCCAAATTTTTTAAATTTAATAATAAATATTTAATTTGCTATTTATCAATTTTTATAGTAAAATTCATCATATTTATTAATTATATACAAACTCCTGCCTTTATGTTATGTTAAACAGTAAATAAATTTCAAAATTTTAGTTGACCAATCCATTATTTTAGGCCCTCAAAATTTTTTGAAGTATTGTTACATAATAATTATAAGAAAACTTCAAAACTAGCAATTTTTATTGAATTACTAACAAGATTTTTGAAATACACTTTCTACGGCGGTTAGAAATAAAACCGCCGTAGTAAGTAACTTTCTACGGCGGTTATTCAAAAACCGCCATAGAAAGGGTCTTTTCTACAGTGGTTGTAAGAAAACTGCCATAGAAAGTCCCCTACTTTCTATGCCGTAGATAATGTCTTTCTATAGAATTGCCGTAGAAAGTCCGTACTTTCTTTTTAATGGCGGTTTTGGTCTTTCCGCCGTTAAAGCACAACCGTTAAAAATCCATTCTGTAGTAGTGGTACTACCCAATAGATGCAACAAGAATCGGGTGAAAGGTTTATTGAGTTGGAGTCGGTTAATTCTTGACGACAACCAAAAACATTGGTTGGCAGGGGAATTCACAACAACGGAGGTATGGGAAGCAGTTAGAGACATTGGCTCTTAGAAGATACTGGGTCCAAATGGAATGCCAGTAGGTTTCTACAAGCACTATTGAAAAGATGTAGGCCCACAGGTGAGTAAAGAGATTCTCGCCTAGTTAAATAATGGCAACATTGATACAAAATGGAATAGGACTAACATTATTTTCATTCCAAAAGGTAAATTGCCAAAAAAGCCCTCTGATTTTAGGCCTATCAGCTTATGCAATGCCACATACAAGATTGTTACGAAAGTGTTGCAAACAAATTGAAAAGGGTCCTTGAGGGACTTATCAAAACAAATTAGAATAGTTTTATTCGAGGGAGGTAGATTGAAGATATCATACTTCTGGCGCATGAGATAGTGGAGGCAATTAGCAAGAAAAAAAAAAGGAAAAGAAGGTTGGGTAGCCCTAAAATTGGACAAGCAAGGCATATGGTAGAGTCTCTTGAAATTTTTTACTACAAATCAAGAAAGGAATGAGATTTTTGAATAATTGGATCAGTCTGGTGGAGAAATGTGTTACAATAGTATCATTCCAAATTACATGCAATGGGTGGTCATCGAAAGAATTTCAACTGGTTAGAGGGATCAGACAAGGGTTTCCGCTTTCACCCTTTTTATTCATAATGTGTCAACAAGTTCTCTCTGAAGTGCTAAGACAAGGAGGAAGGAAGAAACAAGGACCAGGATTTAAGGTACGAAGTACGACCAGGTAGTGTGCCATCTAATGTTTGCAGATGATAGCCTGTTATTCTTTAGAAGCGACACTCGAAGTGTATTAAAATGGCCAAAGTGTTAAATGATTACGCGGAACCATCAGGTCAGCGCATTAATTTTGATAAGTGCTCCATTATGTTTAGCCCAAATGTAGAGGAGGGTCAAACAAATAAGCAGGGAAATACTTAGAATAAGGAGGGCGTTTACCGAAGTACGTTATTTGGGGTTGAGCATGGACCTCTCGCAAAATAAGAAAAGTTATTTTCTGAGCTCAAAGGTAAAATTTATAGCGGATTAAGTCTTGGAGGTTGGATACCCTATCAGTTATAGGAAGAGTGGTGTTGACAAAATCGATGCTAAATTCAATGGCTACACTTTAGGGGCATTTCGGATACTGAGGACAGTCACTGAAGAAATAGACAAGACCATATTCAGATTCACATGGAGAGGAGACAAGGAAGGTCGAGGGATCCACTGGCGTGCAAGGAGAGCAATCACTAAACTGTAGTGCCATGGGGGATTAGAAGTAAGAAGTAAGGAAGCTGTGAATAGGGCGATGCTGGCAAAGATTGCATGAAAGATCATTTCAGGTGAAGATTCCTTGTTAGTTAAATTCCTTAAAGTCATGTACGGTTAGAGAAAGAATTTTATGGATATTTCTAACAGAAGTCAGGATTCACAGGGCTGGAAAGGAATACTTTGGGGGTAGAGATTTGATTAAAAATTATCTCAAATGAAAAGTGGTGACAGGAGAGAAGATAAGTAGTTTTGCAAATTGGATACCAGGGGGTCAATCTGGAGGGCATCCAAGGACTCAAGCACTGCAACATACCAAATTAAGAGTGGAACATCTAGTTAACCAGCACCGCAGGTGGAGAGAATCATTGCTCCAAACCATATTTCCACAGCATATTTGGGACAAAATCAGATCTATCTATTTGTCACCATGGGTGGATGAGGAGGACATACTATGGTATGAGCTGGAAAGGACTGATAAGTACACAACAAAAAAAGCACTGCAAGATCATATTAGGGTACATGAATTAGGTGGGTACAGGGTACCAGAGCAGGCATAACAAATGCTATGGAAGAGATTATGGAAGCTCAATGTACCAGGTAAAATGCAGTTCCTAACATGGCGGATCCCTCATAATGCTATTCCATCCGCACTAAATCTTAGGCGAAGATCAGATCAGATTCCTGAGTTGTGTATCAGATGTGAAACAGAGCCTGAGGACATAGAGCACATCTTTCTTCAATGTATCCATTCTAAGAGGACATGAAGAGCATCTTCACTGGGGTTTAACTTTAATATGGGGACGAGAACCTGTTTCATGGAATGGTTTTGGAGCTGGATGAGGGAGGCACCGAATGACGAGGCAATATAGCTCTCACTATATATCTTGTATGGTATTTGGATGGGAAGAAACAAAATGGTCTAGGAAAATACTCTTATCTCAATTGATGTCACTTGGAAATAGATACAGGATGAGTGATATCTAAGAAGACGTCGGAGAGGAAGGATAAGGCAGGAAAATGGAGATTGGAATGATCAACAAGGGCAAGAAGCTACAAGGGAAGAATGAAATATGAAAAAAGAAGATGGGGGATCAGATGTAAGGGTTCTAATTGAAGGAGCTTTAAAACAAGAATTTAAAGCAGGAGCTATTGGGTGGGTGATTAAGGACAAATCAGATGCCATCTTACAGAAGAAGGGCATGAAATATGAAGGTAACTCACCACTACAGATGGAAGCATTGGCATGTCCTCGGGCAATTCAATGTACGATCACAAGAGGTTAGATTCCACTCATCTGCACGGATAGTTTGGAATTGGTAGGTTAGCTTCAAGACCCATTGAAGGCTCATAAAGAGGTCTAGATATATTAAAAGATATTAGGAAATATGTTAATGTTTTTTCCGATTTGACAATCCTGAAAGTTAATAGGTCAGTAGTGCATGAAGCACATATGTTGGCTGCTCGGACTCTTAGAGAGTTGCATATTGTATCTAACTTTGGAATCTAATAAGAATGATGTATTTCTTCAAAAAAAGAAAAAAAAAAAACTAACATTCATGTATACATTAATGAGCCAATACACATCAACTTAGCTATGAGAATTCTCTAAAAATTACATTAACCAATTCAAAAACATAATAATATAATAAACTAATTTATATTCCAAGAAAAAAAAAACAGAAGTTATTCTAACCATAAACTGGATTGACAGCCGCGCTGTGAGGCCCCAAAAATAATAAAGCAATTGTAAAGGGTATTATTGTTAAGTTAATTTTTGATTTGGGGCTCAATTGAGTATTTACCAAAATTTTAGGGTCAAATTCAAATTAAGGGGTTTTAATTTTAGGAAATCAAATATATAATTTAGAGAAAAAAATAATAATAAATAAATAAATTCACAACAAAACTAACTTCAGCAACGTAAGGGTGCCAAACTAAGTTGGATATTGCTAGACTTGTGCAATAACGGAAGAAGGTTTTTAGAATTATCAGGTTTCCCCACGTTTCGCTTTTTCTTGCTAACATACCAGATCCTATCTCAACAAAACTCTGCGCATAACTCGTATGATTACGCTCTAGACGCGAAGCAGAAGGAGTTTGAAGTACGAAGGGGGAGATAAATAACATGGCCGATGCCAACCCTCTCCCCCTAATCTCAAACAAACGCAAACCATTCTCTCACCGTTTGAGAACTCGTCTCTCAGTTTATCTCGTCCGCTTGACTGATGCTGCACACAGGAAGGGAGATCTAATGAAGAGAAGGTAACTTCTGCGTCTCTAACTCCTGATTTAAGGTGAATAACCATAGGGGGACTCATGTAATGTACTAACTGATTGGGTTCTGCTGTTCTGTGGTTTAGTAGACTATAGTACAAAATCGTAACCGAGTTAAGGAAGGGAAGTCTGGGGTGTTGTTTCGTGGGTATTGCAGGTGAGATTCTTCTTCTAATCTGTATTTATTAATGGCAATAGAGTGGCCTTGAGATTAAGTTGGAACGGAGAACCGGTACTGCTCATCTTGTTTCCTTGGTTCGTCTGTGTGTTCTAGCTGTTTGACTACGTCCAGTTATGAAGCATAATTTTGGATTCTCATAATTTCTTTAAACTCTACTTATGAACGAATATATGCTGATACAAAGAGCACTCGACTGCATTTAAGGCTGCGGAGCAGATATGAGTACACATTGATACGATTGCATTTGTTTTAAATCTAGTTTACTGTGTACTGGGAATGATGCCCTCTGTTCTTTTGCGTTTTCTGTTTACAGAGAAATGATTTGTGAAAAAAAATGCACCTATAACATGTTAATTACTGTTTAGAGAAAGTGTAGACCAAGTTTTGAGATTTTTGATTCAAGGATTGCCAGAGTGATGTTTTTTTAAATTGTGGTTGTCTGCTGGAATTTGGTCCTACAGAACAGCTGAGTTTGGAAAATTCGTGATAAATTGTATACTTTGTTAAAAATTATGAAAATTTAACTGTACAGTCCTGACATGCGGGTTTAGCTACCTGCAAAATTTCGTGCCCATTGGGTCTGTATTTTGAGAGTACAGATGTTTAAAGTCGACTGTCCTGCACAGTCATTTTTTTCAGGAAGATAGTGAAATGTGAATTCGATATTTAAATGTCCCTTATTAAAAAAATTCTGAAACTTTTTCTGTATGTTCTAGGATATCTCTATAGTTCTGCAAACTTTTGTTGGAAGGAGATTTTTATTTTGCGAGTTATAAATTTCTAAATATGACAGTTCTGTACAGGCATTTTTCAGGAAAACAGTGAATTGCGAATGCGATATTTAATTATCCCTTGCTCTAAAAATCCTGAAAATTTTACGGTATTTTCTAGGGACATATTTCTATCTTTTGGAAAAATTTCATAAAATGACGATCTGTATTCTGTACAGGGTTTTTCAGAAAAGGACAATGAATTGCGACTTTGATGGTACTTATGGTTTCTTCCAAAAATTCTGAAATTTTAACGCTAACTATTCTAACATCTTTTAACTAATGGTTAAATTTTGTTTGACACCAACTTTCCAATTGAGAGAAAATAGATTTTAAAATTTACTGCTCCGACTAGAAAATCCGCGAGCCTTTAATTTAGAGGGTTGTCGCAGCTTACGTTTCTTTGAAAACGTGCATGCATCCCTGGACACTCCCTTAGTAATAGGGCATAACATTGACTGATTAAGGGTAATGACTCTACAGGATTGATTTACTAAGACCCCTGAGTGGATTGACCTTGCTTGAACAAGGAGAGGGTTCTTGCTATTTTGACACTTAGCTACTAAGCGTTTAAAGATATATACACGTATATATATGATATATATGTATAATTTTTTCTTCAATGTTGTTGAGTTTCTTTTGAATGTATGGCTGCCCACGCCATAAAATTATTTTGGACATGAATTTCCCAAAATACCATTTGGTATGTTTTACAAAAAGTAGAGACTTTTGTATAATTCTTACATGACTGATTTATATGCTTGACAACAATTTCATGAATTGTTTTATGAATGATTTACTCCTCTAATGCAAAAAAAACTATGGAGGTGAAATTCTCAAAATATCCTTTTGATTTGCTTTGCAAAACTGCCGTGCTTTGTAAGCTTCTTCTGTGACTAAATTCTATTTTTAACAATCTTGTTTTGGTACTTTTACTCCAACTATTTATTCGGCTATTTTGATTCCTCAAACTATCTCTCATGGTTGCTTGTGACTACTCCTAATGCTATTGTTGACCAAATTCTATTTTTAACAATCTTGTTCTGGTACTTTTACTCCAACTATTTATTCGGCTATTTTGATTCCTCGAACTATCTCTCATGGTTGCTTATGACTACTCCTAATGCTGCTACTACTGTTGACCTTGTGGTCGCCTATTGCTACTGTTGACCAGGTGGTTGCCTACTGCTACTGTTGACCTGGTGGTCACCTACTACTATTGTATTGATGTATGTCATGCAACCACGGAGTCATGCAATTGTCCTTAGACAAGGATGACTTTTGTATGATCTCCACCACTTCTCCTTCTCCACTCACTGCTGAGAAAACGATTTCTCTACAATTACTGTTTTAAATTTGCGCTCGTTCTCTAGAGAAAAACTTCTACTGAATCTTAACTATATTTGTTTTGAACTCATTCTATTTTTCTGGAGTAAAATGTTTAACTTCAGAATCATAATCTACTTATGGTGCCTGGTGCTTTGTGTCGAGCTAACTCTTTGAACATTATTATCTTGGTAATAGCTCTTATTTTTTTTCTTCCCCTGATCTTTGAAATTCTTACACTACTATTTTGAAATGGCCGATACTTGAATTGCCATTTTCTTATCCGTTCAATTTCTTAATACTGGAACTGTGGGCTTTCATAAATCTAAGGACTCTCGCGGGCTATATTATAGTAGTTCACCCTCTTTTTCAAAACCTTATTTTGTACAGTTACCTAAGCTATTGGGTCTGTTCACACGGTGAGGTCGACTAGGTGAGGTTAAGGATTGCTAGAATACCCTGATGATGAGACTAGATACTAGCTTGGAATGGGATAATCTGGTTGAGCGACCATCCTACTACCCTCGATATGTAAATTGTAAAGATTGTACTTTTCGAATTTATTAAAGAAAATTATTTATTAATAAAGAATTTATAGTTTCCTCCTGTTATCAACTGTGGGCGTGAGCCTTGAATGGTGTCTCTTGCCCGATCCATCCCTTTGTGTAGGGCACCGAAAGGCACACGCGCAATGGTACACAATGGTGCATTAATGGCTAAAAAAGTTATGATATATAAATGTCTGCAAAGCTGCATTAATGGCCGTTGCAACACTAAATTTGAAACTCTCCGGAGTTGTGAGAAGAAATTTCAAAGAAAACTAAAGATACTCGAAAAGAAAGTGATTAAATCCGGATTATCGTCACCGGTTTAGAAAGAATTAGACCAGTGCTGATGATTTGAAAAATAGATAACCGGCCCCGATGTTCAAACACCGATGACGGTAATATAGTGACAAACATATTGTAGTTATTAATGTGAAGATATTAAATTTAAACGGAATTGTTATTTGCAAGAACCAAATTACTATTCACAGGAACATTTCCTGTGAATTTACTATAATGCCCTTAGTTATTTAAAAAGAAAAAGAAAAAGAAAGGAACAAAAAATGTCGCCTTTGCCCAAAATGTCGCCTGTACTTGGCAACATTTTTGCCAAAAATGTCACTACTTGCAGGAAGCGGCATTTTTGCCAAAAAGTATAGGCGACATTTTTGGAAAAAATATCGCCTAGTATAGGCAAAAATGTCGCTTATTGTAAGTAGCGACATTTTTGGCAAAAATGTCGCAAAGTACAAAATGTCAAAAATGTCGCAAAGTACAAAATGTCAGCTAGAGACATTTTTTGTTCCTTTCTTATTTTTTTTATAAAAAATAACTGAGGGCATTATAGTAAATTCATAGGAAAATGTTCCTGTAAATAGTAATTTTCTTTTTGCAAATAGTATGCCCCAATTTAAAAAGGAACCTCTAAGACAAATAAATGTGCCTATGTAATCTCTTAGATATGAAAGAAAATGTGCTAAAACAACACTATATATGTTCAAGAATCATTCTTAATTTGAAAATTAGTACTCCCTCCGTTCCATTAGAAGATTCCACTTTGTAATATTGTTTTCAATATTACAAAGTGCACTCTTCTAGTGAAACAAAGAGAGTAATTATTTTCTACTAATTTTATAGTAGTTAAATCTCCCTCTATACTAGAACACACATTTTGCATCGGCCTAGTTGTTTATAATATCAATGCACATAGATTATTGAGTTAGAAAATGAATTCATTTGCAGAAGAATATTGTTGTGATTTTGATGTGGGGTTGCTTAATATTATGGTTTGCAAGTTTAACATTATGCTATAGAAATCCCAATTATCAGTAGAAACCTAAGATGAACCTAAGACGGGGGAGGGGGTGAATTAGGTTCTTTGACCTTTTAAAATTTTTTCTACAAAGAAGATTAACTATAAAAACCTATTTTCAAACACAAGTTTTAAACCAATTTAAAACTAGATTTCTAAGTGAGGTGTGTGATTAGTGAATTGCAAAACATGAAAGCAAATAAACAAACTAAGCAAGAACATACCAAATTGATAGTGGTTCGGATTCCCCTTGAATCCTAATCCACTCCCCAAGTTCTACAACTTGAGATTTCTAATCAACTAGGAAACACTTAAAGGATTGTTTCAATACCTTACAATTGCTCAAGATTAATCTCTTAATCTCAAGAATTTTTGATTGCCTAATCTAGCTCTAGACTATGACTCCCTTGCTTAATCTAGCTCTAGATTAAGACTCATTTTCTGAGGCTAGCAATTGGATCTTTTGCCCTATCCTTCCTCAAGGATTTGAGGTCTTACTCAAGACTCCTCTTGCCTAGACCAAAGGAATTTTGCTCAATCAACCTCTTGATCAAGACTTTGAGAAATGCCTAACTTAGCTCTAAGCTAGGACTTTTACCCTTTGCCTACTCCAAACTCTTGGATAGGACTTTAACCCAATTGCCCAACTTACCTCAAGTTAGGACTTGTATAGTTGACCAAACTCAACCTCTTGAGTTGGGTCTCTTCTTCTCTTCTTACCTAACTCTTAACAAGAGTTTAGGACTTTGCCTCACATATAATGTGCCTACTAGACTTACTCAAGTGTTTACAATTGTGAGAATCTTCACAAATGGAGTTTACAACAAACTATGACAAATGGGAATGAAAGCCTCTTTCTAATCCTAACTCACAAGCTAATTTGACAATTAAATGTGTGAAATAAAGCTCTTAAATGATGCTTGAGTGTAGGAGACTTGTGGGGGATGACTTATCTTCAATTTGAGCTTCGGAGTATTTATAGGAGTGAAGGAATCACTTCAAACAGTCAAATAACGGCTCTATTTTGCTTCTCGTCAGGAGGTTCGAGCTTGAAGGTCAGGTTGGAAGCTTCACTCTAGTAGCCTAAAAGGCTATCTACACCCTGTCTGGGCTTGGGTTAGAAGTTTCAAAAATTTTCTCTTCTTTTTGGCCAGTAGCCTAAAAGGCTGTCTAGAGCCTGTCTAGGCCTGAGTTAGACGGTTCACAAAGTTTTCTCTTTTTCTTTCGAGTCCGGGCTTCGACGTCGAGACCCGACTTCTACACTTTGTAGTTTTTGAAATCTTTTCTCCAACGGCTAGGAGCTTTGGCGCGGAGTGCAATTAATGTGTTTGGCACATTCTTTGTTTTCCTTAGCTTTGAGCTCGAGACCCTGTCGACAATCGACTTTGTTTCTTCAATTAATTTCAACCCGAGCGCTTGACTACTATCGAGTGCTTGTCGACGTGTTCGAGCTCAAAACTTTCTGGGAGGTTTCAAAGTCGAGAGCCTATAGAGACTTAAGCGCGAAGGTTTCTGGGTTTAGCTTGTACTTCGAGAGGCTGTCGAGACCCGACTTTGAGACTAGCTTTGAACTTTACGTTGCTGCACTTTTTCTACATCTTTTCTACCAATAACTTCAAGTGCAAAGCATTAACTAAAATCATATATTTGTTATTTTATCATCAAAACTAAGATTAAGACCATAGGTCTAAAAATGTCCCCCCTTTTTGATGATGACAAAACAAATATGTGATTTTATAAAGAAATATAAAGTAAAGCATTTTAAACACATATATCTCTAACTTAAGAAACTCCAAAACTCAAGATGACAAAGTAAAATATAAATCACATCTTCTCCCCCTTTTTGTCATCATTATATCAGTCAAGTATACAATGGAGTTTTCTTTTATCAAGCTAAGCCATTTATCAATTAAGTACAATTAAAACCAAGCCACTCTTAGAATTTTATCCCCCTTAGTAAATGCACTCTAAAAGTTCATTCCAGGTCTAAGCCTATAGGAATCTATGCTAATCTTAACACCTAATGTCTATGCTAGCTCAAATTTTTCTCCCAATCAAGTAAGCAATCAAGTAAGAAGCATACAAGCTTCATTCAATCAAAGAACAAGTTAAGCTATGAAAATCAAAGGAATTCATCCTTCCTAGAGAATGATCCTTCTTAAATACATGAGTTTTCAAGATTTTTGAAATATGGCATCAACTCATGTGTAAAACAAGTGAAAAGTATGCAAGAAACTTCAAATGACCCTAATGATCAATATGTATGCATCTAAAAATCAAAGAGGATTGCATCATGTCAAAGTCAACTCATTGGTCAAACTTGCACAATTTTTGACTTTTCATGAAATTTACTTTTTTTAAGTTTAAAACTTCATTTCTTGATGCAAGAAAATTCCATTAGGCATATAAAGCATTTCAAGAATGTAAAGATTTACTTTTCATGCATATTCTTGAAACTCAACTAAAAGTTAAGCTTTTTCTAAAGCAATGCCTATTTTCTTAAAACTTGTCAATTTTATCATGTAAGTCTCAACTAAGCACATGCGCAAGTTTTAGTCAACATATGCAACATATCAAAGGAATGAAACATTTCAAATCATGCATATATGCGTGTCAACCTACTGGTCAACACTTTTCAAGCTTAAGCAAGTTGAGCTATGAATTTGAAAGTTGCTATTTTCAAGTTTCTATCATGCAATTTTATCATTCAAGCAACTTCAAATACTCAAGTAGTTTATGCATAAAGATTCAAACAATCCAAAACATGCATATTTTCAAAGTCAACTACTTAGTTAAGTTTTTACCAATTTTAAGCATACAAAGCATACAATCTTTGAAAGTTGCAATTTTCTAGCATTTTAGCCTCAATTTTCTCATGCAAGCAATTTCAAATCATTAATTAATCCATGATTAAAATCTCAAATAAGCTAAAACATGTATATTTCAAAAATCAACAACTTGGTCAACCATTTTCAAGTAATGCAAACATGCTTAATTCTTGCTATCTTCAAATGAAAATTTTCATCTCTTTTAAAATGCAAGAATCTCAAGTTACCAAAGATGACATGGATCCTAATGCATCATTTTAACTCTAAAACATGGCATTTCAGGATTATATCACTCAAAGACTCATCAATCAAAGGCAAATTTCAAATTTTCTCTATTTTGCCTAACTCATCTTTTCTTGAGTCTTTTAGCTTCAAAATTGGTCTTAGCATATTTCAAATATTATTTTAAGTACATTAGACCAATTTTCATCTTCAAAGCATGTAAAAGTCTAAAAGTCAACCTAAAGTCAAACTTGTAGCTATTTTCCATTAAAGCTCATAAAGTCCTAAAGACTCATCAAACCATGCTTTCAAATCAAAATGATTCAAGGATATAAAGTTAACATACAAGTCAACTTTCTCATTTAAGCATAACATGCATTTTATATCACATATCCATCATTTTGATTCTTAAATCACACATGTTTATCACATTCAACTCAATTTGCATAGAATCATCAAAACAATTATAAAGAACTCAAAGTGAGTTAAGAGATATACATGTTACCTAAGCATTCAATGGCTCATTACCATTCTTGAAGCCATTTTCGTAATTTTTGCATTTTTCACCAATTGGCTCCAATCAACCATCCTTACTACTTTTTAAGTATCTCTTCATTGAGATTTTGTCTACAAAGTAGCATCAAGTACCTAAAAGGAAATCAAGCAAATGATTTTGGTACCCAACACTTATTGGGTCCTAGGGGGTTAGCTTGTTCCTTTACTTTCCATACCTTTCTACCCTTTTGTTAATTTTTTTCTATCAAAGCATTTGGGTGAAAGATGACCTTGTCTACCACAATAGTCACACATAATAGGTTTATTGATTATAGGAAATGTCCTAACATTTCTTCTATATGCATATAGCATTCTATTATAATCAACTACATTATGCCTACTTAATAGCAAGTGAACAAAATGATTCTTTCTAGAATGACTAGCATTATATCTCCTAGAATCATTCTTTCTATCATAGCGTTTCTTAGGTTCATTTCTAAATGAACTACGCATATTCATACATCTAGGAGCATGATGAGCATTTAACAAACACATATCCCTCTTTGGGGCACATAAGGCAAACTCATAAAGATTACAACAAACTTCACTAGGCCTATGGGGAACATGCATTTTTCTAGGCATATAAAATGATGAATTAATCAAATTTACATCATTTTTACAATTAGAAGACTTCTTTTTCTTTTCATACAACCATGCATGATTAGTCTTCTTTTTAGCTTCAATAGTTGGATAGGAAAATTTAACATCACTGTTTGAAGCATTAACAAAAGTAGAAGTGGATGCTTGTGCATATGTACTTTCATAGCCTAATCCATATTTGTCTTTAACTACTTTTTGTTTGCCTAGCAATTTTTCTAGGTTATCTCTTCCTAGAGTCAATTTCTCTAAACTAGAATTAAGGTCTTCAATCTTTTTCTTCAAATCATTATACTCATTTTCTAGCTTTTCATGAGACTTTACTCTCTCATGCAATTCTACATTTTCATCCAAGGCATGCTTATAATACATTTTCAGGTTAATGTACTTTACATCTTCATTATCTAGCAAAGTACTCATTTTATCTACTTTGATTCTTAATTCATCATTTTCATACTTCAAAGTAGAGTTTTCCTCTGTTAATGATGCCACATGAATTTCTAAAGATTTCATTTTCTTTTCATGCGTAACATTCATTTTCATGCATTAAAGTGACATACTTATATATTTTAGCATTATTAGCATTATCATTGTCACTTTCACTTTCATGCATTTCACTACCACATGAAGAATATTAGGAAGAATTTGTTACCTCTTGTCACTCCCCACAAAGCATCTTCTTCTGGTTTCTTTCTCTTCCTCACTTGAGGAATCATCCCAAGTCTTAGCTAACATGGTCACCTTCTTGGTGACTTTATTACCTTTAGCCATTTTGTGTAAATTGGGGAAAATAAATCACAATTAGTCAATCAAGCAAATGAGACTAAAAATCACAAAGGTTGCAAAAATGATCTTGATGTGAACCCCTGATTCCCAACGCCTTTGGAAACCAAGAACTCTACGTGGAATGTGCCAAGGAAAGTCTGAATGCAAGACACTGCTCTTAAACCCTAGAATCCTTACCCTTGGATTCGGCAGACTACTAACTTACAAAGTAAATTAAACACGCAATTCGAACCAAGTGGAGTAAACTAGAATTTGAAACAAAGCTTTGATTAATAGACAGAGCAATTATCTATTAGTCTATAGTTTCTTGACTTTTAGCAATTAACAAGCATGCAAATTACATAAGCCCAAAATAAAGGAGTGATTAAAGAAGTATAAATTCTAACTCAATCAATAATCAACTAAAGAATTTCGTTGTTGGCACCCCTATTTATAGGTATGGGGGTGTCCAAATTACAATAGGAAAAGAATAACTGAAAGCAGCAAAAGTGGAAACCAATCAGAATTGGATTTTCCTTATAAACCAAGTCCTAAATGAACAAGGACAATGGTGGATGAATTAAGTCACCTTTATGGAAAGGGGTGAACGAAATTCTAACCTAATTATACTAGGAAAATAATTAAAATTGTAAACCAATCAAGAGATTGATTTCTTACAAAACCAAAACCTAAAGGAACTAGGTTTTGGTAGTTGCTGAATTCTTCTGCCACTTGGTTTTGTAGGAAATCAACCTCTTGAGTTGGGTCTCTCCTTCTGATGTGGATTCTCTATTGAGAATTGCAGTGTGCGAAAAGTAACCAAAAACTCCAATTAAAAAAAAATAGTATAATCCCTTGGAACCCCAACTACTACTTGCATTCGATAGAACAATCAAGTTATTTTTAAACTATAAACCAAGCAACGAATTGAAGCGAAAATCTAATTTAATTATGTTAGATTATAAACCTAATTAACATGCAATTCTATAAACTAATAGGTCAAAATCATGCAAGATTGACTACAGTTCAATGAGTAGAATTCAAAAATAAAAAGATGGGTATTAATCTTACACGAAATTATATCATGTATGAATTCTCTGCTTTATTTGATGCGCATGGAGCCCTTTAAATCGGGGGTTGTGCACCTTTTAGAAGTAGAAAAGGAATAGGAAATAAAAGTGGAAACCAATGAGAATTGGAAACCTTACAAAACCTAAAACCCAAAGGAACTAAGTTAAGGGGGAAGTAGAATTTCAGTTACCTTCCAAAAAGGAGGTGGCCGAAATTCCCTTTAAGAAAATAAAAGGAAAATGAAAAAATAAGGTAATTCTTATTTCTTAAAAGAAAACATGCAAGAATTCTTTTCAAGAAACTACAAAGTTGGTAATTACCTTAAAAGTAATAGAACTTAAACGTAATAGCGTGTAATTAAATTAACAAATCAAGAACTCTGATGATCTTCAAGACTTTTAATCTTCACTCCAATTAATACCTTTAAAATTTAATCTTCACTCCAATTAGGACTTTGCCTCACATACAATGTGCCTAAAAGACTTACTTAAGTGTTTAGAACTTCCTCAATGTGTTTACAATGGTGAGAATCTCCACAAATGGAGTTTACAACAAACTATGACAAATGGGAATGAAAGCCTCTTTCTAATCCTAACTCACAAGCTAATTTGACAATTAAATGTGTGAAATAAAGCTAATGATGATTGAGTGTAGGAGACTTGTGGGGGATGACTTATCTTCAATTTTGAGCTTGGGAGTATTAATAGGAGTGAAGGAATCACTTCAAACGGTCAAATAACGGCTCGATTTTGCTTCCCGTCAGGAGGTTCGAGCTTGAAGGTCAGGTTAGAAGCTTCACTCTAGTAGCCTAAAAGGCTGTCTACACCCTGTCTTGGCTCTGGTTGGAAGCTTAAGAAATTTTCTCTTCTTTTTGACCAGTAGTCTAAAAGTCTATCTAGAGCCTGTCTAGGCTCGAGTTAGAAGCTTCACAAAATTTTCTCTTTTTCGATTCGAGTCCAGGCTTCGACGTCGAGACCCGACTTCTACACTTTGTAGTTTTTGAAATCTTTTCTCCAACGGCTAGGAGTTTTTGCCAGGAGTGAAATTAATGTGTTTGGCGCATTCTTTGTTTTCCTTATCTTTGAGCTCGAGACCCTGTCGACTTCGTTTCTTCAATTAATTTCAACCCGACATCTTGACTACTGTCAAGTGCTTGTCGACGTGTTCAAGCTCAGAACTTTCTGGGAAGTTTCGTAGTCTGGAGCCTATAGAGACTTAAGCGTGAAGGTTGCTGGGTTTAGCTTCGACTTCTAGAGGCTGTCAAGACCCGACTACGAGACTGGCTTTGAACTTTACGTTGCTGCACTTTTTCTGCATCTTTTCTACAAATAACTTCAAGTGCAAAGCATTAACTAAAAAAATATATTTGTTATTTTATCATCAAAACTAAGATTAAGACCATAGGTCTAACATGTATAATTTTGCGAGTTTAATATTGAGATGCTTAATATTATGATTTACTTTGCGAGTCTATATTCGTTTTTGGTCCCGTTATTGTTACCATTCAACATTGATAGCTTCATTGTAATTGATTTACAATGATGTAAAAATTATAAAGTTCCAGAACTTTTAATTAACAAATGCAATCTACATAATTTTAACATTGGAGCAAAGATAAATGATTCATACATTGAACAACTTATAGACTTCAGATAGTTCTGTCGCTGTTTCTTGTTCTTCTCATAATCTAAAAGCTTATATTCACCTCAGAAAAAGGGCAAATGAAGAGAAAAAAAGTGCACAGAAGATCTCAATCGATTCTCACAAATTCATATCGTTATATTTTAGTTCTTAATAAAAGTCAAAGAATGTTAAGAACAAGAAAATAAAGAAGTAGGAAAACTTAGATTATTATTATGAAAATTCTCCAACTTTGTCGTCCAAGATATATGAAGTGAGTATTGTTGGTTTTTGGTTTCTTTTTAATTAATAATTTACCAAGACACTGAAAATGTACATATAGCAAATGTGATGAACAATTTTCCTTCTTTGAAATGTGAGAGATCAAATATTTAAATCCTGCGAATGCAATGGACTATTTATTTTCATATAAATGTAAGGGATTTAAAAAGTTATTTTGCGAAATGTAAAGAACCGAATTAGAGATCTGATCAAAGTGTTGACACTTGATTATGCTACATCATTGCATTTCCTATTAATATAACCAAACTCAAATTCTTCTCTTTGCATCTTCAGCAAAATGACCTGTTCTAGATGAATCAAATGAATCATTCTCTTCATGGTTAATCCTTTGAATAGTGTTAATTGCATCCATTTTTACAATAAAATATTTGATTCCTTAATCTATAGAAAATTGAAAAAAACTTACAATAATTTCCTTATTCTATACATTAATTATGCTTTTTCACACCATAACACATAAGTTGTTTTCATCGTGAAAGTATATTCTACAAGTATTGAACTATTATTTTATACCCAAGAACAGTAAAAATCACTGAATTTAGTGTTTTCTTGCTGTCAAATGATATAGCAGATTTACTTAAAGATTGAAACGAATACATAACCTCTATTTGAGATAAATGCACAATGTCAGACATACCCACCTTTCCTCCTTATCTTCGATTAGATTCTTGGAATTATGATCTTTATTAAGTATTTTACAACCTTTTAAACCCCGTGTTGAGGCTCTACTTACACAAATCTGCAACAGACAAATTTCGTATGTGTTGGTTAATTTCAAGATAAATAAAAAGGTTTAAAGCATGTGGAAACTCCATAAAATAGAGGAAAACATTATCCCTTAAAAGTGTGCATCCCTTATGTACTCTATATATGCAAAAACATCATTCTCACAAATAAATGGTCAAAATCATACAAAGTACTTTCACCAAATTTTCAAATAAGCATTAATATTCCTTTTACATGACTCAACCTTGGAACCTACTTTCTTTCAGTAAAATATAATTGAATGCACATAAAGCAAAAGTGTATGAGAGGATACATTGACTACATATTTGGTATTTCAATAACTTCTTACATAAAACTAATCAAACTTACATTGATTATTAAAAAAAAAAAAGCCTTCTAGTTAGTATGTGTAACTCCTAGTTCAGTTGAGTCTTTCTATCCAAAGTAACCTACAATTATTAATCAGTGTAATAATAGCTGTAATACAGAAATACAGTTGCAAAGCAATGTAGCTGTTAGTCAGTTGATTTCTCTTATTATTATTTCCCCAATGATAACTGCAGTTAAGAAGAATAAACAAACCAACCTTGTGTAGAGCTTAGAAAGTGTAGTCCAATCCTTCCAAATTTATAGTAGGATTCTTTCCATGCTTTTAAAACTAATGATTGACCAGTTCAGTTCCTTACAAATCCATGCTTCAAATCACATACAAATCCTGGAAAGGTAGGATAAGTAATACTAATATCAGGAAAATATTACATCAGATTGATAAACAATTGCATCTAAAAGACATAATCTAGGGTGGAGATTAATTGGGATTAATTATCTTATCCCAAATTCAAGAATTCAATGAGCACAATCTATACTTGGAAACTACAAAATTGAACAAAGAGCTGTGTCTGAATGATGAAATTGCTTCATTTGGCTAGGTCCGAATGTGGGATTCCTCCATTTTTTAAAGGGAAAATAGTAAGAAACAATTTTAAGTTGAATCATTACTTGAGGGATTAATATAGTGATGAGTTAATGAAAGATGCAACGAAATTAAATATACCAATAATAATTCCCTAAGTAGACGAAAAAGGAGATGAAAAAGAACGAACAATATCAAGATTATTTACACTTTCTTTGACTATTCTGGTTAATCTAAACCCTCAACGAGAAGCTATCTCTACAAGATCATTTGCACTGAGATTGATGCATAGAACACAATGCCAAATCCACTATTCTCACATAGAATTTCTCTAATCTAATAAACAGGAAAAAGTTATACCTGGTACCTTGTAGGATACTTTGCAAATTACTTAAATGTGTTCATTCATCAGCTTAGCAGGCCATTGTACCTTAAACAGTCCAGGTTTGAAAGCTCCATCAATGATTATCTTAATTCTCTTCGTCGAAGGCTCCATTGTCCTTCCATTTATATATGCGTAGAAACTTTCTGCCCCCTTTTCACCTATTGAAAAAGTTAGATGTAACTTCATTGGAGAAACAATAGTGTACACAGCCATTAATATGAATATATACGTTTTGCAACAAATCACTAAGTTCTTGTGAAAGCAGCTCAAAATTGCTAGAAATAATACGTATTGTATTATTTGTATAACTTGAATGAATAGGATATACACAGAATAGCCTTTATATAGGGCTATGATACAAGATAAGCTCAACCTATAAAAGGAAGCTATACAATTGAAATCAATTACAGATACAACATATCGTAACACCCCCCATCAAACTCAAGGTGATGAAGTTTAGCACAATTTGAGTTTGGAAACCAAAGTGCGAAAACGTCCGGAGAATGAGCCTTTGTAAAGAGGTCAGCAATCTGATCTTCTGACGAAACAGGGACCAGTGTCAATGCCTTCAGTAACAGATGATGTCGTACAAGATGACAGTCAATCTCAATGTGCTTGGTGCGTTCATGGAAGACATCATTTTGAGAAATCTGTATCATACTCTGACTATCACACGATAGCGGTGTGCTGGAGGTGGCCGAAACACCCATATCCGAGAGAAGCCATTTGAGCCACAATAATTCAGCAGTAGTGTCTGCTAACGCCCGGTATTCAAACTCTGAACTGGAACGAGAGATGACTGATTGTTTCTTGCTTTGCCCAGCGATCAGTTGGGTCTCCAGCCCAATCGGCATCTGAGAAGGCTCGTAATTCTAGTGGGGAGTTAGCCGGAAAATGAAGCCCATATGAAATTGTTCTCTTAACATAGCGTAAGATCCGTAGAACAGCAGCAAAGTGAGCTAAACGAGGAGCAGACATGAACTGGCTGACAAGGTGAACAGCATGGGCAATGTCGGGCCAAGTAACTGTCAAATAAACCAAACTACCAACCAACTGACGATACCGAGTGGGATCATCAAAAGGTTCACCATCACCCGGGAGAAGTTTGAGATTGGGTTCAGTCAGAGTCTGGATAACCTTAGAGTCTATGAGACCTGCACGGGACAAGAGAGAGGAAATGTATTTTGTCTGAGTGAGGTGATATCCAGAGGCAATCTGTGGACTTCAAGGCCCAAAAAATAGGACAGAGAGCCCAAATCTTTCATCTCAAATTGGGTATGAAGAAAGTCCTTCAAGTCACAGACACCCAAAGCATCATCACCCGTAATGGCCATATCATCCACATATAAGAGAAGCAGAATAGTCCCAGATGAGGAGTTTTTGACAAAGAGAGCAGAATCATAGGAACTGATTCGAAAGCCAAGTTGACAGAGTGTGGAGCTGAACTTGGAATACCATGCTCTAGGTGCTTGCTTTAGCCCGTAAAGGGCCTTGCGGAGACGCCACACCTTGGAGGAAGATTGGAGGAAACCCGGTGGAGGTTGCATATAAACTTTCTCTTAAAGATCCCCGTTAAGAAAGGCATTTTTGACATCCATCTGTGACAACTCCCAATGACGAGAAGAAGCTACTGCAAGAAGAGCTCGAACAGAAGTAATTCTGGCCACAGGAGCAAAGGTTTCTTCATAATCAATCCCATATTCCTGAGTGAACCCTTTGGCGACTAGTCGTGCCTTATAGCGTTCGATAGAGCCATCAGAATGCATTTTGATTTTGTACACCCATTTGCATCCAACCACAGATTTCCCTGGGGGCAGGTCAACCAAGTCCCAAGTATGGTTTCTGAGGAGGGCTTGTAGCTCTTCATGCATAGCTTGCTGCCAAAGAGGGTCAGAACGAGCCTCTCGGAATGATTGAGGCTCATAAAGAGTAGCAAAAGCAGAAAAACAGAGGTACTCATTGAGATATGGGGGAGAATGCCTTACCCTTATGGATCGCCAGGGGGGAGAGACGAGGTGGAATCCACAGACTGAGTAGTAGTTTCCACGGGGACGAGATTATGAGAGCTAACACCAGGAGCGGGGGTGTCGATGGAAAAGTCGGAAAGACCTACACCAGAAGAAGAGGTATCGACGGAGGTGTCGATGACTGTAGGAGTGGTGAAGTACGAGAGTGACTGAGTACAGGAAAGATGAAAGGAAGAGATACTGGATAAGGATTTATGTTCCCAGAAGGTCACGTGTCGGGAGAGCCGAAGACATTTGGAAATGGGATCATAACAACGATAACCCTTATGTTGAATCCCATAAGCAAGAAAATAACACAATCGAGAACGAGGCTCTAGTTTGGTCCTTTCATGAGGCTGGAGCATAACAAACCATGCGGATCCAAAAACTCGAAGGGTATGATAATCGGGAGGGACACCATAAAGACGCTCATAAGGGGAGGTGTTATGGATAATAGGAGAAGGAAGTCGATTGATGGTATATATAGCTGTGAGAGCCGCTTCCCCCCAAAAGCATTCAGGAACATTGGTAGAGAGTAGCAGTGTGCAAACAGTGTTAAGAATGTGTTCGTGTTTTCGCTCGGCACGTCCATTTTGTTGGGATGTACCTGGACAGGAACGCTGAGGGATGGTACCATCTTCGGGAAGAATGGTGAGAAAGGAAGAGTCAGTGTAATCTGCAGCATTATCAGAACGAAATATTTTAATGGTTTTGGAAAATTGGGTACGAACCATATTTCGAAATTCACGATAGATTTGTAAAAATTCAGAACGATGTTCCATTAAGTAGATCCAGGTAAAACGAGAATAATCATCAATGAAGATGATGAAATAACGAGAGCCACCCATAGTAGGAGTGGGAGCAAGACCCCAAACATCAGAATGAATCAGATCAAAAGGCTGAGAAGAGACAGAGTCAGTTAATGAAAAGGGCAATGCATGTTGTTTACCAAGTTGGCAAAAAATACAATCAAATGAATTATTGTTGACAGATCCTAATGATCCGTTGGATACTAGTTATTGAATGCGGGACAAGGAAGCATGACCTAGTCTAGAGTGCCAGAGCTGTAGAGAGGCTGATTTATTGTCAACGACGGCATGAGCTAAAGTAGGGATGGATAGAGATGTGAGCTCAAATAAACGACTAACTTTACGGCCTGTCCCAACTTGCTCCCCAGTCTGTGGATCCTGTATGACACAACCACGTTTTGAAAAATGTAAGTTAAGATCAAGATCACAAAGTTGACCCACAGAGAGTAAGTTAAAGGTTAAATTAGGGACACAAAATGTATCTGGAACAGAGAAAGTGGATGTGGACACAGTGCCAATGTGGCTGGGAGTTAGAGATGAGCCATTAGCGGTACGTATGACAGATGAAGAGGATGAAGAATGTTTAGAAGTGAAAACAGATGAATCAGGTGTCATGTGATTGAAACAAGCAGAGTCAGGAAGCCAAGGAGAACTACCTGGAGTGACGGAGAGTACAGGGGAAGAGGTAGACTCACGGCGTGAGAGAACTTGAGTGATCAGCCCTTCAAGCTCAGCGGTGGTGAGGGAGGCAACCGGGAGGGACGGAGAAGCAGAGGGACCTGTCTGGGACTCATGTTGAAATGCAGCAGCAGGGATACCTTGGCGAATGGCAGCCAATCGTCTACGGCATGTATCAATCGTATGGCCTAATAGATTGCAATACTTGAACTGTTTTCGACCCTTACCACCATTAGGTCGAGTAGTAGGAGGAACAGACAATGAGCGAGCAACCTATAAAGATGGAACAGCCATAACCATATCAGTGGACTTAGGTTGCATGCCCCGAATGCGTGTTTCCTCTTAAATCAGTTCGGAGAGAGCTGATTGGAAGGTAGGAAAAGGGCGATGATGCAGAAGAGTGGCTCGGACGGGTTCAAATTCGGCTCTCAAAGCCATCAGAAACTGAATCAGGCGAAGGTTATCACGATAGGCAACAAAGAGAGCAGAGTCATCAGGGCAGGCCCACTGAGGTTCAGAAGGGGCCAACTGATCCCATAGAGAATTCATCTGGGAGTGGAAAGCATCAATAGACTGGCCTGATTCCTGACGTAGAGACTGAACATGAGTGACAAGTTGGTATTGGTGAGCTAGATCAGCGGTAGTGTAGCGTTGGGCAAAAAACTCCCAAGCTCCCTTTGCAGTCGCAACATTATTTAGCAGAGAACCAACACTGGGAGTACTAGTGTTGATAAACCAAGAGACAATTTTATTGTTAACACTATCCCACTCCTCCAATATATCATCATAGGCAGTCGAAGACATTTCTTTAGCCTGGACTGGTTTAGCTCGTTCACCAGTAACGATACGCCAAAATTTTCAACTCTGAAGAAAATGGCACATTGCAGGCATCCAAAGGCCATAATTAGTGCCATCAAGAATAATGCTGATCGGGTGAGTCACATCATTAAGCTGAGAGGAAGCCATTACAATGTGCAAGCCAAAACAAGCCTTAAAGCAAACAAAAAAATGAAAAATAACCCACCAAGGCTTCACGTGACCAAGAAGTAAATTAGGCTGACATCACATATATATATAAATCAAGATGACATCACGAGGACAAAGAAGTCAATTAGGCTGACATCACATATATATATAAATCAAGATGACATCACGAGGACAAAGAAGTCAATTAGGCTGACATCACCTATATATAAATCAAGATGATGTCGCCTATAGAGCAGGATGATGTCACCTAGTCTTCTTCACTGGATGAGATTTATGGGCGAAACTCACGACCAAAACAGAAGCAACGACCAGCGACTGGATTCTGGGACTTCAGATCTGGGAGGGACTTCAGATCTGGAATGGTCGGAGAAGACGGAAGAGGTGCCGACGAGCTTTGTAATTGCAGCTTAAATCGTCGGCAATCGAACGTCCTACGCCAGAAAGTATGGCGGCCGGAGGTAGAGAGTGGCGGCCGGAGGTAGATAGTGGAAGAGACCAATTTTAGGGTTTTGGCTCTGATACCATGTTAGAAATAATACGTATTGTATTATTTGTATAACTTGAATGAATACGATATACAAAGAATAGCCTTTATATAGGGCTATGATACAAGATAAGCTCAACCTATAAAAGGAAGCTATACAATTGAAATCAATTACAAATACAACATATCATAACAAAAATAATTAGTGGCACAGAAAGAATTGTTAAAATAATCTTCTTGAGTTGGAGACATTTTGCACCAAAAACCTATCTTGCAATTCTTTCTAAAGAAGCAAAGAGCATACATAAAAGTTTCAAGCAACATTGAATTGAAAGAAACTAAGTAGGGTGGACTGCTTTAGTATTACATCATTTAAGGGAGGAAAATGTCTATTAGACTTGAGGAAGCACCATATTTTAGGTATGTAGATGCCGATTGCAACATTATACTTTAAGCTACAGAGAGTTCTTTACTTATAATACTAAATGGAAGAATGGAATACTGATATCATTTCTAGACAACACATATCTATGTTTGTGAATGCAACTTAATGCAAGGTAACATGTTAGACCTATGGTCTCAAAATCATTATGTTTTGAATGATGATCAAACAAATATGAGAAGAGGATTTAATAAGTTTACTTGAGCTGAAAGTATAGGATTCGAAAGTTTCGAACCCCAGCCTCGACAGGCTATCGAGTTCAAGACTGAACCCAGAAAGGCTCGAGCACAGAAGATTGAGTTCGGAACCAAAAGCCCAGAACCTTTGAGTCCCAGTCTTGACAGGTCCTTGATATTGAAACTTGCCCAGAAAGCTTCGAACTTGATAGAGTCGACAGGTAGCCGACAGCAGTCAAGCTCTCGGGTTGAAAAATCCCTAAATTAATTGAATGTCAAGTTCGAAGGTCGAAAGAGTCTCGACATCGAAGCTCATCCAGAAAGTATCGACTTCAACAGAGTCGACAGGCAATCGACAGCAGTCAAGTTCTCAGGTTGAGAAATCCCAAAATTAATTGAAGTGTCGAGTTCGAAGGTCGACATGGTCTTGACGTCAAAGCCAATGAAAATGAAGAATGTACCAAATGCATTAAATGCAAGTCGTGCCAAATATAGTAGCTGTTGAAGCCAAAAATTCAAATTTATGAAGCCTCGAAGTCGAAGCTTTGATGTCAAACCCGATCTCAAACTAGAAAGGCTAAAAAGCAAAAACAGCGGGATTTGTCTCCTTATCAACAGGAAAACATAGCTCTTTCTCAATGGGAAACAGAGCTCTTTTCAAATTCAATCTTCAGCTATAAATAAAAGTGATTGAAGACATTGAAGACACCTATTTTCATCTCAAAATTCTCTAAGTGCCAAAGCAAAAGTGATATCTTATTGTCATTGTTTTATTTCAGTTTTTACAAGTGTAATAGTTAGCTAGTTTCTAGCATTATCCTTTGTTGCTTTGTTGAGTCAAGTCCTAAACTATTTCAAGAGGGTTGAAGGAGTTCAATCATTGTGTAATTGTCTAAGAGATCACCTATAGTTTGAGCAGACTAGAGGATGATCTTTAGAGACAACTTTTGTAAAGGTTTTTAGATTCACCTTCATGAATCTAGAGTTAATGGAAACCAAACAAGTTGTTTGGAAGGTGGATTAGACTCTCCTTGAGGTAGGAAAGTTGAACCACATTAATATCTTTTTTTTGTTTCACTAGAGTCTTTAAAATTATTTTACTCCACTCACTCACAAAACTATTTCAATAGTTAGAAAGAAAAGTTTTCAAACAACCCAATTCACCTCTCCCCTCTTTGGTTGTTAAGTTTAGTTGCATTTTCATAACATGCTAAACTTTTTGCTATTTGATAAAGTAGCAAACTCTAATTTGTTTTTTTTTTTTTGAAAGAAAAACATTTCACATAGGATTAATAGTTGAATGCGCTAGTTGGTGTTAATTCCTCTCTACTGGAAAGCTTTTGTAGAAAGAGGCACATAATAAATCCTGAAGAATAGAACAAGTTTCTATATTAATTGGCACACAACATGTTTTTCATTCACTTTATGGGCTGCCGGTTTATAGAAGAAAAACACCTATCAATCATTATGAATCAAAAGTGCACACACATACATCTCCACCAAGAAAATTTAGATCCAAAAAGAGATGTTATATAGGTAAAAGGAATCCAAGTTAACACGGAAGAGAATAACTCGAAATTCAATGAAAACAAAAACAAAAAAAATCGCATGATAATAAATTATGTAGTACAATCTAATGAGTGCAATTTCTTTTCTAATTTCTTCTCTATGCCCAAAAGTCTTGATTTGATATCCTTATGAACTATTTTTGCTTCAGTTGGCATAATACAAGCATCGTGTTTCAAGGCCTTGCTTATTTGTAATACTGTCTCGCATTTCAAAACATAGGTAAATTACCAAATAAAAGTTTTTGTAAAATACAGAAGGGTTAAATATTATATACCCCTAATGTTTTTATTAGAGTGTGGCTTTTGCCCCCTCAATTATCATAATACATTATTTTCCCCCTCAGTTATCATAATACATTGTTAGTCCCCTCAACTATCATAATACATTGTTTGCCCCATTTGACTATGAGTCAAATCACTAAAAGTAAATTAATAACATTCATGCCCTTTTAATTTGTATGATTCTTTCATTTCCTTTCTAGAGCAGTGAAACAAATGAGCTGACCAAATTGCCCTCAAGTTAAAAAAGTCTGATACATTTCCAAACTATTGGTGTTTAGAATTGCCCGCCCTCTATTCGGACTAAATTGTGGACCCGATCCGAATTTCGGATTATGTTTAAAGTGGTTTAGAGTGGATTTGTAATATTTTTTTTTTAAAATCAAAAATCGATCCTGAAAAAAAATAAAAATACTGAAATCGATCAGACTTTTGTCTTCCTTTATGAAGGAAAAAAAAAATCTGAAATGGCCATGTCTATCAAACCAATCCGAACCTATCCAAAATTTGGATCAGATTCACGGTTTGGTTCGAACCGCGAATGATCCTGAACACCCATAACAGTTTTTTCAACTTGAGGGCAATTTGGTCAACTAATTTTTTTCAATACTCTACAAAGGAAATGAAATAAATCACAAAAAATAAAATGGCACAAATGTCATTAACTTGCTTTTAGTGATTTGACTCTTAGTCAAAGGGGGCAAATAATGTATTATAATAATTTAGGGGTAAAAGCCAAAATCTTATGAAAACATAGGGGTATATAATATTTAAGCCAATGCAGAAGGCTACAGATGATTTTGTAGAGCACCAAATTGGTAGGGCAACAGAAGACTTTGCAGTCGAGAGAAAAGAAGAAATGAAGGAACACTTTTCAATAATATAAAATCACATTATTACTTCATAATTCATCCATTTCCATGAACCTATCCAGCCTATGATTGTACAACAATTCTTCTTTTTTATTAATATTTTTTGTTGCTAGCATAAAAAATATCTAGATTAACCAACCAAACTCTCAAAACTAAATTAGAAAATTCGAAAGAAAAAAAATTCCAATACAACAGAATTTTTTCAAATAATTTAAAAAGAACAACAATTAGAAAAAAAGAAAGGGAAGAACCTTTTGCTTGCATATCTGCCTTCAGAAGTAGTAGGATATGCATGAGTAACTAGTATTTTTTAAAATTCATCCCATACAGAAAGGGCTTGAAAAAGTGCATCTCTCCGCCCCTCTTCTGAAATTATAGAGAGAAAGTACAAAGCCACCGCAAGATTCACATTCTGGTGAGATCTTTCTAGTGATAGTCCAAAATTAAATTTCCTCTGCATACAGGCAAGACCTTGGCTTTCCAACCCCATAAACCCATATTGACAGCAAATCCACCATCAACCCAGCTGAAATTGTAAGCAATTAACTGCTTCGAAACATCAAACTTTAGGAGCTTAAGATTTTTATTGTACTTGATAACTGTTTCAAAAATATGATTATAGAACAAAACTCAATGTCAACAAAATCAACCATATCTAACAAAAGAAAAAGAAATCATATGACACACCATATAACATATACCTCAGTTAGTAAACCCCAACAGCAGAAACCACCCACCACTAAGACAACAATTAACCTTTCATTAACTATCATAAATTTGGAACACTCACTCCAAAATACATGGAAAATAACCTTCCAAACCTAAGGCTAAAGCAAGGCAAACTGATGAGGACATCCCGAGCAACCTTGCAGAGACAAGTCAGCAGAACCAATTAGAGGAAGAAGGGCCATGAGTACTACATCGAGGCCCAGCATTCATAAAGGACCCAAGTCCTTATCAAAGAGATCCTCTAATTGATATCGTCTCTAATTGATATCGTAGGCCCAATGACAAGAAAATGACAGAAAGTTGTAAATGAGGCTCTTAAGAACCTTATCATTTCCAGCTCAACTTAAGCCCACAAAATAGAAGAAGGCCACACATTAGATCCCCGAGCCAAGAAGGACAGATGGTCAACATCTTTTCAATTCACGAAGAGACGCAGCCCATAGTCCTACGACAAGAATGGTGACCTGTTTCGTAGAGTCTCTGGACTCTGCGAAACCTTTCATCCCCAACTCATGCTCCATCTCACTTTGGGCCAATCCATACAACATCCCTGTTTCACAAGTTGGCCCAACAAAAATCAGAAGCAAGCTGCGCAGCCCAAGCCGTGACTCAAGCCCGCCGATTGCAAGCCCTCGCCACGGCCCGTCACAGCTTGCCGTTTCAATGAATCCGTGAGCAACTTGGCCCATCGCCACTTGCCATCCATCACAGGCCCAACTTGCAGAAATTGCAAGTCAGCATTAGAAAATCCAAGGGGAATTTGGAAAGTGCATGTTTTCCTTTTCCATTTCTAGTTTTAATTGTAAGTCAAGTCAAGTTACCTAAACTATTACGACTTGACTTAACAAGTAGTTTTCTTTTTAGTTTAGTTGCTTTATTTATTTTACAACTTGAATTTGGATTTTCTCTCCAAGATACCAAATTCACGCATTCATTTTCTTTATTTTTTTCAATGTATTTTCTGGATCTCTATAGAATGAGATAACCGATAATTACATTGCCAATTTCATGCTTCTTTCGAATTTGGTTTGTAAACGGACTCTAACTCTTATTTGGTTTCCAATTCTAGTTCTTTTCCTTTTCTATTTCTTGTACTTTTTGACTCCACTTATTCTTATAAATAGGGGTATCCGAAATCATAATTGTTGGAGAAAGTGCAGAAAATACACAAGAAAAATAAAGGAAGCTTTAACTTGATTATTTCATTCTGCAGCAGCTATCACTTTAAATAGAGTACAAGTAACAAGAAATCATAAGAATCTCCTAAATATCTCAGAGGATAAAGATAGACTAAAAGACTAAGTCATCAAACAAATAATTTAACTGAAAAGACTAACTCAAAGATTCAGTAAACTAAAAACTTATTCCTGCAGTAAAATCTCAAAACTTAACACTCCTCCTTGGGATTTTCACTGCAATAATCCTTCACAAAGGCATCATCGCCTTCATTGAAAACTCCTGCATACTTTTTAGGATTGTGTTCATGCATATGCATGTCAGTTTTGTCCTTTATAGAAATACTCAACTCCTCTGATTTTGCAATCCATTTCAAGTCTTTGTTACCTTCCTCATAACCTGTTAACTCGAGCACTGCAACATCACATTTAACATTTTTAGAAAGGTTCTTGATATCTTCAATTGTACTGACAATAGCTACTTCACTTGTTGGGGTGATTTCAATACTTTCCATCTTATCAATCATGGTATCTGAACTTGTTCCTGCACCAACTTGTAAAAACTCCAGAGAAAAACTTTTTCTTTTCATTTCAACTGAAAAAAGTTGAACTCCTTTTGGATTATAAATCAAGCATGTCTTATTCTTGAACATTACAGAATATTTTTTCTCAAGTAACTACCCAACACTTAAAAGATTTTTATCAATTTCAGGCACATATAAAACATCAGGAATAACCTTTATTCTTGAATCACATTTAATAGACACTTTACCTTTGCCTTTTACTTCAATATACCTTCCATTTCTGATTCTCACCTTAGAAGTATATGTCTTGTCAATTTCCTTAAAAAATGACTCATCGTTTGTCATATGGTGGGTACAACCGCTGTTAATTAGCCAAACTTCATTAGTTGAATTTTCTGTAAAACAAGATGACACAAATAATTCTTCTTCTTGTTGTTGATTCACCACCTGAGCTTGTTGTCTATCTTGCTTGTTTCTGCACACTCTCTCCATATGACCAAATTGATTGCATGCTCTGCATTGAATATCAGGCCTAAACCAGTAATATTTTTCCAGATGATTATTTTCTTACAATATTGACACATAGAAAATGCCATTTTTTCCATTTACCATTGTAAGCACTCTCCATATCATCATCATCTTTGTTTTGGTTTTTTTTTTTTTTTTGCTTGCAAAGCCTCTTCAGCTATCTCCTCCTTGCGGATAGCTCTTCTTTGTTCTTGTGCTTGCAATGTATTCACCAACTCCTCCAAGGTAATTTGAGAAAGATCCTTTGAATCTTCAAGAGAAGATATCTTTGCCTCAAATCTTTCAGGTAGGCTGACAAGAATCTTTTGCACCACCATCTGATCTGAGAGTTCTTCGCCAATCAACCTGATTTTGTTGACTACATTCAAGAGTCTATTCCAATACTCTTGAATGTTTTCACTTTCTTTCATACTCAGTAGCTCAAACTGTTGCCTCAAGTGCAATACCTGCATTTGACGAGTTCTGTCATTGCCCTGGAACGCATGTTTTAGAGTATCCCAACTCTCTTTTGGAGTCTCACAAGTCATGATTCTTGTAAATACTTCATCTGAGACTGCAGTATGAATGCAGGTCAAAGCTTTGCTTCTTTTCTTTTTTTTACCTCTATGGTCACTCGACTAAGCAATAGTGGGATCTTCAAGAAGTTGTACTTGATCAGTGACAACCATTTCCCAAAGGTCACTAGCTTCAAGGAAGGTCTTCATTTTTACAGTCCAAATTTGATGATTTTGGCCACTGAAAGGTGGAGGATTAGCAAGAAAATTGCTAGGCATGATGTTGGAATTATTGTTTACGGACTGAAAAATATTCTTCTATCTCGCCCTTAAGATCAAGAGGGCTTTGATACCACTGTTGGAGAAAGTGCAGAAAATACACAAGAAAAATAAAGGAACCTTTAACTTGATTATTTCATTTCGCAGCAGCTATCACTTTAAATAGAGTACAAGTAATAAGAAATCATAAGAATCTCCTAAATATCTCAGAGGATAAAGATAGACTAAAAAACTAAGTCATCAAACAAACAATTTAACTGAAAAGACCAAGTCAAAGATTCAATAAATTGAAAACTTATTCCTGCAGTAAAATCTCAAAACTTAACAATAATAAGCAGAATTATTAGGTATAATTGTGATGTTTATCCTTTCTCATTTATTTATTTTTGAGCTTTGTAAACTTTGTATTTTCATGTAGTGATAATTCTACAAGTTTCGAACTTAGAAGAATTTAGGTTACTTGCTCCGCCTAGATTTCTATTTGTTCACCTCTTAATTATCTGGTTAGTTTCAGAATAAAAGTAGCTTAGTCTCACTTAAATTAACTAGTAATTCGAGTGATCAAGAGAGTAAGTTTGTGACCTTCAAGATCTCGACTTTCCTTGGCAGAACCTTTCGTAACATGGGGCATTTCATGAAAACTCACATAAATGTTGGTATCAGAGCCAAGGCGAGCTTGTTGGTTGAAGGGAGACCGTAATAACACGGTTTAGCTCAAAAGGTGTTTTTTTTTCTCTTTAATTTTCTTGCATGATAATCACATGATTCTATGAATTTTGGTATCTTGCTTGTTCCTTGAAAGTTAGTTGAGAATAAGGACGACAACTTGCATTCTGAATTTTTTCTTTTAAAAGATCAAAAAAAAAAAAAAAAAGGGAAGCATGCTTAGTTTCGGATTTAGCTTAATTAATTGGTTTGATTTTATAAGCTGAAATCCTATATAATTTTCTTGCTGGGAAAATTAAGAAAATGAATTGGTTGAAAAGAAAAGAAGAAATCAGAAAATTAAAAGGGTGTAAATCGGATTTTTGCCTCAATTTTGGTATTTTGTTTCGGTTTTTTTCTCTTTTGTGATTTCTTGTGCTTGATTGTGATAGTGACACTCTTGTTGTGTCACAAACTGATAGAATAATTTGTTGGTTATTTGAGTTGGAAAGGTTTGGTTTTTTGCGACGGAAATAACTGTCGTTAAAAGTTGTTGCTTTTCTCGGCTTATAGGGTTTGCAGAATCCTAGCTTCTTGCAACTTAACTTTTGTGTCGCTAGGGAGCTAGGTCAAATTTTTTGGCCCTTTTGTTTGGTTTAACTGCAGCATTTTGAATTGTCACTAAAAACCTAGGATTGGATTTTGCAACGGTTAGCAGGGTTACGAAATTTCAAACCCCAGTTTTTACCCCAGCAGCTAATCTTCATTTAAATGATTTTTCAAGGTTAGAACTTTTGCCTTGGAATTTTAGTCAGCTTTGCAATGTTGGTAGGGCTACAATCAATTTTGAACCCCTACTGCCCACAATAAAACAACTTTAAAACATAAGTAATTGTTCTCATTGGAAATCTCCTTATCTTTACAAAAAGGATTCAGATTTTTCTAGCAAGCTGGAAAAGTTTCGGTTTTCAGAACCCGACACCTTTCGATCGAAATTATGATTTTACCTCTGGGGAGAATTGTGATCTCTGGGTTTAAGTTGGCACTAATTTAGGCCAAAGCTTAACTCCAATTTGTTGGTTTAAGTGAGAAGTTAATTGCTTGTGACAGGAATTAGGGATTAGTTTCTTTGATTACCTATAGGGAAGGTGATCACATCTTGGGTAGTTTCCTGATTTGTTTCAACTCTACTACTTGTTCTTTGCTTCTATTCATTTGAATTGCCCTGCAAATTGCCTAGCTTGAATTCTTTTCAAATGACATGGGTATTATATCTTAGAAATGGATTCAGATTTTGTCTTTGTGTACATTACATTAGTTTACTGAGATTGAGGGCTTACCCCTAAATCTCCCCCTTGCGCACTTCTTATCTGAATTTATTACTTAAAATTTCTTTTTCTACACTTCAAAACCCGAAATAGTACAATCCTCTTTTGAGAGAATTATTTTGCTCTTTACCTAAGGTGAATGGAAAGGTGGCCATCCTGATAATCAACGGAGGAAGCTGCACCAATTTTATCAGTGATTTCATAGTAGGTAAACTGTCGCTACCTTTGATCGATCATCCATGACCGTACGAACTACATTTGTTTAGCAACATGTCTATGTTCAGAAACAGGTTACGGTCCACATAGAGAGGTTGTGTTTCCATGTAGAGATTGTTTACGACGTGGTACCGTTGCATACTTGTCACATTATGCTGGGTCGCCCCTGGCTCTATGACGTCAAGGCTCGTTACAATTGTGTCTTCAACAGCTACAATATTTAGCAGCATGACAAAACCTTCATTTTTAAACCGATGCCCCTTGATGAGCTAATTTCTGAGCAAGACTGAATTAAAAAGGCCTTTGCACAATGGGGTGAGAGAAATGAGGAAAGTGTTGTAAGTGCTAGAATGACGAACTCTGATAAGCCTACGAAGCACTCAAGTCTATAGCCTAGTGCTCATGATGTCGATAAGGTTCTAGGGAGTGGTGGTTTATTATTCATACTTGTTAACATTGACTCCTCGGAACCTCAACTTGACAAAATGCAAGAAATTCCCGATGCCGTTAAACAGGTAATAGCCAAATTTGGAGATGTGTTCCTGATGAGCTCCCTCTAAGAGTTCCGCAAATCTGAGGAATGGAACACCAGATTGACTTTGTTCCTGGTGCATTCATACCCATTGACCTGCCTACAAAGCAAATCCTGAGGAAACAAAGGAGCTGCAAAGACTGGTAGATCAACTGCTTGCTGACGGAAGGGTAAGGGAATCTTTAAGTCATTGTGTTGTCCCTGTTATTCTCGTACCTAAAAAGGATAATAAATGGAGAATTTTTAGCCGTAAATAAAATAACAATTAAGCATAGGCATCCCATACCTAGACTTGATGACATGTTAGAAGATTTACGTGGCGCATGCATATTTTCAAAAATTCACTTGACACAAGGGTATCATCACATTCGCATGAGGGAAGGGGATGAATGGAAAACCGCTTTTAAAACTAAATTTGATTTGTATGAGTGGTTAGTTAGGCCTTTTGGACTCTTTAAATGCTCCTAGTACTTTCATGCGACTTATGAATCATCTTTTGCCCAAATTCATAGGTCACTTTGTGGTTGTGTATTTTGATGATATACTAATTTATAACCCTGATGAAGAGACACACGCTATGCATGTTAAAATGGTACTACTTGCTCAACGTGAACATAAGTTGTATGCTAATTTGAAAAAGTGTACTTTTTGTGTGGAAAAAGTCATATTTCTTGGCTTTGTTGTGTCTAAAAATGGAGTCAAAGTAGATGACTCCAAAATGCAGGCTATCCGAGATTGGCCAACACTAATTTCAACTTCCGAGCTGAGATCTTTCCATGGCTTAGCTAGCTTTTATCGATGCTTTGTAAGGGACTTTTTGACAAAAGCATCTCTCTTAAATGATTTGGTCAAGAAAAGTGTACCATTCGTCTGGGGCGCTGCCCAAGAATAGGCTTTACACAACTTAAGCGTGACCTGACTCACGCACCTATTATATCTCTGCCTGACTTTGATAATATTTGAATTTGAATTTTTTGATAAAATATTTGAATTTGAATTTGAATGTGATGCATCAGATATAGGGATTGGAGCGGTACTCATGCAGGAAGGTACGCCTGTTACCTACTTCAGCAAGAAGCTGAAAAGAGCTACTTTGAACTATCCAACTTATGACAAGGGCTTTACTCCATGATCCAAGCCTTAGAGACTTAGCAGCACTTCCTACTGGCCAAGGAATTTATAATCCGTACAGATCACGAGTACCTGAAGTATCTAAAGGGACAAGGTAAATTGAACAAAAGACATGCAAAATGGGTAAATTTTCTTAAGTCTTTTCCTTATGTGTTAAAATACAAAAATTGTAAAGATAACATAGTTACCGATGCATTGTCGCGTAGGTATGAATCATTAGCTTTGCTAGACATACTGCACTGGGGTTCTCTTATCTAAAAGATTTGTGTGGTTCTGATTTTGATTTCACTGATATCTATAAAGCATGCTCATTCGGGACGCATAAAAAGTTCTTTAGGCAAGATGGTTATCTGTTTAAGGAAAATAAATTGTGTATCCCTCGTAGTTCTTGTAGGGAACTACTTGTTAGAAAAGCGCATAGTGGGGGAATGATGGGTCAGTTCAGGGTCATGAAAACTTTAGATATTTTATATGAACACTTCTTTTGGCTTGGAATGCGTAAATCTGTTGAGTCTATTTGTAGCCGAGGCATTGACTGTAAGAAGGCTAAATCTACGAAAAAACCTCACGGCTTGTACACGCCTCTACCTATTCCTTTTGGCCTGTGAACTGATATTTCAATGGACTTTATTCTTGCCCTTCCACGGACTCAAAAAGGTAACGATTCTATCATCGTTGTTGATCGTTTCTCTATAATGGCGCACTTTCTGCCTTGTAGGAAAACTGATAACGCTAAGCATGTAGCCAACCTCTTCTTCAATGGAGTTGTCCACCTTCACAGCACCCCTCACACCATTGTGTAAGATCGCGATGTAAGATTTTTAAGTTACTTTTGGAAGACCCTATGGAGTCGCTTAGGGACAAGGCTGTTGTTCTCAACTACAGCCCATCCTTAAACTGACGGTCAAATAGAAGTCAGGAATCGCACTGTGGGAACTCTTCTCCGAGCATTGATCAAGAAGAATCTAAAAAGCTGGAAAGATATAACTCCCATCACAGAGTTCGCCTACAACCGAACTCGGCATTCTACAACCGAGCATTCATCATTTGAGATAGCATACGATTTTAATCCTTTAACACCTCTTGATTTAGTTCCTTTGCCTTTTACAGAGCAAACTAATTTGGATGTCGCTAAGCGAGCTGAGGTTGTTAAAAAGTTGCATGAGAAGGTCCGAGAGAATATCGAAAGGCGAAACGAGCATAACGCACGCCAAGCCAATCGACACAGGGTAAAGCTGACCTTTAAGCCACGCGAATGGGTCTGGGTTCACATGAGGAAGGAACAGTTTCCACAAGCCCACAAAACCTAGATCCACGCGGGATGGAACCGTTCCAAGTGGTTTCCCAAGTGTATGAGAATGCCTACAAACTTGACCTTCCAGGTGAGTATGATGTCAGTACGACTTTTAATGTTTCTGACTTACCTCGTTTTGAATTTGACAGCTCCATGGATTTGAAGACAAATCCTTCCTAACCGGGAGGGATTGATGAGGATGTCCTGAGCAACCCTGCAGAGACAAGCAAGCAGAACCAATTAGAGGAAGTGATAAGGACATCCCAACCACAGAAGAGACAAGCTAGCAAACCGCACCAGAGAAGGGACCACAAGTATTACATCACAGCCTCACGATTGTAAATGATCCAAGTCCTTATCAAAGGGATCCTTTAATCGACATTATTGTTCCAATAACCAAGCGACGTCAGAACACAGTGAACGAGGCTCTGCAGGCTCTCGTCCATACCAGCCGTGCTCAAGCCCAGAAGATTGAAGAAGGCATACCCTACACCTAAGATTTCGGAAGGACAAAATAGTTACCTTATTCTCCATTTCATAAGAGAAGCAACCATCAACGCCCCAACCAGAATGGAGGCATGTCTCGTTAAGCCCATTTCACGAGACCCCTATAAATCCACCAACTCATGGTCCATCAATATTGGGCCGACCCATCAGCATCCAAACATCAGCTCCTTTACTTCACAAGGACTACAACCGCAGGCTTCTAGGCCACATCGCAGCCCGCAGCTCCTTGGATTCCACACGTGCAAGAACCCCAATTCGCAGGGTTTCCCTGTGAATTGCACAAATCCTGAATCAGAGAAGGATTTGGTTTGCATGTTACCGATTTCCTTTTCCAATAATAATTCTAGTTAAATTAAGCTACCTAATTTGGTTCAAACTTAATTTAATCTAGTAGTTTCCTTTTTAGATTCTAGTTTCCTTTTCTTTTACAACTTGAATTTGGATTTACTTCTAGTTACCAAATTCAAGCTTTCCTCTTTGATTTTAATAAAGGATTTTTGGGTATCATAATTATGGTACAACCGAAAATTACCTTTACTTGAATTCATGTTCTTTTTGAATTCAAGTTGTAATAAGGAACTAACTCTCGTTAGTTTCCAATTAGTTTTTTATTCCTTTTGTAGCTCCTTAAGCTTCTAGAATTCGTACCTACCATCTATAAATAGGGATTTCGACTTCCAAGTTCTGGGAGAGTTATTGAATTGAGTTATAGGTATATCCTTACTTTATTTCTCCATCCTTTTTTATTATTGAGCTTGTTAATATTTTGCACGATTTATTAGGCAAGTTCCGAAATTAGAAGATTATAGGTTCTTGCTCCGTCTATAATTCTGTTATTCACCCTCTTAAAATCAATCTAGTTTAGGAATAAACATAGCTAGTCTCGCCTAAGTTAGGGGGTATTTTTCGAGTTTCAAGAGAGTAATTGTGATCTCCATTGTTCGACTTTCCTTGGCCCTTCAAGTCTTCAAAATTGCGAGTTCTCACGAACAACTCACATCAGTAAGAAGAGCCACGAGGACTAGATCGAGGCCCAGCATTCATGAAGGACCCATGTCCTTATTAAAGAGATCCTCTAATTGATATCGTCACCCAATGACCGAAAAATGGCAGAAAGTTGTAAATGAGGCTCTTAAGAGCCTTATCATTTTCAGCTCAGCTCAAGCCCACAAAATAGAAGAAGGCCACGGATTACATCTCTGAGCCAAGAAGAACCAATGGTCAATATCTTTTCAATTCACGAAGAGACGCAGCCCATAGTCCTACGACAAGAATGACGGCTTCTTTCGTAGAGTTTATGGACTCTGCGAAACCTTTCATCCACAACTTATGCTCCATCTCACTTTGCGCCAATCCGTACAACATCCATGTTTCACAAGTTGGCCCAACAAAAATCAGAAGTAAGCTATGCAGCCCAAGCCACGACTCAAGCCTGCCGATCGCAAGCCCTAGCCATGGCCAGTCGTACCGTTTCAATGGATCAGCGCGCAACTCGGCCCATCGCCACTTGCGATCCATCGCAGCCTAGCTTGCGGAAATTGCAAGTCAACATTAGAATCCAAGAGGGATTTGGAAAGTGCATGTTTTTCTTTTCCTTTTCTAGTTTTAATTGTAAGTTAAGTCAAGTTACCTAAAACTATTACAACTTGACTTAACAAGTAGTTTCCTTTTCAGTTTAGTTACTTTATTTCTTTTACAACTTGAACTTGGATTTTCTCTTCAAGATACCAAATTCAAGCTTTCCTTTTCTTTATTTTTTTAATGTATTTCTCTCTATAGAATGAGATAACCGAAAATTACATTGCCAATTTCGTGCTTCTTTCGAATTTGGTGTATTAAAGGATTCCAATTCTTGTTTGGTTTCCAATTGTAGTTCTTTTTCTTTTCTATTTTTTGTACTTTTTGACTCCACCTATTCTTAATAATAGGGGTAGCCGAAATAATAATATTTAGAATTTATTAGGGAAAATTCTTATTAAGGGCTTGATAAGTTTCAAAATTTATTAAAGGGGCGTTAAAATTTTAAAATTCTTCTTAAGGGCATAAAAATAGTTTATGCTTTAAATAGATTTTTAATTACCAACACTACCCTTTTAAAATCTAAAATTAATATTTCATACTTCCTATATAATTAAATAAAGAAACCCGTACCTCAATTAGATTCATCAAGAACCTAAAACAATTGATTTGATAACAAATTTTGATTCGAGAGAAAGAAAAATAAATAAAAAACCCAAACTTCTTTTTTTTCTTTCCACTTTTCCCAAATCAGCGAGCCCAAAAATTTTCGATTCTCCCAACCCTAGAGCTTGTGATTCCTTGTTTCCACTTCATAATCAGGTTGATTCATACTAATAAAAATTCTTTGCTGGAGATCTTTTCCATGATAATGCCCAGTCGTTCAAAATTATCGCGTAACGGTGAGGAATCAGATTTTGTTCTTCAAGCAAGAGCTCAGATGCTTGCTCTTGCGAAGAAAAAAAACAACAAATTGAAGCATCAAAGGTATTTTTGTATCTGTATGTCCGTGGATATGAGGGAAGGGGAATAGGTTGGGACTGAATTGCTTCATGCTTACAACCAAATATACTTTATAAAACCAAACCTGTATTACAGACAAAGCAAGTTTCGGGCAACATGTGCCTCCCGAACCATGCTTCTTGAGACTTATTCCTATTCTTATAAATATCCTTTAAGATTAACTGGGACATTCACAATCAGTGAGGAGAATCACACAAAGATGTCATGTTACCCAACAATCCTTCATGGCTTCTAAACACGCCTTGAACTCTGGTTGTGCTACTGAGATGGCGAAAAAAGTTCTTCCTCCCCTCCTAACTGATTTGCTGTATGGTCTTTCAGGATCTATGAAGGAACTGGCAATCTAAAACAACTAAAATCAGCCTTGATTTGATGCAGAAGCTCCTCAAGTGAAGAGCAACGGTGGTCAAGTATAAAGGAAGTTGAATTGAATAGATGTGAAGGCAAATTTTGTTTCTTTTTCATATACTACCAATTTTTTTTTATAAAAGTTTGTTTGATGTTTGAGTCCTAATAACAGTCATTCACGTTGATGTGATTTTATATTTGATTTATAAAGAGAGAAGTTTCCTTATTATTTTATTAAAATTTATGAAATAAACTTAATAATTAAATATGTCCTTTACATTATAAGGGGGTAGAATAGACATTAGTAATCTATTTATAACATTAAAATATTATCACGCCTATAAAAGGAATTTTGAAAGTTTTACGCTCTTCCAGAGAATTTTGTTACGCCCTTAATGGGAATTTTCCCTATTTATATTTTTGAGCTTGTGTATTGATAATTCTGCAAGTTCCAAACTTAGAAGAATTTAGGTTACTTCCTCCGCCTAAATTTTTGTTTGTTCACCTCTTAATTATCTAGTTAGTTTAAAAATAAAAGTGGCTTAGTCATAGTTAAATTAACTAGTCATTTCAAGTAATCAAGAGAGTAAGTTTGTGACCTTCAAGACCTCACTTTCCTTGGCAAAGTCTTCTGCAACATAGGACGTTTCACGACAACTCACATCACAAACATTATAGATGCATTCAGCCATGGAAACCAATGGCAGAAGACCTTACCCGTCGAGTTCCCTTCGTTTTCCAAGGGCACTAAGTGTCGCATAAGACTTGTTAAACATCAATCCAGAGACGTCACATTTCATTTCTCTAACCGTTAAAGTAGTCAGAAAAAAGAATAAAATAAAATTCCTGTTCGTTTGCTGATTCCAAAATCCTTAGAATAGCCTATGAATACTTCAGCAAGGAGTCCATATCTGCGTCGCAGAGAAGAATCGCAGACAAAGAAATCAAAAGGTTAAGTCTCATTCAAACGAAATCCAACATTGTTCAGCTTTATTAGAATTAATGGCGTCGTTTGATTGAACTCCAGCCATTCATGGCATCGTTTCAATTTCAAGAACTGCCCAAATTGTTCGTCTTTTCTTGAACTGCAGTCGTACTGAGCAAATATTCATAGATTTGTAATGGAAAAACAACACAACCATTAGATGGAACGATTACTAAATTAATGTAACTGCTGTCAATCGATGTTTTCTTTGTTACCTTATATAAAGGATGCAATTGCTGGTTTCTCCAGAGGTAAACACCAAACATACTGTAATTTAAAGTAGAAAAGCCTCAAGCCGTCGGATAAAAACAGTACCACTGCGAGGCCCGAAAAATAATAAGGTAGTTGTACCGGGTACTACTGATAAATTAATTTGATTTGTGACTCAATTGAGTCCTTACTGAAATTTTGGAGTTCAATTGTGTGGTTCCACTAATGTTGGGCTAAAGTAGCAATTAAGAATTTTGACTGGTGAAATTAGTGAATTAAACAGTAATAGAAAAAAGAATTAATTCATAAGTAAAAGATAAATAAATTACCTCATTCACGGAAGGTTAGTACCTGAGAATTGGGAGAGAGACGTACATAATCAATGTGAAGGTAAGAGTCCAAATTGTGTCAAGACACAAGGTACCGAATTCACAGCTAGCGGAGATATCTCCATCATCTCCAACAGCCGGTTTTTACTAACACGTTTACACTCCTGATGCGAGACGGAAGGAGATCCGAAGTAGAAAAGAGAAGACAAATACGAACTCCAGGAAGTTACGCTAAACAGATCCCTTTGGTGGTTAAATTCAAAATCCATGTTATAGTTAGCACAAAATCGTTTCTCAAAAATATCTGAATCATATCGTTAGCCTACTTCTATCGCCATTATAGTTTGCCGTCACTTGGCTCCTTGCTCTGCAAAGCGAAAGGAAGAAATTACCTTGTGAGAAAGAAGACGAAGAAGGGGGAGACCCATATACCACAATCGTCGAAGGAAAAGGTAAGGCCTTCGCTTCTACCTTTTCTATTTGGGATTAAATAACCATTAACGGTATTCGTTTAGCTTATTCACTAATCAATTGGATTCTGCAGGAATTTTACTGCAGCAATCGTCATTGGAACGTTTGATATATACTGGACTAGTAGACGAAGGAGAGAGATACCTGAGTGGTTTTTTTCGTGGTTAACACCGACAAGGGTTGTTGATGAATCCATACCGCACTACCGTTGTATGAAGGGGGTAAGGTTTTGTTTGTAGTGGCTCGATTTAAACGGTATAGCCATCCACAATAGCCTTTTCCGTTTACTAATTCACTGGTTGGGTCAGTGTTGCCGTTGATTCCTGTGGGAACGTGGTGTTTCGCAGAAACGATTCCGTAGACGAAGGCGGATTGGGGTGCTGTGTCACTGGTATTGCAGGTGAGAATCGATCTTTATTAATTGTTTGGGTTAATACTGTGAATGATTAAGCATGGACACAGACTAGTCTCCGTTATATTCATGGTGTATCTTGTTGTCAATCTGCGTCAAATAAACGAAAGCCAATCAGATTTATGTAATTGCGTGGTAAACGTAATAACTTAATCACACAATGAGTTTGCACGAGCTGCAGAAATCTTGGATGATACCCACTGTTAGTTAGTGGGATTTAGTGAGAAAAGACTTCTAACTCAAACCATTAGTTATATATTTTTGGTAAGTGCGGCAGGAGATTTGTGGGGATGACGTCGAACCCACAAATCAAGGTTTATATATACGTATATAGAAATGCATATTATTTGAGTTTGAGCAATATATAAACACACATAGGTATTGGCATGCATAAAGAGAAATCTGGAAACTGTTCCATGCTTATGTACTGTTAAATATACATATAGATATATGCATGTGTTTGGGTGGATCAATGAATTACGTACGTATACATATATCTACCCTATATAATAGAAAGTAAAATAGGTTTGATATGAGGTTGCCATGTGGCTGCCACATAAGAGTAGTATTTAATATTTATTTTATATTATGTGCCACATTGATGCCATGTTGGCAAGATCTTTAATAAGTAATCAATCTAATAATTACATATGCCTTCTCATCTTCTCCACTTAAAGAAATAATAATATTAAATATTTTAATCATGTTGAAAAATAAATTTTTCTTATTTGTTTAGATTTCAATATAGATTAAAAATATATAAAATATAAATGAATACCTTATAAATCATATTATTAAATGTATAATTTGGACCTACTACTACTTTTTAAATATATACTTCCTATATTTTAAAATAATTTCATTGTTAAAAAATTATTTGAGAACGTGTGATTTTATAAATCTCAATTTCATCTCAATTTCAAAAGGAAACAAATTGTAATTTTATCCTTTATTTTTACCCTATATAATATAAATTAATATAGGACTGAAGTCTAAATGTCACGTGGCTACTACATGGAAAAAAATTTTTATAGGCAACGTATAATAATTTTTCAAATATTCACATGTAAGTTAGGTAAAATTAGCATTTGATTAGACTATGTAAGTTTTTGGCATTAAAGTTGAAAAAAATATCAAGAGTCATACGTTAATTAATATTTGTGGTTCCTCTTTCTGACTTTTATCACTGCTAATAATAGCACCACTAGAAATTATTGCAAATAGTTTTGTTCTTAATTTATTTTATTAATTCCTAAAAATTATAATATTCATTTGTCAAGTATGCAAAATAAAGAAAGATGAACCATAGTCCTCAATAAAAAAAAAATTGAACGACAAGATAAAAAATAATCAACTTTAGGTTAACATAATTATTAGCGACATCTTTGATTGATGCAAAACAGTGTCCTTTTACTTCCCCCACTATGTCCAAATTATTATTTATCACCTACGCACTTTAATGAGGTGATTAATGATCTCGTTTATCTATTTAACAAGAAAATTTTCCCATATCCATTGATGGGAATGGAAATTAAACTGCATCAGTATCTTCGATTTTCATATGGTTTGGGTGGGTGATGAAGGTATACTTAGAAAAAATAGTGTAAGTTCTCTATTTTGTCGTTCAGGATTTTATCTACCTTGCAAAATTGTCACCAATGTTCAGCAACATGTTTTAAATCACTTTGCTTAACATTACATATCCCTGTTATTCTACTTTTTATGTAATACTACATCAAGTTTTTTGTTATCATCACATTTTTGTTCATTCTAATATTTTTTCTTTAATTTCTTTAAAAGTAATTCCGGAGCTTATGCCAAGAAATTGCAAGTAACCTTTGTGAAATAAATAATACTGTGATTCGGTGAATGTCACTTCACAATCATTGTTGATTTATGACTTTCTTTTATACCATTGACGACTGAGCAATTTTATCTATCACTAATTATACATTATCTTAATAATTTAAACCTCGGGATGAGGCTAGATTCTTTAAGGATGTTATATGGTCCCTTACGAAATTACATGAACTAGGATTATCTTTTCTATTAATGTTGATTTGTTTTCCTCTGTATGATTTTTTTCTTAATTTTTTTTTTCCTTCAATAAATCCTTGCCTCTAAAATCGAATCATATCTCTTCTTCTGTGTGTTGGTAAAATATTAGCTTATGTGATGGAAAAATGTTTGCTTCTCTTGCATCTAACCTAATACATACACTTCCATTGTATATATTTAGAACTATGTGTCATATACATCACATAAGTATAACCAAATTCTAAACTTATCTCATATTCTTTTTAAGACTTAAGTTCAAAGGATAACTATAACTTAATAATATTACTAAGGAAATGTCGGGCATTGCACGGCATACAACTTCTAGTATATATATATATATATATATATATATATAAATGGATTGGTACGGGTAGTATACATATATATAGCCTATTGGATTAGGTATTTAAAAGATTATATATGTATAGATATACATTTATATGAACATCATACACATGCATGTAATAAATATGGTTAGATCACAAAATGCATGCACTGGAATGATCATTCGGTTAAGAGTGATATTGAATTTTGGATTGGATTAGAATTGAATAGTTCAAATGTTAAGGAATTGTGGGTCGGTCGATCTCAACAGTTAATTACTAATGGATTATAAAAATATATATATATACTAGAAGTGAGCACCGTGCATTTGCACAATGAATGCCCAATAATATTATTATGTGATCACATATAAAAAAAATACATTAAATTATAAATAGTAATCGATTTATTACAAATACATTGTTAAAAATAAGAAACATAAGTTAAATAGCACACAAATACTAGAAAAAAATTTCCCAAATATAAAATTGGCATGCCTACTCTATTCTCTTCATTTTTTCTCACATCCTCAGATCGGCTCCAGTCAACTTCTTTAGCCTTCTTCTTATTCTTCTCTAAAAAAAACTAAGTTGTTGAATGAATTTGAGGCGTGTTGTATGTAGACGCCGACGACATGAGAAGCTCCATTGTTAGAAGAAGTAAACATGGAGACATTTTATAACGTTGGATAAAGAAATCTTATTTTTCATTGGAGTAGCACAAACCTGCAAATTTGAAGAAATTAAGAAAATTCAGGAAAAAAAATGCATTTTGAAATTACTCTATACAAAAAATATGTTTTAAAAGAATGTATATACATTACGAAAAGTTTCACTATTAAAGTGAATTAGACTGCATGCATATAAGGTGTCTAAACAATAAGAAAGATGTGTGTAATTTTGTTTTCAATGGACTGGACATATATATAGATTGCAAAGTGATAAATAAAGTGTCTATTCATTTTCTTTTGTGAGGATTACCAAGAGTTTTCATATAATTAATCATTTATTGATAGTATATTAATAAGAAAGTTGATGTGAACAATGTAAATAATTATAGTATAATCAATAGCTTTTAATGATATTTGAAACTTATAGTATATGAAAAGTCATAAATTAAAAATAAATTAGTAAATGGCAATAATAATAATTTTAGTTCGCTCACTATTACATAAATATAAGCATGTCTTACTTAAACTATTTATTACTAATGCTACATTTACTAATAACAAATAAACTTTTTTATCATTCTAAACGTTTGATAGTTTACAAATATACTTAAGTTCTATATAAATTATATAATATATATACATATATATATATATGAAAAGTAGAATACAGAGAGTCCAATGCTCTTAAATTTGGAGATTAATTTAATATGAAAATTTGAAAAATAATTAAGAAGTTGAACAGGTAATGAAAAATATGATCTAGGTAAATGAGAAAAAATAAAATTTATGTATTTAATAAACAATTATTAAATGTTAATCTTATGTGGCATTCATATCAATAGTTAAATTAAATGATTTGTTAATGTGGTAGCCATGTAGCATTTGAAGGTAATTATGTGATTATGTGCCAGCCTTGTCAACATTAACATAATTAAATGTTAAGTATATGTGGCAGCCACGTGGCAGTTTGACATCAAACCTATGTTAGTTTCTATTATATAGGATAGATATATAGTATATAAATTATTAGCGCACACAGATGTACATAGGGCTTACGTATATACGTCCGTGTGTCTGAACACCTCACGTTCATATGCATGTAATGCTAAGAATAAGATGAAGTCTAATAATCAAAAAAACTAATTGCAGGCTTTAACTGAGAGAGGGCAACGCATTCATTCTCCAAGGTGAGAATTTCTCGCTACTTTCACAATTCCCAATTATATATAATATATATAAAAATATATATAGATCGGGGTTGACCCGGTCACTGAGTTTTCAAAATTTAAAGATCTTCATTTACTGAGATTTCAAATTTTAAAGATTTTCTTTTACCGAGTTTTTGAAATTTCTCATGCATATTTACTATCTACTGCGCCTGTTTGTATTTTGGTTTCTTGATTGTTTGTGTGATCAGGGCCGTACTTTATCGCCCGGTCACTTTTACTGGAATTACTGTGTTACTGTATCTAATGCGCATGTTGTATGCTGTTACTAGTTACCGGAGGCATACTGCAGGTTATCTTGAGATATACAACTACTGAGCCGGCTATACTGATATCCAGGGCTATATTGAGCCGTGGGTTGGCTAGGAGCATGATGAGGACATCCAGGGCTAAAACAACACACATTATGAGTCAGAATTCACAAAGCCAACCTGAAGGCAAAGCCCTTGAAAAGCATGCCGGGAAGAGTGAAAGAGTTGAAAAGGGTTGTTTCTTGAAGACAATGCATCTCCAAACTCTCCACAATAAAGAAAAGGGTTGTTTCTTGAAGTTCTTGAAGACGCCTGAAGGTTCTTGGACTTTAAAGAGATGTTTCTTGAAGTTCTTGATTTTCTTGAAAATCTTGAATTTCATATTTTGAAGAATCTTGAAAATCTTGATTCCAAAAAAATTCCCTATTTTACCCTTAGTTTGTTACAAGTTGGTTTAGTTAGTTACAAGTTTGTTACAATTAGACTAGTATTGTAAAGGAAATCAATCTCTTGATTGGTTTCTAATTCTATTTCCTTTTCCTAGTTCTTTTAGGCCAAGAATTTGGCTGCCTACTCCCCTATATATAGGCATTCGAATTCTCCATAATAATATAGTATTCATATCTTTAAACTATTAGTTTGAGTACTCTCCTTTTATTACCTTATGTATTTTGCATGCTTGTGATTTATATATTGCATGAAATTTAGCTAATTAGGTTATTTGCTCTACCTAATTAAATTCGCATGTTTCACCTCTTTTTCTTACTTGGTTTGAAATTCTCTTAAGTAAATTAGCCTAGGTTATTTTATTTTTGTTAACTGGATTTCGGGTAAGTAAAAGAGTTTATACGAGCTATGCCGCTTAATCAGACTTTCCTTGGCAATTCATCCGCATGTGTACTTCGGTCCACATCAATTGGTATCAGAGCCTTGGCTAGTTTCGTGGCTGGAAGAGGTTGGAGTAACACAACCGAATCATCTCAGGTGTTTTCTAATCCTTGTTAGTCTTGCTTTGTCTTGAAATTCTTGGAATTAGAACGCATCTTCTTGGGGGGAAATATTTTTCTTTCCAAGCTTTGAATTTCGATTTTTGGTACTGTTTTGCATATTTAAAATCGAAATTCTTTCTGAAAAATCGAACCAAATTTTAAAGTACTTAAAAACGCAATTTTAGGGTTTGAATTTTGCCTTGTTTTTGCGAAAAACTTGTACTGTTTTGGGGCTGTTTTTCTTAAAATAAAATCTGAAATTCCTTGCTGAAAAACCAAATTAAATTCTGAACTTTAAAATTAAATAGGGTTCGGGTTTTGGCCGTGGTAGGGTTTTCGATTTTTGGTTGAAAATTTTAGTCGCCTCTTGCTTTACGACACTAGGGTTTGAGAGACACTTTACTGCTGCTGATTTTGCGACTAATTGCAAGCTTTTGCGATTGTTTTTATACTCCTCTTGTGCGATTATTGTAAAAATTGGTGAGTTCTGCGGCTGATGTTAAGCAGCTCACCTTATCTGGACTTCGTGACTTGTTTGCACTCGGTCTGGATACTTTCTTTTGAATTTTTGAAAATATATTGAATTCTTCATTTGGTGTCCTTGTGCTGCTGAAATTATCTCTAGGAATTGTTAGTGAGTCACACTTGAACTTTGCTGACCCTAGGGTTTTTCTTACAATCGCAAAAATTGGTTTTTTTTTTTTGTGGCACATATTGAGTAAGGATTGTTTTCTCCACGATTTAGGGTGTACTTGGAAAGTTGGTAGTGTTCTATTTTGACACTACTACTCACAACACTACATTTTACGCCAAAGAGGACTCTGTTCTTCATTGGGAATCTTCTTCTTTTTCAGTGTGCTTGCAAAGTTGATAGTGTTCGATTGCCGACACTACTCCCCACAGCACTACATTGAATTCTGAGGAATTTTTGCTCCACTAGGGGGTTTAAATTTCGCAATTGGTTTATCTGCATATTGGGGGAATTGATAATTTGCTGGGATTGGTTTCTTTGATTACCTATCGAGTAGGTGATCTCTTCTTTGGTTAGTTTTAGGACTTTCTTAAAGTTGTTCAACTCTGCTTATTTCTTAATTCTGTTCAATTTTGGAATTGCCTTACTTTCAACTGCTAGTTGTATCTTTTCAAGCTACCTAGACATGTACTCTTGAATTATAGTTTGGATTTTGTCATCGTGCACACCCATATTTTCTGAAATTTGAGGGCTTCACCCAAAAATTTCCTTGTTATGTACTTTTTATCTGAACTATATTACAAATATCGTTTGCGAAAAGATTTTCAACTTCAAAATAGAACCAAGTATCTATTTTTCAAAAATTTTGCTTTTTTCCTTAAGTATCATTGCTGTGTATGAATTGCTGTCTGCCTTATACATTTGTCAATACCGGAGGTAGAGTGGAAAAAGGCTTGAGTGAACATACTATAAGGGCGCTACCCTAGAGTGAAACACTGGATTGTGTGTAACTGTTAGGTGGGATACACTTGGGGGGACAAGGGGGTAAGGTTACTACTCATTTTTCCTTGTTCTTAGCAGACAAATTTTCGCTTCAACCAATGTCAGGTGGGAGTTCTGTTCCTGTCAGGAATGAACAATTACTGGCAGCTATTGCCAACTCTCAGTGCAATTTGCTTAGGGCTTCATGCTACGAGACCCTTCAATGGCATATAAGGCTACAACATTGTACAAATTGACCCCTATAGGGAGATTTGGTGCCATTGTTGTTTCTTCTTACTCTGCCTTCATACAACTTGCCATGGTAGTCAGTATCCCGATCCGTATTGTAGTATCTTACGATCCTACGATAAACGAAGAGGTAAATGATACAGGATCCCACAGTATCCTTTTTATATACAGGATCTCCATGGGATCTTTAGGATCCCGATCTGTATCGTAAGATCCTTCGATCCTACGATCCTATGGCGATCCTACATTTTTTTAAAATCCATCATAAATTGTCAATTCAATAATTTTTCTTACATACAATTTTCATATTTATGTCTCTAGTTTAGTGAGTGGTTAAGTAATCAATCGACTTTTATCCAACAACTAGACTATAGTTCGAATCTTGCCAGGATACCTGTAATTTTCTATTTTTAAGTCTTTTGGCTTATATTTTGCATCATCATATGAAAGAGAGCAATCTTATAAATGTTGTATTTAGATTGATTTAATGTGTTTTTGCTTATATTACATACACAAGTTACACATTAATTGATTACAAATTTATAATACAACTATTGGTACAACTATAGTTTGAAAGTACTACGTTATAATTTATTATTTTTTTTTGCATATAGATCCAATTTATAGGTATTCTAGTATTGCAATTATGATATATACAGCAATATGAGCTTGTATGATCAATTTTATCCGTTTTTGGTGGGTCTTACGATACTAAAATATGATCCTATCGATCCTACATGGGATCCCAATCTTACTTCCCAAAACGATCCTATGTAGTATCCCGATACTGACTACCTTGTAACTTGCTGAAAATTTGGTTACAATTTTTTGCTCACTAATCCGTTGGCTGGAATACCTCCGAGCAATACTATTTTGTTTGTTTTGTAGGGATTCCACAATTTTGGATTGGTGCTTCACAACGATGCATAGCAATGTTGATTGCAGTTCCATGTTATCGTCATGGGACTTCATGCGCCTGGGAATAGAAGTAAGTCACAGTACAAGGTATATACGCCTTTACTTTTACAATGATTCTCGTTCTATTCGTTATCATCATGTTAAGGATTTTTACAACATCTTGAGTATTGTGAATCTTAAAACATGTGCATAGCCTCCTGGAATACATCTTTTGGTTTCACGATTGCATGATTTTATAGTTCAACTATTCCTTAAGATGTCTTTCTCAGAAATTGTCTCTGTAATCACTAATTGGTATTTACATCAGTTATACATGCAATTTTTGCTGGTTACATTAAAATTATGCAATTGTGAAAATTATATATATCACATGCCTGATTCTTTTGTGCTATGTGTTGAGTATGTAGTTATGTTGTTATAACTATATATGCTTGTGACTAACATTTGGCATTTCTTGTCTGATATCATTCTTGTGGAGTACGGATAAGTTCATGAAGTTTTAGATGCTTCCTGATAGTTTCTTGCAAGCGTCTAGAAGGTTCTTAAGAGGTTCTTGAAGAATTAAGGATGGTTAACAGTGTTCTTAAAATCGTCTTCAGAAGGGCAGGGGGATTGCCAACTCCCTACATCAACACTCACAGTAGTTGTGCAATTGAAGGACATAGCATACACATTTCATTACGGGGTAGGTATGATCTATAGCTTGTGATAAATATTACTGACTTGTTCCTGTTTGTTTTTACAACAACTTGGATTCGAGGATGAATCCTTTCCAACCGGGAGGGAATGATGAGGACATCCAGGGCTAAAATAACACACATTATGAGTTAGAATCCACAAAGCCAACCTGAAGGCAAAGCCCTTGAAAAGAATGCAGGGAAGAGTGAAAGAGTCATTCTATTCAAAAGGATCATTGAAGACAATGCATCTCCAAACTCTCCATAATAAAGACGCCGGAAGGTTCTTGGACTTTAAAGAGGCGTTTCTTGAAGTTCTTGATTTTCTTGAAAATCTTGAATTTCATATTTTGCAAAATCTTGAAGAATCTTGAAAATCTTGATTCCGGGAGATTCCAGAAGGTTCCGGAAGCTTCCTACATCAAAGTCACCATGCGCCATTTCAATTGGGCCGACCCAATCCATGGAGTCCATTCCACAACAAGTTTGGCCAGCCCACAACCCAAGAAGCCTATGCGCCATTAATAAATAGCTAGGGTTTAAGGGTTAGGGTTTGGGGGAAAATAAAGGTTTGTGCATGTTCTTTATTTTATCCTTAGTTTGTTACAAGTTGGTTTAGTTAGTTATAAGTTTGTTACAACTAGACTAGTTTGTTAGTTTCCAAAAAGGGATCCCTTCTTGATCTCCTTTTTGGAGTAGGATTTCAATTATTTTCCTACTTGTTTTCTACCTAGAATTCGGCTGCCCTATTGCTTAAGGCACACGAATTTCCTTTTCTTATTCCATTACCTACTTCTTTCAGGTTTTGGTATTGTAAAGGAAATCAATCTCTTGATTGGTTTCCAATTCTATTTCCTTTTCCTAATTCTTTTAGGCCAAGAATTCGGCTGCCTAATCCCCTATATATAGGCATTCGAATTCTCCATAATAATACAATATTCATATCTTTAAACTATTAGTTTGAGTACTCTCCTTTTATTGCCTTATGTATTTTGCATGCTTGTGATTTATATATTGCATGAAACTTAGCTAATTAGGTTATTTGCTCTACCTAATTAAATTCGCATGTTTTTCCTCTTTTTCTTATTTGGTTTGAAATTCTCTTAAGTAAATTAGCCTAGGTTATTTTACTTCTGTTAACTGGATTTCAGGTAAGCAAAAGAGTTTATATGAGCTATGCCGCTTAATCATACTTTCCTTGGCAATTCACCCGCATGTGTACTTCGGTCCATATCAGATATACTGTTAGAGATGTGGAACTGAAGAACTGAGAGGACACCCTCGAAGACCTCACCTGTATCTTATACTGCAACTGATTATTGAATGGCTTATTGTATTGCATTATTGATTATGTGCTTTGAAAATATATGGTTACATTGGTTTCCAAAACTAATGTTTTCAAGTAAGAAATTTTTCTCAATTGATCATCAACAAATATGAGATTTCTCACTGGGCTTTCTAGCTCACAAAACCAAAATACTATTTTCTAGGTTGGGTTTAGGTGGAGCAGTTCATCGTACCTTATCAAGAAGAGTCTCGATCAGAGGAGTATTAGTCGCCGTTCGCGAGTAGGACACGCTTTTATAACCTGAGTAATTAGGAGCTAAACTCTGTTTATCTTGATAAGAGCCTATTTACTATTTCTTTCGATTGAACTTACGATAGCTATGGGCCCAAGTGGTGGGCGTTGCTACTACTTTGGTTCTATTTACTTAATCTATTTATGGAACGCTGTCGAAATACTCAATTATGTACTATTACTGTGGGCGAGAGCCCTGATAAAGCCTAGTCTACCGCATTTAGGAATGGCTCCTACAGGGGGATTGGGGTGGGGTGTCACAACCACCACCAAATGAATCTCAACCCTTCAATTTCCTTTATAAAAAATATAAAAAAAAACCCTTCAATTTCCTCACATTCCCTATTTATGTCATCATATAGATAAATGATGATAATTCAGTATTTTCTATATAATCGTCACTCGTTTGTAAAAGTCAGTGACGATGTACCAAAACACTGGATTACCATCACCGATTCTACTAACAGGAACTGGTGACAATAATCTGCATCCAGAAATTATTGTTCATTGTTATTACAAAAATGCTATAGTGACATTTTTCTCGGTATTTTTTTCTTAGGTGGTGCTGATTGTCCAATGGCAATGACCCATTATGTAGTAGTGATAACCGCCACATCTCATTTAGTTATATCTATTATTTCTCATTTAATAAAATTTAACATTTGGATCAAATGAATGATTTCCAATTCGATCACACAAACATATGAACAAATTATATATACCACATGCCATTAAACTATTGTCCGTGCCCAATTTTGGCCACTAAACTTTTTTTAGGTCACAATTTCGTTTGTAGCAATTTTTAATTACCCAAATTTTCCAAGTAAATCTACACTGGAATCGGGGCAGCCACAGTGCGGACTCCCTTCACAAAGAACAAAAGCAAACCCTTGAGTACGAAATGAGCTCATTAGGGACAAATTCAACTCATAAAAGTTGGAAGAATGATAAAAAAGCTGGAATATGTAAATGTACTCTCAGAACTGAGTAAAGGAGCTCATGTAATGGCCTTTAAGGACAACTTTCGTTAGTTTAGTGGTCAAAGTGGATGAAAAAAAGTTTAGTGATCAAAAATGGACGCAGATAATAATTTATAATAGTCTATGATATAATTTGCCATATATATATATATATATATATATACACATTGGATACAATAAATTTCATCAAATGGTCACATAAAACCACATTTAATAAATTAGTAACTAATTCGATAAAAAAAAAATAGTTCAATTGTCAAAATAAACGTTGAAAATAGTTAAATATAACTACCCAAGTTTCTTGCACTAGATAAAGTTGAAGGACCCAAATGTTGAATTTCTTAAACTTTTGGTGGCACACAAATATTTAGACAAAACTCACGGGGTCATACGAAACATATTTTCTCTCAAACAAAAAAAGCCTAATTTCCCCCTTGGTATTCGCGGGTCCTCATGGCAATAAACGGTTTTTTGACTTTTTCCTCTTCTGGATTTTGATTCTCTCTCATTCCCTTTATTCCTCCATTGCAAGAACTGCTGCACTTAAGAAGCAATTAAAATAGAAATAGAATAGAATCTAATCTAATCTAATCGGTGCCCCAGATGAGTTTCTGATTTTACAAGGTTAGTAACCTTGTCCCTGAAATTACATGGTGGATTACAGTTGTTGCATGCATGCCTTTGAATTGTATAAGATTTCCGTTGGTGTTAGTAGGCTAATTGCATCATTTGGTTTTAACGAAATTATAGTGTCATTTAAAGAAAAGGCATATTATTGAAGATTCGTATAGCTTTTGATTCAATTTTTTATTGGTTTTGATGTGACAATCATTTTATTGATTTTGATCCAATCTCGCAGCACATTTCTTTGATATTGGAATCCATCATGAAATCCTTTGATTAATGAGATTAGAAATTCCCGTGCGCATTTAATTAATTTATAATTTAGGTTGTAGGATTATAAGCAAAAGAAATGTCAGCTTACGATGGAGTTGTTGTTTCTGATCCCTGGCTCCAAAGCCAATTTACTCAAGTTGAGCTCCGTGGACTTAAATCACAAGTAAGTGGAACTTTTTGATCTTTTGTCCTGCGATTTTGAAATCCCTTTTGTTCAACGTCTTCAATTTTGAATATAAGGATTCTGTTTTGGGAAATGTATGTTTGAAATAAAGTTTATTACAGTTCGCTTCCAACAAGGGCAAATCTGGCAAGGTCAAACTTGGAGATTTGCCAGCTACCTTGTCCACAATGAAGCCCTTTAATGGAACGTTAAGTGAAGAGGACATTAAGAATATTCTGACGGAATCATCTGCTGACTTGAGTGAAGAAATAGAGTTCGAATCATTTCTTCGAGTAAGTGGCATATGAAGATTCTGTTTGTACCTGTGTCTCTTTAAGTAAACTCTGGATATCTCATTGCATCGTTTTTAGTCTTGGAGTTTTGGTAATTGTTCATGCTACAAAAACAAAAATCTGAGTTCAAGTTTTGGAGTTGAATTTAGGCAGCTTAGACTTGTGATGACTGAAGTTCCAGTTAGTTTATGTTGAAGTTCTTGCTCTAGGTGAATTAAGTGTAAGTTTACTGTAGTGATGGATGACTTCATAGTTCAGGATAACAATCTATTAATTTACTATTCTGATGTCTAGGCTTTCTTGAACTTACAAGCTCGAGCTACAGCTAAAATGGGTGGTTCGAGAAAATATCTCAGAACAAACACATCATTTCTTAAATCTTCAACAACCACCCTTCGTCACACCATTAGTGAATCAGAGAAGTATTCTTACGTTTCTCACATCAACAGCTTTCTTGGTGAGGATCCATTTTTAAAACAATTTCTTCCAATCGATCCATCTACAAATGCTCTCTTTGATCTTGCAAAGGATGGTGTTCTCCTCTGGTACTATATGTCACCCTCAAAATGCCATAATATGTTAATTGTTTTTATTGTCCTTTAGCCATATTCTTACTTGTTTTATCAAATTGTACAGTAAGCTTATTAATATTGCTGTCCCTGGAACTATCGATGAACGAGCTATCAACACAAAGAAAGTTCTAAATCCATGGGAGAGAAATGAAAATCACACACTATGTCTTAATTCTGCCAAGGCTATCGGGTGTACTGTGGTTAACATTGGCACACAGGATTTAGTTGAAGGAAGAGTAAGTAGACATAATACTAGTTATCAACTGAAGCTTAATTGCCACTTTCTTTGCATTAGTGTATGGTGAGATTTTGTTTTTACTTATCTATTTCCTTTTTTCTTGTTTGTTTGAGCAGACACATTTAGTTGTTGGTTTGATTTCTCAAATAATTAAGGTATGTCACAGTTTCAGATCATCGCAGTTAAATGTACAAGAGAACTTACGTATGATATAAAGCTTTGGTTCTTAACTTTTTTGACACTATTCATATTTGTCGGAAACCAGATACAACTTTTAGCTGATCTCAACCTGAAGAAAACTCCTCAACTTGTTGAATTGGTTGAAGACAGTAAGGTTGCAGTTAGTTAGTTGATTACTGTTTTCTTGGTATATATTTCTGAATATACTGATTATCCATCCATTATATAGTTCATGAAAGAGGAAATAAGAGGTTAAATTCTTTCAGGAAGTGGAAGAGCTTATGGGTTTAGGCCCAGAAAAGCTTTTACTCAAATGGATGAACTTTCATCTTAAGAAAGCAGGATACCAGAAACAAGTTACAAACTTTTCATCAGATCTTAAGGTCAGAAAACCTATATACATGTTATCTCTTCTTAACATGTAAACTTATAGTCACAAAAGGACACTAATGTTTCATTTTACTAGTACACCTGAACAAGTTTCTGTTGAATTTTGATCCGTGTGTCTGACTCTAGCAACCTTCTTAAGTCCCATTGACTCTTGACTCATCTGTGTCGTTCAAATCCACTATAAGGTTTTTACAGAGGCTTTCAGCCATGGAGTTCTTCCATTGGAATATTAGTTGAAAAAGTAATTAATGTACTGAACATGAAGGAAACATAGAGTTTAGTTTATGTTTAAGTTCCTTGAAACATCTCTGAGTTCATCTAACTATGAAGGATGGAAAAGCAAGTGGCTAACCTTTTTTTCTTCTTCTTTTTTGTATGTAAATTAGGATGCCTCAAACCTTGGATCTTTTAGTTACAGGTTTGTTTGGCAATACATATAATGTCATCTCATTCACCTTTTTGTCTTGCATCTTATTTCTTAATATTCTTATTATATTTCCAATATACTTCCTAACATTTTTGATACATCTTCTTATATTTTCATTACAACTTCAATTTTTTATACAAATATTAAAGTACATTTTGCACATAATGGGTTTCCTTATACTGCCAATCTCTTCCCCTTACCCACCCTACTGTTGCCCAAAACTGATGAGGAAATAATGTGACTAACTAATTTGTATTATATTGAACAAGTTTGAATGGCACTTGATTCTTGATTTTCCTGTTCATCCTCCTTACTCTTTAGCTGTGGTAACTACTTTTGATTGCTTCAATGTTACCTTTGGATTCAGAGCAAATATTTATTCTCAGTCAAGCTGAAATTTCCTTCTTTGAATCTGAATCTTGTGAGAATTGTGAAACAAGTGCTTACCTCAGCTATAAAAATTGTTATATTCTAGGTTACTCATTGATCTGTTACTGTGACCTGATGACCTTATATGACTACACGTACTGAACTTGAATAATGAAAGCATAACTGTTTTCTCTGATATCCACAAACCTATATTAGAAAAACATTCATGGACATAAAGTGGCGCCAGGTTTTCCTGTACATGATTTAGTGTAATGTACATTCATGTTACTGTGATTTCACAATGTTCTCCATAAATAAGGAAAAGAAGTTAAATATGACTATGTTTTTCTGTCTGGGCATTTTCAGAATTTGTTAATAAGGAATTCTAAGTGAACTTTTTAGCGCATCAAGGATAGAAGTACACATTTAAGCTTCTGAAGTTCAAAGGTGGAAAAATGAAGTGCAAATAGATCCAATCTTGTCTTACATAATGGAAACTTTGACATGTATTACTTACAGCAATTTAATGATGACAGTGAAAACAATAAGCCGATGATGTTGTGATGGGAAGTTCTGAGGTTACTGACTTGCTTAAAAGCCTTCTAGTTTCTGTTAGTTCTCATTCTTACTCAAGCATTATATGAAGTATTAACATGGATAGTATGGAAATTTCTACTTCCTTGAATTTGTTCCTGAAGTCTGATGAAGCTTGAAGAGAGAATATCAAGTTAACTCCAACATAATTACTAGCGGATGCATTCAATATAAAAATGAACTTGAGATAATAATTAATATGCTTGTCGGTCTTCGTATGTGATTCTTCTCCTTCCAGACATACAATAGGATCATCTGTAAACTGTAATCTTGAATGTGTTGGAGGGGCCAATGTGGTATTGAATTGCATTCCATTTGGACTAACTTCTACAAACATAAGTTAATACACAGATATATACACTTGTACTTTTGACTGTAATATTATTGCGTAATACATTTTCAGGATGGAGAGGCTTATGCTCACTTGCTTAATGCACTAGCACCTGAACATGGTACTACTACCACATTGGAAACAAAGGATCCAACTAAAAGAGCAAATTTGATTATTGAGCAAGCAGAGAAATTAAATTGCAAGCGATATGTTTCTGCAAAAGATATTGTTGAGGGCTCAGCAAATCTGAATCTTGCCTTTGTTGCACAAATATTTCAACAAAGGTCAGGCTAGCTGTTTGAATTTTATCATTGTTTCGTCACAAACCACAAACCACAAACCATACATGTTTTTCGTAGTACATCTACTGGCTGATCTCTACCTCATGTAAACTGCTTTTCCCAAAATTTATCATTTTCTGCCTCTTCATTTGAACCTATTTCTCCATTGCTTTGTCTTCTAGATGAAACAATTTTACATGTTTGTTTGTCATAGTTACTGGCCATAAGGTATTCACTTTATCATTCCTACGATTTTTTTTCTTACTGTAGTGCTAATTGTCTACTCATTTTGAATTCAGCTTTACTAATGACAATTTTTCACCAAAAAGAGAAAAGATTAATCAGAAAAGTTTTTTCTGGTATTCATTGTTAAAAGTGTAAAGTGGGGGAAAGGGATAATGACTCCTAGATTCTGGAATTGAGAACTCCCGAGTGGAAAAAAAATAAAATACTTCCTCCATCTCAATGGAATAGATTTGTTTTAAAAAAAGTTATTGTCCCAATGAAAGAGTCATGTTTCTATTTTTAACTTTTTATACCCCTTACTAATATAATTATATTTGGTTTATAACTAACTGACACTTAAAGCAAGGGCATGAGTCGAAGAAAAAATTATAGCAAATTAGTTGTTTTAGATGTTATACCTTCCAACTCATAAAAAGTTGTATGTTTCGAAACATGAATCTTCTATTGGGATAACGGGGGGTAAAAAAGATCCCAGAAATTACACTAGATGGAAGTCTTAGAAACGTTTACTTTATGATGCAGGAATGGATTATCCATGGACAGCAAGAAACTTTCTTTTGCTGAAATGATGACAGATGATGCTCAAACTTCCCGAGAAGAAAGATGCTTCAGATTGTGGATTAATAGCCTTGGGATTGATACATATGTTAATAATGTTTTTGAGGATGTCCGAACAGGGTGAGAAATAAGGCCTCTTTATAGAAGTATTCATGCTGTCTGGATGTCTGCCTTACATTTGCTTCCTCATGGCTGCAGATGGGTTCTTTTAGAACTTCTTGACAAAATCTCCCCAGGATCAGTCAATTGGAAGCAAGCAACAAAACCGCCAATTAAAATGCCTTTCCGAAAGGTTGAAAATTGCAATCAAGTTATAAGAATTGGGAAGGACTTAAAATTTTCACTTGTGAATATAGCTGGAGATGACATTGTCCAAGGAAATAAAAAGCTAATACTAGGTAACTTCAAATTTATTTTTGATCTCCATTTTATCTCTTTCAGGTTCATTGATAATGATTCATAACAACGTTGTGTGATATTTAAGTAGACTTTTGCCTTTTTGTTTTGGTGATACAGAATTCTTATTTTATTTGCCTATTGAATTGTTGATTTTCAGGAATAGCTGAACATTCTAAACTTATTAGCCATTATAAAGCTTCTACTGGTAGATACCAGTGAAGAGAAGTTTTTGATTTTTAACATGTTAGGTCCTGAGAGTCAGAGAAAAAAAAAATTAACAATAACGTTATTAAGAAAAAACAAAATTTTCTCTGATTTTTCAGGCCTGTTCAGTGCATCAGGCTTCATCAGGAGGACTAAATACATCTTCAAACCTTTGCCAATCCAAGTTAAAACAAAACGTTAACATTAAGGATTAATAGTTTCCATAAAGAATGTCAACAATTGTAAATCGTGATGAATGCCAACAATTGTAAATCATGATGTAAAAATTGGCTAGACAAATTTAATCAGGAAGAACGTGCAGATTGCATGTGGTTTTCATTATTGTTTGCTTGTAAAGTAACAACCTCCATTTGAACTTTATAAGCGTAGAAAAATATTCTTTATCATGCGCATGTATAATTGAAATTTAGTCGCCAATCTTGTGGCACTAACACCCATGGTTGATTTATTCTGATTGTGAGCCACATTATTGTATGAAATTACTATGTCAGATTTGTGGTTACTCTTGAAGTACAAAAGTATTTTTTCAAGCAAGGTTAGGGCTTTTCCTTCCATATTTTTCAGAAATCAACCTTCATATTTATCTCAAATGGGACAATGGAACAGTATTCTTGCTCATGGTTAATATTGTTAACAATAGTACTGACTATTAAAACCGTAGAGGCCTGGAAGATTAGGAGTGGCAACAGTTTATTTAAGAAGCTGTTCTGTAACGATTCCTTTTCATATATATTGACTTTCAAAAGATAATTTTAATGCATTAGTATTAGTTTAGGGAGCTTTACATCTACTAACATTATGTGTGCTATTGGATAGAAAGTATTTATTGATTTTGGAAAAGGTATCTCAAAAAGTTAATACAATATACTGTGATCATTAGAAAGGAGAGGGGGTAAAGTTAGCTTATGCAGAAGTTATAAAAGATATCTATGAAGATATAACATGTATACGGGTTCCATAGGGGGTATCAGGTGAATTCTTCAAATTATAGGTTTGTATCAAGGACCCTCTTCGAGCCTATACCTTTTTGTCTTAGTTATACACAAGCTCACTAAGCAGTACAGAAAAATAATTTATGACTGTAATTTGTTTGCAACCAATATAGTTTTGATGGATGAGATGCGAAAATGTTTGAATGCGGAGTTAGAATTTTGGAGGGAAGAATTAGAGGCAAAATGTCTAGTAAGTAGAATTAAAACTGAAAATATTGATGTCACTTGAATAATCATAGGAAAAACAACAGAATAAGTATGAAAATTGTGGGATGGATTAGGTGTATCTAAAAGTTTTAAATATTAAGGATAAGGGACTGTTCTTTAAGTTTTGGTTTTGGTTTCAGTTTTGGTTTCAACAATAAATTTAATATATTATAATCAGTTTTTATACAACTTTTTACTATTCACTTATACATTTTTACATTTTCAATACACTTTTTACATTACAAAACTATTTTCCAAAATCAAAACTCAAACATTCCTAAAAGAGCAGGCCCTATATCATCCAACAAAAAAAAGGAATTTGAAAAAATGTTACATGTTCAAATCAAACTGATGGGAACAAATTGAAGTGCATCCGCTATTCTTTGTGATCGTAAAGTACCACTAAAATTGAATGAAATTTGTTATAAAATATCCATAAGATCGGAGGTGCCTTATGGATTGGCCAACTAGTTATGAACATGAACAAAAGATAGGGTTGTGGAGTTGAGAATGTTGAGATAAATGTTTGTACACAAAAGACTAGAAGGTTATGCATATCTGCATAATATTAGAATAAGAAAATGGGGATAACCCTGATGAGGGTAGAAGAATATACAGGAAGAACATACAGGAAGAACATATATATATATTTCTTATTTCATAGTTCACAAAATAGTGCAACTCAAACACGTCGCTGTTAATGTTTTCATTTTGCCGTGGTGCATATTTGTCATCATTGATAATTCACCTAAGGTGTATGGAAGGCCATATTTTGGTTCATTTATCTTTCAGTATATCTGGTACTTTAGCATTGTAAATGTACATTATACGGTCAAGGGTTGGATGAAGAAAAGAATCAGCATGTATGCTTTGGAAAGTCATGCACATTTTCCAGGTACAGGAGTTGCACATTGCAGTGCCATTAAGCTAAGCATTTAGTCAAGATTGGAGTTAAAAGCAGTTGCTTAATTATGTTATAAGAATTGTAGGATATAAAGTGGAAACTTTGCTCTTACTGGCAAAGGATAAATAGATCTTCCCCTTTCCAGACATTTTGGTGGCTGGAGTTTCATGCACACTTTCAATGAAAAAGTCAAAGAACCTTCATACACTTCGATAAATTAGTCAGATGTATACCTCTTGTTTTGAACTTAAGGTTTCCATAAGGTACCAAATTCTTTGAAGAATTAATGTATGATGGAAAGCATTTTCTTCTGTTGCTGTATAGTGAAAAATTGGGCATTATTATATTTGCAGCCAGTACATTTTTAGTGAGGATCATGTCATTTACAACCTTTAGTTCTTATGAGAAAATTTGATGCTGACCTTAATAGGATTCTAGACAATGTTCATACACTTTACCTTCGTGACTCAAATAACAAGCCAGCTTTATATATGTTTATCACATTAATCTTTACTCAAGCTGCTTGAAATATAGTTTCGACAAAAATGTCATTATAACTGCTTTCATGCCCTCCAAATGACCACTAGATTGTGTTTGGCTACCCGGCCTTCATTTAAGGAATGTTTAATTGAAAGGTCTCTATTTCATAGAAGTATTGGAATTCAATTGGGCAGACCTTTAGTCACTTCTTGTTTTGGTGATTATCTTGGCCAAATCCTTTACCTACAATTGTCACATGGACTAAGAGAACTGAATTTTTCCCCGTAAAAGGGGTCAGAAGATATGAAGTCCTTTGAGTCTGAATAAGTTGGTGATTTTTAAAAAAATTTTGGTGCTACAAAGATAGGATGGAGTAAGAGAATATGAGAATATGATTCTTGAAATGTACTATATAGTCTTCTCTCCTGGAATTTATTGGCGGAGGATACAAGTTGCAGATATCTAGTGTAAGAAAAACTATCTTTATAAGCTTACGGAAGGAAAAAGGGTAGCCTAATGCATAGAACTTCTTCCACACCCAGGGTCTTGGATCTGGCTGTTAAGGTTTAATGTATGCTGTCTTACCATGTATTTCTACAAAAGGTTGCTTCAGTTTCTCAAATCCATGACTTCAGGTCACATGACACATTGCAGAGCTCTTGTTGGTGCGCCAAGGCTTTCCTTCAGCTTAAGGAAGGCACCTTACAGAAATGTTTTGGGCAACTTAAAGTGTAGTAGGTGATTGTAACATTAAGAACATAAGAAACTGATTGCCAACTTCTTAGCCTGTTTCGGACGAGGAGTAAAGTAAGTTAAGATTTCCCATTGAATAAAAGATGAGAATCAGATCTTATGAGACAGTTTTAGACATTCTTATTGGAAGTTTAATCATCCACTGACATAGTCAGATTTAAGAGCAAAAGGATGCCAGTTGTGCTCCTGTTTCAATTTGGCCTGAGGAAATGAAGTCTGGTCACTATGAATTCAATCATTCTATGGAGGGTAATTTTTTAGTTCGGATCAATCTTAGATTTCAGGGGATTTGTTTAGACAAATAGTGAATAGAAACTGTCAGAGAGTTCAGAATCAAGATGTATTTGATTGTTCAATCCCTTCCGTATAATTGGTCTTGCAAGTTTCCTTATTCAATCTGAGATTTACACCGTGTTGTTCCTTTTAGAAGTTTCCTTATTCAATCTGAGATTTACACCGTGTTGTTCCTTTTAGAAGGTAAATTCTGATTGCAGGAATTATATTTGTAAATGTTTGCAAAAAATAAACTTATAAGTTAATTTAGGTAGTTAATTGCTGGATGATGCAGTCATCTTCATCATAAAGGACTTTTAATGTTTATGACAATTTGTTGATAATATATTAAGAGTTAAAATACTTTTTTATTTTTATTTTTTTTAATATTAAAAATGGGGAAATGAGCTTAGTCATTGTTGTTGTCACAATGGGGAAAAGATATGGTTATGAAACAGAAGGTCATCTGTCTTCAGCTGTAGCTGTAGTATCTCAGTTACCAAAAGAAAGTCAAGGTTTTCAGCATCTATATACTAGTGCAGTAAACTTTTTTAAACCTGTAAAGTTGAACCAAAGAACCAAGGTTGTGTCCACAAAATTGGGGAACCAATCTTATGCCAAATCTTGGAGCATATTAGGATGATTCAGCTTGTAGTTTGATATCAGAGAGGAATCTGATGAAAATTGATGTCTGCAAACTATCAATGGGCTTATATTAGTTATTTTTGGAGCATGACTATCAATGACTTATTTTCTGTGGAAAACATGACTTGTTAAGCCTCTTTATGTTGATTAACTCACTGAGACTTGCTAATGCACCGTTTCAAAGATAATTGCTTTCTCTATCATCTGCCAAATTGCTAAGATATTCCAGCAATTAAGTTCACTTTGAGATGCCAAATGTTTTTTTTCTTCCTCTACTAACCTGTATCCCAACTTCAGCATTTCTCTGGCAGTTGATGAGATTTTCCATGCTCCAACTGCTGATAAATTTAAGGTCTTTCTCCCAAGGTAAAGAAATAACAGATGCTGACATATTAGTTTGGGCCAACAAGAAAGTTAAACTGGCAGGTCGAAAAACGCAAATGGAGAGCTTCAAGGTGATCAATATCGATAGTGAACTTGTTTTTTGTGATGTTCCTTTGCACAAGATATCAAGTTTACACTTTCTGTGGTGCTTGCAGGATAAATCCCTTTCTAATGGAAAATTTTTCCTAGAACTTCTTAGTGTTGTGGAGCCAAGGGTTGTGAACTGGAGCCTTGTAACCAAAGGAGAAACTGGTATATGGTCTTGAAACATGTGGTATTTTATGTTTTAACCATTTGTCTTCTTCTTTTTTGACATCTATGGCTGGGAAAGAAAAATTCATGGACAAAAAACTAAATGCAACTGTGGCTGATTTTCATTACTGCTCTTCTAAGTGCAGATGAGGACAAGAAACTAAATGCAACATATATTATAAGCGTAGCTCGAAAGCTTGGCTGCTCTATCTTTTTGTTGCCTGAGGACATTATGGAGGTAAGCTTCCAGACAGCAAATGATTTATGTTTGTACAGGCTTAGAAAGCCAAGTAGCAACGTCCGGAGCACTATATTTACATTTTATTCTGAGAAAAGCAGAATTTATGAAAGCAGTAATAATACAATTCAGAGATTTTTACCAAGTTATGATCTTGGCATAATTTCTTTATGATTGATACTTTTCTGATTGCAAGTAAGAAGGTTTATAGTTGAGTTCCTCTCACTGGCTGAATGATTATAGAATCCACATTGCCTGCAGCATATTTCTTCTTCTTTGTTTTTTTTTTGTAGATTGGATCCACACTACAATTAACTACTTCTTTTAATCTTTTGGGGGATCAAATTTATGTACTTCGATCAACAAAGTTATTTCCGTGCTTTATATGGTCTTCATCATTATTTTTCTCTTTTCACAGGTGAATCAGAAAATGATTTTAACATTGACAGCAAGCATCATGTACTGGAGTCTGAATAAGGCGGCCAGTGACTCGGATACCGCTACAAATGAGGATAAAAGCATTCCTGAAGAGTCTGAAGTTGATTCTGCTGATGGTGTACCCGAATCTGCATCAAGCCCTTCAACTGTCTCCCAAAAAATTGAAGATACTGAGACTGAGGCACCTTCTTCCAAAAAAGATACTGGCAAATAATGACAATGAATGAACAAAATATTCGGTAATAGTTATTTTGTTTGGACTTCAGCTTTTCTTTGATGAAGGCAATTAAGTAGATTTTTCTGTTTTTGTTTTTTTAATCATGAATGAAAGTAGATTAGATCGCCAGGTTGTTCATACTGCATACTCTTTTGCCATCTTTAATGGTAGAGGAGATGATCTTTTTCCATCACAAATTGTTGAGGAGAATGGATACAAGAAAAGGAACTTGTAAATTTTGTTTATTAATTTGTTACTCCATTTTTGTTGAGGAGTATTAAAGAAAGGTTGATAGTTTTTATTTTATTTTATCTTTTGTTGTTGAGAAAACTAGAAGAAAAAGAAAAGCGAGAGGCAAAGGATAAAAGTTGAATGGCATTCATCTCTTTACAAAAGCAAGAAAGATAGGCAGTGCGATCTGCTGCTGCAGGTTCACTGTGAAAAATAAGAGATTTTCTCTCAAATGTTGATTCTTGGATATAATTTTTAGTTATGAATTTTGAAAGAGCCAATTCAATTGCAAATATCGTCCTTCGTAAATTAGCATTCTCTATGGTTCCATCAAAAGTAACCAAACTGAAAAGATTATCAAAGATGCACAATTTAGAGAATACAGATGATCAAGAAGAGCAATTATGCAGAAAATTATGAAAAGAGATGAAGATTGCAGAAAAAGTTATAAGAGAGAAACTCGAATGTTGAGAAGGAATTTTCTGGAATCTGAATTTTCATATACTGCTCTAACTTATGTTTACAATGTGTACATACTACATTATATACTTGTGATCACATTTTAACTATCAAGCTAACTCATTGAGTCAATTTAACTAGGCTAATTCGTTACGAATGACAGCTGTACAAAATAATAACTAACTTAACTACCTAATGATGTGGACCGAAGTTCACGATGTATAATACTTTACAAGGAAAGTTGGGAAATTGCGAGACGCAGCTCTTAAACCTTTAGAATCCCTACTTCGGATTCGACAGACTACTAAAATTAACCTATGCTAATTTTAAACACGCAAATCGAACCAAGTTTAAGATAAAAGAGTCGAAACAAAATCATGCAATCTAGGCAGAGCAATTACCTAAAATGCTATAGGTTCTAAACCTACAGTAATTCACAATGCATGCAAATTACAAAGCTCAAAATAAGAGAATGATTCAAAAAGTATAAAACTATACTATTCTATTCTTGAATCAAAATTGTGTGTTGAAAAATGAAGGAAATGACCCCTAGTTATAGTTATAGGCAGACGAATTCTTTAGTGCAAAGTAGTAGAAAGAAATTAAAATTGGAACTCAATCAAGAGATTGATTCCTTACAAACTGAAACCTAAAAGAACTAGCTTTGAGTTGCATTTGTGAATTTGGCTCTCTCTTAATGAGTCTAGCCGAAAATCCTTACTAAGTACAGTACTAGAAATGAATCAAAACTATGAAGAGAAATAGAAGTAGAAATCAATCAAGAGATTGATCTCTTTACAAGAACAAATCCTAAAGGAACTAGGATTGGTGAACAGATGAATGTTTGTTCTAGGAATGAATGTACCTAGCCGAATTGGTGAACAAATTAAAAAGTAAAAAGGAATCAAAACTAAGAAGTAGAAATCAATCGAGAGATTTATCTCTTGAAAATAAACAAAATCTAAAGGAACTAGATTTGTTTTAATGGATAAAATTCGGGTGCATTAAGAGATAATTGCAGCCGAAATTATCACCAAAAATTAAGAAGTAAAATGAAAATAAAACAGTAAAATTAACTTAAGTTGTAAACTTAAACTAACTCTCTAAAACAAACCTTCACTACATTCGGAAAACAGCTGGCCTGATGAGTCCCTGATTGCCACTCTTGCACACAATCTGCCCTGATGAGTCCCTGATTGCCACTCTTGCCCCAGCTGGCCCAGGATTTCCTCGCGAAGAGCCGTCCGCATTAAGCTTGAAAGCGCCTGAGGAGGGATGCCTCCAAGCTACAAAGAAGTGTTGCTTCCGCTTCCGGTAAGCCCACCTCTTAATGGTATTATCCTGCAGCACGAAGCTAGCTGGCATATAAAAAGAGGGAGGCCGTATACTACTAACTTCAAACAACAACCTTCGAATCGCTGCTAATATATCTGTTGCCCTACAAATCACACATTTATATCGCTGCACTTTTCACACTTGTTCTGTGCTTTTGCTTAAGTCAGTGCAGACTTCTAATAATTATCTTCATCTTATCCCATAAGGATATTAGTCCCAAAACCTTTGTACACTAAAAATGGACTAATAAAGCCTAAAGCAAAGTGTCTAGCACGATTTGAATAGACAATTTCTTGTACTTTGATATAGGTTGTGTTTGTAACTTTCGTCACATAGATTAGTACAGTTTATAGTTAGTAGTGTTTGTTTGTTGCTTTTCATCTGGAATCCCATTGTTGTATAAAATATCTAACATGCTACCAAGAGATTTCAGCTCTAGAAGCAAACAATACGTGACACTGAAGCTCACTCCCTCTTTCAAGTGACAAAAATGCAATTGGCTATAAATGGGTATACAAAATGAAAAGAAATCCCGATGGATTTATAGATCGATTCAAGGACCGGTTGGTTGCAAAATGTTATACTCAGGTTAAAGAAGAATACTATTTTGAAGTTTTTTTCTCCAGTAGTCAAGACTGTAATTGTCAGACATTTGTTGGCCTTAGTTTGTGCTCACATTTGGCCATTGCTTCAATTGGATGTCAATAATGTTTTTTTGTTGCGTGGTTACTTAGATAGGAAGTTTATATGCCGCCTCCTCCTTGCCACTCTAAAGCCATTCCTGGCTTGGTTTGTCAATTAAATAAATCTCTATATGGCTTAAAGCAAGCCTTTAGGCAATGGAATTCAGAACTGACTAAGAGAGTTTGAAGGACTATGGCTTTCAACAATATGAGCATGATCATTGTATCTTCACTCTCAAGAGATATGACCTATTTTTGATCTTCTGGTTTATGTTGATGACCTCTTTATTACAGGAAATTTTGAATAAGACATCAAGGCTATGAAAAGTTTTCTTCACCAAAAATTTACCATCAAAGATTTTGGCTATGCTAGATACTTTCTTGGGGTTGAACTAACAAGATCTGTAGGTGGCATTTTCCCTAGTTGCGAGAAATATGCTATGGTCATTCTTCATGATGTTGGCTTGAAATATTCCAAATTAGTAGTCACTCATATGATTCTTGATCTTCTTCTTAATGATGATACTTCTCCTTCATTCCCTGAAATTGATAAGTACAAAAGGTTGATTGGAAGATTATTGTACCTTGGTTTCACCAGACCTGATCTAACTCATTGCACTCAATAGCTGAGTCAAGTTGTTTATTCATCTAAGCAGAATCATTGGTCAATTACTTTGCACATTCTCAGATACCTTTAAGGTTGTCTTGACAGAGGCTTGTTTTATTCAGCAAATACTACTCTTTCTGTCGAAGCTGCCTTTTGTGATGCTGATTGGGCTACTTGCAAACGCAGTCACAAATCCTTTACAGGCTATTTTATTTTCCTTGGGAATTCGTTGATATTATGGAAAATAAAGAAACAGGTCATTGTCTCTAAGTCCTCGGCAGAAGCAGAATACTGAAGCATGACTTCCACTATCTGTGAGCTCCAATGGCTTTACTACATTTTAGATCATCTTGTTGTTCCTGTCCCTTTTCCAATTCCTTTCTATTGTGACAACCAAACTGTTATCTACATCGCAGCCAATCATGTATTTCATGAAAGGACTAAGCACTTGGGAATTGATTGTCACATTGTACGCAACAAATACAAGGAAGGCCTCATCGATCCTCTTCATGTATTAAAGTATCAACTTACAGATATCTTTACCAAGAGTTTACCCGCCTCTTCATTCTCTCTTTTATGTTCTAAGCTAGGATTGATCTCTCATTCTCCAGTTCTAGCTTGAGGGTGTGCTTAAAATAAAGTAGTAGTAGCTGTGCGATAATGTCCACGAATTCACACCTTAGCATCGCAGCTTGCTTCTGTACAATATCATGAGTTGAACTCATCCACTGCTAGCAGAATTTTGCTAATTTGAGGTTGTAGATATTTATCTCATTGCTAGCATAAGTTTAATCATTGCTTCATGAGTAAGCAACCCCCAGAGATGAGATCCTACACCACCAATGCCACTTGCATAGTTGCATGGTTCAATTAGTCAACACTTAACCCTAGGTGATGAGGGCATCCCCAACCCGTCGACAAGTCCAAGCATAGAGGATCAACCGAATGATTCAGAGGACTCAAGAAATGAAGCAGAGCCTGTTTATGTGGTACACCGAGGCCCGCTTGTCAATGCTACAGGACCCGAGCCGGTACCAGAGAGATCGATTGGTGGATATCGTTGGGCCAATAACATGCAGAAGGACAAGGAAATTCAAGGCCGATCTCGAAAACCTAGTCTAAGAATATTCTTGGCAAGCCCAGAAGAGTCAGAAGGGTAAAATGATCATTTTAGTAACCATTTCTGAAAAGGGTCTGAATTGAATAATCATGAAGAAATGAATAATTTGTAAAATTTTAATTTCAAAAATGATTCTGGAAGCTTCCAGAAGGTTTCAGAACCTTCCTATACTTTTTACAGATACGCTATTGAGTTTTGGGCTAGCTGGGTGGTAGCAGAATTTTTTGTCACAGGGAGGCAGACTAATCTTGATTAAACATGTGCTTACTACAATTCCTCTACACTATTGGGCACCGCTCTCCTCCCAAAAGTGTGCTTAAAATAATTGAAGCAATTTTTTGCAACTTTCTTCTAGGGGGTATCAGAGTCGGGGCCGAGGCCGAAGAGTAAATGGCACTCATGGAAGAATTTGGCCAAGCCAATAGGAGAGAATGGAATTGGAGTTCATTGAATGCAAGAGGTGGTTGATTCATTTTTATTCAAGCTTTGGTGGAAGTTGCAAAATTTAGATGTAGGGCCTAGTTCATGAGATCACTGCAGGCTTCATGTGACGTACTTGACCCGAGTCACCCTCCTGCCTCGAAAAATCACTCCTGACAAGGAGGAGCGGAGATTCGGATCGAGGTGGGATGTCATACAGGGCTCTCGCCTAACAATCGATACAAAATAAAATTAAAGAGTTTCATACATCTTTAATATTTATACATTCAGGAAATTACATTTGCAGCGGAACTATACAAAAATCATTGAGGATGGCCCTAGGCCAAGTAATCCTCCAAGTCATTGTATATATAAACTTAATTTATTACAATCCTCATATAGGAGTTATTCTTGTCGTGATTCGTCCTCACCTCTATCGTACGTGGTTCAAATCTCTGTAATCAAATTTAGAAGGGAGTGGGATGAGCTTAAGTTCATTGAGAGACCTCGGGGTTTGTAGAAAATTCTTACCGTAGGTCTTTATAGAACAAACCAAGAAATCAAGCATACAATTCATGCATTCATCATTGCAGTATACATATATAATCATTTTATCATAAGAAGTATAAGCATTCACGGTCTCACAAATCAGGCAAGTCAAGAACATCAGATATACAGTTCAGCATATAACTACCTCAGAATTCAAACAAGTCATGCATCTTAATGCATAACATAATGATCAAGTCAAGCAAATCATGCCTCTTTATTTCCTATAGCTAAGCAATATAATCAAGCAAGTCATGCATCTCTATTTCCTATAGCAGATATTGATATAGCTTTGAAGCATATTTATAACTTTCATATGCAACCTATTTGAGCAACTAGATTCCTAGCGAGTAGAGTTCACACACCAGCCTTCTCCATCAAAGCTAGTCTGGGAATCTATTCAGGTGTCCATGTAGTTCAAGTACTTGATGGTTTGTAAAGCACATCGCCCACTGCGGCAGCAAGTATAACGGAGGTATGCTCGATGGAAATGGTTTTGGATCTAGGCATTTTCTTTCATAATAGGCCTCATGTTTTCCTCTCACAGCAAGGAGTGTCGATTGCGACACAACGTCAGCAAGCCCTTTTAGGGGGTGAGCTGATACATAGGTGGGAAAACTTGGAGCTGATTCTTATCTAGTAGGGGTCTAACTTATTCCACGCTAAGGTGATCATGGCAACCCTAGTATGCGTCATACATATCTAAAGGCATTATGCATCCTATATGACAAACATCTTTACCTTGAAAAGTCTATTGTTCTTCTAGATTAATAGGTCATACTATCTTGTCCTTGTAGGCATACATAATGGCATGTAAGCAAGTAAACATGTCCTAATAAAAGGTAATAATCATGGTATAGTATGAAGTAGGCATGTAACAATGAAGCATGCATAATTCATATAAAGCGCAATTGAGAAAACAAGAAAACAATGAGGTGTGGGAAATCTCGTTGGCAAAATAAACACACAATAGTACATATAGATACACATAAGTACTACGTAGATATTTAGTTTAAATCTTAGGAAACTAGCGAGTAATCCCTCACCTTTCGTAGGTGTGAGAGTAACAACGGTTGAAAAGATCAATTCGTGATCAACGATCAGCTCCTGCAAAGCAAGCGTTCTAGCATGAGTTACTAAAGTTTGGCTTTGACTTTAGGTCAACTAGGTTTGACTTTGACTTTAGGTCAACTAGGTTTGGCTTTGACTTTAGGTTAACTCTATTTGAGGGTCAAAGTTCATATTCAAAGGTCAAAATCAAGGTCAAAATTCAAAGGTTAAGGTCAAATGTCAATGGTCAAATTGTGGAAATAATGTCAGTCTTGAAAATAAGGTAATTGTTTGGTCATTTTTGGGATTAAGGTAAAGTTTTTAGGCTAAAAACTAATTTATGATAAATAAGGTAATTTTAGGACTAAAAAGAAATTTCTGAAATAAAGTAAATTTTCGGTTCTTGACTATATCTGAATTGCTGTTCGAGTTGAGGGGCAATTCGCACAAGGTTTTCATATTCTCTGAGTTTCAGGATTTTAAAAATTCAAGGAAAGGCTTTCTGGAGCTTGTCTGATTTGCTGTTCGACTAGGATGGTAATTAGGATGACTGTTCCAATTTTCCAGAATCTTCTAGTTCATGTTACTACTTTCGGGGTTGGTTTAAATATGTTTCTAATCCGTTTTAATCCATTCCAAAGACATATATTTATAGTATCACATACAGACTATCGGTCGGAACTTAAATTACTCGAAAACAAGTACTGTACCTATACCAAAATTCGTCCCGAACTAGGTTCGGAACACATGCATATTTTCCGTTTTTGACTTTTTGATATAATTACTACGAATCGTTTAAACACTATAGGCATCAATATTAACCATGTTTAACATTCAACAAAGCTAATATTATCCTAAGAATATGCTATACTATGGATTTCTCATGCATCATTGATTTACTTGTTCTTCAAGTTTCATGCAAAATCATGCTTTTATTTTGTTTTCGATTCTAAGTTACGAATTACACACTCACCGTGAGGTCCTAAGATTACCATGATCTAGTAGAACTTCTACGAAGATGATGAAATCGGCAACGACGGATCTCTGAATTCTTCTCACGAACTCTCCTTTGTTTCTGGCTTTTTGACCTAGGAATTTAGCTTAATGGTTTTCTTGAACACTTATAACCTTAGGGAGTTAGATGGAAAGAAAGGATTGTGTTGTAGTTTAAGTGAGAGTATATATAAAAGAAAGAGTATTTTTCTCATGGAGATCAAAGTAGAAGGAAAGAATGGTCAGAAATGAAAGAAGAATAAAGAAATAATGAAGGGGCAAATATGTGTGCATGTCAGAGCTATGTGCACCACGAATGGTGTTCCATTGAATCTGAGTGCACACATAGGTGACTCCTATGCTAGATAGGTGAGTAAATTGCTCTTAGGTTGGGAGAGTACGTAGGTGCGGCTATGAAATCTGAGTGAGTGCGTAGGACCACAATTATTCATTTTCAGTTCCTTCTGTCCGAGTACACGTTCGACTCGGTCGGAACTTCGCATGGGCTAATTTCGCAAATTCCTTCTATTGCAAATTTTTCTGTTGTCCGAGTACGTACACAACTCAGATGCATTATTGAATAGCCTAATTTTCCAGATTTGTTCCTTTTATGTTTCGCTCACTTTCCTTGTTTCACTTTAGGTAGTTATTACTTCTACATTAAATGTCACTCAAGCATTAATTCTAGCATTTACAACATATTTCAAGCAAGCAAATTACATTCCATGTCAACACATAATTTAAACAAAATTTTTTAATTTTTACTATTTTTATCCTTATGATTTTGCTCTTAAAATCTGGGGCTTCACACTTCAGCTGTGAAGTCAGGGGTTTGGAAGCGCATGGAAGACGTGCAAGACACAATGGCCATAAATACAACGGTGGTAGTGGGGAAAGTGGGTTCTCTTTTTTGGTACTCTAATTTGTTTAATGTGGGATTTCTTGTGCAGCATGTGGGAGAGGGCGAGATCTAGGATCCTCTCCTTACAGTGGCTCAATTCATGCAGGAAGCATGAATATAATTGTTGTTTCTTGGGTTATTCGAACTAGATTTATGGATGGCTTTGCGGGATTCAGAAGTGGTTTTGGATGAGACTAAAGATAAGTTGGTGTGGAAGCCGGCGGTAGATCGTGGATTCTCAATTAAGTCTACTTTTGATATAGTCCGTTCGCTGGGAATGGAGATAGATTGTAAGAGTATATGGCATCCTTCACTCCCTGTTAAAATTTTTGTGTTTATGTGGCGGTTGCTCAATGGACTATTGGTGTTTAATGACAAGTTGCAGCAAATTGTTTATCCATTGCTTCTAAATGTGCACATTGTGAGGTGGTATCAACTCTCGATCATTCCCTTTTCACTTGTCCATGTGCCATACGAGTATGAGAGGGGGTGTGTGGTTTTATGTGACTATATGCATGTTTTGACCTCTTTATAGGATGGGTTGGAATTCCTTTGGGACACGGATTTAGAAATTCCACCAGATGTCCGTGCAATAATATCCTCAGTTGTCTGCTGGGAGCTGTAGAAGACATATACTATTGGCAAGAAAGACTTGAGATTGAGAATGATTTCTTATGCACTGAATGTCCGTCCTTATAGGTCTCATTTGTAGACCTACAAAGGGTGTCATTAAATAGCCACAACTCTTATGAAAATGTAGGAAAAAATGGGACTTAATTCGGACAAAAATTGATCTCAAAATCTCACTTCTCGTGAAAAGGTGCAACCATTCAGGAAGAACGAAAAACTGCTGAAGCCTATGCGATGCCCCGTGCGACTCGCACGAGCTATTGCACACAGCAAAACTTTGGCTTTTGCTGCTGGATATCATGTAATCCGTCGTGTGAATCGCACGAGCGGTCGCACGACTGGTTCCTCAGCAATTACTTTCTAAGCATTGCTTAGCTTTGCTCTCGTGCTTCTTCCGTTCGACGTGTTGTGCGACTCACACACCTCGTTGTACAGCCCAACTTCCAGTTTCTCCTCATTTGCCACAAAATTATTGAAAATTTTCCAACAATCCCTGCCATTTTCCAATGATTTGGAAAATTGCCTATCTCTCAAAATTAAGAATTTTTCTTGATAACTTATGCATCAACCTTTGTGTCTTTTAATTGCACCAAAGCCTTAGTGAAAACATCCTGCAAACCTGTCAAACTAATTTGGTAGACAAGTTTTGAACCAACAGTCCATTGACAAGTCTTAATTTAATCACACACAAGTTCGCTTTCCCGCAACATGTTATATACAACACATAACATCTGTGTGCCTCAAACCCTTCAGGAATGTTTTCAAGGTTTAACAAAAAAACCTTTTTTAAGTGTTCATTATACAGTCATACAAGCAAGTCTCAAAATCCCCCCGCCATATGAGAATTTCTAGCATTTTATTGCTTTCTCATATTTCTCATTATCTTGGACTTGTTAAGAACTCTAAGTTCAACTGGACTCACTGGCGAGTTATAATAGTAAAATTATTACTGTTCCAACCATTTAGACAATGTATTTTTTGCTAAATTGAATTCAGATCTAGTAGTTTAACTAGCAATGAATTGATGTTTCCATTGTAATGGGTCGAAGACATTTTTCTTGATAGAAGATAATCTTTCTTACCAGTCCTTAATCCATTCTTTGGTTTGCCTAATTTACTTAACCAAACTCTCTGTATTGAGTATTCAAATCACTATTCCAAATGGTTACTTAATTTCATAAACTAAGACTCCACAATTTAGTGATTTTAAGCTGGACTTTAATCCATTTTCATTGATGTTTCTGTACATTAATCAAGACAATTTTTTTACAAAAGGATCATATACTTAATGTGATCATACAAGCAATCAATTTGCATAATTTTATTTCATTAAGCACTATTTAATGAACATGTCATAAAAACTCATAGCATAAGTAAAGTTCTACACAATTTGTACTTTACAAATTAACATGGAGGTTTATAACTTACATTTATGCATTATGAACATAATTATCAAAATAATCATCCATTTATTTGCAGCATATAAAGCGCACACATTCATATTACTTCTATAATCATGCTTCACATAATTCCATACATTCATATTTTATTACGTATTAAATCTCACATGAACTAAGAATAATGAAATTAACAATTCTAGTTCATCAAAGCAAGTAATCATGTTAGATAATTTTTTCATACCTTGTCTATGTATCAAACAACCTAAATTTGCTACCTATACATACAAAACATAATATACTCCTTAATATAATTTTAATTCCAAATAGGCACAATGAAATTTTAAGAATTAATCATAAGGACACTTAGTATATTTTGAAGTATTAACCATACATGAATTAATCTAGTTTTCTAAGAAAATCATGCACTAAACAGCTAAAGATCAAATGTTTTTCCAAAACATATATTGACATGCAAACTACTTACATAATTTAAACAAATCATGTAATTATAATTTCATAATATGCATGCAAAATACTTTACAATCAAGTTTTTGCAACTTTGTAATTAACCAAATTATGTAATCATAATTTACTGGACATATCATGTAACATACTTACAATATGCATATAAGGTAACAAGCATATCACACTAATTTTAAAGTTCCTAAGACATAACTTTATTATTTCATATGCTATTACAGTTGCAATCTTGTTTACATAAATTGTCCCACTCAAACAAAACACACTTGTCTTTTGAAGACAAGTCTTGATCAAATTTTGATATTAGAAATCCTGGCCAGAAGTGCTTCTACATGAACTTCCCTAAAGGATTTTCCTATTTCTTTTGCTTCTTTAGCAAATGACACTCATATTTGTAGTGTCCAACTTCATTGCACAAGAAGCACTTGCCCTTTTTCCTTTTACCTTTGCCAGGACCATCATTTTTTATCCCTTTCTTGGACTTGTTTTGTTGTCCATTCTGAATGACATTGACTTTGGATTCTTTGCCTTTGTCATTGATATGCAAATTCTCATTTCTTTTGAGAATTTTCTTGTAACCTTAATTCTTCTTCAACCTGAAGAGGATTAGCAAGACTTTCAAATTGATCTAAGTTTTTCCACTTTTGAGATCTCTTTTGAAGTAATTCCAAGAGGGGGTAATCTATCAATCAAATCATTTAAAACAATTGATTCTTTTATAATCATGTCATGTTGTGCAAACTGATTAAGCACTTTTTTTTTATTTTAGCAAACTGTTGCATTTAGGCATATTATCTAACTTCTTAAGTTTAGAAAATGTAGATAACAAGAATTTCTTGGTGTTGAAATTCTCCTGCATGTACCTTGCTTTCAGTTTATCTCACAATTCCCTAGCCATAGTAATTGAATAGTAGAAATCAATCAACTTTGCGTCAATTGCATTCATGATGTGTCCCTTGCATAGTTCATTGTCTATCTCCCATCTCTGTCTTCTGCGAGATTGATCCTGCATCTTTTGATCATCACTTTGTGGCTTAGAAGTATTCACAACATATGATATCTTCAAAGAAATAAGATGAAGATGCATCTTTTTCTTCCAGCGAATAAAGCTACCTCTATCAAATCTGTCAAGCTTGATATTGAATAAGTACTATTCTTCATGTTGGATGTTTTATACAACAAGGGAATTCCAGATGAAAAACAACAAACAAACTCTACTGATCTATTACAACAAAAGATACAAACATAACCTGTATCAAAGTACAGGAAATTGCCTCTTCAAATCATGCTAGTCACTTTTCTTTAGGCTTTATTAGTCCATTTTTAGTGTGCAAAGGTTTCGGGACTAATATCCTTATGGATAAGATGAAGAAAATTGTTAGAAGTCCACACTGACTTAAACAAAAGCACAACACAAGTGTGAAAAGTGCAAGAAAGACTTGAGATTGAGAATGATTTCTTATGCACTGAAAATCCATCCTTATTGGTCTTATTTATAAACCTATAAAGGGTGTTATTCAATAACCACAACTCCTGTGAAAAGGTAGGAAAAAATGGGTCTCAATTCGGATAAAAATTGATCTTAAAATCTCACTTTTCAGGAAGAGGTCACTACAAGAAAAGTGACATTTTCCGACATTTGTACATGCGACATTACGTTTAAGTGTCATGAATATACCACACTTGCGCATTTGTGACGTATATTTGCGACATAATTGAGTCATTTAAGTATTGTGTCACTAGTTTGTGACATAGATGCGACATTTAATTTTTTGCCTTTAAATTGCGACAATTTGTTTATGACACTGTAGTAAAATGCCATAATTAAACGACACAACTATAATTGTGCTGCAAAATTGCGGCATAATTGCGTCATATTGTCAGCCTGTCATAAATTATTGGCAAAATTTGCATCATGTTAATTTAATGACTTAAATTTGCGACAAAAGATCTACGACACGATATTTATGATGTATATTTGCGACTTAATTGCAACATTTAATTATTGTGTCACGAGTTAGTGACATAGACGCGACCCTTAGTTTTTTTGCCTTTAAATTGCGACAATTTATTTGCAACACTTCAATAAAATGCCAAAAGTAAACGACACAATTATAATTGTGCTGTAAAATTGCTTCATATTGCCAGCATGTCACAAATAAGCGGCATATTTTATGTCATGTTAATTTAATGACTTAAATTTGCGGCAAAAGTTTTATGACACTATCATAAAGTTTCATAAATTAGCATCAAAAATAATTGTGACGCAAAATTTTCTCACATTACAAGTGCGATACAGTTTTTGTACAATTTTATTTAATATTATTATTATTATTATTATTGCAATATTTCAGTGACATGCCTTAAATTAACAGTAAAATATGCACTATTTAAATTTCTTCCCACAAATTTGTAACTTTCTTGTGCATGATTGCAATAATATGTTGTAGGGAGATTAATAAATCTAGAGCAACTCTCTACTGTTAGGCAATCCTGATTAATGCTAACTTTCAAAAATCATTTGGTTAATGAAGTACCCATAGTTTCAGAAGTAACCCTTGCTTTAGCTTGTAATAGTGAGAAAAGAATGATATAACTATTAATATTAATAAGGTTACATATTATTTTTCATTTTAGTAAAAAAAATTGAAATTTTTACATGAATTAAGTAAGAAAGTTCTTGAACGAATTGTTTTTGTGCAATACTAGTGGTGGCCTCGAGAATGTTTAGATTTCTATAAAGTATATATGTCAAATAACATATATAATCATTTAAAGTAGTTTTAAATGTATTATAATTTTTAAATTTGACAACTTTAGACCTAGTAGGAGGTGTATTTAAGGCCCATTTGATCTATACTTCTCAAATTGTTTTGACATCAAGAAAAATATTAACTATAATGGAGTTTTTTTTCTTAACAATTAATGCCAATATTTTTCGCTTAAAAAATGCACTAATCATAAGCAAAAGCAAAAGCAAACAAAAATATTATTTTAAATTTTTTGTTCCTAATTTTCAATTCAATCAATTTAAAATTGCTAAAATAATAACATATTAGTCAAAGAAAATTTCTAAATAGATAACAATTTATTTCAATTTAAGGCTATTGTTGTCGATGACTCAACCTGTGTTCTGGTTCTACTTCCCTTCACATAATAGCCTATTTATCAAAATCGTTGATACTAGTAAAAAATATAGTACTAACACCTAAAACCATAAATCACTTATTAGCTAAGGGTAAACAACCATAAATCACCCAAATACACAAGACCAAGTGGCAACAAAATCACATGGTAAAAATATCTATAAAATAATCATTTCCTTAGATAAATCAAAACTCAGTAACTAGTTAAAAATAGAACTCAGGAACTGTGAAAAACAAATAAAACACAAAGAAAAATGAATTTTAGGGCAGACTGGTTTGTTGACTGCAACGACTATGACACCATTGACACGTTTGGTGACCATCCAAACACGACCAGCGCTGCTCTAGTCCAACTTCCTTGTAATTGGTATTGTTGACCTTAATGTCAACGATTCCACCTAGTATTCGGTCTTGCATATTCTGTAATTCAGCTCTAGGACACTCAATGGAAGACACCTAGAACAAACAAAAATAGATCGACTTAATTAACCCCAAACCCAGGGCAACATAAGATTAAAGAAAATTATAAATTAAAAAAAAAAAGGAAAAAAACTTCAATCTCACTTGAATATTATCCGCAGAGATCAGCATCACAAGCGGCCTTGCATATTTGTGGAATTAAAACTACAATTTTTCCAGTGATGGCAGTAAAATTTAATGTTGATAGTGTGTACCTCTTACCTTATATGGAAGTAGTTGCAAATATGAAAGCTAAGGAATTAGCATTGATCTGTCATTAATATTCTTGTAAATTTAAGTGGCAAGTCATTGCCCTCATGTGGAAACAAAAATACACCACAGTCACATTCTTTATTTTAGAAAATCGTTTAAACAGCTCATACAATCACAGGTATATCAATATCAAATCAATGAAACAAATTTATTCATAGTAAAATCATTTAAGCAGGGCATACAATCAATGAGAAAAAGAAATGAACTCCAATAAGATAAACCCTCACAACTTCAATAATAAAAATTTAATCAATCAGAATATGGGATGACAATTCGCCACAATCAATTTTTCTCAAAACAATCATTCCAAATCAAAAAGCATAAGCTGGTGGTCACATTTCAGTTATCAGCATAAAAAGTTGGACTCAATCCAATGCAGTAGACTCCTTAACTATGATCAGAGCTCACAAGGGAAATCGTATCAATAGAAATTATAATAAGCAACATAGAAAATAACTAGCATTAACAGGAGCCTCCCTTTCATCTTTGGTACATAATTCTATACAAATGAGAAGTTCTATTTAGTTTTTTGCGTGATAGCACCAACATGAACAGTACATGGTACAAACAACATATTCAGTCATGTTTCTATCTATTAATTCTGTAGCATACCTGAACATAGTTTCACAGATTTCAGTAGGAATGAAGTGCTTAATAATCCATATGGGATAATTTGAAAAGGAATTGGGTTCACTTCTATAGTTGAATCCTCATAAATGGGATTAAGAAAAGCAATCCCAAAATGCTACAAGTGGTGGCTTCTTCTTGTGTTCTGCTAATTATTTCTCTCCCTCACTCCTCCCTTCCAAGAACCCAGATCAAAATTGTTATATTCTCTCTAAATGCGTCTCTGGATAGTATCTTTTTTCACTCGTATTGGGCAGTTGTGTTCCCACTTAAATACTGAATTCATCTAACAAAAATATGATAAAAAAAAAATGTAAAACACATAACAGAATCTGATTGAATGGGATAGAGCAGTGGGATCGAGATTTGATTATAAAGTTGTTACCTTTCCATTCTCTGGATGAGCTACAATCCTGGCCAGGAGTGAGTAGCGAGTGTAAACGCCAAACCCATGGGTATGTTGTCGGAGAGGGAATAGTGACCCAAAGGAGATGGTATTGTTGCTTTCAGTTTGTTGGAGCTCAAACCTCGGCTAGCTACATTGAATGCGTCTGGATTCAAGAGTGATGACAGCGGTGGCGTGGACAAACGAATACATAATGAGACTGAGAGGAGGCACCGAAGCAGACGGTTGGGGTTCAGGTGAAGCTCAAGTGATATGGTGAAAAAAAGGTGTTTTCATAAAAATGAGAAGAGGAATTAACCAAAACTTTCCTCAAGGCGCCTCTTTTTTTGTTTTGTTTTTCTAGAATCAGATTTCCCTCCCTTTGTTTCCCCTTTTCCCGCCTTTTTGTTATTTTAATTTTCACTTACTCCTAATTCTTTTTACGTTTCATATTTAATTACCTAATAATTTTTTATTCTTTCATTTCTAATAACTATTCCTTTTTTTTTTGGTTTAATTGAATGAGTTTGTGGTGGTATTAAATAAAATATTACTCATATAAATAGTGTTATTTTAAAAAAAAATTATGTTGATATAAGAGTTATATATATATTTTTTATATTATTACTTATTCTTAGTCATATAACTATATGCAATAAATAATTAATCTGTATTTAAAAAGTTATGATGGGATTGGAGATGGTCGAAATACTTATTTTAAGTATTTTACATTATCACTAATTAAAAAATGTATATTTTTTTAATTATATTTTTGTGTGACATCTGTAGTAAAATATTAAGCTAATTTAATTTTCATTATTGAAAGAAAATTATTCCATGTGAAGATTTAATTTAAATTTAAATAACGAATTGCAAAATATTATCACCAAAGTACTTTTCATTTTTCTTGATGGCAAATTTGATCCTTAAAATTGGCCTCAGGTTAGCTGGTGTTTTTATCTTATCTTGATTTTTGTTCTACCATACATTTTACATTTTTTTTAAAGGTACATTTCACATTTTCTATCATAATTTTTTACCATTCTCAATTTATATATATATATATATATTAATATTTTTTCTTATTCAACTACATCTTTTCACATTTTTATGTTATGACAGTTTTAAAATTAAAATGAAGAGTTGCAAAAAGTTACGGTTATAATTATTTGTGAAAACAAATTGTAATTAGACTTATAGATTTCAAATGAAAAGTTTATGGTATAAACTAACACTTATACTTTTGAACGTAAAAATGATACTTTTTGTAATTAAACTTATACTTTTGAAATGAATCTCATTTATTGTATAAAGTAACACTAATACTTTTGAATGTAAAACTAATACTTTTCAGAACTAAATATATTTTTGAAATAAAAGTTTTATTGTTTAAAGCAATGCTTATAGTTTTAGAAAATTAATACTTTTGAGAATTAAACATGTACTTTTGAAATGAAGAGTCGCGTTTAAAAAGTAAAAAATATAATTATAATGTAAAACTAATACTTTTTAAATAACGAGTTTATTGTATAGTGTGATACTCATACTCTATAACGCAGAACTAATACTTTTGATAATTTAACGTATACTTTTAAAATGAATAATATAATATAAAAAGTAACACTAACACTTTTATACACGAATTAAATTGACACATTTGAATACCACACAATTATACTTTTGAAATTAAAATTTATTGTAAAAAGTAATACTAATGGTTTGGATGTAAAAGTAATACTTAAAAAAAAATAAAACGTTAGGAATTAGAAAAGAGAAATTTATTCAAGGAGTTATAGAATATAAATGTTAGGAACTGGGAAAGAGAAATTTATTCAAGGAGTTACAGAATATAATTTCAAGTGTTACTTTGTATACTAAGTTTTTATTTTTCAGTATCAAACTTCGGTATAAAAGTAGCCTTTTAAAATTTGACAAGTATCACAACTATCAATTTATATAATAACAAAAATATTTTAAACAGTAAGTATTGTTAAGTTCTTCAATTAGAGATTTTTTACGTGTAGGTACACATAATTTGTTTTCCAGTAATTCTAAAACATATAAATAACTAGCAACTAAGATTATTCTGAAAAAAATAATTTATTAAAATTGTAATTTATAATTTTCTAGAATATTATTATGTTTTTATTGTTTACAAGAGTAAGTAAAACTAGTGTTATTATAATCATTATATAGGGAGTAAACAATTACGCTATAAAATTTTAAAAACATTTACAATTTTTTTTCTTACATTTCCAGTTGCGAATTTGCGGGTTTATTGCGTTTCGTTTCCCTTTCTCCACTCGTTTACAGGTATCCCTAACCCTCAACCGTGGCTCGCATCGATATACTATTGATGGAGGTGTTTACCAGTCCTCTATCCTTCCTCTTCTAATTCTTCAAATCCGGCATCACAGTCACTATGGTATGTTTTTCTTCTTCTTCATCTGCTTTCTGCCGGTCGCTGACTGTTTGTGTTATTAGATTGTTGCGATTTAGTTTAGCTTCATTAGAGTTTGATTCTAATTTATTTGTATAGAGATTCCGGTGAATTGATTTTAGCTTTATGTGTTAAAGGTTTTGCATCTGGTTGTACTTTTGTGACCTTTATATGAATCAGGAACGTTTCTAGTTTATTTATTTATTTTTTTGTTATACTTCTGGCTAGAACTGTGTCATGTTGTCTTCTTCCCTGATAACCTGAGTCAGAAATTCCCTCCAATAAACATTGAAAAGTAAATCTCTGGAAGTTTTTTCAAAATAAAAATACTAAACCTCATGCTAGGCAGAGTCAGAAATGAGGGATGAGGGATGTGAATTGTGATATCAGTGTGAATTCGCCCATAATCTTGGATATGAACTGAATACAGTGTGCACTGCCCTTATTGAGTTTTTTTAATTTTCTGTTTTCACTCCACAATCTGTGATCTCCAATTCTCTTGGATGTCACCGAACTTCATTTCAGGATTCAATGAGAAATTTGTTACTTATTGCTTCAGGATCAATCAGAAACGGTTTAGATCAAACTTTGGCATCTTTAAATTATTTTGTCACTTTTAGAACATTCTTTCCTAATTTGGGCAACATTTTAACTCTTTCCTTGGGGACCTTGCACATATGACCCTCATTACATAGACCTATTAAAACTAGTATATTATTTAGAATTATCTATATTTCCAAGGACCTCTTGTCTGAATACCTCAAATCTTGTACTAGACCTCTACTGTCTATTAACCCTTTGACATCTCTCCAGCCTTGGGCTGTAGCAAATCCCAATGTATGTAAACAAGCTAGAGCTTTTTCCTGTGTTGCCATCTGGACTTTGTTTTGGCTCCATATCGGTATATGGAAGCTCTCTCTACATCTTCCACTCTGAAGGTTGTTGCCCCCCATTTTAAATCATCCATAAAGGCACCATCTGCTGTAATGATAACAGGTTGTTCTCTGCTTGTTCGTACACCTTGCTCTCCTGTCACGGCTATGAACACTCCTGATTCTTTCTGTCACCCCTCCTATTTATGTTCTCAAACGCTGCATTCTTCTCCTTTTTTTCCCTCACAATGTATGTTGTTTCATTCGCCAGCCTCAAAATTTCAGGCAAATTAAGCTTCTTCTGATCCCACTGCATTCTATTCCTCTCTAGCCATATATTGTACTTCAATATGCATAAATATTGTATGGCCTCCTTGTCTAGTGCCTCTTTGAACTAGTTATTATCCATTCCTTGAAAGACATTGGAGTTCCTTGACTTTAAACTTATGTTCTTATAGAAAGCAAAATTTACCAACTACAGTGTGAGCAACGTTTATCAGCAAACTTGTAGCTAGTAGTAGTAGTCATTTTATTTGGTTTTTCTTCTTCTGGCTGGTTCTCTTTTATTGAATGGGTTGGTTGGGGTGTTTTTGAATGATACCTCTATGAAGTCATCTTATGTTTGGTGGAATGTTCCTAGAAAAGCAACATATTGCAAAATGGGCAGGGAGGGTTACCCTGAGTCTTTTAACTTCTTTTATTTTATTTTCCTTTAGGATCGACAATTTTATGTTGTACACTACATATGTTTGAAGCTAATCCTCAACCATGCAAGCCATCCTTAACTACGAAATCAAAAGTTTGGTCCCCAACTAGATTCAAACTGTCACTCAAAACCTTAGTTTTGTTATATGATTCAGTTTTCTTCATAGTAACATCCACATAAGGATCAACTTTGCCCATAAGGTCTGCTGGTGCCATATCTTTGGCAGATATAACAGTTCAGAAAGTTCTTATGGTCACCTCCTTTCTTCTCTTGACTTCATCTCAATTTTCAAAAATCTTTCCATTTGCACCACTTTTTAGAACCCTCTCTAGTGAAGTCATGGACTTATTCTTAGCAAGATAAAGCTTCTAAGGTTTTTTAAGTGTTAATCGTATACGTATTTTTAGAAGGAACAACTTTTTTTTTTCTAGTAAAGGAAGGATGATTTAATCAGTAAAATAAAGAAACAGTTACATCAAATTAACAAGACTTATTTTACCTTGTTAACGCTGATTTCTACAATTGATCTATCGTCCTCAACTATTAGTATGATAAAAAGGCAGTTTTCGTCAACCATAGTCCTGGGAGTGCAAGATTTTGGAAGGGAAAGACACATAACACAATAGTAGTCCATCTTTGTACCTACTTTATGTGGATAGGAGTACAAATAACATCAGACATTTGTCTTTTCTACTGCTTGACAAAAAATGATTTCAAATATCAGTCCAATAAACAGAGAATAATATCCTCCCATATCTGTAATTCTTGAATTTTCAATTTGTAACCTCTGATGCAGACTTCTCTTTAGGTGCAAAGCTGGATCAAAAGTGGGTTACGAGATTTTTTGATTTCCCGCGCACCAGTAGATTGGGGTATAGAGGTCCATATTTATGCCAATCAAAAGATTTATGTGTGGTTCGATGCTTTATTGGGGTGAGTTATGGACCTGTTCTATTTTTCAATATGTATTTACTATTTGTGCTTAAAAGCCTTCTGCATGATGATCATTGGTGATTTCTGGTTTTCCCTCTTCAGTCATGAAATGGGTTGACCAAATTTCCATTTGTTCTGTTATGTGATTCTGGTTTTCTTTTTTTGCTTCCCTTTTTGAAGAAATCTCTCTTCATATATTTCTTTAAGTACTGAAGGAGATGAAAAAGAAGTAATCATCCTTCCCCCATTTTTTTCTGGGGAATGACATCTCATTGAAGTAACAGCTGGTATTCAGTAGTAGAACCACTTTTGTGTTACTCGTTTGCTATAGAACCTATAACATTCTTCACTTCTCAGCTTCTTCTAGTGCTCATTGTACTTTTGCTGCATTCTTTCATTCCATGCATTTATGATAAGTAGATATATATCTGCTTTGTTGGACAATGAGGAGGAGTTTAAGTAACAAGCAGCAATCTCAGCAGGTTAGCTAGCTTCTCTTCATTTGATTGGCAAGGTATTGTATCCTTTTCTCTTCTCTCTCTCTTTTCCTTTGCTTTTCCCTTTCTTGTTTGATTTTAAGTTTTGTATTTCATTTATAATATTTTTAGATTTATACTATTGTAAACTTTTAAACACTTAGCTAGGGGAGCAGAAAAGAGATGTAAATTAGTTGTGAATATTCTATCATATGATTGGAAATTTCTAATTATTGTGTTCAGTTCATTAGTTTGATGAACAAATGAAAGGTGTTTGACTCTTCTATGCAGGATATTTTACGATTTCATTCAATGTTGATTTGGCAAGGATTATTAACTTTGATGAGGTGTAGTCCATGTTGAAACCAATGAAAAAAGGAGGAAAAGAGGACAACAATGAAGAAGAACCCACTTGAGAATTTAAACGTTTTGTTGAAACTAAAATGGTGAGACTGCTAGGAGTTTGTCACTGTTGGCAGAGGCCAACCATGTAAAGGCCAAGACAGAAAAGCATGCAATGAAGAGCACACCAATCTCAAAGGTATTTCTTTCACTTGTCTATTAATTTCTCTAACTATATGTGTTAAATATAATTAATTTTTGTAAAATTTATTTAGGAATAAGGAAAAAGTACAAGGAAGAGCAAGAAGAAGAAGGCAAAATAATATTCTTCAAAATGTGACAATTTGACTTATGAAATTTGTATTCTAGTCTTGGAAGATAAATTTTGATATTTGCAATTTTAATTTATATATGTTGAGTGATGAATTTAAATTATGATATTCCTACTTTGACATTTAGCAAATATTTGATTTTATATTTTGAATAATATTCTAGTTAACTTATTTTTTTATGCAAATTGTGAATTATTTACTCTATTAACGCATTTGTGTTGCATAAACTTTATGCAACAAAAAAATTAATGACATAAATTGTGTCGCCAATTATTATGTGACATAAATTTTACAGACGTGATATTGTGTCGCAAAATAACATTACGACATTTCAAATAATGACGTCACATGTGTAGCAAATAAATATGTAACATTAACCGTAATGACACTAATTAGTGTTACAAATAACGCGTCATTGCAACTAATGACACGTAATGTGTCACACGAAAATAATTAAGTGATGCAAAAAGTGTCATATCTTTTGTGGCACAACTAGGAAAAAAATGTCACAAAAAGGCTTTTAAATGTGTCATATCTTTTGTGGCACAACTAGGAAACAAATATCGCGAATACCCTTCGACATTTTAAATGTGTCACCATATTTGTCGCAAATAATCTTGCAACATTCATTTTAATGACAAAAGTGCCATACATTTGCGGCACAAGTGAAAAACAGCACCACAAATTTGCTTCACCACCTTTTGCGACTTAATAACAAGAGACGCATATTTGTAACACTAAATTGACTTTTAGAGACATAATTTACATGTCGTGAATACCCTTCGACATTTTAAATGTGATGCCACATTTTTCGTAAATAATCTTACAACATTCATTTTAATGACACAAATTAGTGTCGTAAATTAGTATGCGACACTAAGACAAATGACGCAAAATGTGTCGCGAATTTTAAGCGACAATTAATTTAGTGATGCAAAAGGTGCCGTACATTTGTGGCACAAGTGAAAAAAAAAGCGCCACAAATTTGCTTCGCCACCTTTTGCGACTAATAATAAGAGACGCATAATGTGTCACAAATTAGCATTTACGACACTAAATTGACTTTTAACGACACAATTTCCATGTCGTAATAGGTCACTTTTCTTGTAGTGGGTGCAACCATTCAGAAAGAACGAAAAACTACTAGAGCCTGTGCGATGCCTTGTGTGATTCGTACGGGCTATTGCATACCTCAAAACTTTGGCTTTCGCTTTGCATCAGCAATTGCACGATCGGTTCCTCAGCAATTGCTTTCTAAGCACTGCTTAGCTTTGCTCTCAGGCTTCCGTTGGACGTGTTGTGTGACTCACACATGTCGCCATATATCTCGGCTTCTAGCTTCTCCTCTGATGTGAATTGTTATGAAATGCCCCACGTTGCGGAAGTCGACTACCAAGGAAGGATCGAACTTGAAAGGTCACAGACTTACTCTCTGATATAAGCTCAACACTCCCTATTTAGACTAGGTGAAACTAGCTATTTTTAATCCTAACTAGATAGAAGAATGAGAAGGTGAACAAACTAAGAATCTAGGCAGAGCAAGTGACCTAGATGCCCTAAGTTCTGGAGCCTTGCATAGTTATCAATACATAATAAACACACAAGCTCAAAATAAAGTTGAGAACCCAAAGTAAAGGATAAATCTCATAATTATACTATGAATTCTGAGTTACGTGTTTTTGGCTACCTCTTATTTATAGGGATAGGAGTAGTTGAAAATTACAAGGAAAGAAACTAGAAAAGGAAATAAATAAAAAATGAAACCAAATTCGAAAAGGAAACTCGAATAAGGTAGGGAAGAATTTGGTTGTCTCCTTTAAAGAGGAAACCTGAAATTCTCCTAGAAATAAAATATGAAAAGGAAAGCTTGAATCTGGTATCTTGAAGAGAAAATCCAAATTCAAGTTGAAAAGAAAATCTACTTTAAAACAGAAACTATAATTAAGTCAAGTTGTAGCCAATTAAGGTAACTGAACTTAATTACAATTATTATTGGAAAAGGAAAGGAAAAGGATACCATGCAATTTCCAAATCCTTTCAGGATTCTAGAAGTAGGCTACTTGCAAAAGTTTGCAAGAAGCTTGAAGGTTGTGCGCGCAATTCATGAAAACGTGGGCTGCGATGGGCCTCAGCGTGCTGCAGGCTTCCTCGCAGTCTGCTTCTGATATCTACTGGGCCAACTTAAGAAACTTGAATGCTGTATGGATTGACCTAAAATAAGATGGAGCATGAATTGGGAATGAGAGGTCTCATAGAGTCAACAGACTCTACGAAACAGGCCGATTTTGTGCTGGGCTGAGCTCCGCATGATCTTCTTTGAGTTTTGTGATCACAACTAAACTGGACCGCTGACTTTGAAGTTCATGCCTGTAGGGGTCCTGATGTGCGGGTCCATCCTCTTGGTCAAGGGAGATCATGATGGCCTCATCAATCCCTCCCGGTTGGAAAGGATTCGTCCTCGAATCCTGCGTGTGGTCAGACCTGGGAACAGGAAACAAAAATGGATTCGTTAGATATAATTCTTTGGTAAATTCCACTTTCCCATGCCAAGTTGTCAGATTGGTCGGAGTTCCCTTAGGAGTGACCCGAATATCCCGTGAAGTCCTGTTGGGCAGAGAAGAAGGAAAGGCACTACAAGATTGAGTGGCTTCGCGACGGGTCGAGAGACCCGCAATTTTGATGGATTTGTTGTATGGCAGCCCGGTGCTTTGGTGAGTAGCTCGACTCCCTTCCTTTTTTGTTCTGTGGCCCACCGTTCAAAAGTGATTTGCATTTGGGTACATTCACTGCTGACCTCGGCCGGTGGCATCGGTTTGAGCGTGAATGTCTTAGTACCCTAGGTGACGGTATAGGTGTTAGCAACCCTATCATGACTAGCCTGAAGATTATACAACCAAGGCCACTCGAGTAAGACATGGCATGCTTGCATAGGAACCACATTGCACAGAGCTTCGGACTGGAACTTGCCGATTTCAAACTTAACCCTAACCTGCTTTGCAACCCTCAGTCCTGAGGAGATGTCCAACCAATGAAGTTTGTAGGGCTTGGAATGATCGACCGTTTACAAATTCACATTTTCAACTAGGAACGTGCTAACAACGTTCATACAACTGCAGGAGTCCATAATCAGGATGACTACCTTCCGGTTAACTTTGACCCTAAAGTGGAAGATAGTTGTCCGTTGCATGTCGTCTTTGCCAAAATTAAGAGCTAGGGAGTGGGTGATGTAGACACTTTCCTCAACATGAGACGAATCAATGTAAACAACTTCTTGATTCTCAGTGCCTATTTCTTGTTCGTTTTCGATGGTGATTCGGGGTTCGCTCAGGATCCCGTCATCATCCTCACCGACGTACCTTTTATTGTCATAAGGATCTTCCTAAATTTAGGGCAATGGGCCATAATATGACCCTTGCCCAAACACATGTAGCAAGTGATATCTCTGGCGGGGGTACGTGGCGTGTATGGTGAGGGGTTAGGCATTCTGGCCTTCTTTTCCGGGAGTGGGGCGCTGAGCATCTTGGGGCTTGGGTTAGGGCTCCAAGCGGGCTTCCTGTAGGGAATAGCTGCTGGTACAGACCATGTAATCTTATTATAAGATTCCAAAACCCTGGCACGGTGAAACATATCCACTAGGCTGGTGCAGTTCTGCATCTCTACTCCCAGTGCGACCTCACGTCGGAGGCCACTTAGGAATGAGGCCATGCTTGCTTCCTCATCTTCAAACACGTTGGCTTGTAGCTTTGCTCGTTCTAGTTCACGATGATAGTCCACAATGGACTTGTTGCCCTGTGTACATGTATGGAGCTTTTTGTAAAGCTATCGGAAGAAGTACGCGGGGACCAACCGTCTTCTCATCATAACCGTAAACTCATACCAACTGAGTGGCAGTGCTCTATTCCTCTGTGGCCAGGTAGCTTGGCGCTGCTGCTCAAGCTCATTATCCCACTAAACGGCGGCATAGTCGGTGAAGTTAGCAATTGCAAGTCTGACTTATTTTTTCAGAAACTTCGTGGAGTTCAAAAAACCTCTCCATCTGAATTTCCCATTCCAAGTATTCGTCCGGGTCTAAGCTACCTGTAAATGTTGGCACTTTAGACTTGAAATTACTTAGATTGTCCGGGGTGCGTGGGTTGGCCGTAGCATTTGGTCAAGTGGGTGGTGCACGACCTTTGGCTTGGTTCTCTAAAACTTCAACCTTTACTCCCAGAAGATTGAATCGGGCCTCTATTTGAGCGGCGAGAGTTGCGATGGCCTGAGTGATCGAGTCGAAGGAGGCTGCTCCTGATTTTTTCTTGTTGGCCATGTTGGTGCTGCGAATTACCTGCAGTATATAAGTTTTCAATAGGTGATAATAACCTCACACCCTATCCCCTAAGTGTATCAACTAAAACTATGCACTTCCCAGTGTTTTGCTCTAATTGGCTTTTTCAAGACTTGTTCTAAAGTCACTCTACCTTTTACCTCTCACTCCTTTACAATGGTCTTATTTCAATTTTGAGCAAGGATGTAAATAAGCAAATTCACTCAAACAAGTAACAAACTTAGGCAAAAAGACACAAAGTAATTCTTGAAGCCAAGAACATATAGAAGAGTTGAAACAAATCAGGAAAACTACCAGGGATGTGATCACCTTCCCAATAGGTAATCAAAGAAACCAATCCCTACTATATGAAATTAACTTCAAAAATTAAGCACAAATATTTGGAGTTGATTTCAATCGAAATAACCAGTGCCAACTTAAACCCTGAAATCGCAATTCTGCCCTGAAGGGTAAAATTGTAATTTAGCTTTAGGGTGTCGGGGTCTGATTAAAACTGAAACTCTTGCAGCCAGGAGAATCTGAATTCCTTGTGGGAACTAAGGAAACTCCCAATTATGGATTGTTACTTAGGTTTTAAAATCGCAGGGGTTCTTAAAGGATCGTAGCCCTACTAAGGTTGCAAAGCTGATTTAAAATTCCAATGTAACATCTAACCCCAAAAAGATTACTGCAATTAAACCAAGAGAATCCAAAAAGAGATTGATGTGCATAAAATTAACATTCCCATTGGACCTAGCCCAATGAATTAATACAAAGGAACAGTAAAGGATAAAAGAAGCCCGGATCCCTGTTCAGGTCAGAAAGATCATACAAACCAAGTCTGACTGGTATAACTTTAGATCGGATATAAAGGCTCAGCACGGTCCTAAAAGACTTAATAAACTCATGAAGGCTTAGGTCGGAAAACATTATAAACCAACTTGGTAATCTTAGATCGGTAAAACTTATCAACTCAGATCGGTCAAGATTGAGTCAGAAAAAGTACAATTCTACTGGAGAAGCCCAGGTCGGTAAAAGCTTAAGAGAAGTTAGATTGGTCAACAGTGTTAAAGTTCAGGTTGGTAAGTAACTAAAACACATAAAAGCTTAGATCGGTAAAGAGTAAACCGATCCGAGATAATATATTCGAAGCAGTTAGATATCATGGTAGGACCATTATCTTAATATATGCAGAGCAATGATGACAAAGGAGCCAAAGTTAAAGCCAGTTTTCCCGGAACGGCTAAAGTATCATTAAAGAAAAGAATAAGTGGGAGCGTATGACATCACAATCCAACGGAACTATCAAAGTGGGCTTATAAATACTCAGGCACCAGCCTCATTTCAAGTAAGTGAAATAGAAGGGAATTCTAGACAAGTACTTCATGAACAATTTCTTGCTACTCTCTCTGATTATTGTTGTTTCTCCCAAAGATATCATTCAATACTGTTCATTTCTTTCAAATTACTGACTTGATCGTCGGAGCCTATACAGGGGGGAAAGCCCCGCCCCTTTTCTTGGTTAGTTTCCATTGTTGTCACCGGAACAGTGCTAAATCCTCAAGCTTCATCACCATTACCGAATCAAGTGATCCAGAATCCTTAAAGTTCATCACTGTTGCTGAACCGATTTACTCAGATCAATTATTAGAGTGATCCATTCTACTGCACAAGTAAAAAGCTTCATCCAAAGATTGGGCCCTTTATTGCTCCTCATTTTCCTGCGAGGCTTCATTTGGATTGGACAATTGCTGTTTACAAGAATTCATTGGGCTGTGAAGAAGCATCATTCCTGAAGCGGATTTTTTACGTCACATCAACTGGCGCCGACTGTGGGGACGATTTGATCGATCTTCTTCATCAAATTTTCTTCACAATCAAAGAAATTTGTTGAAGACATGACGCAAGAAGTTCGGGAACGGATGCTTCCTCTTTCAGAATAGCAGTTTGCAATAAGGAAATAATTCTCCAATGAGGTACTGTTTTTGGGACAATTAATTTTTTAACTGACACATAGAAATACAAATTTGGTTGGTATCAATGAATCAACATCATATCGTATACATCGGGGAAGGCCTGGTTTTTAAACCGCTTCCAAGCAGCATATCATGTACATTTGGGAAGGCCAGGTTCATGAACCGCTTCCAACCAGCATACCGTGTGCATTTATCTGGTCATTAATATTTCATGAGGAACGCCTCAAAGGGCATTCGTTGAAATAATTAAAAATATGTTCTGAAATTGTATACCATGTCTCTTGTTTTCTTGGGTGTATACTATAATTTTTGTTGCATTTGTTGTTCTTTGTGGCACATGAATATCGAGAAATGAAAGAATGGCAATCAGAAAGACATTCTAGAGGATGACCTCAAAGACCGATCTAGCAGAAGATGACCTTGGAGATCGATCCAGCAGAGGATGACCTTAGAAGCCGACCCAGCAGAAGACGACCTAGAGGGTAGACCCCAGCGGTGGATGACGCCAAAAGGCAAAACCCACTAGTGGACGACCTGGAAGATAAACCCCCCATCAGTTGACGATCTAAGGGACAACCCCGGGACACGCATTCAAATCATGAAGTCAGGTTAGGCACTGTGGGTAGGACATGGAGGCCATCAGGTACGGTCTATAGGACGATAAAATATCTTAGATGCTCAAGTTACTATGTTCATTATTCAGTATGTATTGCGAAAGACACGGTTGGGAACCGCTTTCACATCATGATTTTCATTATTACTAAAAGACACGGTTTGGAACCGCTTTCAAAGAACGTAGGACATTGTTAGACACGGGTAGTTCTAACAATATAATTACAACCAGGCACTGGCTGGTTGTCAATTACACAAGGCACAGTTAAGTCCAGTTCGGACACCATTGATTGGCTTCGGCAATCACCATGTTATACTCACAGGACGGTTGAGTATTATACTAGTAACCATGATAGCTGGCCAGCTACTACTTACAGGAATCATGTGATCACCTTACCATGTATACCTTGGAAGGCTCAAACCGTTCTTAAGCCATGGCTTCAATTTTGCATATGTTTTGTCTATCATGTATGGGATGGCTCCTATTTGTTAACATTAAACAGGCAAGGCAATGTTACATAGGCAAGTACAATACATTGGACGGAACAAACCATGTACAGGATCAATACGTTGACCAGGGCAAACCAGGAATAGGGTCAATACATTGGACGGGACAAACCATGTACAGGATCAATACGATGATCAGGGCAAACCAGGGGCAACGTCAATATGTTAGCTGAGACAAACGTAGGCAGGATTGTGTATATGGCCAAGACAAATCATAAGAAAGGCTAAGCAGTTGGCTGAGACACAGGAAGGGATAGCATTTGACCGGATAACTCACCAGAGTCAAGGTCATACAAAAACTTATTAAGATGCTTACAAAGGCTATCATCAGATCTTCATGGCTAAAAAGAACGATGAGAAAACATCTTTCATCGCGGATAAAAGGTACTTATTGCTTTATTACTATGCTTAATTACATTTCAGCATTTGGTAAGATCTCCAAAAATCAGTTAGGACGGAACATGGAAGCATATATTGATTAGTTGCTTGTTAAAAGTAAAAATGACACTGCCTGTTTGCTTGACTTACGCGAAAACACTAGAAGATCTTGTTCAATATCAATTAAGGATAAATCCGAAAAAATGTGTTTTTGGGGCTACTTCGGGAAAATTCTAAGGTTACGTGGTTTCAAAGGGGGTATCTCGGTTAATTACAAATACATCCGCCTAAGTCAATTCGTTAAGTACCACAGTTAACGGGAAGAATAACAGTTTTAGATCGGTTTTTAGCTCGGTCGGTTGAACAAATTACTCTTGAACGATTCTTTGCCATCTTTGACCATACCTATTTATGGAGAACAATTATACATATACATAGCCATTACTACATCTGTAATTAGCTCGATTTTATTTAGAGAAGATAACCGGGTTCAAAGACCCCTCTATTTTGTTAGCAAAGTTTTGCAGGCAGCTGAAAAGAACTATTCTAGCTTAGAAAAGCTGGTTTTTGCTTTAGTTCAAACTACTCGGCGTCTCCGACCTTATTTCAATTCTCATGGAGTTACCGTTTATACCGATACATCCCTTAAAGCCATCTTACAAAAGGCAGGAGTCTCAGGTCGACTTACTAAATGGGCCATCGAATTAGGGGAATATGGCATCACCTTTGCACCACAACAGTCAAAGGACAGGTGTTGGCAGATTTCATAGCTGAAGGAGTGCCAAACAACCAAGAGAATATATTCAGCCCGTCAGAAGAAACCGATTTGCTTTTAAACAGAAGGTGACGGCGCATGACTCTCAACGTGGATGGTGCCTCAAGCCAGTCCGGATCGGGTGCGGGGATCATCCTCACCAGCCCAGAAGGAGAAATTCACACTTATGCTCTACGATTCCACTTCAAAGCCACAAATAATGAAGCAGAATACGAAGCCATGATAGCCGGTCTAAAGTTAGCTCGGAAACTCGGGATCGAAAATCTAAAAATTTGTTCAGACTCCCAGCTTGTAGTTAAACAAATTTTGGGGGAGTATAAGGCTAAGGATCGGCAAATGGAGAAATATTTAGCACTGGTGCAGCATTCTTCGGTTTTCTCTCACCTGACTAAAAGCATTCTAGTAGGAGAGGTACAGACTAGGAGCACAGCCGAACTAGCAATCTCGTCTATAAGAGAGGATCGTGATTGGAAGTTTCCTATGTGGCAATACCTACAAGATGGCAGTTTACCAGATTCACGAAAGGAAGCACAACGAATACAAAGGAAGGCTAAAACACTACCACAGATAATTGGAGAGGACCTGTATAAGAAGGGTTTTTTTGACGGCTTTGCTTTAAGTGCTTGGGATCGGGAGAAGCAGAGGCCATGTTGAAGTACATCAAGGGGATTGCGGGTCTTACATTGGGGCTCGGGATTTGGCCAAGAAAATAATTGGGGCTGGGTTTTATTGGCCTCGGTTATTTTGGACAATGGAACTCAGTTCGAATCTAAGGAGTTCACAGCCTTGGCATCACCCAACGTTTCGCATCGGTAGTTCATCCTCCATAAATACAAAGTGGAGCCCCGCGAGTTATGCACTTCGAAAGGGATCAAAACCAGAAAAACTTGGAGCTCAGTTTAGATATGATAGAAGAAGTCCGGGACTCGGCTTATGTACATCAACTAAATTACAAAAATTTAGTTCGGCAACACTATGATGCTCGGATCAAACATCGAGCCTTTGTACCTGGAGATTTAGTCTTGCGAAACCGATCTATCAGGAAAACACAAGAACAGGGCAAGTTATTATTGGGAAGGGCCTTATCGGTAAAAGTCAAAAGTCGGAAAAAAGATTAAAGACAACGAAAGAAAGAAAAAGGGATTTTCTATTCCATAAAAATTCAAAAGTACAAATCCGATCTGGGAAATTACAAAAAATTTCTTCAAAATAATTGGACAGCTCGGCATCAAGGAGGTGCTTGGGAAGTCGCTTCGTCCGCTGTTTCCTGGGGATCAGTTTCCGGTTCGTCATTCTTTTCCGGAATAGGAACACCGATGGCTCGGCATTCCTGTTTGATCTCCTCAACCATATCAAACGGATCGCGACCTTGAAGAAGCAAAGTGTTTGGAGCTATGGAATCTTCAGGGACATCCTCTACCGATCTGGAAGCTTTTAGTTCGTCCCAGCAGAGAGTATACCCGCACTGGATTAACTCAAAAAAGCGCTTATTCATCAGCTCCAGCAGGGTCCCCTCCTTAAAAGATTTCAGCTCTGCCTGGTGAGCCGCTTCGACCTCCGCCGGACTGACCAGCCCGGCAGCCTTTTCTGCCGCCTCCTTCGCGGCCTTCTCCAAGTCGGTTTTTTCCTTCACCCAGGAAGCTTTTTCTTCCTTCAGGGTCTCCACATTGGCTTCCAAGCCCTGGATCTTGGTCACCAGTTGGCTGGACTTCGTGCACAGATCCTGGTTTTGCTTCATTAGCCTGGTTTTTTCAACCTCAAGTTTCGAATTTTTGCTGCGTTCGAGTCCCAGCTGAAACTGCAAATCCTCAACGGCCTCGGACGGTTTTTTCGACCTTTCCAGCTCGTAACTTTGGGACAAGATGTCCAAAGCTGTTGCCCTTTTTGACGTAGCGGCATAATTATAAGCTCCCTGCAAAAAACCGATCCAAGAGTGTCATACGAGGTAATCATTATTTTCAGATAAATTAATTTAGTATCGATGCTCACCCTTTTTACATGCGAAGCGAGAAAGGCCTCCTGCTTCATCATCAGCTCCATATTTTGCCGGAGCTGGTTGCCCACCTGTATTATCTCCTCAAAAGATCTTTCAGTTTCAGCCTCCAACTCTTGGTAAGGCCTTACGTCCTCAGGCAAAGGTTCAGGCAAATGCACTTGAAGTATGGGTCGAGCTAGGGAGATCGGCCTATCTTTTTAATCTTTCAGCAGAAGAACTCTTTCTTTTGTTGAGGGGTCCACGGGTCCCCAAAGGTCATCAGGCTTCGGCAGCTCGGGATCACGCGTGGGGCCCGTCAACAATTGTGGAGCTTTGGCAGCCTTAGCTGCCTGGACTTCTTCCGGGGTCGGCCTGCTCTTTTTCGCGACCTGGGTCATCGATGCCGATCTGGGAGGGTCGGTCACCTCGACCTCTTCCGTAAGATCGATCTCAGCCAATCTTTTAGAGGATCCCGAAGCTGCAGCAGGCTTGTTGACTTTTTTCTTCCTTCTGAACCCACCGAGACTACCTGAAAACAAGCAACATGCAAAAATCAAAATCACCGATCTGTAAAAAGAAAGGATACGAGAAATAAAAGATTTAAGGGACAGGTATTTACTTTCTCCTTGTACGCCGGGGGCGTGGCTCAGCCCGGCCCATACCAGAAGACCCTCTGAAGGGGACTTAGCCGAATACTTAACCATGCAGGTATAATTTCTTAGAACTTTATAGTCCGACTGCACTATAGGGTCAGACGTATTTCGGGTTTGATCGGCAGGGATTATAACTTGTGACCAACGTCTGGGTAGGTTTGCTTCATTAGCCTTCACCATGACATATCTAGACCTCTAATTTTTGTTAGTGTCAGGGGAGTCGGTCATAAGGATAGGGCTGTTTCTACGTTTTTGGAATGTTACCCACCCCTGGCCATAAGGATATTGGCGGACAGTGTAAAATTGAAAGAACAAATCAATTGAGGGTCGGATTTCAGCCCCAACACAAACACACATAAATCCTATCAAAAACCTAAGGGCATTAGGTACTAACTGGCTCAGCCCGATGTACAAGAAATCAATCATCTCATTTATAAAATTCGGGACCGGGAACCTTAGCCCGAATTTTAGATGATATTCATAAACACCAACCCAACCCTCAGAAGTGTTATTTATCCTTTCTATGGGTGTTGGTAAACGGATCTGGACGTTTGGGTCTATATAATGGTCCGATTTTAGGGATTTTAAATCTACCATAGTGAGCTCGGAAATTATTTCTTCGGGTTTAAATTCATAAGGAGCGGCCGAATCTACATAAAGCAGTGCCAAAATCAAGCACAAATCTAGATAAACATTTTATATGAAAGTTGCATGCTTTAAAATAAATCAGAAAAATGAGAAAGGGGAAGAACGCACTAACCTGAGCTCGGATTCTGGCGAGACACTCCGGTGCCGGAACTCTTTTCGGAAGCCATGGCAATCGGTTATATGGAAGGAATAAATACGGCGACGGAACGGCAATGACAACAAAGTAGCAGACACGATTGACGGATGGGGAAAACAACTCCTTAAAACTCCGGCAAGGTATGATAACTCCGATGGTAGCAAAAGCGTGATAAGCTCCGATGGCAGGAAGGAAAGAAAAATTTTTTTCTGGTTTCCTTCAGAAAGACGAAATAGCAGATGATTATTGATGTCGAATACTTGTTGCCCTCACGGTTTTATAATGGAGCATCGGATGGTTCAAAGAGACGTGGATAAACCAGATAGGTGTGGGCATTAATATCGTCTCGAAAATGGTGAATATGGAAAGTTGAACCAGCCATTTCAATAAACTTAAAGGCATACCCATCACATCCCGACTTTTCGAACAATCAGATTTCGTATAAACGCAAAGGTACGCCTTTATGGTTGCATTTATTTATCCGAAAAACTGTTTAAATTCTTTAGATCGGTACTACAATTATTACTTATGCATCGGATTACACTATAATCTATAGGTCGGTTATATTTGTCATATTTCTCGTTTTTATCAGTCAGGAATCTATGAATTATAGGTCGGATAAATACTGAAAAAATGCCTTTAGTCACAAATTCGGCTTAGTAAAATACGGTATGTTGCTTAGCTCAGAAAAATTAGCTCGGATTAATATCTAGAAACTTATGATGTCCTTTACGCCAGGTCTTAGCTCGGAAAACCCAAAGAGTATTAAGTTTTAGATCGGTAAAACCTAATACTGGGGGGGCTTGTTGATGTGCATAAAATTAACATTCCCATTGGGCCTAGCCCAATGAATTAATACAAAGGAACAGTAAAGGATAAAAGAAGCCCGAATCCCTGTTCAAGTCGGAAACATCATACAAACCAAGTCTGACTGGTATAACTTTAGATCGGATATAAAGGCTCAGCTCGGTCCTAAAAGACTTAATAAACTCATGAAGGCTTAGGTCGGAAAACATTATAAACCAACTTGGTAATCTTAGATCGGTAAAATTTATCAACTCAGATCGGTCAAGATTGAGTCAGAAAAAGTACAATTCTACTGGAGAAGCCCAGGTCGGTAAAAGCTTAAGAGAAGTTAGATTGGTCAACAGTGTTAAAGTTCAGGTCGGTAAGTAACTAAAACACATAAAAGCTTAGATCGGTAAAGAGTAAACCGATCCGAGATAATATATTCGAAACAGTTAGATATCATGGTAGGATCATTATCTTAATATATGCAGAGCAATGATGACAAAGGAGCCAAAGTTAAAGCCAGTTTTCCCGGAACGGCTAAAGTATCATTAAAGAAAAGAATAAGTGGGAGCGTATGACATCACAATCCAACGGAACTATCAAAGTGGGCTTATAAATACTCAGGCACCAGCCTCATTTCAAGTAAGTGAAATAGAAGGGAATTCTAGACAAGTACTTCATGAACAATTTCTTGCTACTCTCTCTGATTATTGTTGTTTCTCCCAAAGATATCATTCAATACTGTTCATTTCTTTCATATTACTGACTTGATCGTCGGAGCCTATACAGGGGGGAAAGCCCCGCCCCTTTTCTTAGTTAGTGTCCATTGTTGTCACCGGAACAGTGCTAAATCCACAAGCTTCATCACCATTACCGAATCAAGTGATCCAGAATCCTTAAAGTTCATCACTGTTGCTGAACCGATTTACTCAGATCAATTATTAGAGTGATCCATTCTACTGCACAAGTAAAAAGCTTCATCCAAAGATTGGGCCCTTTATTGCTCCTCATTTTCCTGCGAGGCTTCATTTGGATTGGACAATTGCTGTTTACAAGAATTCATTGGGCTGTGAAGAAGCATCATTCCTGAAGCGGATTTTTTACGTCACATCAGATATCTAGGTCCCTAACGATACAAAGAGAGTCATAAGAACCTAGGGTTTTCGAAAAGCCCTAGAACCGAAAAGAGATCAACCTTTGATGACAGATTAATTTTGAAATCACTTTTTAGAACGCAAAGGCGGAATCTTTCAGACTATCACACTGGAGCACAAAAATTTGTAATACAACAGGAGTGTTACTATCACACTGGAGCACAAAAATCGCAAAAAGAAAGAATCCCAGAGGGAAAATCGCAATTTCTTTTTAAAAAATTGTTATTTTTCTGATTTTCAAACTTTTGTTTTTCTTGATCTTTTCGATTTCTTCTTTTCTTTAACCAAACTCTTTTTCTTAATTTTTCCAGTAAGAAAATTATATCTAGGATTTAGCTTAAGATCAAATCAATTTTATTAGCTAAACCTGAAAAATAGCAATGCTTCCCTTTTTTTATCATAAAAAAAAAATTTTAGCATGCAAGATGTCGTCGTTATTCTTAGTTAATTTTTCAAAGAACCATGCAAGATATCAAGATCAATATGCAAGCAATTTTCATATAAGAAAAATTATAGAGAGGGAAAACACCTTATGAGTTCAACCGAGTTATTCTGGTATTCCTCCTACCAAACAAGCTCGCCTTGGCTTTGATTCCATATTTGATGTGAGCTGTTGTGAAACGCCCACATTGCGGAAGTCAACTGCCAAGGAAGGATCGAACTTGAAAGGTCACAGACTTACTCTCTGATATAAACTCGACACTCCCTATTTAGACTAGGTGAGACTAGCTCTTTTTTATCTAACTAGATAGAAGAATGAGGAGGTGAACCAACTAAGAATCTAGGCGAAGCAAGTGACCTAGAGGCCTTAAGTTTTGGAGCCTTGCCGAGTGATTAATATATAATAAACACACAAGCTCAAAATAAAGTCCTATTTATAGGGATAGGAGTAGTAAAAAATTACAAGGAAAGAAACTAGAAAAGGAAACAAATCAAAAGTGGAAACCAACGAGAGTTGGAATCAAATTACGAACCAAATTTGAAAAGGAAACTCGAATAAGGTAGGGAAGAATTCAGTTGTCTCCTTTAAAGAGGAAACCCAAAATTTTCCTAGAAATAAAATATGAAAAGGAAAGCTTGAATATGGTATCTTGAAGAGAAAATCCAAATTCAAGTAGGAAAGAAAATCTACATTAAAAAGGAAACTATAATTAAGTCAAGTTGTAACCAATTAAGGTAACAAAACTTAATTACAATTATTATTGGAAAAGGAAAGGAAAAGGAAACCAAGCAATTTCCAAATCTTTTCAGAATTCTAGAAGTAGGCAACTTGCGAAAATTAGCAAGAAGCCTGAAGGTTACGAGCGCGATCCGTGTAGAGGTGGGCTGCGACGGGCCGCTGCATGGGCTTGGAATTTGCAGGCTTCTTCATAGTCTGCTTCTGATATCTGTTGGGCCAACTTAAGAAGCTTGAATGCTATATGGATTGACCCAAAATAAGATGGAGCATGAATTGTGGATAAGAGGTTTCACAGAGTCAACAGACTCTACGAAATAGACCGCTTTTGGGCTGAACTCAGCTCCACATGATCTTCTTTGAGTTCTGTGATCCCAACTAAACTGGGGCCGCTGCCTTTGAAATTCGTGCCAGTAGGGGTCCTGATGTGAGGGTCCATCCTCTTGGTCAAGGGAGGTCACTATAGCCTCATCATCCTCTTTTCCCACAAAATTATTAAAAATTTTCCAACATAGCATCCTCCTCCTCAGATTAGCCTTTTGCTTGATTATAAGAATAAGGCTCATGGAATGAAGAAACATGAACTAAAAAAGCCATATATGCAGGTGATAAATCAGTGGGAGTAGAGGAAAAAGACCGGTTACATTTTGGGGTAACAAAGTCCTGTAGCTGAGCAGGGGTTTATCTCTGTCTAGTGCTTTGCCTTAGAATAGGTGAAAGTGAAGGCTAGGCTCATATGTAGGCACTGAGTTTGATATAGAACTAGAAGCTCAACCTCAGAAGTAGGATCAGGTGTGGAATGAGATATGTTGGGTGAAGGAATGGGGTTAGGCTTAGAAGTTGAAATATTAAGATTATGGACATGAGTGTGAGAAATAGTGAATTTCGGTAAGGATTGATGCAGCGAAGAAAATTTTGGTTTCAAATGATTTATGTGATAGAGTGGGATATCCCTATAGGACACATCTTGACTGACAGAAGTTCTTAAAATTTCATAAGGAAAGACTTGTTAATGAAAAACTACATCTCTAGTGATAAACACCTTATGATGATCTAGACTGTAGAGTTTATAACATTTATGATTAGGAGAATATCCTATGAATACACATTTAGTGGCCTTGGTACTGAACTTATCTTTATGAGAAAGTGTGTTTGGCAAAGACATCCAAAGGTCCTAAGTTGACCGAGATCAGGTGATGAGTTAAAAAAGACTTCAAATGGGGATTTCCAACCCATAGTAGCAGAAGGCAGTCAATTGATAGGGTGTGTTGCAGTAAGCACGGAATCTGCCAAATGAGATTGAAATATGAGTGCTCTTACAATTTGCAGCAAGTGCTTATGTTTCCTTTAAACTACTCCATTTTGTTGAGTGGAAACAGAATTCTTTTGATGAATAATGCCAAGATCAGAAAAAAAAAAAAAAAAAAGTAATTGTCATTGATGATTTATAAATTGAGTACCATTGTCAGTCCTAATGATCTTGACAGATGTCTCAAATTGAGTTGTAACCATTTTAAGAAAGTTGTTGATGATATTATACACAATGCTTTTATTTTGAATGAAGTAAGTCCATGTCATTTTGCTAAAGTCATCAACAATAGTTACAAAGAAATAATAACATTCATAGATAGCTTGGAATATGGGCCCCAAACATACAGATGGATTAAAAATGAGAAGTGGAACTCTTATTGTGTACAGGGAATGAAATTCTTTGTTGCTTAGCTAAAGGACATACAGTACAAGGTACATCCTTACAAGCAGCAATAGAATGCACTAAATTCAATCATTTTATTATATCAAATGATGGATAACCTAATCAATAGTGCCAATGAAAAGAGTTCTTGATGGATGAAACATCATCAGGTTGTGAAGTGTGTAAGGTAGCTGCTATGGAAGGTGTATGTGTTTTGAGAGAAAGGGGGCCAAAAAAGTGATGATCAAGGGTATATAATCCTCTTGTTATTTTGCCAATTCCAACTACTTGATTAGTGAGTTGGTCCTGCAATACACAGTATTCATGATGAAAGAAGAAATATATTCCAGCTAGCTTACTACACTTTCAAACTAACAGATGATTGAATTTGAAATAAGGAATATGTAGACAGTCATCCAGAATGATCTTATCACTTAGCTTTACAGTGAGTTACAGACTTAAAATGACCATCCAATAGGTATATCAGTGTGAATTTTGTGACAGGCTTATGAGTGGTAAAAGCTAATAAATCAATGTATATATGATTTGTAGCATCTGTATCTACTATCCATGAATCAAAACCAATATTTTTAGAAAACTTCAAGTGAGTTGGAGTGTGCATACCTACAAATGCCTCAACGTTTGCAAACTTCACAAGATTTGAGGTGCTACAAATGTTTAAAGAAGAACTCCCTTTCATCATTCTGATCATCTCCCTCCGTACAACATTTGTGAGCATAAACTCTAGATTGAATCCCTGAGTATTTGCTGAGAAATCAAGGGGACTTTTTATCAGCTTAACTACGTTTACTAATTCCTTTTGAACTCCTTTTTCCTTTTTCTCCTTTCCACTATTCAGGGTACCTAATTATCTTGAAACATGAATCCTTGAGGTGTTCTTTCTGACTTACAGAAATCACCTCTTTCTTTCTGTAGCCTCATTTTCCTCCTTAAGTCATGTTAATCACAACATTAATGCTTACATCAGATTGAGTTGCTAGTACTGTAGCAGAATCACTAGAATCAAGATGAAATTCTAATTAGCAACATAAAATGAACCTAAGAGGGGGAGGGGATGAATTAGGTTCTTGACCCTTTTAAAATTTTCTTCTAAACAGAGGAACTTTGAAAAACCATTTTCAAAGAAAAGTTTTGAAATAATTGAAAATTAATTTACTAAGTGAGGTGTGTGATGAGTGATTTTAATAGAATGTGAAAGCAAGTAATTAAGCAAAGCAAGAACACACCAAATTTATAGTGGTTTGAATTCCCTTTGAATCCTACTCCACTTTCTAAGTTCTACAACTTGAGATTTCATAATCCACTATGGGAAGCAATTAAAGGAATGTTTCAATCCCTTACATTTGCTTAAGATTAAGCTCTTAATCTTAAGACTTTTTCCCTTGCCTAATCTAACTCGAGATTATGACTTCCTTGCCTAACACTAGCAATGGATCTTTTGCCCTATTATTCCCCTTGCCCAGCAATTAAGACTTTTGCTTAATCTAACTCTAGATTAAAACTTTGACAGATGCCTAACTTATCTCTAAACTAGGACCTTTACCCTTTGCCTAATCCAAACTCTTAGATAGGACTTTAACCACAATGTTCAACTTACCTCAACCTAGGACTTGTACATGTGCCCAAACTCAACCTCTCTAGTTGGGTCTCTCCTTCTCTTCTTGCTCCCCTTTTCTTCTTGCCTAACTCTTGAACAAGAGCTTAGGACTTTTCATCACTTACAATGTGCCTACAACACTTCTCAAGTGTTTAGGACTTCCCTCAAAGTATTTACAAAGATGAAAATATCCACCATGGAGTTTACAATTGAAATACAAAAGAGATGAGCACGAGACTTCTTTCTAAATCACTCAAATCTAAGTTTAAATGGCTATTTTGATATGTAAATGTATGAAATGAAGCTTTAGAATGTTTCTTGAGTGTAGGAGACTTAGAGGCGATGATTACCCATCTTTTGCAACTTGGGGGTACGTATAGAAGTGGCCAAATAACTCCCAACGACTCTTAACGGCTAGTCCAAAAGTTGTCAGCAATTCTCTCGTACGAGTTGCACATTCTCTTGCATGCCTTATCGTACGTCTCATAGATTTGTTAAATCTAGTTGCCTGCTAGGATAAGGCTTCCCTTTTTCTTTTCTTCTCTTTTCTCTTGGACTTTGGCTTCTAGTTGTCGTGCAATTTGTTGTACGACTCAGACACCCTCTCATGCATCACTTAACACAGTTTACTATTTTCAAATGTTACAACGGCTACCTACTTCAACAGGTAGTTTTTTTACGGACTTAAAAAGTTCTGCACCCGTGCGACACCATGTATGACTCGTACGGGTCTCGTACAACTTATTTTTCTTTCATCCATTTATCTTTTCTTCAATTCGTGATTGCAGGTTGTGCGATTTTGTACGCTACTTGTACACATTTTTGCACCTTGCTTTACTGCACTTTTTGTACATTTTTCTACAAAACTCTTTAAGTGCAAGGCATTAAACAAAATCAAATATTTTTTAACTTATCATCAAAACCAGGATTAAAACTATAGGTCTAACACAAGATAGTTATTATGCACTATTCATTCCTTTCTGGTATCTCCTCCAAATCCTAGTACAATTAGTAGTGGGCAAGGCTTTTTAATTTTGAATAGATTAGGAAACTAAGTTGAACAAGGTTTCACTAGTTTTATTATACATAGATGTTGTTTGTAATAGATTAGGGCAGAGAGAGGAAGACGAGTCTCATTCTAGATAGAGAAGGTGCTACAGAGAACTATAGAGAGAGCGGTTAGAATAGAATTGGGTGCAAATCTGCTTTGTATGTCAAAAGAAAACGTACAAGGTGTAACTCTTCTATTCTATAATTTTTTGTTTGATTGGAATAGTGTGTATGCCTATGGAATAAACCACGTTAAATTGTAGTGTTTTTCTTTTCTATTTTCAATTATACAGCAGTGTTCTTGTTGGATATTTCTCCAACAAGTGGTTCAAAAATCCCGAGGGGGTGTTTTTCCTAATAAGTGGTATCAAAGACAAGGCCAGAAATTAGGAAAACTAAAATTAGGAGCTCAAAGACTGAAAAGGAAAAATCAGAGCGAGGGATAAGGATAACGAATTCTAAGAGTGCTACAATTCTCGTCGCTGGTGTGTTCAAAGAAAAAGGAGAAAAAAGGAAGGGGAAGCCATGACCATGAAGCTTGATGAAAGAAGTGAAAGAGAAAGATAAGGGAAGAAAATGAGTGCTTTGTTTTGGTTGTGGGGTCCACAAGTTTGGAAGAAGAAAAAAGGAATCTGATTAATGCGTGGGTTTAGATTTCTAAAGCAAAAAAAAGCAATTGAAATTGTTCTTGATTACCATGCAAATTAATTTGCATGCTCAAAATTGTGTTTGATTGGTTTGGGGTCAACCGAGTTTATCAGTCAAATTGTTGGGAACCTTCGTAATAGTTACGATTTTATGTTCTTGTGGGTTAATTTAATTTTGGTTTCAGTGATTTAAGGTTTTTTTATATCAATTTTAATGATGTCGGCAAAGAAGTTTGAGACTTCACTTTTTGATGGGAAGATGGATTTTATAATATGGCAGTATACTATTTAAGTTTACTAGTGAGGGATAATCTTGACCAGACACTTCAAGATAAGAAGCATGAAGGAATGAATGATAACAATTGGGCTATGACAAAGAAGCAGATAGTTAGTACAATTCGAGTTGCACTTGCTCCAAAAATTAAATATAATGTCCTGAAGGAGAAGACACCGAAGGGGATCTGGGACAAGTTGGAGAGCATATAAGTATCGAAGTCACTAACGAACAAGTTGTGCATGAAGATGGACCTCTACACATTAAGGATAATGAAGGTTTTCATAACCATGTGATGTGTTCAATCAGCTAGTATACCGACTTCAAAACACAAGAGAGCAAGTCGAAGATGAAGAGCAGGCTTTGTTGTTGTTGTCATCTTTGTCATTATATTATAAACCAGTTGTGCAAACAATGCTTGCTAGGAGAACAAGCTTGACACGTGATGATATGGTTACGCAGCTGAGGGAGAATGAGAAGATCAGACGTAGATTATACCGGGAAGAGAGGAAACACTAGCTGTTGCAGAGAGTTCTGATCAAAGGAAGAGTCATTCACAAGGGAGAACTGACATTTGTGGAAGATCTTGGCCAAGAGACTACAGTAATTTAGAGTGTTATTAGTGTAGAGAGACGGGTCACATCCAATATACGTGCCCTATCATGAAAGAAGACTTGAAAAGTTTGAAGGACATAAAGAATAAGGGAAAAAAGAAGATTGTCAACTTCTAACACAAATGTTGTGTGTGATGAAGAGTTGGTTACGATGAAAGATACTAAGCCAAGCAGTTTAGGTTGGGTAATGAACTGTGCAACGTCTATGCTCATGTGTAGAGAGAGATCTCATTCTAATACTTTGCAAACTAATGGAAACTTTGGACAATCACTGTGAGGAATGGTCAGAAGACTAAGATTAAGAGGGTATTGGTACCGTACGTCTCAAGAATTACAATGGTGTTGTGAAGAAAATGGCTAATGTGAGATACGTGGCTATATGTGGTGAAAACAAAATTTTGTTGGGTAAATTATGTTCTCGTGGGTACAAATTCAGTGCTGAAGGAGACTTCTGCAAAGTGTTCAAAGGAGATGAGTTGATCATCCAATGAGCGAAGAGTAATCACCACATATTTTATGTTGGAGATTCGAAGAATGAGTTTTGTGCTGATTTTAACATTCATACATAGGAGTTGAAGCCGAAGAAAAAGAAACAAGTCTCATTTTCTAATGATGTTGTTGTACATAGGACTTTGAGTCAAGGGAGAATTTGTTGATTTTCATATCCCGAGAAGAATTCGATCAAGCAGTGAAAGACAAAGCTAATGACCAAGTGGCAAGTATTCAGAAGGGTTTTGAAGAACAATTATCAAAATTTAAAGATGACATGTGTTCAAAAATGGAGATGGTCCAAGCTCGATTTTTCCAATTTGAGGATCAAACTACACATGTAAGTCAACACTTTGTTCATTAATTACACACACACACACACACACACACACACACACACACACACACACACACACATATATATATATATACTCATATTATTAAATTATAATCTACAAGGTACTGGGGTCTTCAAATTCTAAACGTGTACAGGCTTCAAATAATGGGTCATCGTCGCAAGGATTTATGAATTTAGAGAACTCTAATGAAACTCTTGAGGTAAATAATCAAATTTTCATTTATTTCCTTTTATGTTTTATTTTAGTGCATTAATATTCTTTTTTGTTATCAATTGTCGTAGATGAGAAAAAAAATAGATAACACAGATACGAACAACACAAACATCCATTCAAATGGTACTTCATCAAGGGTAATATAAACAATTATACTCTTCTATTAATTTCTCAACTATATTTGTTAAATATAATTTATTTTTGTTAAAATTGTTAGGAACAACGAAAAAGTCCTAGGAGGAGCAAGAGGAAGGCAAAATAATCTCCTTCAAAATGTGATAATTTGACTTATGGAATTTGCATTCTACCCTCGGAAGATAAATTTAGACATTTGTAATTTTTATTTATATATTTTGAGTGATGAATTTAAATTATAATATTCCCACTTTGACATTTAGCAGCTATCTAATTTTATATTTTGAATAATATTCTAGTTATCTTATAAATACAAATAGTGAATTATTTATTCTATTAATGCTTTTGTGTTGACAAAGTTTATGCAACAGAAAAAATTAATGACGTAAATTGTGTTGTCAATTATTATGTAACATAAATTTTACAGATAAGATATTATGTCACAAAATAACAATATGACATTTCAAACAATGATGGCACGTGTAGCAAATAAATGTGACATTAAATGTAATGACACAAATTAATATTAATAACGCGTCAGTGCAACTAATGACACGTAATGGGTCGCAAGATTTATGCGACAGTAATTAAGTGATGCAAAAATGTCATATCTTTTGTGGCACAAGTAGTGAAAAAAAATGCCAGAAAAAGCCTATGACACGATTAAGTTTGTTGCAAAATTGTGTCTCTAATTTGTGTATGCAACACAAATTACATGTCGCAAATACCCTTTGACGTTTCAAATGTGACGCCACATTTGTAGCAAATAATCTTGCAACAGTCATTTTAATGACACAAATCAGTGTCGTCAATTAGGGTGCATCACTAACACAAATGAATCATAATGTGTCGCAAATTTTAACCGACAATTAATTTAGTGATGCAAAAGTGCCATACATTTGCAGCACAAGTGAAAAAAATGCTACAGATTTGCTACACCACCTTTTGCGACTCAATAACTAGAGACGCATAATGTGTAGCGAATTAGTATTTGCTACACAAAATTGACTTTTAGCGACACAATTTGCATGTCGCGAATACCCTTTGGCGTTTTAAATGTGACGCCACATTTGTCGCAAATAATCTTGCGACATTCATTTTAATGACCCAAATAAAGGTCGTAAATTAGTGTGCGTCACTAGGACAATTGACGCATAATGTGTCGTGACTTTTAAGTGACAATTAATTTACTGATGCAAAAAGTGCGATACATTTGCGGCACAAGTGAAAAAAAAGCGCCACAAATTTCCTACACCACCTTTTGCGACTCAATAACAAGAGACGCATAATGTGTCGTAAATTATTATTCGCGACACTAAATAGACTTTTAGCGACACATTTTCTATGTCGCAATAGGTCACTTTTCTTGTAGTGAATCATTGTTTTCTTAGAAAGCTTACAAGTGATCCTTTTAACCTCCAAAGTGATACTTATAACTTGTCAATCTTTGCTATCGTCAAAGCTAATCCATCCCAAATACACAAGTGTTACTCTGAACCTCAAAAATGATGATTATTATTATATCCTGACTTTGTTACTTTCAAAGCTTGTGTATCATACTTAGTATTGTCGAAGGTGATACTTTCAAAATATACGCGTTATTTTTGGGAACTCAAAATTGATACTTATTAGAACTTGTTTGTTACTTCTAAAACTTGTCATTAATTAATACTGCCTCACATCTAAGGTGATACTTCTGAAACTTACAAGTGATCCTCAAGGACCTAAAAAATGATACTTATTGAGCCATCATTTTTACTTCTAAAACTGATAATGATATACTGCAAAGCTGATACTTCTAAAACTTACAAGTCATACTCCATGAGCTCCAAAGTGGCAGCTATTAATTAATAGGTCATTTATAATTTTAAGTTCATAAAATGATACTTTTTATTACCTCAAAGTTGATACCTCGAAAAGTTACAAGTGCTAATTAGTTAATTAATCTTCAATTTTGTACTTTAAATTTTTCGTTTGATGCTTTGTAAAGTTGACGGGATACTTTCAAAAGTAACAAGTAATACTTCATAGGTCCAAATTGATAGTTATTAAATTATCGCTTATTACTCAGAACTTCTTACTGATACTTTGTAATTTGCAAGAGAGGTGTTTATGACTTATCACTGATACTTACTATTGTGAAAGATGATATTTCCAGAAGTTACAAGCAATGCTCTATAACCACAAAGTTATTCTTATAGACACACTATTGTAATTCTAAGGCCAGTATGATATGCCTTTTAAAAGGTGTTTTAGATTTTAAAATTATTAAAGTTATATTGAAATTGTAAAAAGGTGTTTGGAAAATGTAAAAAGGTGTATTAAAATTGATGATAAATTATTATAAAATGGAAGTGAGAGTAAAATGAGATGAAAAATTTTGTTGCCATATGGGGCCTAAATGTCTCACTCATATGTCATAATGTTGATGGTTATACTTCCAAAAGTTATCAGTGATACTTACGATCGTAAAAGGTGATTCCTAGAAAAGTTACTAGAGGTACTTATTAAATGATCGTTCATAGTTAAAAATTTATTAGTGATACTTGCCAACGTCGAAGCTGATGCTTTTCCAACTTACAAGTAGTACTCTATAGCCTTCAAAGTGATACTTATTTAATACAAGATTATTATTCTTGCTATCGCCCAAGGTGCATGATACTTCCAAAATATAAAATTAATGACACTTTGTTTCTTGCAAATTCTAGTTTAAAATTTCAGTATTCTCTATGACACTTCGTAAGGTTGAAAGGGATATTTTAAAAAATTGCAAGGGATATTTTAAGAAATTGGATGGGGTACTGCGTAATCTCACAATTGATAGTTATTAAATTATCATTTATCATTGTTTTAAGTGATAATTTTTGAAATCACAATAGCAACCTAAGAGAGGGAGGGGCTGAATTAAGTTCTAGGTAAAAATTTTTTTTTTCTTGAAAAATCCTTTTTAAAAATTCTTAAAACCAAAGTGTAGTGTGTGTGATGTGTTTTGTAATAAGTAAAGCAAATTAAAGAGAAGACAAATTGGTAATTATCAAACTATAGTTTATAGTTCCAAATTTATAAGTGATATTTTATAGCTTCTAAGTTGATACCCTAAACTTACAAATGAAACATTGTATTCTCATAATTGACACATGTTTATTATTATTATTAATTTTTTACTGAATCTTGCTCTCGTTTGAGGTCATAATTCCAAAAGTTACAAGTGATACTCTGTAACCTTCAAACTGATATTTATTAGATTATGATTTAAACTTCCAATCTACTCACTAATACTCCATAAAACAGGAGGTGATACTTCTCAAATACACGTTCATATTCTCAACTTATCAATGATACTAACTAATGGCAAAGTTATTCTTATAATTTATATTGGAAAAAGAAGAGAAAGAACAAGATCGCTCTAAATGAGTTTATATATTTGCCTTCAAATCGGTATAAGGCATGTTCCTTAAGGTTTAATTCATCCACTATAATGTGCAATAGTATTGAAGATGAATTTGCTTTGAGAGAAGATGAAGTTGAATGAGTAAACTCTTGCACTATGTTCCTCAATCCCCTAAGACAAGAGTACAGAGAGCAAGGATTTTCTAATTCTTGTTCATCTGAATTCTGCAGCATCCACACCCCATGATAACCCATTTATAGAGTTCATGGCATCATTTCAAATGTTAAGAAAGGTTATTAACTTATTTAAGTTATGATTGTTCAAGAAAAGTTGCATCCTGTTAATTCTCAAATCTTGCAACTTAAAATTGTAACGTTTTATTGTGTCACTTCAGCCAAATGGCTATTCAATCACAATTTTCGGCCTTTTTTTTTTTTTTAAGGGTTGAAAATTTGATTTTCTCATAATCCCCTGCCTTTTTTCAATACTTTGAAAGTATTTTTGGATCACCGAATATCACTGATAAACTGTGCATCAATAATGGTGTCGTTCGATTGAACCAGTATTTTAGTGAAAATTATTTATAATTTGTTAATATCATTTGGTAGACAAACTTTGAACCAAAAGACCATTTAACAAGTCACATAAACTTCCACATACAATTTCACATTGTATCCCAATTGCCATTTGTATGATACATCTGGTCTTGTATCCCTATTCTTTCATGAGTATTTCCAAGGTTAAGTCAAAACCATAGTGGGTGCTATAAATTCTATAGTCATATTAGCAAGCTTTCAATGCCCCTGCCATTAGTAGCATTATCCGAGTCTTGTTAAAAACTATGCGTTCAAACTTCTTTTAACTAGTGGGAATACAAACAATACCATCATTGGGATAATTTTTATAGTGTTCAAATCACTCAGCTAATGTACTTTGACTCATTGAATTTAAGACTAGTTGATATGAGTATGGGGATGACTCACGTTGCGAAAATGCCAAAATCTGCTAAGTAAGAGATTAATGGATGCTTTTGTTCCAAACACCTTCTTCAAAAATAAATTATTTATTTGAAATTGATAAATGGTCTTTAAAATACACACAAACTAAGTTGAGCAATTTAACTTGGAATAATAATCTTCAATTCTTCAAAAAACAAAAACAAAAACTCTAGCCACGATCTCTTCTCTTAAATTTATAAAATAAGATAAAATTATTAACAATTTACAAAAGAATTATAAACCCTCACAAAGAATAAACATTCAACATAATAATGCACATGTCCACATTAAGACAAAGCTAACATCCTTTTGGTAAAAGCTAATCCTTTATTTATTTTTTATTAAGAATGGCTTCAAATTTGAATTATATGTCTAAAATTAATGAAGGAAGCAACTCTAATTACAGATGTATAGAAGCTGGCCTTTTCATAAGCTAAGAAGGAAATTCCTAGTTAATTAATATCGTATTGGTTTTTGCCTTTAGATATTCCTTTTCAGTAAAGGAAACTAAAAAACCAAAGAAAATAAAATAAACAATCCTAATTCTAACGGAAAACATGCAAGAAATCACTTCAGAAAACTATCTAACAAACTAATCTTGAGAAAGCTAATGACTAACTAACTAGTTACCAAAAATGAAACTCCTAACAAGCTAACAACTCCAAAACGTGTGCAACTTATTTAATACATAGTTTTGGTTTTCAAAACATGCCTCCCTACACTTTTCGACATGGAAGTTGGTTTGTGATACATAATAATAGAGACCGCAAGTGTACGGTATCGCAAACAAGTAATAATGTGGTGAGCACGAGTCGAATCCACAGAGATTTGCATGGAGTCAAGCGTTTACTATGCCTATCAAAGTCACACAAATAAGGGATGATAGTGAAAATGTTAAATGAATAAGGGATGATAGCGAAAATGTTAAATGAACAAATTAAGTAATGACTCTCATGGAACTTAGGAAGGGAAAATAGCTTAATGTACTATGATCTAGGCTTCAAACTATTATTCGTTACGAAGTAATTATGCTATGACTAATTCAATTACTGTAGGCAGCAAGTTATCATGAACTTAAACATAATCAAGCTATTTAGATTATCTCAAATTCCTCAATTACCTATGTTCCCATGGTAATATTTGAGTTTTAGATCACTAGGGTTAGTTGTCAAACTTCAAACTAATTTGGTCTAATCAAAGCCAAAGAACACTCTAATTCTACCAATGGTGGTCTAAATTTAAGTGTTCATTCAGGACTCTTATCAAACACTTTATGTACAGCTGGGTTAATCATAATTTCACAAATTCCTAAAAAATTGATAGTAATGATAGCCCATAACAAAATACACAAAACCAAGATATAATATGAATAATATGCACAAACCGATAACCATAGATTAAAATTCAACTGCACATGAAGATTCAGTTCCATCACAAATGGGTTTCAAAACATATAGATACAAATCAAATCAAAAAGAAAGGAGTCCATATCTTGGTAGTCTTAAACTCTATTTTTTGTTCCAAAGATCATGTCTTTAGCCTCCATTTGAGTGAAATTATTCATGGGCTATGCAACCTTCATGAGTTCCAGGAGAGAGAGAGAGAGAGAGAGAGATAGAGAGAGAGAGAGAGAATCTACATTTTAAATCTCAGCTAAAACTAAACCTACTTGCATTCAAAATCAAATGGGAAATGGTCTTATATAGTAAGAGAATATGAATGGACTAATTAGCAAAAGTTTCCCTTTATTAAGGGTCTAGTTGCAAAATCTCGTAAGTTGAGAAAAATCCCACAAGCATATTTACAACAGTAACTTTTGACCTGATTTTGAAGCATATGAAGTACGAATTGGGCAAAACTCTATACATCAAAGTTGTAGCCCTTTGTTTGAGCTTTCCATAACATTAACAATTATCTAATTTGGAGCTATGCAGCTCTAGATATGGTCTTTGAGTGTTTCCTTTGTTGAAAGGGAAAAAATCACGTATGGGAATATTTAGTACTAGCTTTAGTCTCATTTTGAGCTTTGGGAAGCAAGAACTGGGTAAACTGGCCTTCATTTAAATTGAGGTTTTTGTTATTTCGGTTATGGCCTTTGAAAGTTGGCTAGTCCTTTTTCTCTTTTTGCCTTCTTTTCTCCATCTTTTCCCTTCTCCTCCTTTTAGTGCCTACAAAACATTAAGTCCGTGAGAACCATAAATTTGCGATGTAAAATCTATCCAATTTTCACTAATCAAACTCCCACAAATTTAAACTATTACTTGTTCTCAAGTAATGAAAACCAAGTGTAGTTATTCTAGAGAAATCAAGATATCTTCTCTTTCAAGTCAAAGAAATTTAGCACTTCTCATATTTCAACAATCAAGCTCAAAATCATTTAGAGTCAATTGCAAAATTGATTACAAATCTTTGCCTGCATGCACAAAATGACACGAGCCTTTAAAAATTATTTTTTTCATCACAAACCTTTTAAAAATGTTACAAAACATGACATTCCATCTATACTCTTCGTTAAACCCCAAACGGAAGAAAAATATTGAGGGCAAAACCATCCGGTTCTCAATTATTTTGTCTTACCTTTTCTTATTTTACTTTTATTACCAAACAATCCCCAATATTTCATTTCTTACATTTTCATCCAATACAATTACTTCAATATGAACCTATTTAATAAATCATTATATTTCATTCTTGTAAAATTTAAATTTAATTAAACATGTCCTCTTCTAATTCTTTTTTTGTATTTCATTTTCTTTTAACTTTTTCCAAATTTCATATTTTCTCATCTACACTTGTTTTCTACTGCTTACGTTTTCTTTCCTATTCTTGGTTTAATTATGAGAAACTCTTCATCTTCAAACCATAATCCTGCTTCCATGACTGCAGCCTGTCCACCACTTCTTTTTTTTACACTGCTAAGTTTTAGCCCTAGTGCCGCCGCTATGACGCCCTTGCCCCAACCTGACCCCATCTCCCAAAGGCCATTCCTGTGTAGGAGTCAGGGTTGGTTCAGGGGATAGCGACATTCGGGCTCGCTGCTAACAAGTCGATATAGAGAGTAGTAAAATCATAAGTTACTTTTATATGAAAAACATTCAATGATATTTATTAAAAGTAAACTTGTCTAGTGCGAAAACTTAAAATGTTATTCGGGACGGTCATCAACCAAATTATCTCTTAATCTAAAATAAACCATTGTCTAGGCCTAGTTATTACAAGATAAACGCTCAGCACTAGCGAACGTCAACCTCACATCTAGTGAACAATAAGTCATACCTAATTAAGCACCTGTACAAATAAGTTAATGAAAGGGGTGAGCTTCACAAGCTCAGTGAGAAACGTCAGTTTTTATAGAAAATTCCCACCGTGGTACTTTGAAAAATGTATCAATATCAAAGCAATAGACATGACATTACCGTTTATGCATCAATATTCATACTATTCATGTTATGTACAATTTATACATCAATGCGGAAGCGCTTAATCAATCAGGCCTTTCTATAATCATATAACAGAGACATATATAGCAACATGGAATCCTATTAACAATATGCAACAATCAATCGAGCATTTAACCATTAGTTTTTCAATCAATTTGATTTATGTATAGCTTTCTTATTTAAAGCTAAGTCCCTATACGATCTAGCGAGTTTAGGTAGTTTGCAAACACCTCTAAACCGAAGCAAAAATAGTACCGGTACTAACCAGAGTGCTCGGTGACAAGGGGTTTTGGATCCCGACTGTTACATGCAACCTTTAGTTTCCCTTTTAGGGATGTGTCGACTAGCTGGGACACTCCTTCACCTCTAAGCATCAACATGCAAGGGTTGATTGCCAAACGATCTATTAAGACTTAGACACGCTAAGTCTTTTCAAGTTAAAAGTCTCAAACCTTATCTTTTTTCATGCAAGCATGGCAGCTCTAGCATGCTTTCATGAATCCTAGTTATTCGATATGCGTTTCATTAACCTAATCATGGTATATAATTCATGCATCTCATATTACATGATGAGGGCACCCCCAGCCCTAAGCCAAGTCAGTGCACAGAGGATCACAGTTTGAGTAATGAAGACTCAAGAAGGGCAAAAGAGGTTCGTGTGGTCCATAGAGGCCCACTAATACTCCAGGACGCGAGTCCATATCAGAGAGATCCATTCATTGACATGGTTGGGCTTATGACCCAAAGATGGACAAGGAATCTCATATTAGATCTTGAAAACCTTATTGAAAGGTCTGCTACAGACGCCCAGCTCGTTACAGACATAAAAGCCCTAGAAGAGAATGCAAGGAAGGTTAAAAGAGTCACTTTACTCTCTATGAATGAGGAAATGGAGCCTACTAATCAATCCAGCTGAAGAAAGGGACGTTTCTTGAAGTTCATTATTTTCTTGAAAATCTTGAATTTCACGGTTTACTGAATCTTGAAAATCTTGAAGTTCTTGATTTTCAACTTTCCGAAATGATTCCAGAAGATCCAAAACCTCTCTACATCATCCACCTCATGCGACACATAAATTGGGCCAACCCATCACTTGGAGTCCATTCCATTATTTAGGCTAAGCCAAGCCCATAAGGAGAAGCCCATACGCCACCTAAGGGGTTAGGTTAGAGAAGGATTAGGTTTTGTGCATGTTACCTAATTCTACTCAAATTTGTTAAGGTTGTTACAAGTTTGTTACACCTAGACTAGCTAGTTTAGTAGAATCCAAAAAGTATCACCTTCTGGGATCCTTTTTGTGATTGGTTTCCACTTCTTTGTTTCCTTATAATTTCGGCCACCTACATCCCTTGTACAACCAAAAATAGGTAATAAAAACAATCCTAATTCCTTTAGGATTTGGTTCTCTTAAGAAACCAAACTCTTGATTGGTCTCCAATTCTAGTTTTATCTCGTACTTGTTTTTGGATTAAAGAATTCGCCCATCTCCCCTATAAATTGGCCAGCTGATTTCTTTATTCATCAGTTGATTAAATTGATAAAAGTTAGTTATATACTTATTTAATCACTCATCTTTATTTTGGGCTTATATAATTTGCATGCTTGTTAATTACTAAAAGTACAGGAACTATAGGCTAACAGATAATTGCTTTGTCTATTACTAAGCTTTATTTTTATTCTAGTTTTCTCCACTTGGTTCAAATTGTTTGTTTAAATTAATTAGTTAATTTAGTATTCTGTCGAATCCAAGGGTAAGGATTCTAGGAGTTAAGAGCTGCGTCTTGCAATCAGACTTTCCTTGGCAATTTTTCGCATTGAGTTGTTGGTTTCCATGACGTTGGGGATCAAAGGTTCACATAAATTGGTATCATATCCAAGACTGTTTGCTGGACAAGAGGAGACTAAAGTAACTCAGTTTACTCATCAGGTGTTTTCTGTTCCTTTAATCTATTTTACTTACTGATTTTATGGAATTAGAATGCATCTTTTTAAGAAAAAATTTTCTTTTTCTTAATAAATAATCTCAATTTTGCTCCTAATGTTTTTTCAATTAAAATCAAAATTCTGGTTGAAAAAGAAAGGGTTTTACCGAAAATAAAAATTTTAAAAATTGAAATCCTAGGGCTTTGAAAAATCGGGGTTTTAGGGTTCGGGTTTTGAAGGGTTTTCGGCTAGGGTTGTATCGGGTTTTGGTGACACTAGGGTTTTGTCAGACACTTTAGTGTAGCTGATTGTGTGACTAAAATTGTGGTTCTGTTTTTGCAATTTAATATTAATTCTTTTGCGGCTGTTCTTGGTCATCATTTTATCGACAATTAGGATTTACTTGACAATGTTGTTGCTGAATTTTTTAACTGTTTTGGGACTGATTTTGCCCCTTCTAATTTCTCCTTTTTAGTGATTTGTTTACTTTAGTAAACTTTGGCGGTTGACGTTAAGCCACTCACCTTGCTTTGCAATTGTGAATTATTGGCACGTATCTTGTTATTTTGCTTGGAATTCTTGAAATATGTTGAATTCTTGGAATTGTATCATTATGCTCCCTCAATTTTGAAAATCACATAATGATTACGAGGTGATAAAATTGCATGCTTTGTGTTTGTGTTTAAAGTGTACTTGCAAAGTTGATAGTGTTTGATCGCCGACACTACTCCCCATAGCACTACACTCGATATCTGGGGAATTTTTCTGCCACTGTTTTTCTTTCACAAACTTGATTAATTAGTGGGAATTAGTTTCTTGATTACCTATTAGGAGGGTGATCACTTCTTGGTTAGTTTAAGTACTTCTTAATTTGTTTCAACTCTGCTAATTATTCTTGTTTCGTCACTTGAATTGCCCTGCTCCCTAAGCCAGATATCTTTTCATGCTACCCTGAACATTTACTCTAAAATATAGCTTTAATTTTGTCCTCATTCACATTACATTAATTTCTTGAACTTTGAGGGCTTTACCCCGAAAATTCCTTTGTGTTCACTTTTTGTTCGAGCTATATTACAAAAATCTCTTTTCCAGAATTTTTTTGCTACTTTCCTGTATAGTTTTGTTCTTTATTGTTTGCATGTTACCTTTGCCAAGGATTTTGTGAACTTAATTAAGTATACATGATCGAGGTAAAAGGCTGAGCAATACAACATACAAGGGTTGACATCCCTAAGAGCGATACACAGGGTTGCGTGTAGTTGTTAGGAAGGCCATACTAGGGGGACAAGGGAGTAAGGTTACTTTGCTCACTTTTATTTGTTCTTAGCAGGGGTTCTTCTTGGTTACTTTTGGATGTCAGGAGGAGAGGCGAAACTAGCTACTAATGCGTGATCTGCACCTTTTAGGTGAATTATTTTAGCACTTGTTATGGTAGTTCTCACGGGCTTGCCCAAGATTTTAATGTTTATTTATAGTTTTGGAGATCGGGCCTAAGAAGACAAGAATATGCAAAAAAGTAGAAGAATTGGAGCGGATGAGTCACGCTTGAAAAGCCCACACGATTTGTGGGCTAAATCAAGAAGGAAGCCCACAAAAGATTGGCCAATCCTAATTGTGAGAGCGGCAAGAGTAATCAAAGTCCAAAGCAAAAGAGGGAATTGGATGTGTGGAAGTCAAAGTTGAATCCAATTGGAATTTTGATCAAAATCAAGTCCAATTGGAATCTTGATTAAAAATCCAATCCAATGGCGGTCGATCACATGCATATGGAATGCTATGCCCATGCAAGAATTAAGGAAGAAGCAAGAAGTTTTGGGCAATTAATAATTCAAGAAGGAATTAAAGAAAGAAGTTAGGAGTTACCAAATTTGAAGAAACTGCATGTGCTTAATTAATTCTCTTTCCAATTATAAGAAGGTTTCCTTATTCCATTAGGAGATTGATTAATTGCTGCTTTGTCACCCTATATATATGGGATGATTACACGCTACACACACAAGTTATATATAGAATAGTTTCTTGGTTTACAATTATTCTCCACGTAAGATACAGTTTCATTTTAGTTAATATTCAATTTAGTTTTCCTCTGTTCTGTTCTGTTTTGCTCTGTTCAATCGTGACTTGGATTTTTCCCGATGGGCAATCTACTGTTTGGCAAAATTGCCAGTTGCCAGATCGCGAATTCTTAATATTCAGTACAGTATTCTCTTTTCTTTTTTAATGACTTCTTTTATATTGATGTGTTTTTCATATTTTATCACGAGTAGCTAATTTATTAGTTCTGGTATTGTGTAAGAAGCCATAATCCATGCATGTATGAAACCCAGGAATTAATCTAAGGTATAATGAATTATGTTTCTAAATTGCATGTCTTTATATGTCTAATTACTAAGATTCTATTAAGCCTGATCAACTTAGTTTAATCTGGTAGAGTCAGTGAGTGGCACAAATACTGTGATAATTTCTAATGCATCGTCAGTAAGAATTATTAGTTTCGGATTCTTCTAGTTCTTAATGCTTCTATTTGTTAATTAATAAGGTTTGTGGGGACTCGTGGTCTATTAGTTAACGTAGTTAAAGAATAATTCCTTTGTGAGGACTTGCAAGGGATTATCGAGAATCTATGAGAGAATTGGAATTATTTGCGGGGACTCGCGGTAATACTACAACTGAAACGGCATAAGTAATTAGACAAGTTAAGAGGTTTATGATTGCATGCATGAGATTAAGGTGGGTTTACATAATACCGGAATTTCCTCTCATTATTGATATTTTCTAAGTATTTACTTTCATTATTAGTTTGATTATTATTTTTAAGTGACAACTCTGAGGTCTCTTAAGAGACACAAAGGCGACTACTAGTCAAAATCTGGTTACTTTACATTAATTGGAAATTGAGTATTAATTACTGTCCCTGTGGATAGACCCTGTCTACTACTGTGCTATATTTTTTTAGCATCTTAATTGCAGGTTTAAAACAGTACTTTTACTATTATTTGGTAGACCCGTGACAAGTCCTATCAAATTGGCGTCATTTCCGGGGACGTTTACAATTTCTATTCTTTTTCCTATTAATGTGCATTGGTGTTTTCTTGTTTTATGTACGACCAGATCTTCAAGTACTGAATTACTGAGTGATCCAAAGATTGAGAAGACCTACAAATGCTTAGCCAAGGAAACACGGTTAAGAAAATTCTCATAAACAGAGTCTGTCAGTCGACTATTTGACCAAACTGCAAAAGGAAAGGCGACTGGGTTTGGGTTCACATGCGAAAGGAAAGGTTTCCAGCAGCCAGGAGAAAGAAACTTCATCCTAGAGGTGAGGACCTTTTCAAGTTGTGGAAAAGATGGGGAATAACGCCTATAAACTAGATCTGCCAGGTGCGTATGGCGTTAGTACATCTTTTAATGTTGCTAACTTATCTCTATTCAATTTTGACCAGGATCTTGATTCAAGGTTGAATCCTTTCCAACCAGAAGGGAATGGTGAGGGTACTCCTAGCCCTATGCCAAGTCAGTGCACAGAGGATCACAGTTCTAGTAATGAAGACTCAGGAAGTGCAGCAGAGGTTTGTGTGCTCCATAGAGGCCCGCCAATGCTCCAAGACCCGAGTTCATATTAGAGAGATCCGTTCGTTGACATAGCTAGGCTTATGACGCAAAGAAGGACAACAAAGCTCAAATCAGATCTTGAAAACCTTATTCAAAGGTATGCTACAGAAGCCCAGCTTGTTACATACATAAACGCCATTGAAGAGAAGGTTAAAAGCGTCACTTTACTCTCCATCAATGAGGAAATGGCACCTACTAATCATTCAAGCTGAAGAAATGGGCATTTCTTGAAGTTCTTGATTTTATTGAAAATCTTGAATTTCACGGTTTACTAAATCTTGAAAATCTTGAAGTTCTTGATTTTTGACTTTCTAAAATGATTTTGGGAGATTCCAAAACCTCCCTGCATCATTCACCTCATGCATCACACAAATTGGGCCAACCCATCACTTGGAGTCCATTCCACTATTTCGGCCAAGCCAAGCCCATAGGAGAAGACCACACGCCACCTAAGGGGTTAGGTTAGAGAAGGATTAGGTTTTTTTCATGTTACCTAATAATACTCAAAGTTTGTTACTAGTTTGTTAAGGTCGTTACAAGTTTGTTACGCCTAGACTAGCTAGTTTAGTAGTTTCCAAAAAGGATCACCTTCTTGGATCCTTTTTGTGATTGGTTTCCACTTCTTTGTTTCCATGTAATTTCGGCCACCTACATCCCTTGTGCAGCCGAAAATAGGTAATAAAACCAACCCTAGTTCATTTAGAATTTGGTTCTTGTAAGAAACCAATCTCTTGATTGGTTTCCAATTTTAGTTCTATCTCATACTTGTTTTTGGATTCAAGAATTTGGCAATCTCCCCTATAAATAGGTCAGCCGATTTCTTTATTTGATTAAATTGATAAAAGTTGGTTCTATACTTATTTAATCACTCATATTTATTTGAGCTTATGTAATTTGCATGCTTGTTAATCACTAAAAGTACAAGAACTATATGCTAATAGATAATTGCGTGTTTAAATAGGTCTGCCGAATCTAAGGGTAAGGATTGTAGGAGTTAAGAGCTGCGTCTTGCAATCAGATTTTCCTTGGCAATTTTCCGCATCGAGTTATTAGTTTCCATGGCGTTGGGGATCAGGGGTTCACATCAATTGGTATCAGAGCCAAGACTGTTTGTTGGATAAGAGGAGACTGAAGTAACTTGGTTTACTCATCAGGTGTTTTCTGTTCCTTTAATCTACTTTAATTACTGATTTTGTGGAATTAAAATGCTCCTTTTAAAGAAAATTTTTTTTTTTTTTAAATAAATATTCTCAATTTTGCTCCTAATGTTTTTGCAATTAAAATCAAAATTCTGGTTGAAAAATAAAGGCTTTAACCGAAAAGAAAAGTTTTAAAAATCGGAATCCTAGGGCTTTGAAAAATCGAGTTTTAGGGTTCGGGTTTTGAAGGGTTTTCAGCTAGGGTTGTATCGGGTTTTGGTTGTAGTTTTAGCGACACTAGGGTTTTCTCAGACACTTTAGTGTAGCTAATTTTGTGACTAAAATTGTGGTTCCACTTTTGCGATTTAAATTAATTCTTTTACGGCTGTTCTTGGTCATTATTGTAGCGACATGAATTTTGTGACTGTTTTTGGACTGTTTGAGACAGTCGAGAATGGCTTTCACCTTGGCATCATCAATGTTGACACTATCTTTAGAAACAACAAAACCAAGGAAAACAACTTGCTCCACACAGAAGGTACACTTTTTTAGGTTAGCATACAATTTATGTTCACGTAAAGCAAGAAGAATCATTTTAACATGAGTAGCATGGGTTGTTTCATCAGGGCTATAGATCAGTATATCATCAAAGTAAACAACCACAAATTTGCCTATGAATTTGCGCAAGACATGGTTCATTTGCCGCATAAAGGTACTAGGTGTGCTTGTAAGTCCAAAGGGCATAAGAATCCATTCATATAAACCAAATTTAGTTTTAAAAGTGATTTTCCATTCATCCCCTTCCCTTACTCTAATTTGATGATACCCTTGTGTTAAATCAATTTTAGAGAATATGCATGCACCACTTAAATATTCTAACATGTCATCAAGCCTAAGGATAGGATGCCTATACTTCATATCACCAACTACTATCTTTCTTGGGGATAAGAATGAAAGGTATAGCACAAGGACATAAAGATTCTCTTACCCTACCGTCGGCGATATGGTGTCCAATTCACTAGAGGGGTGGAGCACCGGCAGGGAGCTCGTCAGGGAACACATCTCCAAATTCGTTCAACACTTTCTGTAGTTCGGGTGAGAGATGCTGAAGAATGTTGTCTGAGGGAGTAATTGGATAAACATTGATTATAACAAGAATAAATACCCCTTGCCCTATTTCCCTCTCAACATCCTGTGCACTAGCGTAAAAACTAGAATGCTTGGCTGGCTTATCAATTTTTACCGATGTTGCACTGTCAATTGTATTCATATTTCCCCTCTCAGCATCTCATTGTTCAAAACCAGCCAAAATTTTGGAAATTTCGGCTTTGACCTCCTGGGGTGGCATTGGATGGAGAGTAAAGGACTTGGTACCTTCCAGGATGGTGTAAGTGTTGGCCACACAGTCATGTCTGGCCTTCTGGTCGTAGAGCCAAGGGCGCTAGCTAGATATGACTGGTGCGCATAGGGACCACGTCGCAGTGAGCCTCGGCTTTGAAATGCCCTATCTCTAGACTAACAGATACTGACTGCGTAACTGGGATGCCATCGGTGTTACTGTGTCCTTTTAGTTCCTACGGCACTGGGTGATCGCAGAGCTGTAGCGACAACTTCTCCACCAGGAAAGTGCTGATGAGGTTGGAACAGCTACCGCCATTGATCGTGAGAATGGATACCTTCCCATTGATTTTAGCTCGCGCATGGAAGGCAATTGTCCTTTAAGTCAAGGCGTGCGAGAATTTCCTGTACAGACAAGTTAGCAGATGATAATAACCTGACCCCCTGTCCCTCTAGTGTATCATATCCTAAGAACTACTCACTTCCTAATGTTTCACTCTTGGGTTGGCTTACCCTAATAATGATTCACACTCTGCCTTTTACCTCTCTATAATTCCTCCTTAAGGTAATTCAAACTTTACACAAAGTAATTAAGTAGATGTTTAAACCACACAACTAACACTTAGGCAACAACAGAAAAATCTCAAAAATAAGAATGCTGGAATCCTACTTTTGGTTTTGAATGATTAAAAGAAAAGAGGTTTTGTAGATCAATTCAGATATGAAGTATACAAGAAGGAAATTCAGGGATAAGCCCTCAATTTAAGCAAATTAATGTAATATGCACAAAGACAAAATCCAAATTGATTTTAAAGATCTAATGTCCAGGTAGTTTAAAAGTAAAATCAGTTTAGGCAATTTTGCAGGGCAAATCAAGAATGAACAGAAGCAAAGAATAATAGCAGGCTTGAACCAAATTAGGAAACTACCCAATATGCGATTACTCAATAAGCAATCTAAATAACCTATCCCACTAAAGATTTTAAACTTCCAATTTCATATACTGCACAAAAACTTTAGGCCAGCCAAATAAGGAAACAATGGCAGCCAAAATCACAATTAATTCACAAAGGGTAAAATCATAATTTTAGCAATTTAATCTTAGCACATGCGAGTTCTGGCTTTCTAACTAATCAAGAATTCAATATATTTCAAGAATCACAAGAGAGGTAGTTCAGGATACCGAAATCTTATCATATACAAAAACCTTAGCAGATACCAAAACTTTAGTAGATACCGAAATTGAAGTCATAGCACAACACTGGTAGGGGATAACGGATCAGGGGTTAAGTAGGAACCCTAGTTGCAAGCCAAACCCTAATCACAGGATACTCCCTCTCCCCCCCCCCCCCCCCCCCCCCCCCCCCTCCCTCTTATCGCAGGCCAAAAATCGCAGGAACCCCCCCTCCAATCGCAGGATCCTTGCGATTGCACTTAAACCCTTGTGACACCAAATTTTTCCTAGCAGAAGCCTGTAGGTATTTTCGAAAATAGCTCTAGGGGTTTCTAGACTAATTTTGATTTTTCAATACCTCTTTTTGTGATTATTCTCGAATTTGCTTCTTTTCCCGTATCTACTTCCGTTCTTTTAATTTTTCTCTAGTAAGAATGATAATTCAACAAAAGATTCAAAATATAAACAAATGAATTATCCCCGGCAAAATCTAAGCGCCTTGACTTAAAAATCTTGCAGGAAGGAAAGGTTTATCCCCTTTTGCCTTTTGAATAACAAAACAAGAATCAATAAGAATGAAGAAATAACCTGATGTCGATTTGGCTATGTTACTCTAGCCGTCTCCTCCCAACAAAAATCCTCCTTAGCACTGATACCAAAATTGATGTGAGTTACTCGAAGAAGAGCTCATGGTGGGGAAAGTTGCCAGGGAAAGTGGATCATTGAAAGGCATAGTCTTACTTACTCAGATTTCGAGAATTACAAACAAGGCATATAGTGAGGTAAACTACTTTAGCTATAACCTAGTAAGAATAAATGAATTGAACCAGTAGAAATTAGATGAAGCAAGAAATATAATCACCCTATAGTCTCGCTTGTGTTATCTAAACATAATCATGCAAATTACACAAGTGCGAAATAAGAACTCTAAAGCTAGGTATTAAACCACACAAGATATAACAATCTGAATTCTATATTTTCTTCCTTATTAATTCAGCTGGCTCTTCTTTAAATAGAAAATGTTATGCACCTTGTACAAATTAAGAAGGAAAGAAATTGGAAAATAAAAGAAACTGGAAACCAACTAGAATTGGTATTCCTACAAGAAAACAAGTTGCCAAAAGAAGCATGGCAACTTGAAAAAGGAATTTTGGCTACCCCAAAAAAAGGAGAAAACCGAAACCAATTAGGAAACAAATGGAAACTTAAGTAAAAAAGGATTCAAGAAGTGAGACCTTTTTGGAAACAAAGAAATAAGGGAATTAGTTAGTTGTAACAAACTTGTAACAACCTCCTAACAACCTTAACAAACTAGGAATAGAATTAGGAAACATGCACAAATCCTAATCCCATTCAATTATTACCAAAACCTAAAATCCTAATCCAAAAGGGCTTAAGGGATTTCGACAATGGGCAGTGGGTTTACTTCATGATGTGTGGATACTGATGGGTTCGGCCCAGTTGGTGTTGCATTGTGGATCAAAATTGATGTAGGAAAACCTGTTTGAAATTTTTTAAATCAAGAACTTCAAGATTCCTTCATTTTTTTCAAGATTCTCCAAGAACCATTTCAAGAAGCTCAAGAACAATTTCAAGAAGTTCAAGAAAACCATTGAACTTATTCTGTGATGAGCAATGGTCAAACATCCCCTGTGATTTCGAAGAGATAGACCACTTTATCCTTCTAATTTGGTTTGTCCAAGGCTTTGCCTTCTAGTATTTTTTGAGCTTCTGCACGGCTTCTGAGAATAAGGGCGTAAAGTGCATCCTCTGCTTCTTTCTGTCGTGATTAAGTGAGTGGCCCAATGATATCAATTAAAGGATCCCTCTGATAAGGACTTTGAGTTGTTGTGGATCCTCCTTCCTACGGATGAATTGTAGCTGACCCTGGACTATCGGAGATGGCCTCATCTGCAATTCAAGGCATACATTTCAGATGTAGCAAATCAACAATCAATAAGGCATACATTCCATATGTAGCAAAGCGAGCAATCACTTCAATTTACATGCTATTGAGGTGTGGGCAACCTCTTACTTTAATCCAGCAATTAATTAAACCGTTATGAACTTAGTGAGTAAATCCCTCACATTTCTTAAACGTCAATAGGTCGACGGTTGACTAGGGCACTTCTTGGTCAACGGTCAACTCTTGTAAGATGAGCGTTCTAAGATAAGTAACTACGTTTGACTTCAAAGGTTTACTCTACGTTCTCGGTCAGCTATGTTTGACTTTCACTTTTAGATCAACTAGGTTTGACTTTGACTTTAGGTCAACTATGTTTGACTTTGACTTTAGGTCAACTATGTTTGATTTTAACTTTTAGATCAACCATGTTTTACTTTGACTTTAGGTCAACTAGGTTGAACTTTGACTTTTAGGCCAACTATACTCATATTCAAAGGTTAAAGGTCAAGGTCAATAGGTCACTTTTGAAAAATAAGGTCAAGTCTGAAAATAAGGACGATTTCAGAAATAAGGTCAATCATTAAGAATTAACTTTTCTAAATACTTTAGGGTCGATTATGGAATAAAGTAAACTTTTGGGTATAAAATCAATTTATGAAAATAAGTTAAGTTTGATTTTTGAGTTGTGTCCGAGTTATCATAAGACTCGTACAGTAACTCGTACTTGGGGATTTCATTTTCTTTGTGTTCTTCGGGTTTCAGGTTGTAAAGTTTTAGAAAAGTCAATTTCAGGGTGCTGCGCGAGAATCTATGCAACTCACATGGTAACTCGCATGACGGGCTAATTTTTCCAGAAACTTCTAGTTGGAGCTACTACTTTTAGGGGTATTTTTAACACTGTTCCAGATCATTTTAGACCAATCTAAAGACATGAATCCAAAGGCTAACATACATACAAGATCTAGAAGCATTAATTTCACATAAATGATTACTTTAACTAGACTAAATCTCACTCCGAACTAAGCTCGGAACACTGTTTCTTAACATGCATATTTTCCAGATTTTGATTTAATCATTACGGTTTGTTTAAACACTAGAGGCAACAATCCAAAGTAGTTTAACATAATAAGGAATACTTTAACATCCTAAAAACATGCTTTCTACGATTCTGTCATGCAAAAATTAGATTACTTCTTCTTTAAGTTTTCTTAAACATTCATACTCTTGTTTTCCGATTTGAATTCAAAACTACAAATTAACAGTCATCGTGAGGTCCTACGATTACCACTAACTTAAAGGATTTCAACGAAGGTGACAATGTGGTGGCGGCGGCAGTTTATAGCGGTAGCGCTTCGAGCTTCTCTCATGAACCCTTCTTTATTCTGTTCTAACTTTTTCTTGAAGTGTTTAAAACTTTATCTCATGAGTTAAGGTTGTATTTATAGGCATCCATTAGGTTATAGGTGAATCAGAACATTCCTCAAAAATTAAGGTATGTTTAAATTCGATAATTTTCTTCTATCGGATTGATGTTGATTTCCAATCCATTAATTAAAGATTGTTTCTCAATTTGCTCCATCCGAGTACACGTCCAAATCGTGTGGCAACTTGCATGATGTAATTTTCCAGATTCTTTCCCTTTTGAATTATAGAGCTGGGCAAGTATCTATGCGACTCATATGCCCTGTTGCACGCTACAATTTCTTTACTTTTTCCTACTTTCCTTCTTCTATTTTAGGATAAATTATATACCCACTTTAACAATCAATCATACAATCAATCAGGTACTCAATCGAGCAATCAATCGAATATTCAATCGAGCAATCAATCAATCAATCAAGCATTCAATCAATGCAAGAATTATCACTTTCATGTTATGCAATTTCCAAAGCAAGCAAAGTTCTATTTTACCCTTTATCCATTTCAAATCCTAGTCCGAAATTCCGGGTCCTTACAACTGCCACTTCCACCATCTTTGAGGCACCGTTTGGCAAATTTTTCTACTCTTTCTCTTCTTGTGTTTGTGAACTGAAAATCACACAATTATTGCTTCCTGGGGGAAGTACACATGATATGTTTATAATGTGTAAACCATACAAACAAGTCTTTAAAATTCCCAAACCTTATTCTGGTTCAGGTAGTGAAAGGTACTTGGATGGCCAAGTTTATATTTTTTTTGCATCATGCAAATAAAAATAGTATCATAAAATCCCAATAGAACTATACATACAGAAGGCCTACTGCCATCAAAACATAGATAACACAAGAAGATAACAAAATCGACAATAAAAATTCCTAACATTTGTCCACACAACCCCAAATCTATATCATTTTCCAGAAAAAATACATCAACAATGTACAGGTATGGGTTGCAATCTGTATCTGAACAAGAACTACAATCACAAGCACGAAAGAAGTCATAAATAAGTTGCATAGATGAGATCCAACTATACCTATATCAAAGCAAAGAAGTAATAAAGCAAATACGCAATCATTCAAAGAAGTAATAGAATAATTGCATTAATAAGAAAATTAATACGACTTAATTATCCAGAAAAAAATCTTTGGATATTGCTTTTTTTTTCCCCATGTTATTCTTTGAACAGAAAATAATAGGGGAGAGTAATGACGTAGTCCACGGTTGGGGGAGAGGGCGGCGCGGCGGTGGTTCCAGAATCGGACCAGGGTTGTAGACAACTTTAGCAATGCTCCTGGGATTTTAGTCATATTAGAACAGAAAGTGTGCTTGCAGGCCCTTCTGCTTGCTGGAGCTTATCAGACGGTGCTTCAAAAATTGGTAGTGGCATTTTGACGACAACACCGTCGTGATTTTTCTACAAACAAAAATAGGTGGTCGTGATTGGCCTGTGGCAGTTTCAGAAAAATTGGTAGTGGCGTTTCGACGACCACCTATTCTCTTCAAAAATTGGCGATTTTGATGACAAGAAGGGTGATGGTCGCGATTGGATCTGGTGGGCAAAAATCAACAAAGGTCACCACTGTGGTGGTGGATCTATTGGAAAAGGTGCCGCAAAGAACACAAACGGCTCACTCGCAGCTGTTAATCACCAAAAATAAGCTATTTTACAAACACATAGAGACAAGAGAAGAAATTTGCCAATGGCTGGCTTGGAGATGGAGGTGGCGGCCATAGAAGGAGGCATAGTTGTTAAACTCGGTCTTGGACTCGTAGACTCGGCCGAGTCTACGAGCCGACCACCTGGAATTGAGTCAAACTTGCATAGGATCGATAGCTAGGCTAAACTCGGCCTAGAATCAACCTGGACTCGGTAGACTTGGCCTAGACTCGGACGAGTCTACAAGTCTAGGCCAAGTTCAAAAAATCATGGCTGGGCTGCAAATTTTGATAGGTTGGGCTGCTGGATGGGTTTTTTCCAAAATAATTGGGCCAATTTCGACCCTCACCACCCAAAAAATTTAATCTCACAATTTTCTGAAATATTTGGCTGCCCTAATTCGCTAATTCGGTTCGAGAAACAGAGAGACGAGCACGAGTCGACGACTGATCGAGAAAATTTGACACTTTAATATGGTTTTTTATTATGTTTAAGTTTTATGCTACAAGTATAGTTAAATATGTACATATATTGTGATTGAGAAAATTATTATAATTAATTATACCCTTTTAAACTATTTTCCAAGTCTACGGTCCGATTCTACGATCCGATTCTACGATTCCAGTTCTAGACCTTAAACGAGTTTAACTCAAAATACAAGTTTAACAACCTTGGAAGGAGGTATTAGAGTTGAAAATGAAGAGTTTCCTCAGTTGCAGTAAAGAAAATATAAGCAGTAACAAAAAAGGGAAGAAGAGGAAATTTGGAATTTGGAAGACAGAAAAATTCAAATTTGGAAAGCTTAAAAGAAAATGAAACATTAACAAACTAGAAAAAGGAAATGTTATACTAATTTGCAAATACTTGAAATTTGGAAAAAAAAATAAAAGAAACTGAAACACTAATTTTATTTTTTTGGGGATGAAAATGTAAAAAAATTAAAAGATTGGAAGTTTGTTTGGTAATAACAGTAATATAAAAGAAATGTAAGACAAAAGAATAGGGAAATGGGTGGTTTTTGCCCTCAAAAGTTTCCTTCTGTTATAGCTTTAATGGAGACCATGAACGGAATGTTATATTTTGTCACGTTTTTGAAAAGTTTGTGTCGAAAAAAGCTATTTTGAAAGGTTTATGTCAATTTTCGCACTCAGGTAAAGGTTTATGATGATTCATGCATTCCACTCAATGATTTAACATGAAAGAACATCTCAACTCTAAAGGTTATCCGCTACTCAAATGAGAAAATCATTCTACAGCACCGATGAGGACATCCTGAGCAACACTGATAAGTCTACACAAGACGAGCCCCACAATGAGCCTGAGCTAGATGAAGAAGCATAAATGCAGCCTAGTCCATACCAAAGAGATCCACTAGTGGATATTGTTGAGTCAATAACAAGGTCACGCAAGAGAAAAGAAAGGGAGTCAGAGGCCTTAGCTAACCTCAATTGCTCCAGTTTTAGATCTTCAGAGGAAGGGAAAAATGGTTCATGTTTTCACCATTGAACCAGCAACACTCCACCCCAATGAGTAGATGTGTTCGATGGTAACAACAAGGTTCGTAAAGAAATATATGTAAATTATTCAAAGACGATCCCAAAAGATTCCAAGAGATTCCAGAATAAATGTTCTAGCAGATTCTCAAGAAAATTCCTTAATTTCTTCAAAACTATGCATGACGCAAGCCACAACGATGCCCAAGCCCTCATTGCAGCTCACGTCGCATAGGAGCGCCGCACGGCCCAGCCTGAATGGCCGCGCGCAGAAGTAAATTAGACAAGCGTGCCCTGTGCACGCATCAGGCCCATCGCCACACTAACAATCCACCTAACTGCACGCGTTCTAGCAACTGGGCGTGCACATGCCCCGTGTAATTAGTTGTAAGAAGTGATAAGGATTTGTGCATGTTTCCTTATCCTCCCTTTATTTTGCAAAGTAGTTTTTATCTTAGTTCTTACAGAGTAGTTTCCAAAACTATTTTTTCTTCCAATAAGCAGCTGAAATTCCTTCTCGAATTCCAAGTTCCTTTTTGAAATTAATTCTTTTTGGGAATTCCAACTCTACTTGGTTTCCACTATATAGTTTTATTTTCCTTTTCTACTTTGTCATCTCTAAAAAAATCAGCTACCCTAATTGTCTATAAAAGATATGCCATAACCATAATGCAAATGGAGAATTTTTATTATTGATATAATTTATAAGGATTAATTCCTTAGAAATTTTCCATTGAACTAGATATTTTGCATGTTGTAAAACTCATCTAAGTTCAAATCTTGGAAATTAGGTTTCTTGCTTCACCTACTTTTTGTTTGATTCCTCTTAATTATTTTGGTCACAGTTAGGTTAATCACAGGGTTGCTTGAATCTTGTTCAGGTTTTAGAGACTTGATTGGTAAGCAAGTTTGTGATCACCTTTTGATTCCTTCCTTGGTGGAACTCATCCTGAGTTTGTGGAGTAATTCACATTAATTTAGTATTAGAGCCAAACTTTAGACGTTGATAGGGTTGGGCTCAAAATAACATGTAATCTTCCAAAAGGTATTTTGCGTTTCTTATTTTAATGTTATCTAGGGCATGAAATTATCTTGTGATTTTAGGTTGAAACACTAGAATTGCATGCTTCACGAAAATTGAATTATTGTGTTTATTTCTTGATCTTTTGAATTTGATTTCTAAGATGTTCTGCTTGGGAAAATAAATTCAAAAAGAAAGTAGTAACATTTGTGAAAGCAAATTTAGAAATCGAAAGAAAAGAAAAGACGTTGCTTCGGTTAGGGCATTTTAATTGTCCTAGGGTTTATGAATCATAGTGACTGCTTCTGGACTTCTAGCATCAGTTTAATTGTCTCTAATTGATTGGGTTTTGGGGTCGGCCATTATTATGATATTGTGTCTAGTTTAGTGTCGCTTGTTTTGTCACTGATTCTTAGGGCCTCTCGACTAGGGTTTTCGATCGTTTGAAATTAATTGTGACCCCAATTTTTGTGTTGACAAAATTTGGCCAACATCCGGTTAGCTAGTATGTCATGCGACCCGAAGTGTGAAATCCCTCCAAAAGCTTGATTTTGCCTCTTTTTGTTATAATCTCATTTTTGTCTACTTGTTCTTGAATTCTTGAGGTAAATACTGAATTTTGGACTTGTTAATTGTTGAAATTGAACTGAGGCCTAATCGCAATTATGGGAAAATAAGTTAAAGTTGTTTGTTTGAGATTTCGATTCTACCTCTTATTGGATTTTTCCTGATTTCACATAATATTCTTTAATTTTGGGTATATTATTTGAGAGTACTGTTAATAGTTGGAATTGGTTTCTTAGTTACCTATTGGGAAGGAGATGACATCTTGGGTAGTTGCCTAATTTGTTTCAACCATGCTTTTACTTATTTTTTATGTTCATCTGAGCTGCCCTGATTCCTATTTGCCTAGCTAATTCAATCTATACTCGAAAATACTACCTTGTGCATTAGATCTGAAAATCAATTTGGATTTTGTCTTCATTTGTATTCCAATAACTTCCTAAAATTGAGGGTTTATCTTTGAATTTCCTCCTTCCACACTTCATATCTGAATTGATCTACCAAATATCTTTTCCCAACGGATTTTTACATCAATACAGTGCCAACACAGTATTTTCGAAAAGATTTTCTGTTATTCTCTAGATTGTGTTACTTATGTGATTGTTTAACTCGATTTCTGTCTACTTCAATTCTCTTTAAGTTGGAAATAATTGAGAGGTAAAAGGCAGAGTGAAACAATTACGATAAGGGAAGGCCAACTTTTTGAGCGAAACACGATGAATGCATAGCTTAATTGGGTGGCAGTTAAACCTAGGGGTAAGAGGGAGAGGTTATTTGTGACACCCCAACCCCGATATCCATGTTTGGGCGGGAGTCGCGACCGAGATACCTGCCTAGTTCGCAGCAGGATTCATTCGGGATACAAGAGCACTAATTAATAATAAAATATTTAAACACTAGATTAGAATAAGAGATCTTTTATTTCACTAATAAAATGTACAAGTGAATTTCTATAACGATTACAATATTCTCTCGCCTTAATTACCTAGTGCGAGCCTTCATCTTATAATCCCGACGCTTTTCATAATGTCATCCTTAATTCTTGTTACATGCACAACTTCTAAGGGGTGAGCTTTCATAAGCTCACTTAGGTCGCACTATTAAAAATATTACCAATTAAACAATTACCAACACATACCAAGTATTTCCTAAGCAAGTAAGGGGAAACATGTAAGAGATAGAAAGAGCATAATCAGTAAGCTATAACGAGGATCGATAAGATCATTCGAAAAGTATTACCAATCATATTTTACCTTCCTTGGAACACTGCATCTTCTTGATCACTGAAGCCGACACTACCAACACTGAACACTGTGGCATACCTCGAGATAATACCGGACACGAACCCCTCCAGCCATTTAGTCGGGCACTCCAGCCCAATACCGACATACCCGATTTCAGCAACTGGATAGGCTTTGGGGACCCCCAAATAGATTTGCAGTAACATTGAACATTGACCACTATACACTATACACTAAACATTGAACATTTAACATTTAACATTTAGCATTTAACATTTAGCATTTAACACTAACATTGTAACGCATGCATACGATAAACTTTAATAAGCACTTCACTGATATATATAATTCAACATTTCAAAACATTTACATGCATATAACACATTTATAAACATTTCATTTTGTACACTCAAAGGACATAATCATATATTTCACGTATAAGCATGCATTTCACTAGACATAATTTTAGTATCAATATCATATATAAACAATAATATGAGTAAAGCATGCTAATTAACTCATTTCGTTACTATTTAAAACATTTAATCCCTTTAGTGAGAACACTCACTTCGGTCCGTAGATACTAGCTCACGATTTATCTACCCGATCTACTTATATTTCAAGGTCCAAAAATTCAGTATTTATTTCTAACTAATAGAATCCTAAGATTCTTTAAACTTCTTTTGAGTTCTAGGAATTAACTAAATAAGGGCGTAAAACTAATTTATCTAATTTTTTTTTTACCAAAAATAGTATAAAATAATATTAGATATTTAAAAGTTTATTTCTATTATAATAAGAAAATATATTAATCATAATCTTAAAGAAAATATAAGTTTCATGCCGTGAACTATTTTACCTATTTTCCTTTTAAAAAGAGTTTATAACATCTAAACTTTATTTCTAATTTATTTTTGGAAATACCTAACAAAATTATAATAATCACTAAGTTAATAAAATAGGGATTTAGAATCCTTGAAATAGTTGATAAAATAATTTTAGTAAAGATTTATAAAAGAATAAACAAAAGAATTAAAATTATTCAAAAAATCAATTTTCAGCATCAGATTGGCTTTACCCACTCAAATTGGTTTTAACTGATCGTCAATCGATTTTACCTGATTTTCTTGACCAAAGCAATCAGTTTTACCCTCTCTCCAATTGATTAAAACCTATTGTTGTCTAGAAAAGTTTTCTTCAACCTTTTGCTTCGGGTTTCAACAAAAAGTGCTCTAAAATTCATTTTTCTTTGGTTTCTTTTGCTCAAAAATCATTCCTACAACACTTATACAACATTCCTATCAATCCATAACACTTTAAACAAGGTTAAATCATAAAGATTTGAATCAAAATCTTCAAAACCTCATTTTTCCTATTTTGATGCATCTTTTCCTTTTTCCTAACACAAACAAGCAAAACGTGTTGCCTTAATGTTTTGGAGTCTTTCTAACACGAATTCAATCTTACGGAATCAACTTTCTACTCCAAATCTCCTCCTTTCCTAGCTTCCCTACTTTTCTTCTTCTTCTTCTTTTCTCTCATTTTCCCTTCCTTTCTCTCTTTTTAGTTGAGTTTGCAGGAACTGAATGATGTTCCTAAGGGCTGGAGAGGCCCTATTTATAGGCAAAATTAGCTAATACACAAAAAGAGTTCGTGATTATCTTATTATTATTATTTTCATTTTCAGAGATCAATCGGTTTTACCCGCTCCATAATCTGGTAAAACCGTTCCAATCGGTTTTACCCATTCTTGGATCGGGTAAAACCAGTCAGAGTAATTTTTGTCATTTTCCCAGATCGGTTTTTCCCGCTCTAGGATCGATTAAAACTGTTCATTTAAGTGGTGATATATTTTTCTTACTTTTTGGATCGGTTTTACCCATTTAGAGACTGTTTTACCCATTTAGAGACTGGGTAAAACCGCTCCGTGAAGCGGTGGAATCGGTTTTACCCGTTCCATGACCAAGTAAAACTGGTCCCTCATCCATTGCAATCAGTTTTTCCCATTTGTGGAATGGGTAAAACCGCTCCAATCGGTTTTACCCACTCTCAGACTGGAAAAACTGATCAGTCCCTATTTTCTCATTTTTTACTTATTTTCTAATTTCTTTATTTTTATTACTTAATTACTTTATCACTTATCCCTTAAACATACTTGTAACCTTATTTCTAATATCTTAATCTTAATCTATACATTTAAAATTTTATGCTTCAAAAATAATTCTGCATTTATTAAAATTCTAAAGAAAATCATTCAAGTCTATAACTTTACATATTTTCCAGATTTTTCTCATTTTTCTACTTTTTTTATTTTTATTTCATAATTTCTACAATTAAACTAATACATCTTCTTGCATATATCTTTTAACATGATCCTACACTTAAATTAACATCTTAACTCTAAAATAAATTATCAAAGTATTACGATTCAAATATTAAAATTTCTTAATGTAAAATTTTTAATAAAATTATACAATTTTATAATCTAACATAATTGAGTTTAAAAATATAAATTATATGAGTTAAATTAATATAAAAATTTACAGGATCTTACATTATTATTACCCTAATTTTTATTTTTAGCATTTGAAGTACTATCAAGGATGTCTTCTCAGGACGCTATATGTAATACTCAACAGGCCTTTCCATGCTCGAGTCTGGGTAGACGGTAAGGTTGTTTTCGTGATGATCGATATAGGCAGCTGCACCAACCTTGCAATTACCTTTTTGGTTGAGAATTTGTTGCTTCCCCTAATCAATCATCCTTGTCCTTTTCTTCTTTTTGGGATCCAAGATTGATACGGTACACAAGTTACCCATCAAGCAAAGGTAAAAGTTGAGGTAGGAAGGTTCAAGGCTAAGATCCTTTGTGACGTTATCCATATGAGCACGACACATATTGTACTTAGTCATCCATGGCTCTACGACGTAGGCCAACATTACGATTGCCTTGCCAACACTTAGAAGGTTAAGCAATTCATGAAGTCAATTAGCCTAAATCTGATGCAACCAGATGAGAATCGAGTCGAATGCCACAAGTTTAAAACTACATTCGAACAATGGGAACATAATAAGAAGGGAGGAAATTCAGTTATAAGTGTTAGTACGACGAACAGTGATAAGCCTGCTAAATGCACTAGTTTGTGTACCGGTGCTGGGACTATCGACAAGATAGTTCACAGTGGGGATTTATTACTTGTACTAGTTAATGTAGAGTCCACTGAACCATTTGATAATGTCATGTGAATAGGGCTGAGAATGAACACGAACGTTCACGAACAAGCTCGGGATCGACTCGTTAAAAGCTCGGTTCAAGATCGTTTATTTATTAATAAATGAACACGAACAAAATTTTATGCTCGATTAATAAACGAACAATAAATGAACAAAAGGGAGCTCGGCTTGATTACGTTCGTGAACAGCTTGATAAGAAAAAACAATTTTTAAGAAGGATAAAATACATATATAATTTATCCTTCATACATATAACATGAAAATAAATTTGGTGCAGTGGTAAGACATCAAAAGGAGAAGCAAGGGAACTAGGGTTCGAATCTTCACAAGGCCAAATTTATTTTATTTCACAATTTTGAGGTGAATTTCACCCAATCCCACATCGGAAATGAGAGGAGATTTAGGAGGAAAATTCCTTATAAATAGATGAGGATGACATTTAGGGCTGAGAACGAACATGAACAAGCTCGGCTCGTCTCGATTAATAAATAAACGAACACGAACAAGATTTTAAGCTCGATAAATAAATGAACAATAAATGAACACGTCAAAGCTCGGCTCGGCTGAATTAATAAATAAACGAACATGAACAAGATTTTAAGCTCGATAAATAAATGAACAATAAATGAACACGTCAAAGCTCGGCTCGGCTCGGCTCATTATCACCCCTACATGTGAATATCCCACAAGCAATCGCAACTATGTTACAGGAATTAGATGTCGTTTTCCTCGAGAAGTTCCCTACTGACGCTTCACAATCGGAGGGATTGAACATCATATCAACTTTGTACTCAAAGCGGTGATTTAGAATTGAATAGCTTACAAAGAAAATCTTGAGGAAATAAAGCACTTGTAGAAGCAGATTATCAAGCTACTAGCTGACGGTAAGGATAAGGAATCTCTATATCCTTATGTTGTACCTTTCATTCTTGTTTCAAACAAAGATAATAGTTAGAGAATATGCATAGATTGTAGGAAAGTTGTTAGACCTTTGGTCTCAATTCCAAAGTGTTGAGTGATGATCAAACAAATATGAGAAAGGGATTTAATGGTTTGTTTGAGTTAAAATTACAGGAAATGAAGGTTTCGAAACTGAGCTCGAAGGTCCTTAACGTTGAGACTAAATCTAGAATGTCTCGAGTTCAAGCAGTCAACAAGTATACGAACTCGAATTGAAACCCGTTGAGTCCCAGTATTGACAGCTCCTCAAACTCAAAGGTTGCCCAGAAATGTTCGACATCAAGCTAATCGAAAGGTAGCCGACAGCAGTCAAGCTCTCGGGTTGGAAATCCTTAAATAAAATTGAAGTCTCGAAGTTGAACATTGACAGGCTCTTCGTGTTGAAGATAGTGGAAATGAAGAATGCGCCAAACGCATTAATCACAAGTCGCGCCAAATGAAGTAGCCCCTGTAACCAAAAATTCAAATATTATGAAGCTTAGAGATCAAACCTAAAAAGCTGAAACAGAGAAAGTGACGGGTTTGTCACTTTCTCAACAGGAAAACAAAGCCTCTTGCAAAAGATCAACTCTCCTCTATAAATACAAGCTTTTGAAGACTTTCAAGACACCTTTTCATCTCAATCTCTCTAAGTGTCAAAGAAAAAGTGAATCTTACTTCAAAGTCATCTTTTCAATTTTGTAATAGTTAGCTAGTTTGATGAGGTCATCCGAAGTCAACACTCGACTTCCCAGAAGGGTACAAGTCAACAAGTAGTTAAGAAGGTTCAGGTCAACAGATGGGTTCTCACAAATCCACTGGAAAGAACTTTGATCCAATGAAGTAGAAATGGGTCATTAAAAATGGAGAAAAAAAGAAATATCATGACACGCCATTTCCAGCTGAAAAGAAGATTCTTGGATATTTAATAAAAGTCTTAAAGATAATTAAATCTCTTGATTTTAATTACATTATTCTTGAGTTAAGTTATTCCAGAAGGTTCTAGAAAGACTCGGGAAGGATCTAGAAGCTTCTCAGATTTATAGGTAAAATACTCAAGTTAAATCACCTTCCTTAAACACGCAAGAGGCGTGCAACTAGGGGCAACCAAATTAGGTAGTGTGTGTTTGTGTGTGTTTTACTTTCCTTCCTTGTTTTTGTTTAAGTAGTTACTTAATTGGAATTTTCCAGAAAAGAATTCTTGCATGATTTCTTTTAGGAAATAAATAAATTTCCCTTTTAATGTTTTTGGTAGTCTTTTTATTCCATTCTGAAGGGGAATTTCATTGATACCTATTTCCTAGGGAGAACCAAAATTCCTTCCCCATTAACCTAGTCCTTTAGGTTTCTGGTTTGTATAGTTTCCAATTCTGATTGGATTCCCCTTTTATTTCCTGTTCCTTTTCCAATTGTAAAAGGGTTACAACTCCCTCTATTTAAAAGGGGCTAATGCGAAATTCACTAAGAAGATTAAGATTATTATTGAGATAAATTGTGGGTTATACAATTTTAAGCTTTGAGCTTTCAACCTTTGGGTCTGGGTAATGTTCCGTGGGAACTTATAATTGTTCATTACAGAACTTGTGATAGATTTATTAGTGAATTATTCTTCTTTTTATATTTTGATAAGAGTAGCTTAATTTCAAAGAGTGTTTCAAAATACATAATTAAGTTAGGTGTTCGACTTAGTTTGTGAGGTATTTTCGATAAATCATTAGTTTCTTAATTCAAGAGTGAATTCAAGAATGTGGTTTAAATCAAAGACATCAAGCTAATCTCTGACTTAGTAGATTTTGGGATTCCACAACATGATTCAATCGCGGATTTGCATCAATTTGGTATCAGAGCAAGTTAGGCTACGGAGTCAAGGTGCTATTTTTCTTCTTTATGGTTCTTTAATTGTTCGAAATTATTGAACTTTATTGCCCTAGTTAAAGATTGCTTCTTGTTTGGTTAATGAAATTTAGAAATTATAAAATTGTGCAAATTGAAACCTTAATAGGTGATTTGGTGCCTGTGTTACATTATCTTTAAATTTCCTTGGGTTTATTGTGTAAAAGGGTTGTCGAAAAGTTGCTAAATAAAATTTTCGAAAATCCTAGGGCTATTTAATATTATTGTCTTTGATTTATTAGAAGTTCCTACTTAATAATATTGTAAATATTAGACCTTGAGTTTATAAAAGGTCAAAATCTAGAGTTACTAAAAATTTCACTTCGAAAAAGTGTGGAAATGATAGACTACGGTTTCAGTTTTGGAGGCTGTCAAAATTTGCATATTTTTCTTTCCTTTGGGTTAACTGATCTTCATATTGTGGGGAGGGTTGTGTGAAAGTGTGAGAATTTTTGGAGCCATACAGTGCCTATTATCAGCCGTGTGAGTTTTCATAGGCAAATTACTATCAAAATTGTATATCTGAAAATTTTCTGATCTTTTCTAGAATCTAAGTTACGATTTGGTTATAGTGGAGTAGAAGAAATTTTGTGTTCAAATTTGGTAGTATTTTGAGCTCGTTTGGATAGTTTTCCAGCACGTCGTAATTTTTAGGTTACGCCGTGAAACAGAATTTTCTTCGCGTACTTTGCATGCAAGTAGATATTCTTGTGTACTACTATGGAGAACATTATTTTGAAGTTCGACTTAGTTTGTGAGGTATTTTCAATAAATCATTAGTTTCTTAATTCAAGAGTGAATTCAAGAAGGTGGTTTAAATCAAAGACATCAAGCTTATCTCCGACTTAGCAGATTTTGGGATTCCGCAACACAATTCAATTGAGAATCTGCGTCATAGTTTCTTGCATTATTTTCTTACTGAATTGTTGGGGTCAAGTCTTGGACCCTTTCAAGGTAATTGAAAGAGTTCAAGCATTGGGAATTATCATAAAGATCAACCTTAGTTTGAGTAAGCTAGTGGGAGATCTTTTGGGATAATTTTGTAAGGTTTGGAGATTCATCTTTAGGATCTCAAGAGTTAATGAAAACTAAGTTGCTGCTTAGGAAGGTGGATGTAGGCTTTCCTTGAGAAAGGCAAGTTGAACCACATTAAAGTCTTGTTCATTTTGATTTTCAAACTCTCAAATTTCACTAAAATTGTTTTACTTGTTTAAAAGAAAGTTTTTATTACCAACCTAATTCACCCCTCCCCTCTTGGTTGGTTAGTTTAGTTGCATTTTCAAAAGTAAATAAGATAATGTGTGTCAAAAAGTGAGTGAATTAATGGGCATGGCCCAATTATAGAGATTAGCCCAATTTTAGAAGTTAGCCCGATTGAATGAAAGAAAAGTTAATTCAAACCAAGTCTCAAAGGAGAGATGGTTTATAGGATAGAGGAGTATGGTAGCCAGGTCACGTATAGGACATAGGATATAAAGAATAATAAATGGGCAATTAAAACACTATAATTTGTCAAGAAGTTAAAGTAAGGAGTAAAGTCAGAAAGAAATAAGGAATGCTACAATCATAGGACCCGAGCAAGGGTTAAGGAAGGTTTAAAGAAAGGGATGTAAATGTTCAAAATCGAAAATAAGGGGAGGAGGCCGGAATTTGGATGCAGTTATGAAAATAAGCAGGTATCGTGTTAAGTGTTGAAAGTGGGAACCAGTTACGAAGCATTAAATGTAGGAGTCGATTATGAAGCATTACCTACAGAGCTAGATGTAGCTAGATAAGCCCAGTGGATATTCTCTCAAGTAAGAAATATAATCTTGTGGTTTTAGGATGAGCAATTATGCAATTTTCATTCAACCTTACGTAATTTTCATTTGCATTTGAGATAATTCTTTTTACTAACTTGATCGTCGGAGGTGAAAAGGCGGTGATAGCCCTGCTTTCCTCTATTTTTTGATTCAGGTCCCTTAAATAGATTCACAAAGATACCATCACCAAGTGCCTTTCTGGGTCACAGAAGAGCTTACCGAGTTTCGCTCTAGGTACCCTTTTTCTTGGGTATTTTTGTTTCATTAACCGGAGCCATCTGTAGGAATGTTTGATTGAATAATTCATCAAATTTTCTTCATTACAAAAGAAATTTGTTGAAAGAATGGCACATAGTACTCAAGGACCTGGTACTTCTCCGATTGATGCTAATACCATTGATACTGCTATAGTCACTACAACTACCATTGATACTGTTATCACTCAGTTGAATCCTATTCGTATATGGAATAGAAGCAACAAGAACAGCAAGCACGAGAAATTTTTTATAAGATTTTTCCATTCTTCCAGCAGTTTGTCCAAACTCATCAGGATTCCAATAGTCACGACAAAGATATAGGACCCTTCATTGGGGTGCCCTCTCATTCTCAAGGCCATATGACTGTCACTACCACTGCACTTGAAATAATCAACATTGAAGATATACCTAGTACTTAAGTCCCAGTTACTCATGTGTTAGCCTTCTCTGTAGGTATGGTATCCTCGCAGGTGTATACAGGTCCCAGGCATTAGCGCCAGGATCCGGTTTAGGGTAGCACTCGTACGCCCACCTTCCCGGGCATGTATATCTCAGAACAATAATGATGGTTATTCTCATTGGGGGAATGGGTGTTCATGGATTCCCGGGATTCCCAGTGAGGGTTCGGGGGCCGTTACCCTATTTACTCATGCCATGGCTAGTTAGGGATTAGCATCTGGGGATATGTTCTTAAGGGTCAGTGGGGTTTCACCTACACACAGTGTGATGCCCCGACCTAACCCCCTACCTCGGATAACCATTCCTGACGAGGAGGATTTGGACAGCCGAGGTGGCGTCATACAGGGCTCTCCCCCAACAATCAATACCGAACAAAAATAAAGAGTACCATACATCATTATTATTATTCTAACATGTCAAGATAACGATGCAGCAAAATTAAATAAAATTGTTTGAGGACAGCCAAAGGCTCAAATATCCTCCCAAAATTTCAATCTCAAAGCTAGCTATTATAATAGTTCATCTTTATTGCTCTTCACACCAGTCGGCCTTACCTCTAGCGGCACTCGATCGAGTCAAGCCCCTGAAACCATATATATATATATATACATATATACATACATACACCAAGTAGGTTAAGCAAATAAGGCAGTATAGGCAACCATATGACTAATACTAGAAACAGGCATGGCAGTATAAAACAAAATTCATATGCAACAAGTTTAAGTCACAAGAATCCTAGCAGGCAGACTGCAAAGCTAAGATTTATCATCTAATGCTAAGTCGAAATCTATTCAAGTTTTTGGGTTGTTCACTTTTTGATGGTTTGTAAAGCACGTCGTCCCCACAGTAGCCGTACAATGGTGGAGCCGAGTATGCTCGACGGCAGGGGTTTTGGATCCTGGCCTTTTCTCATTTTGGGCCATCAGGTGTTCCTCTCGTAAAGAAGGAGTGTCAGCTAACTGCTACATGGTCTTTCACCGACAAGCCCTACATAGCGGACAAGAAGCTACTATCTAATCATGCTGGAAAACTCGGAGCCCAAGTCTCATCTAGTAGGTCTGTGACCTATTTCATGCTAAGGTAATCATGACAATCCTAGCATGCTTCATACATATCTAGATGCATCATGTAATCCTAGATGTCATGCAACTTATCCTGAGAAGTGAATCGTCCTTCATGGTAGTAGATTATGCTATCATATCATAATAGACATTTATAGTTGCACGTAAGCACGTTAACATGTCAAGTCAAGTACCGTACATAATAAGCAATTCATGGTATTATCATGTCAAATAAGCACGTAGCACATAAGTATGTTACTTCATATCAAGTTCAATCGAGAAAACAGGCAAATTGTGAGGCATGGGAAACCTTGTTGGGAAAATAGGCACATAATAGTACATATATATACTGCGTAATAGTTCGTTTAACTCTTATGAAACTAGCGAGTAATCCCTCTCTTGGAAAATCGCAAGAGCAAGTGCGGTCGACGCTGGTCCAATTTGGGTCAACGCTCAACGATCAGCTCTGCAGGTAATAGGAACTAGGTTATTAACTAGCGAGAAGTAGTTGACTTTCTAAGCAAGTTCACCTTTTGGGTAACTAAAGGTGGTTTTGACCTTTCAGGGTTACAGTTGACTTTTCAGGTAACTTTGACTTTTTGGTCAAACTTAACCTTCGGGTTAACTTTGACTTTTTGGGTCAGGTAGTGTTGACTCTTGACTTTTGGGTCAACTCTAGGTAAATTTTGACTTTTCGGGTCAAGTTTGATTTTTCGGGTCGAGTTTGACTTTTCGAGTCATTTCGGGTTAAGTTTGAGTGGTTCGGGTCAAGTCTGGTCTGGTTCGGTTTGAGTCAGATCTGGTTCAGTTCGAGTCGGGTCTGGTTTGGTTCAAGTCAAGTGATGTGAGTTATTCAAAGAAGAGCTCACAGATGCGGAATGTTGCCTAGGAAAGTGGATCGTTGAAGGGCACACATTGACTTACTTAGATTTCGCAATTCATACAAGGCATATAGTGAGATAAACTACTTTAGCTATAACCTAGCAAGAATAAACAAATTGAAACTAGCAGAAATTAGGTGAAGCAAGAAACCTAATTACCCTATAGTCTCGCTTGTGTTATCTAAACATTAACATGCAAATTACACAAGTGCAAAATAAGAATTCTGAAGCCAAGGAATAAACCTCACAAGATATAATAATCTGAATTCTACTATTTTTCTATCCATAAATTCGGCTAGGCCTCCCTTAAATAAAGAGTTGCGAGCCTATACTTGAGTTGTAAAAGAAAAAGAATTAAGAAACAAAAGAAATTGGAAACCAACTAGAGTTGGTATTCCTACACGAAATCAAGTTGCCAAAAAGAACATGGCAACTTGGTTGGCAATTTTCGGCCACCCTAAAGAAAAGGGAAATCCAAAAATTCCTTCCAAAAAGAAAAGGAAAACCAACGCGAAAAGGATTCAAGAAGTGAAACTTTTTTGGAAACAAAGAGATAAGGCAATCAGTTAGTTGTAACACACTTGTAACAACCTTCTAACAAAACTTAACAAACTAGGAATAGAATTAGGAAACATGCACAAATCCTACTCCTATCTAAATACCTAAAACCTAACTCCAGTAGAACTATGGTTTGGGCCATAGGCGTGTAACAGTGGGCCAAATTGATGAAGCCTGGATGCTGATGGATTCGGCCTGTTGAATGTAGCATTTTGGAAATGAAAAGAGATAAACTAAAACTTCACCAAATAGTTCGGATGGTTCCGGACGCAATGAGAAGCTTTCTGAATCTGTCTGAAGTGCCGAAAATCAAGAAAATCAAGATATTTGCAATTCTTCAAGATTCTTCAATAGTAGTTCTCTCAATAAACCAAGAAGCTCATGAACCTCAAGATTTATCAAGATCCATTTCAAGAAGTTCAAGAAATCTTCCAAGAACTTCAATAAATACCTTGAACCTTAGTCCTGGACAAACATAGGCCACACATCCCCTGTAATGTTGAAGAGATGAATTGTTCTATCCTTCTGGCGCGGAGTGTCCAAGGCTCTGCCTTCTGATATCTTCTAGGCTTCCATTCAACTTGTAGATACAAGGGTGTAGAATGCATCCTCTACTTCTTTCTTCCAAGTCCTGGTGAGTGGCCCAATAATATCTATTAGGGATCCCTTTGGTAAGGGCTTCGAGCTGTTATGAGTCCCCCTCCTTGTGGCTAACTTGTTAATGAACCTGTGTTGCTAGGGATGCCCTCATCATCAAGTCTGGTTTGGTTTGAATCTGGTTTGGTTCTGGTCAAGTGGTTTATGTCAAGTGGTTCAGGTCAAGTGATTCAGGTCAAGTCAAAGGTCAAGTGTATAGGTCAAAGGTACAAGTCAACGGTCAAAGGTACAAGTCAAAGGTCAAAGGTCACGACTAAGGCTTCAACTGCAAACCAAGGCTAGAACGGCGCGCCACGAGCGACTTCGACCCCTGACGGGCGCACCGGTGGGGTAGCTGCGCTCATTGGCACACCATGCAGGAGCACGATGTGCGCACGCCGTGTGCACAAGGCTGGGTGGCGTTGGCCCTTGGGCCATCGTGACTGCCCAGCTTTCGCCTGGTGAGCTGGCCTTTTCGGGGCCATCATTTTTTCATCTCCAAAGTGATTTAAACCATTCCAAAAGTACAAATCTCTAATCATGCATCAATACTAGCAATACAACCTATTTTTACACAAAAACAATCAATCTACATCGTTAAACATGGCCTCAAACATGGCATCACGCACTGTTTCTGGATTTCAGATTTTACCTAATCTTAATTTTTCCATTAATTCCATACTCCGTGTTTAGTCCTCCCAACCACATGTGAACTCTCCTAGGTGTTTTTAAACATGTAAAGAACCCATCTTTAGCCCCAAACACAAGAGATCCACGGATTAAATTAACAACCCACATGCAAGATCTACTTTTCCAGCCCACGTGTTCATGCTACTTTGGGTGCCTTTATTCTAAAAATTAGGGCTTACCTAGACCCTTAGCTTTCCACAAATCACTTGTGGGAGTGTAGGGCTTAAGATTCTAGGCGGAGGCGATGGCTCTCTGGCGACAACGATGGCTGTACGAGCTCTCAAAGTGAGCTGCTCACCTTCTTTTTCTGGAAAACCCTTCTTATGTTTTTCTTGTTCTTCCTGCATGAAAAGGTTTAATTCATGCTTAAGGATGCTTATATAGGCATCCCCTTAGGTCTAGGTTTAGTTTAGATCAGGTTTTTCAAGTTAGTTTCGAATTTGGATTGGAGAAAATCCAATCCGAATCTAAATTTCAAAGAATCCCACTGTTGGGCAGCGGGTGTTCGCACTGCTCCGCCCTGCGATGGGGGCCTACGACGGTCACAGCTCCCAGTCGTAGGGGGACCATTTCAGGCCATTTCTTCCCAGTTTTGCTCCGGTTGACTTCTCCTTTCGCGTACCTTTTGACCCTAGCTTCCTCTTATGTTTTCCCTTCATTATTTCCCTTACGGTGCATACTACTTCATAAATTTCTTGAGGAGTAAGTCATACAACCTAGGCATGTATCAAGGAAAACAATAATTCAAGCAAGCAAGTCACGTTATCACGTTAAGCACGAATTCCAAATAAAATTTTTTAATTTTTACCGTCTTTTTATGCCTAGAATTTTGCACCAAAAATCTGGGGCTTCAGACACAATAAAATTACACACAACATGATTTTGAGTAGTCACGGATAGGGCTGCACAAAATAATCCAAAATCCATCTGAACCGTTGTTTCAATCCAAAATTTTGGATTGGATCTGGACAATTTTGAATTATTTTTCGGATAATGTTCGGGTTTGGCTTACTGTTTCAGATAATCCGAAACTGATCCGATTGTTTACCCTAACACTATTTTGAATTTTGATTCTCGTTCATTCCTGTGACACCCCAGATTCACCATCTCGCATACAAGGGACCGGCTTCACCAGATGCCTGCCTGGTTTGTGCCAGGACTCAGTATCGTTCAGAACAAACCAACGATTCTTTATTTCAATAATGCTAATATTATTACACAGCCCTATTTTACAAAATTCTCAAAAACACAGACCAAATAAAACTTTTTCGCTCTTCAACTTCAATCAGCTATCACGGGGTTCAGATTATCCTAATCCCAATAGCGAGCACAGTCATCCGAATACAACCTATTGTAACAATTTTATGGAAAACAGAAAACAAAACAGGAAAATGGAATGAGCCCATGCCCAGTGAGAGTTCACCGTTTTCGCAAACATTTATCGAGTTGCATAAATTACCCATGCATATAATTCAATCAAACCCTAACAGATAGCATTCATGACTCATGTAGGATTCTTAAAAATATATTGAGGATGAGGGCCGTTCATTAAAGTCCTATATGAACGATGAACGACGGGCCAACTCACCTCGGTGATCGTATAAATACTTCATGTTCATATTGTTCACATCAGGTCAATTCGGGCATTACGAATAGTCAAGATTCCCAAACGAACCCTTGGCCGTATAAAGCATATTGAACAGTCAAGATTCCTTGGCTATATAAAGCATATTGAACAGTCAAGATTCCCAAACGAACATTTGGCCGTATAAAGCATACTGAACAGTCAAAGATTCCCAAACGAATTCTTAGCCGTATAAGTATTTAATAATTGTACTAAACAGGATCCTGACTCATATATCACATGTTTCAGCACACAACGAGAGTTCATTCACATTTTCACACATATACATGCTTAGTAGCAGATTACGTAATCATGAATGGACTTTTCAAATCTCAAAACATTTTATGCATGATTTTCAGAAGTTTGTAAACATGCCCTCACAATGATTATAATTTAGGTTCAATTATTAACTGCGTTAAACGGTATCCATTTTCAGTGAGAAACTCACCTTTAATCCAAATATACTTAGCTCACGTACTATCTATCAAATCTGCATATATTTCAGGATCCAAAATTTCAGTACTTATTTCTAACTAACGGAATTCTAAGATTCTTAAACTTCTGACATATTTTAAGAATTAACTAAATAAGGGTGTAAAAGTAATTTATCTATTTTTCGCTAAAAAGACATGTAGCATAATAAGTACTGAGAAATTATTCATGTCTAACTTGAAAATAATTTACTTAATAAGAAAACATATTAATTATAAATTTAAAGAAAATATAAGTTTCAGGCCAAAAAACTTAGTTTGCCTATTTTCTTATTTAGAAAGAGTTTATAAGTGTTATTTCTAACTTATTTGGCAAATAGTCCAAAAGAATTAAAATTATGAAAAAAAAATCAATATTTCATTTTTCGGATTAGTTTTACCCGATTGCAATTCGGTTAAAACCGCTCCACTATTTGTAGAAAAGCCCTCATATTGGTTTTACCCGCTTCCCAATAGGTTAAAACCGGTCCGATATTCACAGAACAGTCCCTAATCAATTTTACCCATTTTGAAATTGGCAAAATCATTTTGCAGTCAGTTTTACCTATTTTGCAAGTGGTTTTAACCAATTTTCTTGAGTAAGAAAATCAGTTTTACCCATTTCTAAATCGGTTAAAACCGATTCGTGCCCAGAAAATTGGTTTTTCAAATTTTGCTTCGGGTTTTGCTAAAAATTTTACAAAACTCATTTTTCTTTGATTCTTTTTGCCAAAAATCATTTTTACAATACTCCTATAACACTTCTATCATCTCAAAATATTTTTCTAACGTTCAAAAATTCAAGAATTAATCAACTTTAAGAAAACTATAAAAGTTCAAAATTTCAAAACTTTTGCATTATAATTCTAACTTCTAACGTAAAATTACTTACCCTTCGATTCTTCAAGCTTCCTAGATTACTTCCTTAGGATTAGAACATCAACTTCACGTCAAAATCCTTTGCTTCCTCCCTTTCTTCTATTTTTTCCTATTTTCTACCCACTTGAACTTTCTCTCAATTTTGGCTTTGATTTTGGAAATGGATGTTTGAGAAAGGATCCAGGGTATCCATAGACCCTTGGAGTCGTATAAAACAAAGTGTAGGGGTAGTGAGACCCCTAGACCCAGAGCTTGGCCTACAAGTTTTTCAAAAAAAAATTTTTTTTTTTCAGTTCTAACATGCAATCGGTTTTACCCAATTGCACAATCAGTAAAACCGATTGAAATCGGTTTTACTAGCTTGAATACTAGGTAAAACTGCTTGATAGGCGATGGGATATTTTCTTACTTTCTACCAAAACCCGATTTGTGACCGGGTAAAACCGATCACCCTCCATTCTTATCTTCTCTTTATCAGTTTTACCCGATTAGAGGATGGGTAAAATCGACCCATTTTCTAGTTGGGTAAAACCACTCGTAGGCATTTAGAAACTTCCAATTTTACTATTCATAGCGATGCAATGGGTTTTACCCGATTCGAGATTGGGTAAAACTGATTCACCCATTTTTTAATCATTTTCTATTTATTTTCTAATTTCTTATTTTCTTATTTCTATTTCCAAAAATTCCCTAATTTATTAAATCATAATATTCCTAAACAAACAATATATCATGAAATCAAGAATCAACTTTATCAAATTAATCCAAATAGATATAAATTTGAAATAAGAATAAGGAAATTCTTTTTAAAGAATATATGTTATGATTTCATAAAATTTTCAAAAAAAAAAAATTTAGGCCAAAATTCTTTTAAAAAAAATTCCTATAATTTAATAAAGGTTCGTAAAATATTTTTAAATACCTCGATATATTTTTATAAGTGAATTTAAATGCTAAAATTTTACGAGTCTCATAGTTCTGCAGCTATACCCCCAATCCATCTCTCAGTCCACAAATCTATCTCTTATCTTCGGACGCCGTCGTCATCGCCAGCAGTCATTGCCTCCATCTTCGCCCGTCGTCTCCTCCGGCAGTTATTGCATCATCTTTTCCTGTTGTTATTGCCATCATTTTGAATATCGACAACGAACGAACACGATGAGCCCCTCCTTATCATTTTTAGCTTCTTGGCCTTGCCTCTATATCTTTTTGACACTTTTTATGCCTCCTCACTGATAACATAAGGATTGCTGAAATTTTACTAATTCATTGCAATTTTTTTTAGGTGAAGACTAGTGAAGTTAATTATTTTTTCCCATACCACAACGTTGTCTTCCTTCTTTTCGGTTCCAGTCGCCGCCTCTGTCCGTCCTAAAGCCATTGCGGTCCTGTTCAGGTAACTAAAATTATATTATAAAACATGCACTAATTCAAATGTTATCCCTCTACAGATAATTGAAGTTAACATAGTGAACCATCTAATGATTAACAAATCATTTTCTTTATTTTTGAGTAGAGATAGTTTCAAATTATAGCAGCTTGAAGCTAGCAAAAATTACAACACCATAGACACCAAGCACATTAGCTTCCACATTAAAATGTAGCACCTTTATTATGAGCTTTCCATAAATTTAATAATGTTTTCCTTATCTTCACTAATATGATTCCCACAGGAAATTAACACGATGTAAAGATAAAAAATCTGCTACGTGCTTGCTTTGGACACTCTCACAAGTATAATACACATTCGCCTCCAAGGGCATATTCCAGTAAAAATGGTTCTGTGGCATATCTAAGCACTTTGTAATTTTTGTCTTCTGAATTCCCACATAGAAAACTAAAGAAAATTGAGTTCCATCTAATTGACATGGAAAGTTTTAAGGAAAGGAAAAAGTTCCTCTGAAGAATGAGAATACAATTCTGGAAAAATACAGTAAAATCAGAAATTGCAATGGAAGAGATCTCAATGTTGTCATTTCCAAATAACCCCAACTATAGAAATTAAATGAAATCATACCAATATGCACTGAAGAATTCAACAGAGTAGTCAGATAATCGAAACCAGTCAGAAGAAAATAATGCCAAAGGGTTCAATAAGGCTACAGATATCCAAGAAAGAGAAAAGAGGAAAGTTGCCTGTAACTTTTTCTTGAAATAACTGCTACTTGCTACTAGAAATTTGGAACATCATAATGAAAGTCATGGCATACAATGAGTGATTAATGCCGAAAAGCTTTAAATATACATATACATAAGTTGGGCTAAATTAAGTAATAAGCAAGATGGCTCGGACGCACTATCGTGACCCTTTCAGGTTTCCAATAGAACTACAATTAGTCCCTCCAATGTATAATTAGAAGCATGTAGAAGCTCATGGAAATTTTGAATATGCTGCACCACAAAATAACCAACTTCTCTTTGCTTTTTGGAACAAGAAAGAAAAAAATAATAAAAGCCTGAAATTGACAGCAGAGTAGCTAGTACAACTACGAAAAAAGAAAAAAACTCGAAATAAGATTCAGGGGATAGTGTTCTTATTGCTTAACTAATCACTAAAGAAACAAGGAAAACGGGATACATACCAAACATAACTACCAGCAAAGCAACAGCAAAACGAGCTTGATACCCTTCCTCATTGTAATGCCTCCTTAACCCTACGTTAGATAAAAATGCCCTAGAAAACATTCCATCCAAACAGAGTTAGATCAAATACTGCTAACTTTATCCACTTCAAGGCAATTGATAAGAATAACATTTCAAGAGTTTTATGCATAATATGATTTCAAAGAACAGAAGAGATCATCATTGAGTAGAAAATAGGCAAAACAAAAATAAAAAGGGCACCGCAAAAAATAGCGCTTTTGGATTTTAGTTACATGGGATGTATCATAATCCACTTTCTTTTCTGGGATGTCAAACTTAAGTTGCAGAATTAGAGAATTTGAGTTTGGAACAGACAAAATTCAAGTATGTAATCTACTTTCTATAAACCTAGTCCAATGAACTAATTTTTTTAGTGTGTTCATCTTTATCACTTAACTAGAAAACAAAATATGCCAATTAGCTTCAATAAGTTACTTCATTAGCCATCAATTGGATGCTTTGAACAAATTGCGCCTATCAAAATTATTGATGATATTCCTCCCCTAGAGATATTTTCAAGGATTCGTCCACATAGGTTTGAGGTCAAACTCTAAGTGGAGATACACTTTAATAGCCCCGGACCATTTCACTTGGAGTAGTCAAAGGGATTCATCAGTAGAACACACAAAGCACCAGGTTTCAAGGAAAACTGACCACAAGAGCACACAAAGAATAACAAAACCTTTAGAATGTATTCAATATATGAACATTGAATAATAATCCCACAATAACTAAACTAATGTAACTTATTTTTTATTTTAGGGTACCAGGAGATGTTGTAGCCAACAGTGGAAAGTGCCTTCTTTTCGAACGGGTTGATAGTTAGCTTTTATTTATATTTTCACTTGCTCATTTATAGTTATTGATGGCTAATTGCATTCATGGCTTTTTCTGGTAGTGTGGTCTGTAGTCTAGAATTTATATTTTCCCCCTTGATTTTATGTAATGATCGAGAAATCATTGCTCTTGTTCGAATCCTTTCTTTGTTTCTTGATTTAGTAAGTTAAGCACTTGAACAATGGAGAATATTTGGTCATCAAATCGGATTTTCTAAGTGCAAAACAGTGTCTTAATGTGGTGTGACTTACATTTTAGGTATTTTTACTATAAAAAAAAAGTGGTTTATCAGACCTTTAAATTTTTGTTGTGGCAAATATAAGCTGAAGAAAAAATCCACAAATATCTGATACTTCGAGGTCCCAATGAGATTATGTCAACTCTAGAAGCTTGAATAAGCTAATGATTTGATTTCTTGATGGAATATCAGTTCGAGTACCTATTCCACTTCATTTTTATGTTAATGTTCTTTAGTAGCATCCGCGAATCTTTCTTTATGTTTGGCAATTCTTTCTTGTAATTCAATTATTTCCATCAGAGTAACTTCTGCTTAATATGGATATAATTTATTTTCTTTATCTTATCTCGTCATTCTTTATTTACACCTCTCCCATATGCTCTCAACTCTTATCAAAACCATCATTTTTTTCTTTTCTTTTTTTTTTTAGGGGTTTTTCTGCAACCCATATGCAAGATTTTTTAACCCCTTTTTTGTTAGCATTCATAATTGAAGAAATTATTCGCTTAAAAAATGAACCTTGATGTGCTTATTTTCTATGTAGCTTGGGATGGGAAGTGTAGTGGAGACCCTTTGTGGGAAGGCCTACAGAGCACTCTTTTCATTTATGATTGCTAGTTTTTCAGCCAAGTGTATTACTCGTATTATTTGAAATAGTTAGCATCTTTCTTTTTACTAATGTTTATTTTGTTATTCCATTACGTGAATTTTCATGATTTATAGAATTGAGAGCAAAATCCTACTTCCATTGTTTAGGTGAGAACCGCAAAACTCAAGGATAGAATAGTGCTGGATGCTGACTTGGTTGTTGTTGGTGTTAGAGGAAGACCACTGATATCCTTGTTCAAAGGACAACTTGAAGAGGATAAAGGTGGAATCAAGGTGCGCCATTTTATCCTCCTAATTTTTTCAAGTCTACCTCATTTTGATAATAGTATATATGTATTAGTTTTGACCCTTTGTGCACATACGCGGTGGTGTTGATAAATTCTATATAAAGGTACTTATGTATTTTTGACCCTTGGTGCACTGATTCATCGATTGCTATTGAAATTCTTTCTTATGCAATATTGTATTTTGGGATGGGAAATTTCTCCAATTATGTGGTCTGGCTGTTCATCTTCAGTCAAGTGAAACGTCCTATATATATGATTCAGTGAATAATTTGAGGGATGTGAATGTAATCTGAATACTATGAATGAATACACCCTTCATCATCATGGTTTGCTGCTGTTAATGGTGGCCTAAAGTTTTCCTTATAACTTCAATTGTTTTCTTTATGTGAAACTGTGAATTTGAGCTTGATAAAATAGAGATGATAAAACAAATTCAATCCCTAAACATAGAGAATTGAGAAAATGAAATGTTTTCTTTCTTTATTGGGTCAATGAAGTGTTTATTGGATATCTAGTTATTGCTATGTGCATTCTTCTACCGAACTAAATGGGAAAAAGAATAAGGGTTCCTGATGAGGTCATCATAGTCAGCTTCCTTGATCCATAAGTCTACTGGACTCCCCCAGCACCCCAAGCAGGGCCTACGCAGGACTCTAGCTACAAGCTAGCATTGCTTGGTCCACGCCCTGCGATTAGGGCGCCGCTGTCGCAAGCTAATGCCGCGGCCCATTGCCGGCCTGGCACCTCAATGGATCCGCGCACCTACTGCAAGCCCATTCGCAAGCCCCTTGCGAATGATACAATTTGAATCCGAGGAGGAGAAGGTTTGCATGTTACCTATTTCCTTTTCCAATAATAATTCTAGTCAAATAAAGTTACCTAATTTGGTTCCAACTTAATTTGATCTAGTAGTTTCCCTTTTTTATTCTAGTTTCCTTTTCTTTTACAACTTGAATTTGGATTTACTTCTAGTTACCAAATTCAAGCTTTCCTCTTCTATTTTAATAAGGGAATTTCGGGTAACCCTCCTAGATTACAACCAAAATTACCTTTCCTTGAATTCATGTTCTTTTTAAATTCAAGTTGTAATAAGGAACTAACTCTCGTTAGTTTCCAATTAGTTTTTTATTCCTTTTGTAGTTCCCTGAGCTTCTAGAATTTGCACCTCACAACTATAAATAGGGGGTTCGACTGCCAAGTTCTAAGAGAGTTAATGGATTGAGTTATAGGAATTTCCTCACTTTAATTCTCTATCTTTTTTATTATTGAGCTTGTTAATATTTTGCATGATTTATACGGCAAGTTCCAAATTTAGAAAATTGTAGGTTCTTGCTCTGCCTATAATTCTGTTGTTCACCCTCTTAAAATCAAACTAGTTTAGGAATAAAAGTAGCAAGTCTCGCCTAAGCTAGAGGGTTTTTTTGAGTTTTCAAGAGAGTAATTATGATCTTCATTGTTCGACTTTCCTTGCGCTTCAAGTCTACAGCATTGCAAGTTCTCACGAACTGATCATATCCATTTTGGTATCAGAGCCCAAGGCGAACGTGTTGATTAGAGGGCGGTTGTAATAACACGGTTAAACTTGAAAAATGTGTTTTATTTCTCTTTAATTTTTCTTGTATGAAAATATTTTGCATATAAATTTGATATTTTGCATGGTTCCTTGAAAAATTAGTTGAGAATTAAAGATGACATCTTGCATGCTAGGTTTTTCTTAAAATCACATGCCCCAAAGGTTGTTTCGGTTTGTTATAAAATTTAATGAAATTTTAAAAACTGAAATTCCGTTTTATAATTTTCTTGCTGGGAAAATTTTTACTCTGAAAAAGAATTGGTCTTTAAAAGAAAAGAAATCACATACTAAGACAGATAAGCACAAAATCGGGTTAAGAAGTTTTCTTTTCGATTTTCTACTTAAATCTTAAGTTGTGATTTCAACTGCTTGATTGTGATAGTAATCCTCCTGTTGGATTACAAATTGTGCAATTTTTTTTTGGGATAAAGGTTTCGGATTCCTTGAATCCTGGTTCTTGCGACAACCTTGTGTCGTTAGAGACTAGTTTTCTTTCTGTCACCTCTTAGCAGCTATTTTGGGTTAAAGGTTTTAAAGTATTCTAATTTTTGAAGTCTTGAAATATATTGATTTTAAAGATTTGGATTTTTCTTTTTAAAAGCTGCAAGTTTCGGTTTTCCTACAAACCCTAGCCGCGAAAATCCAATTTTGCCCTTCTAGGTCACAGTTGCGATTTTTGGGATAAACCAAGGGACAAGGGCCAACACTTCAAATATCAATTTGGTATCCATTGCTTGAAGTAAATTCGCATAGTAGGGATTGGTTTCTTGACTTCCCATTGGGAGGGCAGTCACGTCTTGGGTAGTTTTCTAATTTGTTTTCAACTCTGCGATTTGTTCTTTGCTTCTATTCATTCGAATTGCCCAGAAAATTTGCCTAGCCTAAGAATTTTCTTTTTAGAACTACCTGGACATCAGATCTTAAAATTAGTTTAGATTTTGTCATCGTCTGCATTCCAAGTTGTTTGCTGAGATTGAGGGCTTACCCCCAACTCTCCTCCTTGTGCACCTTCTGTATCTGAATTAATTTCAAATTTTCTTTTTCAAGTCTTTCAAAGCCGAAATTGGTTCAGCCCCTATTTCGAGAATTATTTTGCTTTTTGCCTAAGTTTTTGCTACTTGTGCATATTTATCTACTTGTATTACCTGGTTCAATTTTCAAAAGTAAATTATTGTAAAGGATAATTTAGAGGTAAGAGGCAGAGAGTTTGTGCTAGATCATGCCAATTAGACCGAAACACGGGTTATGCATAGCTTTTATACACTTGGGGTACAAGGGGTGAGGTTATTATCACCTAGGTCTTAAACTTGTCTTATGCAGGTATTTCTCCAAAACCACATGATGGCTACCATCAAACAAGCACCCGTCTTCCACAGCCGCGGAAAGGTCAATGACAATGTGGTTATTCTAGTAATTGACAGAGATAATTGGTTCAACCTGATCAGTGAATACTTGGCTGACCAATTAGCTCTACCCAAGTCCCTATCAAAGCGATCCGTTTGTTAACATAGATGGGCCTATGACCTAAAGGAGGGCAAGGAAGCTCAGAGCAGATCTTGAAAACCTTGTTCGAAGGTGTACTTCAGAAGCCCATCTCGTTATGGACATAAATGCCCTTGAAGAGAATAGAAGGAAGGTTAAAAGTGTCACTTTACTCTCTATTACAGAGGAAATGGCGCCTACTAATCAATCCAACTGAAGGAAAGGGCATTTATTGAAGTTCTTGATTTTCTTAAAAATCTTGAAGAATCTTGAAATTCTTGATTTTTGACATTCCGAAATGATTCCGTGAGATTCCAAAACCTCCCTACATCATCACCACCATGCACCATAGTATTTGGGCCTAAACCCACCTTGGAGTCCATCACATTAATTTCGGCCAGACCAAGCCCACATGGAGCAGCCCACACGCCACTTGGAAGCTTAGGTTAGAGAAGAATTAGGTTTTGTGCATGTTGCCTAATTCTACTCAAAGTTTGTTACTAGTTTGTTAGGTTGTTACAAGTTTGTTACAACTAGGCTTACTAGAATAGTAGTTACCAAAAAGGTTTACCTTCTTGAAACCTTTTTGTGATTTGTTTCTACTTCTTTGTTTCCTTTTTCTTGCTTGTATTTTCCGCCACTCATTCCCCCTTGCAGCCGAAATTACTTCTTTCAACCAATCCTAGTTCCTTTAGGATTTGGTTCTTGTAAGAAACCAATCTCTTGATTAGTTTCCAATTTCACTTCCTTTTTCCTAGTTACTTTAGGACTTAAATTCAGCCACCCCTCCCCTATATAAGGGCAGCCAAATTCACCATTATTATTCAGTTGATTAAATGATTTAAGTTATAGTTTTATACTTCTTTAATCACTCACCTTATTTTGGGCTTATGTAATTTGCATGTTTGTTAATTGCTAAAAGCTACAGAAACTATAGGCTAATAGATAATTGCTCTAGCTATTGCTAAGCTTTGTTTCGATTCTATTATTCTCCACTTGGTTTGAATTACGTGTTTAATTTACCTTGTAAGTTAGTAGTCTACCGAATCCAAGGGTAAGGATTTTAGAAGTTAAGAGCTGCGTCTTGCATTCAGACTTTCCTTGGCACTTTCCGCATCGAGTTCTTGGTTTCCACGGCGTTGGGGATTAGGGGTTCACATCAGTAGTTCCCTGAGCTTCTAGAATTTGCACCTCCCAACTATAAGTAGGGAGTTCAACTTCCAAGTTCCAGAAGAGTTAATGAATTCAGTTATAGGTATAAACTTGCTTTAATTCTCCATTTTCTTGATTATTGGCTTGTTAATATTTTGCATGATTTATTAGGCAAGTTTCGAATTTAGAAGATTATAAGCTCTTGCTCCGCCTATAATTCTGTTGTTCACCATCTTAAAATCAAGCTAGTTTAGGAATAAAAGTAGCTAGTCTCGCCTAAGCTAGAGGCATTTTTCGAGTTTTCAAGAGAGTAATTGTGATCTTCATTGTTCGACTTTCCTTCGCGCTTCAAGTCTTCTGCATTGTGAGTTCTCACGAACTGCTCATATCAATTCTTAGCTCTACATGTGTCTTGTCCTCTGTGCTTAGATAAGTTATATCATTTATTCAAGCTATTAGTGTTGGTTCAAAGTTTCAATTTGTTTGCGGGATCACAAATCTGTCTAACATTGAAGATGACCGTAATATATTATTTGATGGGAATCAAGTCGAGCAGCATGATTCCCCAATTGATTACCCCACATCAAGCAATCAACAAACCACTCCTAACACACAAGGCAAGAGGCGTTCAAATGTTAGGGTAAATTCTGATTCAAGTAAAGGATCTTTGGTATGAGACCATTATAAAATATTAGAACAACATCCTGCAACAGATAGACGAGCTTGTTGTATCTATTGTTCTAAAGTAATATATTGTCAAACTTTAATTTGTACCAGTGTTCTTATCAACTACATTCATGCATGCAAAAAGTATCCTATTAATGTTGAGATGAAAAAACAAAAGCAAAAAATGAGTGCTTCACAGTCACAAGGTGAGAATATGATAACAGCACCATTCACATCTAGTTTTGACCAAGATAGACATAGAAGAGCTCTTGCTAGAATGATTATAAATATATGAGTTTTGCTTTTAGAATTATAGAAATAAGGGATTTATTGAGTACACTTATGAATTACAACCTAGATTTGAAATCCTATCTCGTACAACAGTGGCTAGAGATTGTTATAAACTTTATTTGGAAGAAAGAAAATTGTTGAAGCAATATTTGAAAGATTTACTGGAGCTATTTGTCTCACCATAGATACATGGACTTCAGTTCAAAATTTGAATTATATTTGTGTAACATCTCATTTCATTGATGACAATTGGATGTTACTTAAGAAGATTATCTCATTTTGTCCAATTTTTAATCAAAGTGGAATGTCACTGGCTTGGCTGTACACGTAAGTGTATGACGGATTGGGGCATTAAGAATATTCTAACTGTCACGGTAGATAATGCTAGCTCCAAATATATATGAATGACAATTCTGATAGAAAACCTAAAGAAGAATGACATTTTTGGTCCCTAATGTTTAGGGATTGACACTTTTGGTCCTTAATGTATCAAATTTGACACTTTTGGTCTCTAAAGTTTTGTTTCAGTGACACTTTTGGTCCATTTACTTGCTTTATAGGTAATTTGGGGTCAAAATATAAATTGTCTAAAATATTGGGTTCAATCAAAAATTTTGAAAAAATCACCACTTATTAAAACCAAAAAATAGCGAGTATTTTCAAGAATGAAACCGTTGCTGTCTCTGGATAATGGGATTTAGCATACTAGCACTGTAGCTATAGCTAAAATACTTTGATGTTATATGGGAATAGGGAAACCAGGACCAAAGTTCTGCTAGGATTTTTTTATATCAAAGTTGACATAATTAGTTGGTGAATAACTTTGGAGTTTTGAGAGGAAAGTGAATGACATATGAGTTCTGTGAGGTGCTAGAAAAAAAGTGTCATATTAATTAGAATCTCCTTTTAGTAAATAAAAATGTCAAACACTTCAAAATTTATAATGTTAGAATAAAAAAAAAGTTCCTTATAGAATCAGATTGATTATCATTTCATTCACAAGTTTATTTAAAAATTAAGCCAACTTTGATAAAAAAAATAATAATTTATGGCAGAACTTTGGTATTAGTTTTCCTATTCCCACATAATATCAAAGCGTTTTATAGCTATAACTGCAATATTAGTATGCTAAATTCCATTATCCAGATACAGCAGTAGTTTCATTTTAGAAAATACTCGCTATTTTTTAGTTTTAATAAGTGGTGAATTTTTCAAAATTTTTTATTAAACACAATATTTTAAACAATTTATATTTTGACCTCAAATTACCTATAAAAAAGGTAATGGCAGGTAAATGGACCAAAAATGTCATTGGAACAAAACTTTATGGACCAAAAGTATCACACCCCCAAACATTAGGAACCAAAAGTGTTATTCTTCCAAAGTCAAATAATTGGGATGAAGCAATTTTAGTAGGTGAATATCTACATATGAGATGTGTTGCACATGTTCTAAGTTTAATTTTAAATGAGGGTTTAAAGAGCAAAATGTGCACATTGAAAGAAGTAGGGCTGCTATTAGATACATAAGATCTTCCTCTTCTAGATTTCAAAAATTCAAATTGTTGTGTGATAGAGCAAGAATAGATAGTAGATGTTGGCACTGTATAGATGTAGAGACTAGATGGAATTCTGCTTATTTGATGTTAGCGACACCTGTGAAATTTAAGAAAGCTTTTGAATTAATGGAGAGGACAGATCAAAAACATGTTACTGAGTTTAGTACTCCACTCAACAAACCATCTAGAATGCCTACTGTAGAAGGATGGATGTTTGTGTCTTAACTTCTTGCCTTTTCTGGAGAATTTTCATGATATGACATTGGCACTTTCTAGATCTTTTTATGTCACTGGCAATGGATACTTGCGTTGTATTATTGGTCTCAATGCTTTTATTATGAAGATGATTCTAGTGCTGATCTTGGTATTTCTATAATGGCTGGTACCATGAAAAGTAAGTATGACAAGTATTGGTCAAATGTTGAGAATATAAACATCTTTCCTTTTACTGTTGTCATTTTAGATCTAAGATTCAAGTTGAGTTCTATTAAATTAGCCATTGAGAAAACATTTGTAAGGGACAAAGAAATTGATTTGAAAGTTAAGGTGGGTAAGGTGTTAAAGGACTTGAATGAAGCTTATAGCCTAGAAGCACAACATAGAGAGCAATTTGGTAAAGCTACCAAATTTTAATGTGATGGAAGATGATAACGTGAATGTTGTTTTAGTATAAGATTCACTTTTTTTTGTTGCAAATACTGGTGTTAAAAAGCCTGAGTTGGATGCATATGAAAATGAAAAGAAATGTGATATGAAAGATACTGAATTTGGCATTCTTCAATGGTGAAGAAAGAATTGTGCTGAATATCCTACACTTTCTTTGATAGCTAGAGATCTTTTGGTTATTTGGTCTACCGTAGCTTCAGAGTTAGCTTTTAGTATGAGAAATAGAATTCTTGATTCTTTTCGTAGTTCTCTAGCTCTAAGAATTGTGAAAGCCTCCATTTGTTGTCGAGTTTGGTTGTAGAAAAATAGTAGAATCATCGATCTAAAAAAGAGTCTAGAAGACTTTGAAAAGATAGAAGCAGTTATTTAAATTTGCGTATTGATTCTCTTTTTTAGGTTTTGATTTATATTTTATTTAATTTTCATGCTTTATTTTATAATTTTTCAGAAATTCTTGATATAACGAGGTGCATCCCATCATTGACATTGAAGACTAAAGAATCACAATTTCATAAAAGATATTGTGATTGTTCCATTTGTAAGTATTAAACATATAATTTCTATTTACGTAATTGCTTTATTTCCTTTTCTAAGTAAGCTGATTATGGTTTGTTGTTTTCTATTGCAATTGAGGCCAAAGAAGAAGATAATCAAGTAGATTTATAAAATCTTATTATCCATCAAGCTTGTAGGAGGCTATTTTTGGATGTCATTAAACTTGTTGGATGTTTCTGTTCAAGTTAAAATATTTTGAAAGACTTTTTTTGGTTCTAGGATTACTTTCTATTTATTAGTAATGTGGTTTGTCATCTAGATTTTGAAGTTAAGATTCAGGTTTTGCAAGCATCTTTGTGCATTAGATCCTCAATGAACTTTGGGTTGACTTTAAGGGAATTGCTTCCTCATAGTTTCATTGGATTAAGGTTTCAGTTGCACTTGTTGAAAATTTATCTGAAATCCACTTGGTCAGTTGTATATTCGTGTTTGGGTGATGGTTCTAGCCTTCATAATTACTAAATAAACCATGTTTGAATCAGATTTGATGTGAAAGAATTGAATGTTCATCTTTTGATGAAGATGAGTCTTTTGTGCATCAGAGTTCTTATTTAAGAGGATTGGCTTTGACTTCATGTTCTTTTGCAAGTTTGTTATGGTGCCCACTTTTTCACATGGCTGACTGTAGGCTGTTGTATTTGAACACTTTTCCCAAATTTTACATAGTGTTCAACATTAGTTTATTTTATCAAGAGTGTAAATTAGTTTGTTTTTTCTTGATTTTCCCCACTTTTTATGTTATTATTAAGAATATTCTAAATTTTCAATATAAAGAATATTGATTAACTAATATTACGTACAAACAGAAATTCACTACAAAAAAAAAAAACCTAAAGTTAAAATAAAATGAAAAAAATAAAGAGAATCACGGTTTCAGATCAAAACCTACAATTTTGGATCAAAAACCACAAGTTCGGGATGACAAATAGCGGGTTCAGATCAAACTGCGTTTTCGGATCAAAACACGGGTTCGAATAAAAACCCGATTGGATCCGATCTAAAACCTTACCCTCTGATTAAAATTCGAAATCAATCTGAAGTTTCAGATTCGGATCGGTTTGGAGCACATTCGGATCGATTTTTGCTTTTGTTCACCCTTAGCCAGCAGGGGCAGGATTCAGTCATTAACACTGTCATTCTCTTATTTGAAGCAAAACCAAGAACTTGTTCCCACAATCCTGAACTCTTGGATAGTGATTCGTCCTGCAATCCCAAAACTCATGAAAGATTCCACTTTAAACCTCTGTTTAAAGCCTGTCTCTGACTTCTTATCCACTTTCGTTGCGATCTAAGGATTTCTCTATGCTGAACCCCGCATATGTCAACTGAAGAGTTTGAATATAGGTGTAAAATTTTAACGGTTGCATATTTGATCGTTTCTCACTAGCCAACAAGTACTATAAAAATGAAGCGAGATAACTGTATACCTTCTTAATCTCGACCTCCTTGAACCATCTCTATATCTATCACCCAAAGGGAGTTAGATACCCCAAATCAAAATTGAAACCAAAGGTTGATAGCCTCTATACTAATTTGGCTGCATGAACACCAAAACTGCAACAGTGGAGAGCATATAAGAGGAAACCCTTATACAATCTTGTGACGATTAAAAAAAAAACTTTATTATTCAAGATGGACTAGCAACAACATGAATTTGACGTTTTTACTTGACGATATAAACAGATTACATGAGTTTTTTTTTTCTTTTCTTTTCTCTTTTCCTTTAGTTTGAGGGTATTTATGCACTATGGCAAAAAGTGACAGAGGCGGGTTATTAGGGCCTTTGGAGGCGGGTGTTGCAGCTGTGCACCCGCCTCCCTTGCGGGCGCCTCCAATTGGAGGCACCCGCACACCATAGTTATTGGAGGCGGGTGCAATTAATAAATAGTTTTTGGAATAGCACCCGCCTCCAATTACCATTTTTTTTTTTTTTGGAGGCGGTTTTTCGCCTTCAATACTCTCCAGTACAAAATTTAATTTCGTTTTCTTCAATTTATGACTTCGGTAGGAGTCGAACTCGCGCCTGCAGAATCACTTGACTCTTGCACATTAAATTTACCACTAGGCTACATATACTTATGTATTTAAAGTTAAAATCGAAAGGATATATTTCTATATTTCCTTCTAAAACTTGTGTTTTTTATTACCTATTAATTTATTGCATTACTCGAATCCCGAAAAAATTTAAAAATTATTTTCAAATTTTAACAGTCCGATAGATCAGGAAAAGTTAGAGAGAAGGCACCCCTACCAAAAGGGAAAAGCAGGCGGAGCAATACAAGCAACAAGATGAAAAACTGTCCATTTCACCTGAAGGTACGAGAAATTGATGGGGGAAATTGGAAGGTAGAGGTTAGAAACGGTACGCACAATCATGAATTAGAAGAAGTTCAAAATTGGCATTCAGCGCAGTCACGGTTAACAGAATTAGAGAAGAAGAAGATTGCAGAAATGTCCAGTATTAACATCAGGCCGAAGCATATATTGGCCCAATTGCGCGCGGATGATCCGAAAAATGTCAGCCACATAAGACAGGTGTACAACGAATTATCAAAAAGTAAAATAGATGCGAGGGGAGGTATGACTAACATGCAGTATTTCTTCAAACTTTTGCATGATCACGGATACTTCTATGTGTACGCAGGTGATGACGACAGTAATGCAGTGGGCCACATCTTTTTTGCGCACAAGAAGGCGCCTCGTCTATTTGTTCTGTTTCCATACGTGTTGTTTATAGATACGACGTATAAGACAAATAGGTATGACATGCCTCTGCTGCAAATAGTAGCTCATGTACCAACAGCTCAGTATGTTCATATCGCGTTCATTTTCATGAGGGATGAGACTACCCCGAGTTATTACTGGGGATTGGCGCAATTGAGTAATTTATTCCAGCGAAACAAATACCCACACGTGGTCATCACTGATCGAGAGACCGCCCTAATGAATGCTGTAGAACTAGTATTCCCACATGCTACCCAGCTACTGTGTAGGAGACACATTGAAATGGATGTCAAGAAACATGTTGTATCGGCTGGCAACGACAAAACTATAACGGATGTGTTTCTATATCGTTGGGGCCAAGTGGTTAAAGCCTTGACATATGAACAGTTCACGGAAGCTGTGGATTATATTGATACTAAATACGGAAATAAATCTAGATTCAGAAATGTTATTCTGTACTTGAAAAAGACATGGTTGGATCCCCACAAGGACAAGTCTGTGTCTTGCTGGACGAAAAGTATAAAGCATTACGGAGGGCACACAATGAACATGTAAGTTATTTATTGATTTCATTTATGATTTGTATATTGTATAATTATATGATCTTTTATATAATGCTTTATGTTATATGAAGAATTTTAATATCAATTGTCTTTCAGGGTTGAGAGTGCACATGTACAGTTGAAGAAGGCTATTGGTACGGATAGAAAGGCATTTCCAAGTATATTTAACGACATTAATATTATGATAGGGTTGCACCTCTCTGAAATTTGGACTAAAATGAAATCTTCGCGAAGCAAAACATACCGGAAGAGCGACTACCTACTGTATAGTAGGCTTAACGGTAGAATGTCTTTCGCTGGTATTACAATGGTAGAGGAAGAATATACAAAAAGAGTTGGCCTTATCGGGGACGATGGTGCGCTTTGTGGTTGCGAACTCCAAACAAGTTGCGGTTTGCCATGTGCATGTGAGATGCAACAGTTGATGCACGCGTACCATCCAATTGATCCTATCGACGTTGACGCGTTCTGGAAGACACTGCATTTGGGAGATAATGATATTCCAGAAACTCATGAGGAGAGGCAAACCGCTGAAGGCGGACTGCATGACATATTTCTGGATGTAATGGCGCGGCTGAGCGCTGAGATATATCGGGTCATGGGTGTCGTGCATTCAACGCTTTATCCAAAAACTGTTGATCTAGGTGAGCCGGTTAGTAGGCCACACAGGGGACGGCCCAGACACAATTCAACCCAACGAGATCTATCAGGGTACGAGCATGTCGAAAGGAATGCACTACAACGACGTACGAATATATGTATTTAATTTTAACATGTCATTGTGGTTAAATACATATACACATACTCAATTTAATATGCTTTACACTCGCAGGTCGGCGATCCACAGGCGGGCAGAGAAGACGAAGGGTTGTGAGGCCCCACGCTTCTGAATGGCCTTACGACCTTCCCGTATTTCTGAAGCAGTTCGTGTTCGAATACATTACCGGGCACGTTAATGTAGTGCCCGATGGACATTGTGGTTTAGGGTAATTGCCTATTTCGCACACGATGCAGATGAGGCGCAGTGGCATCAAGTGTGTAGAGACCTGCACCAAGAACTCCGGGATGAAGCTACTTTTTGGCGTTTCGTTCTTGGGGCAGTCAATTACGATTTAGCATTTATATGCCCAGCAGAGTAATACTTTCCTTCCGTTGCTGTGGCGGGGGGCCGGCATATCTACTGATCCGAGCAGCTTCATCAACATGGGTTTAATAAGACAAAATCATTTCATTGCCTTGTTAACGACAGGGGATGTCTTGCTACCCCCAATCTATCCGACGTGGAGTAGCCGGGCCTCAGAACAAATGCAGCTTTAGAAATCCCATTTGGATGGAAAAATTGGGTGAATTTCGGAATAAATCGATTGCTGAGTGTTAGTATAAGATGTTTTGCATAGCAACAGTTTTACGTTAACTGCAATGTATGTTTGATTTTACGTTCACAAGATAAGATTCTAATATTTTAACTTTCTTATGTAATAAATTTTATCAGTAATGAAGTCAAATAAAATATCTATATATCATCCCGAATGTAGTATTACTTTATACAATGCATAAAAAAATCGATTACAAACAGTGAATACAGCACATGGGACCCTGTCGCAATCTACTCCAGTGCCGGCATCAAATCCTCCAAATGGCGGGCCACCTCCTCTATGGCACTCTCCCTCACGTCACTGGGGACAGTATCCCGATTTTGGGGATGAGCATAATACATTTTACTTGCTATATATTGCAAGCACTGCATTTGGAAGAAATATCGAAATATAGTTAAATATATTTGCGCAATATAATTAATTGACAGAAATAAGCATAAATTTGTAGTTCTTACCGGAACCGCAGATAGCTGTTTGGGGTCCAGTGTCTCGTCCACTTCCATGTCGTCGGGACTAACACGAACGTGCGTTCGCAGTCGGAAGTAGTCGAGGTACTCTTGTACATTTGCGGGGCCTTAAGATTCATATCATACATGCAAGAATACCTTTTTATTTCAGGCCCTCTGTAACAGCTCTTTGGCTTTAAAACTGTGTACCGGATCGCCTGAATGAATCCAAATTGCCGCAGGAATCGATCAGGCATGTATGGCTCTACGTAGGGGTGATAACGAGCCGAGTCAAGCCGAGCTTTGACGTGTTCATTTATTTATCGAGCTTAAAATCTTGTTCATGTTCGTTTATTTATTAATCGAGCCGAGCCGAGCTTTGACCTGTTCATTTATTTATCGAGCTTAAAATCTTGTTCGTGTTCGTTTATTTATTAATCGAGCCGAGCCGAGCTTGTTCATGTTCGTTCTCAGCCCTAAGTGTCATGCTCATCTATTTATAAGGAATTTTCCTCCCAAATTTTCTCTCATTTTCGATATGGGATTGAGTGAAATTCACCTCAAAATTGTGAAATAAAATAAATTTGGCCTTGTGAAGATTCGAACCCTAGTTCCCTTGCTTCTCCTTTTGATGTCTTACCACTGCACCAAATTTATTTTCATGTTATATGTATGAATGATAAATTATATATGTATTTTATCCTTCTTAAAAATTATTTTTTCTTATCGAGCTGTTCACGAACGTAATCGAGCCGAGCTCCCTTTTGTTCATTTATTGTTCGTTTATTAATCGAGCCTAAAATTTTGTTCGTGTTCGTTTATTAATAAATAAACGATCTCGAACCGAGCTTTTAACGAGTTGATCCCAAGCTTGTTCGTGAACGTTCGTGTTCGTTCTCAGCCCTAGCTCTACGACTCCAGAGCAATGGATAAGACCCCTGTACAAGGTTATTGGGTGCACTACTGCAGAAGGAATCCAATTAACCTAGATCACGTGCAACATAGTAAGTGGATAATCGACTAAGTCGGCTATTACACTAATAAACAGTAGCAAATTTAAACGACATAAAAATATTACCTCTTCGGATTTCATTCCGTCCAGTGCGCGTCTGTATAACACCAAATCCCAGTTAGGCTCGCGCTTCCTGCCGATTCTGATGTGCCACTTGGTTGCAGCTGGCCACTCGATATCCCAGGATCTCAGCTTCGCCGGACTAAACGTGGGAAAGTACTCGTATATCCAGCTCTATTAAAAAAAATGAAAAACAAATTAGTCATTTTAACGTACCGGTATACAGTATAGAAATAATGTATAAGCGATTCTTACAAACCTGCAATAAGGTCAGACACCCGCCTAACTGGGCACCGTCCGCCCTAGAGGCCCTACCAAGATTGCGATAAAGGTTCGCCAAACAAGCTGCCCCCCACGCAAGTTCGCTTACGCTTTCTACATCCCGGAGGTAAGGCAGGAAATGCCCAAGCACGTGGGGTTTTTTTTCTTATCCACGAACAGGGTGTTCCCAACTAACCATAGCAAATACCCGCTAGCAGCATTGGCGTCCTCCACCTGTCCATTGACACAATGCTCGCGAAGGAGGGACATTTTAACACTGGCAAAATCTTGATCCCCGAGCTGGTCTCCCTCAATCCCCAACAATTCTAACAGCAGTTCCTTCATCTCTGCCGGCTTAATTTTCTAACCAATTGGCGTTCCGCCAATCGGAATCCGCAATGTACGCAATGTCGTGGAGAGTGATACTCATCTCTCCGAATGGCATGTGGAATGAATTAGTTTCCGGATGCCATCTCTCAACAAAGACACTGAGGAGTGTAGAGTCTAACTCTGGATGCATGGACCAACCTAAATGTGCGAACCCGGACTGCTCAACTATACTTTTTATTTCCCCATCGGCTAACTCCCACCTTTGCAGATTGTTGTACCCATTATGGCACAACAATGCACCACGTTTCTACGTAATTGAATACATAAAATAACACATTTTAACAGACAACGTTTTAATCATAAATCAGGAATAAATAAAAATTATATAAAGAAATATGTAATAAAGCATTAAACGATACTTGTCGATGCCATATGTAGTAGGCAACATGACCTTTAAAACTCCGTAACAACTCTGGATCTGAATGTCCACCGTCAATCGGACCATCCAGAGGCCGGTAAGCCTTCCACCCGGCATCCCTCCTGGAACCAGAACCGAACCCAGACCCTGACACTGACCTACGCGAGAAGCCTATTATTTCTTTGCCTTTTTCGCTCCTTCTTTGGTTGGGTGCATTTTCCCCTTCATTTTCATCCTCCACCCGCCCCGAATCCCCTTCCATGTACCCCTGCGACTGAGACATGTCCATCTCAAATCTTTCCGCATTTTCCCGAGCTTCATCCTCCTCCGCATTTCCAATGTATGGCAGGGCAAATTCTCTTTCGCCGTACTCAATGTTACTCTCTATCATCGCATTTGATAAGCGAGAAGAGCCATGCACTCTTCGTGCCACCCTTCTCTGCCGCTCGGATGCAGTGGGAGGTATTCGGCCACCCAGTTCCTCAGAGGAGGACTGTGTCGTCTCAGTGCCTCTCTCAACCAATTGCAAATTATCATCCTTCTTGCTTTTCGTTAATTTCAATTTTAATTTCCTAAATGTTTTTGCCATCTGCAATAATATAAACACGCATTTATCAATATGAAATTACATGATAACATATAAGGAACAAGAACACAATTAGAGTTCAATAAAATTTAAAATATTGCCTCAAACCTCGCCCCTTCCGGGCAGAAAACCGCCAACAATCCAGCCGACCGCCGGAAAAATACCGCCGATGGTATTCCTGAGGGAAATACCGCCGGCCGGTATTTCCCTCCGGAATACCGCCGGTCGCTGGCTATATTTTTTCAGGGAAATACCGCCGGCGACCGGCGGTTTTTCAGACGTATCAGTCGACATTTGCCCGGATCTCTATAGATCCGGGCAAAAAATTAACAATTTCAGGCAAAATACTAACAAATTTGGACATATTACAACTAAATTAAGCAAAACAACAACTAAAACAACACTGAAATAGATATTAATTTTAGGCACTCACCTTTTGTCGATCCGATTTGTGTCGACTTTTATCCGATTTAGCCAATTTTGTGATCCGTTCTTCTCCACACAGCTCCGCAGCCTCACCTTTGCTTCTGATTGATTTTCCTTTGCTGTGAATTCGTCTACAGTCTATTTATAGACTTTTGCAAAGGAATCCTGATACTTTTTCTTTTTCCTCTTTTTTCTTTTTTTTTTGTGTCAGGAATAACTTTTCTTTTGCTTTTTCCTTTTTTTTTTTGTGTCAGGGGCATGTTAGTCTTTTCACAGGAAAATGTTACTGATTTGCACCTTTTAGGTATATTATTTTAGCACTTGTTATGGCAGTTCTCATGAGCTTTTGCCCAAGGTTTTAATGTTTATTTGCAGTTTTAGAGATCAAGCTCAATTGCAGAAGAGAAGTAAAAAAAGAGGAATTTTGAAGCATAAAGAAGCCCACACAACTTGTGGCCTAAGAAGGAAGAAAAGCCCATGAGGCCGGAGCCACTTTCCAGACAAATCGCAAGAGGAAATCGGGTGCATGCAGTTGAATCCAATTAATAATTGGATTCCAATTAAATCCGAGTGGGCCGAATTTAATTCCAATCCAATTATTAATTGGATTGCAATTGGATTCCAATTAATTGTGAATGGGCGGAATCCAATTGGAGTCCAATTATCAAATTGGTTTAAATTGGATTGGCATTGGATCGGAATTAAATTGATTAAGTGGGCAACCATGCGCAGGTTTACTGGAATATACGGAGAAGCTTAAAGGAAAAGCAATGAAGTTTTGGGCAATTACCAATCCAAGAAGGAATTAAAGAGAGAAGGTGGGAGTTACCAAATTTGAAGAAACTCCATGTGCTTAATTAATTCTCTTTCCCAGTAGAAGAAGGTTTCCTTATTCCATTAGGAGATTGGTTAATTGCTGATTTGTATCCCTATATATATGGGATTATTCCTGCACTTTTAGAGAACAAGTTTTTAGATAGAAGTTTTCTAGATAAGTTTTATAGAGAATAGTTTCTTAGTTTACAAATAATTCTCGCGCAAGATACAGTTTCGCGTTAGTATAGTTTTCCTCTGTTTTTCTCTGTTCTGTTCTGTTTTGCTCTGTTTCGATCGCAACTTCGGATTTTCCGGATGGGCAGTCTACCGTTTGGCCAAACCGGCAGTTGTCAGATCGCGAATTCTTAAATTCCAGTACAGTATTCTCTTTTCTCTTTTAATGTCTACTTTTATATTTATGTGTTTTTCGTGTTTTATCATGAATACCCGAATTTTCTCTCATTAATTGATATATGTTTAAGTCTTTTATTTAATTATGAGTTTAATTATTATTTTGCTACGTTTAAGTGACAACTCTAAGGTCTCTGAAGAGATACAAATGTGACTACTAGTCAATAGTTTGGTTCTATTTGCACTTTAATTGGAAATTGAATTAAATTGCCGTGTCTGTGGATCGACCCTGTCTACTACTGTACTATATTTTATTAGCATCTTAATTGCAGGTTTTAAGCAGTACTTTTACTATATTTGGTAGACCCACGACAAGTCCTATCAGTTACTGCGAATAGTAAAACGGTTACTGCGAATAACAATTTCGGATTTTATTTCAATACTTGTCCAACGATTCACTAATTCATCTAAAATATTGGCAATACAACTGTTACTTGTAATGTGTTACTGCTTATAATGAAACAAACCCTAAACGTGTTTGAGCACGAAAATTGATCCTAGTGGTCTTGTTTATGTCATGCCTGAGCTTTCTATGTCTATTGTTCGAAAACTAAATTTCACACATTTTCTCCATTTCATTTTTTATACAACAAAAATATACAAATAAAAAAAGTTTGACCGTTGTATTTCTTAGATTTGGGCATTAACTTAATTACACTCAATTTTATCCTATGGAATGTTTGACTAGTGTTATGCCAGATATCTTTTTAGCATTCAGAGCAAAATATTTATCTTGTTCTCAGATTGTCATTATTTAGTGTTAGTCTTTCCTTCCCTCTGAGTTTCTTTTTTTACTCCGTTTCTTCTCTTCTTCTTTTTTCGATTTCTTCTCCCTCTCTCTCACTTCATCCCTCTCGAATCTATGAACCTTTTCCCCATAAATTTCATATTCTTTCCTCCCACTCTCTTGTATCTCCATTTTTCTCCACCCTCAGACAATAAATATGAAATTAGGCCGTCTCTTGATGCTAGTTTTTTCCCTTCTATTTATTTTCTTTTAACTCTCATTTTGAAGTACAAGAGAGGAAGAAGATGAATCATCTAGTAAGTAGACCAAGATTAATCATGGAGTAGGTGGACGAAGATGAATCTTTTTAAAGATTCCCTTCAACTGTTTTCTCTGATATAAAAAAATCAGATATATATGTTGAAGAAAAACTAACCACCTCCAACATTAGGCTACTAAACTCTTTTGCTTATATGTGATATTTTCAAGAAATTTTTTTTCTAAAGCAATTACTATGTGGGGAGAATAGAAAAATAGAAGAATATCGATTTTAGCCAGCTTGAAGAGGCACAAACTTTCGATTTGAGAAGGAGATTTGGGGTGGAACGTGACCAATTTTTTGTAGGTTTTTATTTTATTTTAAAGCACATCTTTCATCTTCTCCACAGCAAATGGGTACTTTCTGGGAGGGATCAATATTGCTGAGCGGAAGTCATATAATACTTAGCATGCAACTGCAGTTCTTGAAGTTTGGATTTGAGAATCCATATTGTTGCAGCTTCCAAACTGATGTGTTGGTGAATTGAGACAATCTCCTGATAGGAAAAAAATGTGAGTGATAATAGATTTTTGCTATTGTGTTCATCCAAGAAAATGTAATTCTTAAGCATATCCAGTCAAAAGAGAGAGTTTTTGGCTGCTAGATCAGCATGTCCAGGGAATTTTTGATATAAGAAACTGACAGCATCAGCTGAGGTTCTTTCCTTTCCTATAACATTAAAAAGAAGGAGTTCAAAAGTTGAAAATGTCTACTTTGTATACTGTATATTCTCTATCCAGATCTACAAATTTGTGGAAAAAAAAAAAATCAGTTCTTTGCTACAATAGCAGGTAATTGACTCTCTTTTTTGGCTTTGCTACAAACATAGTAAGAGCTGTCACATGAGCCTTTCACACTATTTCTCTCAAAATTTTAAACACTCTAAAGACTAAGCCTTGGCTTTTCATATTCTGGATGTCATCTGCTATTGTTCACGTCTCAAACAAAATTGATGCAGATCCCTTCATAAACTTTACTACTTCGTCACAATCCGATAGAATGATGAGGTGTTTCTGGCCTGAGTTTAGAGAAGCTGTGATAGCCCATAAACAAGCAGAGAACTCAGTTTGAGCTGCCACCAAAAAGGTATATACTCCCTCTGTTATATTTTTCCCATAGTTTCTTTTTAAAACCCATGTTGCTGCTCAAAATTCCTTCTCCTCTTTGAAGGAGCCATCAATTATAGCTGTTACATAATTAGAAATTTAATAATTTATGCTAATTTCCACTTGTTCCTTTTTTTATTTCTTGCCTGTTTGTGTCCCTATTTTGTTTTCTAATTAATCTTTGGAAATTAGTGAATTCTAGGTAAGATAGTTGGCGAATTTGTTTTGGTTGAGTTGCCTATTGTTACCAAACTTCTTTGTTTCTTACTATTCGAAGCTGCAAAATTAGGAAGAAGGATTGAGCCATAATGTTATCATCCGGAGCTGTATCAATCCATTGTGAAAACCATTTGTCTATTGATATCCTCTAACCTTGGTTGAAATTAAAGCCCATGATTATAGAAACCATAGTCTTTTTGTAGCACTGTGTTGGGAGGAACCAGGTTTTAATAAATCAAAAGTGCAAAAAAATCCTCACAAATTGTTAGAAAAACGTAAGAGTATTAAGTAAGATTAACAACTAATTACCAATGAAAAATAAACCAAACCAAAAGCATAAAAACCCAAACAGAAAAAACACACTATTTTCACGTGTAAAACCCTTTAATGTAAAGAGTAAAAACCACGGGACTATTCGTCCACTCCAAAACTCCACTCTAATCAAATCAACAGTAGAGTACAATTCTCAAAAAATACACAATTGATATATGACCTTTAACAATCAACAAAAGCACTAAACCCCAAAACAGAAATCAAAACCCGTAAGAAACTTCAACAGAAAACCAGCAGTAGCTTACGAAAATTATAGAAACATATCTAACCGTTAAAATCCAATATACACCGTTCAGATTGACGATCTATGACTTTTCTTTCTCCAGTTAAGATTTTGGACATTCTTTGACTTCTCTTTCTCCAGTTAAAATTTCAGACCAATCGGACAACATTAGGACCTCCAATCTATCGATTTACCGTAACTGCTTTGGGCTGAAACCTTGCTGACGAATTTCTGTAGACTTTTCTACCTCCCTTTCTGTCAGAGACTTCTCAGGGATACCAAAACACTTATGTTGAATCCCAACATGCCTATTAATAGATATGACATGTCATATCGAGCCTTGGATTTAGTATCAATCCAACTAAGTTTTTGATTAATGATAAATTATTTTTAGTTTATAATCTACTCAATAATCCTACTGGCTTTATAATTACCATTAATGCTAATGGTTTTTGATTACCCATCACTCCTGGCATTATCCAGACACGTTGGAAGCCGAGACCCAACACAGTGCATTCCAGAAAGATGTGGGAGATTGACTCGGGTTGTGATCTCCATCTGGTGCATTCCATACCAATCCTCAATCCTCAATCCTCTTTTGTTAATATCCACAACCGATGGTAAAGCATTGTTGAGCATCCGCCAAACCAGTGTTTTGATTTTGCTAGGCGCATTAATTTTCCATATTCTTTTCCAGGTCACTCTTGATATCTAATTGGAGAAGGATGAGGATGCCTATAGAGCTTGATGATTATTTTAAGCTTCTTGGTAACCCTGCTTGGCTGAATAGATACTTGTTGAATTTTTTCCCCCTATATTTGGCAATCCTGCGTGTTCTCTATAGCTGCTAGAATGTGAATTGATTTATTTTGTTGTGTTAGATCTGTGGGAATAGAATAGCTAGCTTATTTAATCCCAGATTCTATATTCTGTCATCAGATCTGCCACTTTCCATTCTTGGTATATTTCTGGAGGATCCTCTTGAATAAGAGAGTTGCTAGATTTGGGTATCCAATTATTGCAGAGTGGCGCCGGCAAACCATTTTTTATTTGCCATTTAAGATGTGGAATAATTATCTTTCTTTTTACTCATTCATATCATGCTGGTACCTTTCTTTATCCTGCAAACCGTAATTTTGATAAACCTATTTGTAGAAGAACTAGTATTTCCTAGGGGTGAGCAAATGTGATACTCGGCCCGACCCGACCCGTCGGTTTCGGGTCGGGTTCTAGGCCAGCTTTTTTTTTTTTTTTTTTTTTTTGCCCCCAATGAAAAAGTTTTAAAATTATATTATTTTTGCTTAAGATGAAATTTGAACACGTGACCTAAATTCAATAATTATCTTTAAGGTATGCTGATTAGCCACTCCTTCTACTTTTTGTTTTGTTATATTATATTATTATCTTTATTATATTATATGTTTATTTATATATTAATTTCATATATCAATTCTTTATACTATATATATTATAATTAATTTTTTTAAAAACAATATACATTATAATACTATATAAACTAATGGTAAAATTTACATTTTGTGTTATTTTTCTTTTTACTATTTGCACATTTATATTACTATTTAAAAAAGATACTGTAATAAAAAAATAATAGAGTATAATTTTACTTATTTAAGATATCAATTTTCAATTGATAAGCATAGTATTTAAATTTGAAATAATATATAAATTTATGGAATAAAATATTATTCATTTTTTTGTATAAAAATTAATTTTGTTTAGATTGTGAAATACATGTGTGATGTAATTTAAATCATTAATATAATTGAAAAAGATATTAAATAATTTATATTTTAATGTTGTATAATATATTAATAGGAAGAAAAAAATAATAAACAAAGAGTTGCTGGAGTGGTTAATCAACTTTCCTTAAGATTGGTTTACCAACCTTAGGTTGTGTGTTCAAATATTGACTTATGCAAATGAACATTATAATTTTACATGTTTTAAATTTAGAAAACCCAAAATTGGATAGAGAACCGAACCGAACCCGCGGGTTTGACCCAAAAAAAATCCTACCCGCGAAGGAACCAGCAATTATGAAAAAAAAAAAATTGAGAAGGAACCGACCCGACCCGCGGGTTTGAACCGGACCGAACTGGAAAAAACCCAACCCGCGGGTCGAGTTTTTCCAGGTCGGCTCTGGGTCAAACCCGCGGGTCGACCCGACCCGCGGGTTTTTTGACCACCCCTAGACTATTTCCCCATAAGATTCACAAGAACAACAACCAAATGCACTCAACTAAGGTTTTTTCTCTGTCCATTTTGTCAACATAACAAGAAGCAGCGGATCAAATGAAGAAGATTGTGAATGCTAGGTGGAAGCTGCCAAAGAATAAAGGGTTGGTGGGATAAAGTTGCAGATTTGAAGATACAGACACAGGTAGAAATAGTAATTGAGTTCTTGTAATTGTTTGCTTTGCATGGATCTTTCTTTTACTTGTTAATTTTCAACTTATCTGCTGAATTTTTTTTCTTCCAATAGACAATAGTGATTCTTCAACAGAATCTGTTCATGATCATAAATATATTCCTATGAGTCCGAAACTTAAGGTGTGAACAAAATAGCTGCATAAGACACTCAGAAAACCACTCCTTTTAAAATATGTAAACAAAAGCTTTCACATTAGGATAGTAATTTGTGATGTTCTTGTTCACCGATTGTTCTATTTTTGTTCACTTCAAGTGTTTGTTTTGCTTGTTTTTATTATGGGCCTGTTCTTTTTGTTTCGTTTTGAAAACGATTTTGGTTTCAACAGTAAATATAATATATTTTAATTATATTTCATCATTTCCAATACAACTTTTTACTATTCAGCATATATTTTTTACATTTTCAATATACTTTTTACATTATAAAACTATTTTTCAAAACTTGTTTTCAAAATTATTTTCAAAATGCCCAAAAAGAACAGGCCCTAAAACTTAATAGTACAATTCATCATTATAGAAGCCTTTAATTTGAAATGTTTTAGTTTAAAATTAACTTCATCAATTTGGTCTCTTGATTTCATATAAATTGCATTCAATTTATGTCATCAGATAAATTTAAGGCACATGAGTTCATAGACATGGTAAAAGTTCCTGGTACATTTGACCGTTGCTTAGGAAGTGAGGCTATTCTTGGTCTTGCACGAGCTGTAGAGTATTAACACAACACTAACTCAAACATTAACTCAAACACTAACTCAAATCGCTATCATATTATCACAACTAAATAAACGTAACATAAATTGTGTCAAAAAGAGGGGGGAAAAACTAAATGCTATAACAAATCCTTGTTCCAAATAACATAATTATTCCATGAAGTCTAACTTTAACTTCTTGGATGATCTAGAAGTAGAGAATTCATAAGCTTTTTTTTTACACACTGACTAGTCGTCCCTGAACAATTTGGGTATCTGAAGACTGCATGACAAAATGTAGTATAAATCTAAAAAGAATAAACAACAAATAAACACATGCCAGGATTGAAAATTTATAATTTTCTTTGGTGAAAAACTATACATATCTTGTAAATCTGACAGGGTTGAGAGATTGCAGCAATACTCGGGGGCGCACCAGAAACATGTAGATCTAAATGTGATGCGTAAGTTTCATTGTTTAACTTCATTTGACAATTCATAGTATGGAACATTAGACATGCTAGCATTATGTGATTGTGGGGCTGAATTATGTGTGGCGTCTGCTACTTGGGATCCAGATGAAACTGATGCTGTATTTTTAGTGGTTTTTTTTTGCTCAACCAATATATCTCCCATTTACAACTCTAGTTTGAGGAGGCTGCACAAACATTAGAATTCAAAAATAACCACATCATCCCTTGCTCCCATCCATCTCACATCAAGTTGACCATCAACAATTCTCATTTTGACATTATAAACAATATTCACATCGCCCTGCACAAAAAAAGAGAAAACCAACCTGTTTGGCCACTTTGATTGAGTATTTACTCCTAGAACTAGTACTTTTTGCCTTTGGGGCATTGTTTGCACCAATAAATGTGTTTTCTTCTAAGGCACTTTCTGTGGCTTGTGACTTTAAAATGAAACTAGTTGGATTTCACCGTGTGAAACGCAATACCCTATAATGTCCTGAAAGCAATATAGAAATGGATGATTTAGTTGAAATCCACAGTGCTAGAATAGAAACTAAATTTAAAAACTAAATTTCAAGACAATATAAGCATAATTTCTCAAATATCACCAAGCAATTAATTTGTGAAATACACGTCTTCCTTTACTTCTCAATTGATTTGTGAAATATTCAACCACAATTGACATCGAAAATGGGAAAAAAGAACGAGGACTATCAAAAAACTTGATTTTAGCCTGCATAAGGTTGATCGATGATTTGAAAATATATATTTGAAGTCTATGTTTCCTTTTATGTAGTATGTATAAGAAACTAGATACAACAATTTGCTTGCTTAATCAATAATGGACCAGTACGTAAATGTAAATGTTGTGGCACAAATAAAAGCATAAATGTGAATAAAGCAGGCTATAAAGATGAAAGAAACAGTGACTAGATATCCAGAAGTTCACCATAAGAACTATATAAGCTCTAAAATATTTTTGGTATTTTCTTTTGATTTGTTCTAACTTTTAACAATTTAGAATTTACTTGTGTATCTTAAATTAAACTAAATTATCTCATAATACATCCTTTATTTTTCTTTTCCTTTGAGCAGATGTTGTCTTGGTGTTTTCATAAAAAAAAAATTGTAAAAATTGCAATTTTAGTCTCTCAACTTGACCTTCATTACACTTTCAGCCTCTCAATTATTGAAATTTGCACTTTCAGTCTCTTAATTATTATTCTTTCACCTGTTTGGTCTCTCTTACCGGCCATTTGGGGTCAAAATAAAAAATATATAAAATATTTGGGCCAAATCATAATAATTCAAAACTTTTTTAAAAAATAAACAAAAAGAGAAAATTTTCTTTGTTCTTGCTGCGGTAGAACAAAGCAACCCAAATGCTCTCTCTTTCTCTTGGTTTCATCTTTTTGGAACACACACAAATCACTCCGAACTAGCAAAAGGGTTTGAAGAATACAGATCTGGAGGGGTCTTAGAGTGAACGATTTCTCGGAGCTTCGTCTCAGCCGACAAGAATCCAGATAACTTCGCCGAGAAGAAGGGTTGGCTCGCCGGGAAATTTTGGGAGGACCTTCGTTCTGAAATTTTGGCTGCTGGAATTCGAGTATGTCGGGAATTTTTCTGGCTGTCGGATTTGGTAGCTGGAATTTTCGGTTGCTGTTTTTCTTGCTGTTCGAATTTCCATTTGTTGCTTGTCGGTTGCTCGTATTTTGGTAAGCAATGGTTTCTGTTCTAGAATTAGGTGCTGGAAATTTTTAGATGCTGGAAATTTTGTGCTGGAAATTTTTGGTGCTGATTTCTTTGCTGGAAATTTTTGGGTGCTGAAAATTTTGTTGATTCGGGTTTGCTGAAATGAAATTGCTGGAGAAAATGCTGGCATATGTGTTGGAAATTGGGCTCTTCATGTACTTCATGGGATGGATGGTACTTCTTGCTCTGCCATATGTGCTGGAAATTTTGCATGAAGTATTTTGAGTTGGATATTAGTTTATGGATAATTGTTTTATTCTGGAAATTGATAGCTTAGTGTACTGGAATTTAGCTGCTTTGTTTTCTGAAAATTGTTATTTTGGTGTTCCGGATGGAATGAAGGAATGCCGTAGATAGAGTTTTTGGACTTCATGGTTGCTTTGTTTTCTGTTGGATGCTGAAAGAATTAATTTCTGGATTTGGTATTTTCAAAATTCTGGATATTGGAATGCAGTTTTGAAGAAATTCTGTGTGCATTTTCATTCTCATTAATACTGATTATCGTTGGCTCGGACCCGTTTGGGCTATACTAGAAATCTTTTATGCTTGTTTTGCATTGAGTTTTGCCTAGGCCAGATTAGATCTGGTGACTTTTTCGACCATAACTCCGGTAGGAAAAAAAGAGAGGGAAAGAAGCCGCTGGGCGGCGACTAGGAGAGGAAGATGATGATGTGACGACATTTTCATGGCCTTTCTTCCAGGGACTGAAAATCGCAGGAAGAGGAAATATGTAAAAACTTGGCTGGGAACGAGGGTATAATTGAGAAAATTTTCACTTTTAGTTTATTTTTTAAAAAATTTTTGAGTTATTATGATTTGGCCCAAATATTTTATAAATTTTTCAAAAGGGTCCAAATTACCGTTGACTTTGTTAGTCAACCAGTAGCCTGCAGGTAAGAGGGACTAAACCGGCGAAAGAGTGATAGTTAGGGAACTAAAAGTGCGAGTTTCAATAATTGAGGGACTGAAAGTGTAATGAAGGTATAATTGAGGGACCGAAATTGCGATTTCCCAAAAAAAAGTCATGGATATAATTAATTAATTTCACTTTTACATTCACAAATTTACAATGAATTTTTGATACTCATCATAATTCTCCAATCCTCACACCTCCAGTTTAAAGTTTTCATTATCGTGAAAAATAGTAACCTTATTCAAAGTCACGTTGCACAACTCACATAATAAGGAGCAAACACATTTAAAATGTTTCAATTGGAGTTATTCTCATCTAATCTGAATAAGAAAATCTATCCATAATTTTAAAAAGAAGGAGAATTCATCCGAAATCTATTGGCTTCAAAATTGACCATTATATCTTTAATACTTGTCTGCAATCCCATAGCAATAAATGGTTGTCTAGAGCCCAGTTACAACTCACAAGTCTACAATTTCTCTCAGCAAAGCAGCTGCCAGAGCCTGAGCCTGTTTCTTCACCTGTGGTGTATAAGTCTTGTACTCCAGATTGGTCACTTGCTTCAATGCTATGGTAAAGGAAACAATGTGGTTGATGTGTGGTCTGCCCTGTAAAGTTGGGAAAACAACAAAGTTAATCTTTTCCTCAAAATTATATCTATCATTTACATTGCTTTCCTTCAAAAGCATGTTCCTCTTTTTGTTGATTTCGAGCATTTTCTATAAAATATGTTGTCATGTAAAAATATCACAATAATCATTTCAGTATAAGTTAATGTTTCATGTATCTGATAATAAATCTACCAATATAAGAGCCAAAGTGGGTGCAGAGAATACCCATTTGAGTATAAGTTCATGTTTCATGTAAAACAGAGAAGCAAAAAAACAAAAAAAGTGCCTTTTCCATTGGAAATGATGGCCCTATAAGTTGACTTCAAACCCTTTCCTTGGTCATTTAAATGCATATATAAGCAAATTGTTTATTTATTGGGCTTGGGATATAGTTTTGCACTTGGGATTTCATAATTATAACAGCCTAAAAAACTTTCAAAGAGATCATGTTCAGTGTTGCGAAAAAAATAAAGATAAAAAGAAAAAAGGAAAATAATCACCACCCAAGTGCAGATGTACGGGAAATAATGTCTGACAGTGATTTGGTTTGAAGGCAATGAAGGAGTGACGTTAAGAATTTCCTTCTCATATCATTCCATATCTGCAAAACTTAAAACAGAGGTCAGAATAGTATTTTGGTAGGGTGTGAAGAAAATAAATAGGGAACTGCCATTATTTTGTTTGGACCACAATTGTATACCTTCTGTTTCACCGCTAAAGGAAAACCCCAAAACCCAACTGAAAATCCTCAAATAAATTATGCCATTAGATGATAATTGAATTCCACCTATTGTTGCAAGAATTGAAAGAGAAATTCTTGGCAAACTTCTATCTTATACGCACACATAGTTCCCTTTCAGTTGTGCAAAGGGAACCTGCAGTTAGCAACTTTGAAAATCATTCACTCCATTAATAACTGAATTCATATGGTCAAGAGTACCCAGAGGAAATGAAATAGGGAATCAGAAGAACAAAAGCAAGAGGGATATGAAATTTACTAGAAGCATCGTAGATCAAACTTTTGAACAGGACCATCCCCAAATAAATATGAAACTTTAGATTAAAAAAGAAGAAAATTTATGTCATATGTTACTAATAAAATAAATACTTAAAAAAATTATTACACTGATACAAAGTACATGTATGACATCATATGTAACAATAAAGTTAAAATAGGTCCACTTACCTTCTAAAATTTTTATTTAGGGTGTATCTCATTTTCACATGTTCTTGAATTGTGACCCGACCTCAAGTATCTCTTGCAATGGACTGGTAGGCTTTTTCCTGTTGATGTAAAGGTGAACTTGAGTTCTTGCTTCTCTTATTCTCTATTTTTTGGATCTACCAGGTTGTTTCCTTACTGCTAAAGGATGGATAGAATTAGCTTTTACTTCCTCCTAGTAGTGCATAGATGGAATGGCCTTAATAGCATACTCATATGATCTCTACTATAAAATGGTTCCACAAAAGTTTTCATTGTCCTCTTATCTTTATAAATGGCAGCAATGGCATGAAGGAAAGAAATTCCAGTCAACTGAAAATAACCACAACTACATGTTTTATCTGAGAGTTTCACCACATGGGTCACACCACAGTAGCCCACTTCATACTCGCCAGGTGATGCATATACAACAATTGTTAATCTACTTTGTCTTTTGTTAGTCTCCAACTTGGAAAGTATATTAGGGGAAGAAATTACCCTCATAACTCTCTATCTTAGTCCTCTTTATTTGCAACATTTGCATCAATCTCCTTCTTATCCATCCAAACATAAAACTATAGATTTATCTCATGCTTTTAATATGTAACTGTTAAAAGACTCACTCAAATTGTTGACCAATATATCACTTTTACACTTATCACTAAAATGAGCCTTAGACCACAACTTTGGGGGAATCCTTCTCAGTCATTCAATAGCTGTCAACTTATCACCTTCCTTTATGTTACGGGACGCATCTCTCGTGCTTACCCCGCAACCCCATCGATGCCCCATGAGCATAAAATGACATGTTGCAGCTCTTGCTTAAAGCTGAGATCCGACGGAGCGGAATGGCACGACACGTCGCATCATATGTCGGACAGCACTTGGTGCACAACACATGGTGCAGCACAACATTGCCTGAGCGCACGCCCAGGCCCCAGCCTTAGCGCGCGCAATCCAAGCCCAGCACCAGGGGCGTGCACCAGTGCGCCCAGCGCCCCACGCCCAGCGCACCCAGCGCCCTGCGCCCCAGTGCGCCCTTGCGCGCCCAGCAGCAGCACCAGCGCCGCCACCTCTCTGCGCGCCCCGCGCCCAGCACCTCAACGACCGAGTCTAGCGGCGCCCAACCTTGTAAATATTCATTTGTGTTATTTCTTTATGTTGTAATAATTAATAAGATTGGGGGAGATGTTAGTTTTAGGTAGACAGGTGATCTTTTGCAAGATCACCCATTTTGTACGCCCTGGTCTCCCCTCAGGGAACTTCTGATTTTTAGCCTTTCTAGTTGTTGGTGGGGTTGATGTAATGAAGCAAGAGTTGGGTTCCCACCACCCATTTATGCTCTTGGCTACTTCTTGTAATTTCCTTCTCTTATTAATGAAAACCAAGCTTTGGCTCATGAGTTTGCCTTTGTTTATTTTCATCGATTCGGATGGCCTAATTGCAAGTACTTCGGGAACGAGTCCCAGATGCGGAAATGGCGGAAGCTTGGCTAGCGGTAGCCTTGCTTGCCTCACGGTGCGCTCATTTTGGTGATTCAAATTAGCGACCCGTGACACTTTGGGTCTGCAGCCTCAATTGCAGACATAGATGTTCTAAAATCTGGCCTATTTCTAGCCCATGCTGTTGCCTAAAACAAATCTTTTAAATCTTGGCCCTTAAATCTTTGTTTGAAATTTTGGTACAAATGTCTCAAACAATATCTATGTTCTGACATAGGATGCATTCACTCAATCGCATGTCTGAGCCTTTTTTGTCTATCGGATATGAATGTCCATGTGACACCACCTTCACTTTCCTCACCAATTTGGTTTTTAAGTTCTTCCAAAAACCAACACCAACTGTCAAATCATTCAGACTCTACCATTGCTATAGCTACATGGTACATATTGTCATTTGCATCCCTACCTATTGCAGTTAGAAGTTGACCACCAAAAGTGCTTTTTAGAAAGCATCCATTAAGCCCAATTATAGGTCTACACCCTGCCCAGATAGCATCTCTCATTGAACCTAAACTGTAGAACATTCTCTGAAAAACAACAAAGGGTGAATCTTCATTTTCCCTAACCACATCTATTGTGATACGACTTCTTGGATTAAGGGTCTGTTCTCTATCTTTAGTTTCAAACTAAGTTTGAAAACAAGTTTTGGAAAATAGTTTTATAATGTAAAAAGTGTATTGAAAATGTAAAAAGTAGATGCTGAATAGTAAAAAGTTATATTGGAAATGATGAAATATGATTAAAATATATTAAATTTACTGTTGAAACCAAAACCATTTTCAAAAAGAAACAAAAAAAACAGGCCCTAAATTTTAGCAAACTAGATGCATATTCTCTCACCTTGTTATACTGCTCCATGTCAACCCCATGAAGTATTTCATTCGCCTTATGCCTTATTGTATATGCCTGTTTTCTCATAACATCTAACATGCAATCCCTTGTTATCCATGTTCGATCATTGTATATATCTTGGACAAAGATGTAATAGAACTAGCCCATTGCTAGTTAAGTATGCTTTGGACAATTTTTTTAACAAAGTTGGAAGCAATGCTTTCTGACTTGGCTGCTAAAAGTTGCTAGCACAGATGTTAGGGGTTAGTTAATCCAAATTAAAGTATATTAATATATCCTAATTTTTAATGGTAAAAAAGAACAACAATACAGTTACAGGTATATAATTTGCATCTATACTTAAGTAAAAAAATAACATGAAACTCATCAATGTTGAATTCATCTGTGTAGCATTTTAATATCTTCCCCAACCCAGATTGCATTGTCATGCAAATTCACTCATGGGTTTCTTACACAACCATGCCATTGGTTGCATCTTAATTCTGGTTCTTCAGCCTCTCTTCTCCATCCGTCAATTAACGCCCCTCCAGATCAACCAATTTTTCAAGCCAACTTTGGGTAAAACAATTATGGGTCCGAAACTTCTGAATCTATTAAGAAGATTTTATTCACTTCTAATTTAGCCCAAGAAAATCCTCCTTCTCATCAATGTATACCAGAGTGCGATGAAATTATAGAAGATTTTATCTCTCCCAAGTTTCGTCACATCAAGAGTCCCGCGGGAGAATTATTTCTGTCATCGTCTTCTACATCTACAACTCTTACGCTCATGAATATCTTGCCGTTGAAGTTTTCTAATTTTGTTATCCCACCTTTTCTATCAATGATAATTTAGTAATAGACTTAATTCCTGTTAAACCTTCAGTTAGTAGTACTTATTATGTTAACTTATGCTAGTTTAGTCCAAAGTTTAAGGGGTTATGTGGGTATTATCAAACCACAAGTGATGTATTTATCTGTGGAGCAAACCACAAGGGAGAATCTTGTCTTTTGCCCAAATTTGAAAAGAAAGAAGAAGTGTACAGTAGATGATTACTATTGTAATTTGTTTTTTGTTCTTTTCCTTTTCTTTTTATTTTTCATGTGGTTTAGTGATAATGTATCTTATTGTACATGTTGTAGTACGTCTCAAGTTCGAATCCCAATAATGCCCTTGTTTTATTATCAAGATTTCTTTGTCTTAAGTACTAAAAAGTAAAAATAACTTAACAAATTTGTATTTGGCAGAGTGGTAATATATATATTTTTGTTTTACAATAGGTCAATTTCGAATCTCATTGACATCCATATTTTATTATCTAAATTTTCTTTGTATTAAATACAAAAAAGTGAAAAAAGTTAACAAATATTTAATTGGTATAGTGGTAATGTATCTTGTTGTTTTGTTAGAGGTATTAAGTTTGAATCCCATTGACAACTATATTTTATTATCTTATTTTGTTTATTTTAGAGTTAATTGCAAATAACCCCTAAACTTACAATCATCGCAACTTACCCCCTGAAGTTTTAATTTTCTCAATTAACTCCTTAAATTTTAAAACTTTTGCAACTAACCCCTTGAAGTTTTAATTTTCTCTGTTAACCACCTGAAGTTTAAAACCTTTGTAATCAACCCCTTGAAGTTTTAATTTTCCTTGAAGTTTAAAACTTTTGAAATTAACCCCCTAAAATTTTAATTGTTGCAATTAACCCCTTGAAGTTTAAAACTTTTGAAAGTAACCCCTTGAAGTTTTAATTTTCACAATTAACCCCTTAAAGTTTATACTACTTGCTTGTCTATAAGTCAAATACTATTGTTGGCCTCGATATCAAATGGAGACCATATACAGGTGTAACAAATAGATCGTCACCCTTCAACTATGTGTTGATGATAAATCAGAATTGATGTCGAAAGGGATGTAACGAAATTGAGGAATAATTATAGTTTGGTGTGAGATAACATTGATTGTGGATTGTGACGCCCCACATTGACCCCCCTGACTTAAAAAATCATTCCCGCCGAGGAGAAAAGAGCTGGCGTGGAGGCGTCATACAGGGCTCTCGCCCAACAATCAATACAGAATAAACAGAGAGAAATATACATTGTTATGCTTATTCCAAAAAACCAAGAAGTACAATGCAGCAGAAAAATACAATAAAATTGTCGAGGATGGCTATAGGCCAAACTATCCTCCCAAATAGGGTTTATGATCTAATCCATTACAAAGCCTCCTCAGTGTTATCTTGGACGCCCAACGGCCTCACCTCTAGCACATGCGAATCAAGCACCTGTAATCAAATCGTGAAGGGAGTAAGGTGAGCTTAAGCTCAGTGAGACACCTCAGGATTTGTAGAAAATCCCACCGTTGGTCTTTATAGAAAAGCTGGGACTCAAGTATACAGTTCAAGCATGCATCCGTACAGGTATGTATATATATAACCATGTAACCTCGAAGGTACAGTCAATCAAAGTCCATCAAATCAGGCAAGTCAAGCACATCAGGCATATAGTTCAGCACATGGAAACTACAAAAAATGAGCATGGCAACATATATACAACAGTTATATGCACATATTTGAGCCACTAGACTCCTAGCAAGCAGATTGCACAAACAAGCCTTCTCTATAATAAAGCTAGGTTGGAATCTATTCAAGTGTTCGAGTTGTTCACATAGTTGATGGTTTGCAAAGCACATCGCCCCTACGGCAGCCGTACAATGGAAGTATGCTCGACGACAGGGGTTTTGGATCCTGTCCCTTTCACATTCAGGCTATCAATTATCCTCGTACTAAGGAGGAGTGTCGGCTATTTGCGACATGGCTTTCACCAGCAGGCCAGTCTAAGGGCGAGCAGAAATAAGGAAAGCAAACTCACTTTCACCAGCAGGTAGTCTAAGGGTGAGCAGATTCAAGGAAAGTGAACTCGGAGCCCAAGTCTTATCTAGTTGGTCTTTGACCTATTTTACGCTAAGGTGATCATGGCAACCCTAGCATGCTTCATACATATCTAAAGGCATTATGCAATCCTAGATGACATGCAACTTACCTCGAGGAGTCTACGTCCTTCTAGGTTGGCGGGTCATGCTAGCTCATCGTTGCAAGCACACATAATAGCAAGTATGCAAGTAGACAGGTCATGCGAAGCCGAGTATATAACAAGCAGGGCATGGCATCATGTAAGCACATAGCACATAAACACGTAGGTTTTATGTCAAGCACAATCGAGAAAACAAACAACCGATGAGGCGAAGGAAACCTCGTTGGCAAATATGAACACACAATAGTACATATAGCTACACCTAAGTACTACGTAGATATTTCATTTAAATCTTAGGAAACTAGCGAGTAATCCCTCACCTGGAATTCTGGAAGGCGCGTATGTCGTCCGACTCGGTCAACTCGGGTCAACGATAAGCTCCTGCGGATAACGGAGACACGATTATTAGTTAAGGAGGAGTTACTGACTTTCTAAGCAAGTTTGACTTTTTGGTCAATTGGGTTGACTTTGACTTTTCAGGTTTTGATTGACTTTTAGTTCAACTTTGACTTTTTGGTCAACCTTTGCCTTTTCGGGTTAAGTTTGACTTTTCTGATCAACTTTGACTTTTTTGGTCAACTTTTGACTTCCTCCGGTTAGGTTTGACTTTTACGGTTAACTTTGACTTTTCTATCAACCATTTACCTTTCGGGGTAAGTTTGACCTTTCTCGATTAGGTTTGGATTTTACGGTCAACTTTGACTTTTTGGTCAACCGTTGACCTTTCGAGGTAAATTTGACCTTTCTAGGGTTAGGTTTGACTTTTACAGTCAACTTTGACTTTTTGGTCACCCGTTGACCTTTTGGGTCAGCTAGGGCTGACTTTAGACGTTAGGGTCAACTTTAGGTCAAGGGGGGTTAAGTTTTGGTCAAACGGGTCAAAGTCGGGTCAAACGGGTCAAGGTTGAGTCAAAAGGGTTAAGGTTCAAGTGTAGGGTTCAAACCGGTTAAGGTAGGTCAAAGGAAAAGGGTCAAGTCTTATGGTCAAGGATCTTCTTTTGTGGTGAAGGGTCAATTCTTGTGGTCAAGTCGGTCAACTCTTGTGGTCAAGGGTCAAATCTTATGGTCAAGTCAGTCAAGGTCTTGTGGTAAGGGGTCAAGTCAAGTAGGTCAAAGATCAAGCCTAGGGTCAAACAGGTCAAGGCCAGGTCAAACTGGTCAAGGCTAGGGTCAAAGGCCAAGGTTGGCACGATCGGGCGCGATGTGCATGCACATCGGCCCTGCCTTGCGCGCCAGGCGTGGCCATAGCACGCACAGTCCGCGCATGGCTTGCCATGCACGAAAGGCTTGTGCACGCGGGGCTAGCCCTTGCGAGCACAGCCTTGTGCGCGGAAGGGCAGCGCGTGACTCGCTCGTTGCCCTTTTCGGGGCAATTTCTTTTGTGTCTCTAGTCCGATTCCGTCCGTTCCAAAAACATAAGGTTGTAGACATGCATCAATACTACATACTAATCAGTTTTTACACAATTTGAACCATTCTATCACCCCTTTTCGTGGCCCTAAACATGGCATGGCACACTATTTTTTCCGGATTTAGTTTCTTGTTCTTGGTTTGCATATTAATTCAAGATCCCATTTTTAACCAATCCCACTTGATGCAATCCATCCTAAACCCTCTTAAACATGTAAAACCCCCTTCTTATGCATAGATCTGCCCCCATGTAGAGGAGGTGCAAGGGAAGAGAACCGAAGCGTCGATGGTGACTTTTCGGCGACGACGGCGGCTTTTTAAGTTGGTGGCATGCAGGGTTTTCAGAAAGTGGAAAAGGAAGGGTTGGAGGCATGGGGATCTATTTATTGCCCTCCCCTAGAACCTTCCTTTAAAACCCTAGCCACCTCCCCCCGATTAAAATCAGGTTTGGATTGGAGAAAATCCAAATCCGATTCAAAAACCCGTCTCCCGCTGTTTTCTCGCGGTTGCCCGCTGGCGTGTACATGCCACGGGCATGGACCTGGCTCGCGAGGTCTCACTGCACGCGCTGTGCTTGCACGGGGGTGGGGGGGGGGGGGGGGAGGTGCTACGACGGTCCTAGTTCCCTATCGCAGGGGGCTTTTTTTGGCCCGTTCTTCCTTGTTTTTGCTCCATTTGGATCCTGATTTCGCGTACCCTTCTAACCATCATTCCTCTTAGATTTTCTAACATTTATTTCCCGTCCGGAGAGTGTTCTCCGCCTTATATCTCATCGAGGGGTCTACCATACAACATAGACACTTAGCAAGCACACAATAATTCAGGCAAGCATGTCACATTTCACATCAACACTGAATTTAAACCAAAATTTTTTGATTTTTACCATTTTTATTCCTCTAATTTTGCTTTGAAAAATATGGGGCTTCACATTGATGACATTCATGAAGTTGCGAGAGACATCTAACCTGGTAGGTTTAACAGCAGTCAAGGGTTAAAATATTAATTGGGCTATCTTCTATTTTTACTAAGAAATTTTAAAATACACATTACATCAAATGAAACTCCACGAGGTTAATTGCAAAAATTAAAATTTTAGGGGGTTAATTATAAAAATTAAAAATTTAGGGGCTTAATTTAAAAATTTTAAACTTAGGATGTTAATTGCAAAAATTAAAATTTCAGGGGATTAGTTGCAAAAATTTTTAACTTCAGGGGGTTAATTGAAAATTTTTTAAACTTTAGGGGTTAAATGAAAATGTTTTAAACTTCAGGGGGTTAATTGCAAAAATTAAAACTTCAAGGGGTTGATTACGAAAGTTTTAAACTTTAGTGGGTTAATTGCAAAAATGTTTTAAACTTTAGGGGGTTAATTGCAAAAATTAAAACTTTAAGGGTTTAAGTGCTAAAGCTTTAAACTTTTGGGGTTTAATTACAAAAATTAAAACTTTAGGGGATTAATTACAAAAGATTAAAACTTTATAGGGTTAGTTACAAAAATTAAAACTTCAGGGAGTAAGTTGCAATCAGTGTAAACTTTAGGGGGTTATTTGAACCCTTTATTTTATTTACAAAAGCATACTGATGTGTGAGAGAGGAAATATATTACTTCCTCTTTCACTAGAAGAGTCCGATAATTTGATTCAAGTGTTCAAAAGGGTTGTGGAAGGAATGTTCGAGCTACAAAGCCTGGAAAGAGAGTTAATCCTAGTGCACAAGAATTATGCAAGGGTTGTCTTAGATGGGTGAAGTCAATAGGCATTTTAAAGGTTATGAAAGCTGAGAACAAGCCAAAGGAAGAACAAATTAACAAAAAGGGTAAAACGGTAATGAAAAAGTAATGAAAAACCAACTATGCAATGGGTGAATTGGGTTGTTTTCAAAAATTCTTTCTTAGTAAAAATAGTTTTGATGTATGTGTGACAAGTGAGAGTTCAAAACACAGTTAAAACAACTAAGAAACACAAACACTTTAATGTGGTTCAACTTTCCTTCCTAAAGGAAAGCCTACATCCACCTTCCAAGCAATTTGCTTGTTTCCACTGCTTACTCTATATTCTTAATGGTGAATCTAAAACCTTACAAATTACCCAAAATGATTACCTCCTAGCTTACTCAAACTATAGGTAATCCTAGATAATTCTCCTTCACTTAAACTCTTCCAATCCACTTGAAAGAATCCAAGACTTGACCCACTTTTATAATAAGAAAGGATAATGCTAGAAAATTAGCTAACTATTACAAATCAAAAATAGCTTGAAAGATTGCTCACTTTGATTGACAATGAGAGAGCTTGTAGATGAAATGATGAGGACATCGTAAGCTCCCTTAATCGGGAAGATGAACCCATACAACAGGAACCCAATGTTTGCAGGTTTCAAAAGCAACGGTCCAGTTCAATCATAACCACAAGACTCGAGAGGATGGTGCAGAACTGAGCCCAGTTAAAAGTGACATGTTTCGTAGAGTCTATTGACACTACGAAACCTGCTCATCCACAACTCATGATCAATCTTATTTTGGGCCAATCCATACAGCATCCAAACTTCCCAAGTTGGCCCAGCAGAAATCAGAAGCAAGCAGCGAAGAAGCCTGCACGCAAGCCTACACCGCGGCTCATCGCAGCCCGCCTCCTCACGAATCCGCTTGCACAAGCTCACAGGCTTCTTGCGAATTTCGCAAGTTTCCTTTCTAGAATCCGGGAAGGATTTGGAAAGTGCATGTTTTCCTATTCCTTTTCTACTTGTAACTATAATTAAGTTAAGTTACCACTATAATTAAGTTAAGTTACCATAAACTAGTTACAACTTGACGTAATTATTAGTCTCCTTTTTAAATTAGGAAGTATATTTCTTTTCCAACTTGAATTTGGATTTTTTCTTCAAGAGACCAAATTCAAGCTTTTTTTTTCCTATTTTATTTCCTTGTGATTTTCGGATATCCCCTTACAAGGATATAACCAAATTTCACACCTACCTTACTCGAGTTCCTTGCGAATTTGGTTTCTAATCAGTTTCTAACTCTTGTTGGTTTTCACTTTTAATTTGTTTCCTTTTCTTGTTCTTTTCAAGCAAGTTTTTGTATTTCCAATTCCTATAAATTTGGGGGGGGGGGGGGGGGGGTGACCAAAAACTTAAGACTTAGAATTCATAGTATAATTTTGACGTTTATCCTTTACTTTGGGTTCTTCACTTCATTGTTTTGAGCTTTTTGGTTTATTATGTATTGATAACTCTGCAATTTCCTAAACTTAGAAGGGTCTAGGTTTCTTGCCCCGCCTAGATTTCTATTTGTTCACCTCTTAATTCTTCTATCTAGTTAGGAATAAAAGAGCTAGTCTCACCTAGGCTAAGTAGATCATTTCGAGTATCTAATACAGTAAGTCTGTGACCTTCAAATATTGACTTTCCTTGGCAAGACTTTCGCAACGTGGGGGGTTTAACAACAACTCATATCAAATTTGGTATCAGAGCCAGGGCCAGGTTGTTGGTAGGAGGAAAACCAGAATGACTCGGTTGAACTCATAAGGTGTTTTCCCTCTCTGTAATTTTTCTTATTCGAAAATTACTTTAATATTGATCTTGATATCTTGCATGGTTCTTTGAAAATTTTATTGAGGATAAAGACGACATCTTTCATGCTAATTTTTTTTTTTAAAGATCAAAAAGAAAAGGGAAGCATTGCGATTTTATTTTTGGGTTCAGCTAATAAAATTGAATTCTTCCTAAGCTAAATCCTAGATATAATTTTCTTGCTGGGAAAATTAAGAAAAAGAGTTTGGATTAAAGAAAAGAAGAAATCGGAACAAGATAAGAGAAATAATTTGAAAATTAGATACATCAATTTGGTATTTTTTGTTTCCGGGTTTTAGCTCTTAATTACAATTTTTGTGCTTCAGTGTGATAGTAACACTCCTGTTGTGTTACAAATTGCTAGAATAAATTGGTTGGTTCAATAGTGCTGAAAAGTATCACCCTTGCGACTAAAATTTGTGTCGTCAAAGGTAGTAGAACCCTATTTTGGCCCTAGGGTTTCTGGAAACCCTAAGCTCTTGTGACTCTTCTTTTCTGTCTCTAGGGGCTTAGGTCACTTTCCATTTCCCCTTGGTTTAATTGCGGCACTTTGATTTATCACTTAAAGCCTAGGATTGGTCTTTGCAATGGTTAGCAGTGTTACGAAATTTCGAACCCCTGTTTTGCCGCCCTAAGCACCCAATTCTTCGTTTAAGTGACTCTTCAAGGGTCGGGATTTGCTCTGGGATTTTAAGTCGGCCTTGCAACATCGGTAGGCCTACGATATGTTTTGAATCCCTACCACCCACAATAAAATGACTTTAAAACCTAAGTACTTTGAGACCCATTTTGAAAAAAATTCCTTATGAACTTGTTTTTGGGAGAACTCCCAACATTGAATACTTCAAAGTGTTCAGTTGCAAATGTTTTATCTTGAAAACAAATTAGCACTTAGAAAAATTTGATAGCAAATCAAATGAAGGCATTTTCTAAGGATATTCCTTGAGTAGAAAAACATATAGAGTTTTTAACAAAAATACTATGAAAGTTGTGGAAAGTATGCATGTAGAATTTGATAAAAATCTTGTTTCTAAAAATCAATATGAAGATGATAATCATACTCATACTTTGCCAACTAATTTTGAAAAGAGTGTTTCTTTGAATGATGTAATTGATGTGTCGTGCTCCACATCTCATACTTGTGATGTTTCTACCACTATTGCACTTCTAACTCTCTTTCTAAACCAATGAAATTTATTAGAGATCATCCTCATAACTTGATAATTGGTGATCCATCTATAGGGGTTAAAACTAAGAATAGAGTACAAGAAAGTAATGTTGCATTTCTTTCTAGAATTGAGTCTAAAAATGTTAAAGATGTTTTTCTTGATGAAAATTGAATATTGACCATGCAAGAAGAATTGACACAATTTGAAAGAAGTAAAATTTGGCAACTAGTTGAGATGATACATAATTGTCACAAAATGGATCTTTAGAAACAAATTAAATGAACTTGGTGAGATCACTAGAAACATGGCTAGGCTGGTAGCACAAGGGTATAAACAAGAAGAGGGCATTGATTATGATGAAACATTTGCTCTCGTAGCTAGACATGAATCTATTATGATGTTACTTGCTTTTGCTTGTTTCAAAGGTTTTAAATTATATCAAATGGATGTGAAAAGTGCTTTTTAAAATGGTTCTTTGAATGGAGAAGTTTATGTGGAACAACCTCCTGGGTTTGAGGATGTTAAATTTCCTAATCATGTTTACAAACTTGTTAAGGCTTTATATGGGTTTAAACAAACTCCTAGACCTTGGTATGAAAGATTAACTTCTTATTTGCTTGCTCATAACTTTACAAGATGTCAAATTGATACTATCTTATTTACTAATGGTGTGCATAAAATTGAACCTCCATTGGGCCTGGCCCAATGGACTAAGGCAAAGATAAACAGTAAAAGACAAAAGGACACGTAAAAAGTCCAGAACCCTGCTTAGGTCGGATAGATCATCCAAACCAAGCCAAGTAAAATTTCGGTTACAAGCTTTGGTCGGTCAAATCCTTAAGACCGAGCCAGACAGTATATCTCTGAAAGGTTTAGGTTGGACCTTGACTTCAGAATGCCTTGGTTTCCCTCGCATCTATATCATGATAACCGGCATAACCGAGCTGAGATAGTTAGGACGAATTACGCTATTTTACTGACACAGTAGGTGAAAATCATCATAGGGTTAGGTATATCTTTTAAAATATATGCAGAGATTTCCAGATCTTCTAAGAGGAAGAAGCCCATGAAATTCGGTCAAGACAGTACTAAACGTGCACGCCACGCTAAACAGAGGGGAGTAGGTGAGCATGTCAATCATGAAGGTTCAACGGGCACATTTCAATTTGGAGGTATATATACTAAGTCTTCAGACTTAGTAAGGTACGCCACTTTCACTATTTTGATCCAATTTTCAATATTGTTTATCTTCTTCCTGCTTTCTAACTTGACCGTCGGAGCCTATACAGGGGGGAAAGCCCCGCTCTTTCCTTAATCATTCACAGTTGTTACCGGAACAGTCCACAAATCACGTTCTTCTCCACCATCCTTGTTGATCCGAGCTACCCAGATTGGTTGCCAGCCTAGCTGTTCCCCTTTGCAGTGAAGTTTCCTTCAAATTGGGCCTTGCTGTTCAAGATAATTCATTGGGCCGTGAGAAGCACCACTAGAAGAACATTTTTTACGTCACATCAACTGGCGCTGTCTGTGGGGAACGTTTGATCAAGCACCCACTCCACCAGGAGCTCTATTCTCCCCCAGTCCATGGCCGATCCCTCCGTTGTTTTGGTTTCTAGTCTCCCTCCCCCAGTCCATCGCTGTTCCAGGATGCCCTCCACACTCTGGGGGAACTCATCTTTTTTCAGGGTCTAACTACATATCTGGTCTCCCTACCCTTTCTACTGCACCTCCTGTTTACACCACCTTAGCCCATACCCAGGTCACCCCTACTTTTCCAGCTCCTTTCATGGTTCCTAACGCTCAGCTCAATAATTATCCTTTTATGTTGGGTCTGCCTTTTCCTATGTTAGGACAACAAGTGAGTCAGTTAGGTCAGCCTGGTCTGGGCCCACAGACGAGTCAAATAGGTCAGCCCAGCCTAGGTCAACCATTAAACCAATTTAGCCACCTTGGTCCTGAAGTTAACCAATTAGGATATCCCGGGCACCTAGTTCCATCAAACCTGACTCAGTTTCAACATTACGGTATAGGCACCAGCCCAGCCATGTAGCCCCCCACAGGGTACTCTCCCTTACTCAACCCGAGCTATTACCCCGGGCTCAGCGCAGGGAACTTCGCGGCTGGAGGACCACTGCCTACTTATCCCGGAATGAGTGGATACCTCCTAGGTCAAACCGGATATGCCCAGCCCAGCCAAACGGTCCTCCCTGGATCTGTCTATGCGTAGTTGGGACGAGCTGGGCCCACTTCTCGGGTGTCTCACCCATTTGGTTGGGAGATCCAAGCAGCACCGTTCGCCCCGGGTTACAAAGGTTTAGGTAAGGTTGACAAGTATGACGGAACTACCGACCCCACTGCTCATTGGATGCAGTTCATGACATTCCATTTGACTCTTAAAGTTCAAGCCATAAATTGGTATTGTACTCTGCCTCGAAACTCCATTCATTCATTAGATCAATTCGGTGACTTGTTTTTAGCTAATTTTATGGGTAACAAGATATTGTCCAAACCGATTTCACACTTAATGAACATAACTCAAAGAATGGGAGAGGGATTACAGGCCTACATAGATCGGTTTAACGTAGAATCTAGGCAATGCCATGAAAAATATGATAGGATTATGATGGGGTCGTTTATTAATGGGTTACGGTCAGGACCTTTAGCTACTGAACTGGCCATCTGACCCCCACACTCTTATTTTGAAATGATGGTCACTGCTGTTAACTTCGCTGTTATTGAGGATGCTGCAGCCATAAAATAGGAACGAGAAATAGGTTTTACCGACCTATATGGTAAGAGAAAAGCTTTTCCCCGATTCCTCCCCCAGGAGGAAGTAAGAAGCAAAATTTTATGAGTACTACTAACCCTGTTCCGAAGGCTGGGGTAAGTGTTAATGCCGTGCAGGTGGTCGAGCCTTTCTCCGTTCCACGAGCCGACATATATGCGGCCATCCAGCATCAAGGGTTGTTACCCCCAGCCCGCCCCATGACGGGTCCCACAGATCGGCTCAATCCTGGCAGGTATTGTAACTATCATAAGCACATTGGTCACAATACTAATGATTGTCGAGATTTGGCTGCAGAGATAGCAAAGCTTATTCAAGCTGGAAAACTACCCCAATATACACAAGTGGCCCCTTTGCCTAAACCCGCGGCTTCAGCAACCCGGGAGCGACCTACCGGATGTTACCGGTGTGGAGAACCCGGTCATTTTGCCCGAGAATGTTCCCAACCCGACCCCCGAGCCCCAAACCCTGGAGCTGGAGCCGACCTGACCAGAGCTGGGGTCGTGAATACCATAGCTGGAGGACCGACCCAGGGCGACTCTAATCACCAAAGAAAATAGGTATATCGGCAAAGACACAACGTTCTAGGTAAGCGTAAAGCGGAAGCCATGGCACCAGTAATTACTTTTGATGACAGTGGTATTTTCTTGCCTTATAATTGTGATGATCCACTAGTGATCGATTGTTATATTTCTAATTATCAAGTACGTAGAACATTGTTAGACACGGGTAGCTCTAGTAATATAATTACTACCAAAGCATTGGCAGGATGTCAGTTACATAAGGCACACTTAAATTCAGTACGTACACCCCTGATTGGTTTTGGCAACCACCATGTTATTCCTGTGGGACAGTTAAGCATACCGGTCACGTTGATAGCTGGACAGCTAAAACGTACATAAACCATAGATTTCGTGGTCATTGATGAACCCTCACCCTATAATGTATATTTGGGTCGGCCTGGACTAAATCAATTTCAGGCCATTGCTTCTACCATGCATATGCTTTTAAAATTCCCCACCATGGGTAGGGTTGCCACTCTTCGTTGTGATGTCATACAGGCTAAGCTATGTTACACGGCTTCCCTAAGAGAACATCTATGGATCGGAAATCAAAAGTTACCTCTGCAGTCGCTCTGACCCCCGCACCCCGAGCTTCACTGCCTACCCTTCCAGGAAATATTGCTCATCCCATTAACGTCATCGACCTGACAGATAGCTCGGACCGATCCATCGAAGCAGGGGCTGAGGTGAAGATCGTCCCCCTGACTGCCAACCCAAACAAGGTAATTAAGATTGGGGCCGATTTACCTCCTCAGTTACAACATGATTTACTTAACCTTTTGCGTGAGTTTGCGGAAGTCTTTGCTTGGGGGCCGGAAGACATGCCTGGCATTTCTCGAAATATCATTGAACACAGGTTATCCATTGATGCCAGTCGTAGGCCGGTTCGTCAACGAAAGCGTAACCTTGGAGGAGAACGCAGCAAATACGTGGAGATCGAAGTCAATGCTCTATTGGAGGTACGTATCATTCGAGAAGTAGATTATCCTGAATGGTTAGCTAACCCTGTGTTGGTTCCCAAACCCGATGGTTCATGGCATATGTGTATCGACTTCACCGACCTAAACAAAGCCTGCCCCAAAGACTGGTTCCCCCTACCCTTGATTAACATTCTGGTCGACGCCATAGCTGGATTTCGCTTCCTCAACTTCTTGGAAGCATGCAAGGGCTATCACCAAATCTTCATGGCTAAAGAAGACGAGGAAAAAACCTCCTTCATCACGGATAAAGGTACTTATTGCTTTATCACTATGCCTTTCGGGTTGAAGAATGCTGGGGCTACCTTTCAACGCTTAGTAAATAAAATCTTTAAAAACCAGTTAGGTCGAAACATGGAAGCATATGTTGATGATTTACTTGTTAAAAGTAGAGAGGAGTCTGCCTACTTGCTTGATTTACGTGAAACACTTGAAACTCTTGTCCAATATAAATTAAGGCTAAATCCAAAAAAATGTGTTTTCGGGGCTACTTCGGGGAAGTTCTTAGGTTACATGGTTTCTGAGGGGGGTATCTCGGTTAATCCAAAGAAAGTAGAAGCTGTCCTACAAATGCATCCACCTAGATCAATTCGTGAAGTACAACAATTAACGGGTAGACTAGCAGCCTTAAATCGGTTTTTAGCTCGGTCGGCAGAACGAGCTTTACCATTTTTCAGCATTTTGAAGAAAACAGATAAATTTGTATAGACCTCGGAATGCCAAATTGCTTTTGAAAACGTATTTAGCTTCTTTGCCGTGTTTAACCATGCCAATTCCTGGAGAACAATTATACATGTATATAGCTACCACTGAATCCGTAATTAGCTCGGTTTTGCTTCGAGAAGATAACCGGGTTCAAAGACCCATCTATTTTGTTAGCAAAGTTTTGCAGGCAGCAGAGAAAAACTATTCTAGCCTGGAAAAATTAGTCTTGGCTCTAGTTCACTCCACCCGACGTCTCCGGCCTTATTTCAACTCTCATGGAATCACCGTCTTAAGGCTGTCTTGCAAAAAGCGGGGGTTTCTGGTCGTCTCACCAAATGGGCCATCGAATTGGGGGAGTACGATATTACCTTTGTGCCTCGCACAGCAGTCAAAGGACAAGTATTGGCAGATTTCATAGCTGAGGGAGTATCAGACATCCACGAGGGCACGCCTGGCCCTTCGCAAGAAACCGACCTTCTCTTAACCGTAGCAAAAGGCGATGATTCATGGACACTCTACGTAGTTGGTGCATCCAGCCAGTCCGGATCGGGTGCGGGGATCATCCTCACCAGCCCTGTTGGGGAAGTCCACACTTATGCTTTACGGTTCTGCTTTGCGGCCACCAACAATGAGGCAGAATATAAAGCCATGATAGCCGGTCTAAAACTAGCTCAGAAACTGGGGGTCAGAACTCTAAAAATTTGTTCAGACTCCTAGCTTGTAGTTAAACAAATTTTGGGGGAGTATAAGGCTAAGGATCGACAAATGGAGGAATATTTAACACTGGTACAGCAGCAGCTAAAATTGTTTCCAAAATGGACTATAGAGCGGGTTCCACGGATTAAAAACACAAATGCAGATGCCTTGTCCAAATTGGTTTCCTCGGTTTTCTCTCATCTGACTAAAAGTGTCCTAGTGGAAGAAATACAGAATAGGAGTACAGCCAAGCCAGCAATCTTATCAATAAGTGAAGGTCAGGATTGGAGATTTTCTCTATGGCAGTATTTGCAAAATGGTACTTTACCAGATTCACGAAAAGAAGCACAACGAATAAGAAGAAAGGCTGAACATTATCAAATAGTAGGGGAGGATCTGTATAAAAAGGGTTTCTTGATGCCCTTACTAAAGTGCCTGGGTTCGGGAGAAGCAGAAGCCGCGCTAAAGGAAGTACATCAAGGAGATTGTGGGTTTCACATTGGGGCTCGGAATTTAGCCAAGAAAATAATTGGGGCTGGGTTTTATTGGCCTCGGTTATTCCAGGAAGCAGTTGAATATGTTCAACGTTGTCTCAGTTGCCAATACAATGCGACAATTCACAGGTTGCCAGCATCTAGCTTTACGGGGATAATTGCTCCTTGGCCTTTCGCGGAATGGGGGATAGATCTTATGGGGCCGTTTCCTAAGATCGGTTCTTGTGATTATCTTGTTGTAGCTATAGACTATTTTACAAAGTGGGTGGAGGCCGAGGCATTGACAAATATTATCGGGCGAACCATAGCTCAGTTTCTTTGGAGACAAGTCATCTGTCGGTTTGGCATGCCCAACTCGGTCATCTCGGACAATGGGACCCAGTTTGAATCCAAGGAATTCACAGCCTTGTGTTCAAAACTTGGTATCACCCAACGTTTCGCATCTGTAGCCCATCCTCCGGCAAATGGGCAAGTGGAACTCACAAACCGAACTTTGTTGCACTAGTTGAAAACCAGGTTAGAAGGTAAGGGTAAGAATTGGGTAGAACAGCTGCCTCACGCACTATGGTGCCACCGGACTACGCCTAAATCGGCTATGGGGAAGACCCCTTTCGAGCTAGCCTTTGGGGTCAATGCTGTCATACCCCCAGAAATACAAAGTGGTGCCCCCCGAGTCATGCACTTCGAAAGGGACCAGAATCAGAAAAACTTGGAGCTTAGCTTGGACTTGATAGAAGAAGCTCGGGACACTGCCTATGTGCACCAATTAAACTACAAAAATTTTGTTCGGCAACACTATGACGCTCGAGTCAAACATCGGCCCTTTGTACCAGGAGACTTAGTTTTATGAAACCGAGCTATCAGCAAACCACAAGATCAGGGCAAGTTAGTGTCTAATTGGGAAGGGCCTTACCGGGTGATCGAAGCCCGACCTACTGGAAGTTATGTTTTGGAGAATTTACAAGGACAGTTGATTCCTCGGGCTTGGAACGTAGCACACTTAAGAAAATATTATCTATGAAGCAGTTATAGTTAAAGTCGGAAAAAGTATCAAATTTAAGATGACGAAAGAAGAAAAAAGAAGGTATTTATTCAAAGAATGGGCCCAGTACAAAGCTGTTCCAGTCAAAGGTTACAAAAAATCCTTCGAAATAAGAAAAATACAGAAATAAGCTAGGAAGGAGGAGCTTGAGAGGTCACTTCTTCATCGGCTGTCTCGTTTGGATCGGCCGCGGGATCTTCCTCTTCTATATTTTCCGGCAAGGGAATACCGTTAGCCCGGCATTCCTGCTTGACCTCCTCTATTAGGTCGAAAGGGTCCCGATCTTGAGCCAACAAAGAAGTGTGAGCCAAGGAGTCCTCTGGAAAGCCCTCCGCCGATCTGGGGCCCTTAAGTTTGTCCCAGCAAAGGGTATAGCCACAAAGGATTAACTCCATGAACTGGCGGTTCATAAGGTCAAGCAACGGCCCCCCCTTGAAACTTTCTAAGGCAGATTGGCGTGCAGCTTCCACCTCAGCAGGACCCAGCAGCTCGGAAGATTTCTTCTTCTCCTCCTCTAGAGCCCTTTCTACGTCAGCAACCTTCTTCCCCAGCTCCGACTCGCTCTTCCTCAATTCCTCCACTTCTACCTCCAAGCCTTGTGACCGGGTGCTCATCTGGCTGGCCTTGGTATCGAGCTCTTGGTTTTCTTTATAGAGCTCAGTATTTTTGACCTGGAGGTCGGTCACCTTACTGGACTCAACTCCCAGCCTCATCTTCAACTCCTCTATCTCCTCGGTTGGCATCTTCAGCCTTTCTTGCTCATAACTTTGAGCCAGAATATCCAAGGCCACCGTCCTCTTGGCCGTAGCGGAATAATTTATTCCGACCTGCAAAATCAGATTATGAGCCTTACAGAAATATTACAGAGCAGGCATGCATTTTAAGGAACGCGCTAAACGATCTGAAGCTTACCCATTTTATACGAGAAGCCAAAAAGGCTTCTTACTGTGCCAGCTGGTCGATGGTTTTCCTTATCTGGCTGCTCACCTCAACAATCTCCGCAAAGGAGCTGTGGGATTCGGCCACCAGTTCCTCGTACGGCTTAACATCTTTGGGCAGAGGCTCCGCCGTGTATGGCTGATATACAGGCCGGACTAGGGAGCCCGGTCTTTCTCTTTGCTCCTTGAGAATGATGACTCTTTCCTTGGACGACGGGTCCAAGGGCCCCAATAATTCATCCGGGCTCGGAAGCTCAGCCCCAAATGAGGAATCCGTTAACAGCTACGGAGCCTTAGCGGCTTTGGCTGCCTGAACTTCTGCAGGGGTCGGCCTGCTCTTCTTAAATGCCCGAAGGGTCAAGGCACCAGCAGGAGGGAGCTTCAACCTCCTCAGTAAGATCGATTTCAGCGGTAGGCCTCTTTAAAGACTCCGAAGCTGCTGCCGGTCTATTTGATTTCTTCTTCCGGCCAAACCTGCTGAAGCCACCTGAAAAACAAAAGACAGAAAGGTCAGAATCACCAGCCTAGGAAGCTGACCCCAGGTTGGGAAGGCAATAAGTAAAAGTTTAGAGACTAAGTATTTACATTCTTCCTCTACATCGGGGGCTTGGCTCAGCCCGGCCCAGACAAGAAGGGCCTCTGAAGGGTACTTAACCGAGTATTTTTCCGAGCTGGTGAAGGATCTTAACGCCTTGTCCGACTGCACTACGGGATTGGACTTATCTCGGGTTTGATCCGCCGGCACAATAAACTTTGACAAGCGGCAAGGGAGATTTGCTTCATCAGCTTTCACCATAAAAAACCTTGCCCTCCAATGTTTATTAGTATCTGAGGAGTCGGTTATAAGGATGGGCCCATTTCTACGTTTTTGGAAAGACACCCACCCCGGCCCGTAAGGATATTGGCGAACGGTGTAAAATTGGAAAAACAAATCTACTGTAGGTCGGATCCTAGCCCCAAAGTAGACACACATAAACCCCACCAAAAATCTAAGGGCGTTAGGTACTAATTGGCTCAGCCCGATTTCTAAGTAATCGCATAGCTCGTTTAAAAAATCTGGTTCCGGAAACCTTAGGCCGAATTTTATATGGTATTCGTAGATACCGACCCAACCCCCGGAAGTACTAGTTATTCTTTCCTCGGATGTAGGCAGGCGGGTTTGGATGGACGGGTCAAGGCAATGGATCGATTCTAGGGTTTCTAATTCTACCCTAGTAAGCTCGGAAACTATCTCTTCGGGATGAAAATTATATAGGGCAGCCGTATCTACAGGAAACAGTACAAAGGCACCAAAATCATGCTTAAATTCAGATAACGGATCCTACAGATGCATGCCAACTAGCAGTATTTATTACTCATATACGAAGGGATCATGCATCAAACTTGCCGAAAATTTATGTCTAAGCTGGCAAGTCATTTATCAAGGGAGAAGAAGAATAGACTGACCTGAAGATGGGTTTTGGCGAGATGCTCTGGTGCCGGAACTCCTTTCTTCGGCCATGGTTGTTTGTCAAACAAAGGTGCGGAAGTACGATGGCGAAGCAGCGGCGCGGGTTATCACAGCAAATCGGAAAGACGACACCGACAGAACACGGCAAGGGACTATCACTTCGGCGGGAGGAAGAAGAACAGAAAATTTCTCTCTTTTCAGGAAATACGCAACACAATAGTGCGAAGGCCAACTTCTTCGACTTTTATAGGAGAACCTCGGAGAGACTGAACAGACGAGGACAAACCAAGCGTTGGGACCTTTAATACTGCCTCGAAGATAGTAAAAGCGTGAGAAGTCGTACCGGTTGCCTCAATAATTGTGAAGACGTGCCCTGTCATATCCCGACTCTTCAAAAGCCAGACTTCGTGTGTCATAACGCGAAGGTACGCCTTTACTGCTGTCTTTATTGCTATCTTCAATAATTTATTCAACCTTTTTAGATCACTACTGCAATCATTACCTCTGAATCGGCTAACATGTTATTTTCTATGGGTCGGCTTTCTTGATTATATCTCACACTTCTCCTTATCACATTCGATAGTCTATAAGTCGGCAGTTTCTTTTTTATACTATACTTCAGATAGAATTGGTTATCGCCTTTTATAGACAATGGTCAGATCGGTTCACACATTATGACTGCTTAAGTCGAAGGAAAAACCTTAAGGATTACCTGAACATAGGTCGGAGGAAAAACCTTAAGGATTACCTGAACATAGGTCAGATGAATACTTAATATATATCTTAGTCAAATTTTTAGCTCGGTATAATACCAAAAGCATTAAGCTTTAGCTCAGAAAGTTAGCTCGGACATATATCAGAGGAATGCATGATAAATACCTTAGGCAAATATTTTTGCTCAGAAAAACATAAAAAGTATTAAGTTTTATCCCAGTAAAACCTAATACTGGGGGGACTTGTTGGTGTGCATAAAATTGAACCTCCATTGGGCCTGGCCCAATGGACTAAGGCAAAGATAAACAGTAAAAGACAAAAGGACACGTAAAAAGTCCAGAACCCTGCTTAGGTCGGATAGATCATCCGAACCGAGCCAAGTAAAATTTCGGTTACAAGCTTAGGTCGGTCAAATCCTTAAAATCGAGCCAGACAGTATATCTCTGAAAGGTTTAGGTCAGACCTTGACTTCAGAATGCCTTGGTTTCCCTCGCATCTATATCATGATAACCGGCCTAACCGAGCTGAGATAGTTAGGACGAATTACGCTATTTTACTGACACAGTAGGTGAAAATCATCATAGGGTTAGGTATATCTTTTAAAATATATGCAGAGATTTCCAGATCTTCTAAGAGGAAGAAGCCCATGAAATCCGGTCAAGACAGTACGAAACGTGCACGCCACGCTAAACAGAGGGGAACAGGTGAGCATGTCAATCATGAAGGTTCAACGGGCACATTTCAATTTGGAGGTATATGTACTAAGTCTTCAGACTTAGTAAGGTACACCACTTTCAGCATTTTGAGCCAATTGTCAATACTGTTTATCTTCTTCTTGCTTTCTAACTTGACCGTCAGAGCCTATACAGGGGGGAAAGCCCCGCTCTTTCCTTAATCATTCACAGTTGTTACCGGAACAGTCCACAAATCACGTTCTTCTCCACCATCCTTGTTGATCCGAGCTACCCAGATCGGTTCCCAGCCTAGCTGTTCCCCTTTGCAGTGAAGTTTCCTTCAGATTGGGCTTTGCTGTTCAAGATAATTCATTGGGCCGTGAGAAGCACCACTAGAAGAACATTTTTTGCGTCACGTCAACTAATGTTAATGATATCATTTTGGGTGCTACTCAAAATGCTTTATGTGATGATTTTGCTAGTATTATCCATAATGAGTTTGAAATGAGCATGGTGGGTGAGTTAACTTTCTTTTTGGATCTTCAAATCAAACTAACTTCTAAAGGTATTTTCATTTGTCAATCAAAATACACTAAGGAAATTTTGAAGAAGTTTAACATGGACAAGTGTAAAGCTATTAAAACTCCAATGTGCACCTTATCTAAGCTTGATAAAGACGAAAATGGTCATAGTGTTGATAAAAAAAAATTTAGGGGCATGATTGGTAGTCTACTCTATCTCACGGTTAGTAGGCCGGATATTATGTATGTGGTTTGTTTGTGTGCACGTTTTCATATTGCTCCAAAAGATTCATATCTTTGTAATGTCAAAAGAATTCTTAGATACTTACAAAATACACTTGTCTGTTGTTTGTGGTATTCTAAATATTCGTCTTTTGAATTACTTGGGTTTACGGATGCCAATTTTGGTGGATGTCTAATTGATTGTAAAAGCACTAGTGTTACTTGTCAATTCTTAGGAAATTGTTTGGTTTCATGGTTTAGTAAGGAACAACCAAGTGTTTCACTTTCTGCGGCCGAATCGGAATACTTAGCCGCCGGTTCTTGTTGTCAACAAATCATTTGGATGCAGCATACTTTGTTAGATTTTGGTCTAAAATTTAATTGTGTGCATGTGTGATAATACTAGAGCAATCAATATTACAAATAATCTAATATAACATTCCCAAACTAAGTACATTGATATTAAACACCATTTTATAAGGGACTTGGTTCAAAATGAGGAGATTTGCTTGACTTAGATGCCTACAAAAGATCAACTTGCAAATATTTTTACTAAACCATTATCCAAGGAACAATTTTGCTACTTTAGAGAGAAACTTCATGTTCAATACATGCCTTGAGTTGTTGTTGCTCCTTTTTTTTTTTGTTGATGTCAAAAAGGGGGAGAAAAATACGTGCAGAAATTAGGGGGAGTTATTAAACTTAGGGGGACTTTTTATTACTTTATGTTATTTTTGTTAAATTTCCATATTTGTTTTGTCATCATCGAAAATGGGGAGATTGTGGTCTATGGTCTCGATTCCCAGTTTCCAATGATGATACAACAAATATGTGAAAAGGATTTGATGAGATTGTTTGAACTAATTGCAGAAATGAAGAGTTTTGAAACCCAGTGTTGACAGCCTCTCAAGCTCGAAACCAAGCCCAGAATTTATCAAGCCCCAGCATCGATAGGGTATTGAGTTTGGAACTTGGCCATAAAGTTTTAACCTCGTTCACCTCGACAAGCATCCGATATCAGTCAAGCTCTTGGGTTGAAATTTAATTCAATTTCAAATATTAAATGGAAGTGTCGAGCTCGAAGGTCGATAGGGTATCGAGTTCAAAGCTAATGAAACAAAGAATGCACCAAAATAATTAAATGCACTCCCATTAACAAAGAATTCAAAATTAACAAAGGTGCAAAGTCTAACCTTGACGTCGAAGCTCGGGCTCGAACCAAAAGCTGAAGCAGCGAAAACGATGGGTTTGTCTTGTTTTTCAACGGGAAAACAGAGCATCTTTTGAAATCGGTCTCCTCCTATAAATACAAGATTTTTTAGAGTCCAACTCCCCTAGTTTCATAATGTGAGTTGTTGTGAAACACCCCACATTACGGAAGTCTTGCCAAGGAAAGTCAAGATCTTAAAGGTCACAGACTTACTCTCCTAGATACTCGAAACCTCTACTTAGCCTAGGTGAGACTAGCTCTTTTATTCCTAACTAGATAAAAGAATTAAGAAGAACAAACAGAAATCTAAGTGGAGCAAATAGCCTAGACCCTTCTAAGTTCAAGAACTTGCAGAGTTATCAACATATAATAAACACACAAGCTCAAAACAATAAAGTGGAGAACCCAAAGTACAGGATAAACCTTACAATTATACTATGAATTTTGAGTCTTAAGTTTTTGGTCACTCCCCTATTTATAGGAGTTGGAAATTCAAAAACTTGCTTGAAAAGAAACAGGAAAAGGAAACAAATTAAAAGTGGAAACCAACGAGAGTTAGAAATCGATTAGAAACCAAATTCGAATGGAACTCGAATAAGGTAGGTGTGAAATTCGGTTATATCTTTTTAAGGGAATATCCGAAAATCACAAGGAAATAAAATAGGAAAAGGAAAGCTTGAATTTGGTATCTTGACGAGAAAATCCAAATTCAAGTTGAAAAAGAAATCTACTTCCTAATTAAAAAAGGAAACTAATAATTAAGTCAAGTTGTAACCAGTTTATGCCAACTTAACTTAATTATAATTACAAGTAGAAAAGGAATAGGCAAACATGCACTTTCCAAATCCTTCCCGGATTCTAGAAAGGCAATTTGCAAAATTCGCAAGAAGCCTATGAGCTTGTGCACGATCAGTGAGGAGGCGGGCTGTGATGGGCCGCAGTGTAGGCTTGCTTCTGATTTCTACTGGGCCAACTTAGGAAGCTTAGATGCTATATGGATTGGCCTCAAATAAGATGGAGCATGAGTTGTGAATGAGGAGGTTTCGCAGAGTCAAACATGTTGCCTTTTAACTATGCTCAGTTTTGCATGATTTCCCTCGAGTCTTATGATCACGATTGAACTGGGTCATTTCTTTTGAAACCTGCGAACATTGGTTTCTTATTGGATGGGTTCGTCTTCCTGATTAAGGGAGCTTACGATGTCCTCATCAATCCCTCCACATTGGAAAGGATTCGTCCTCGAATCATGTTTGTAGCCGGACCTAGGAACAGGAAACAAAAATGGATTCATTAGATATCATTCTTTGATAAACTCCACTTTGTTGTGCCTTATTTTCAGATCGGTCGGATCCCCCCTTAGAGAGCTCCGAATATCCTGTGAAGTCCAGCTGGGCAGAAAGTAAAGTCACTATAAGACTTAGTATCCTCGTAACGGGCCGAAAAACCCACAATTTTGATGGATTTGCTTGAATGGAAGACCAGTGCTTTGGTGAGTAGCTTGACTCCCTTCCCTTTTTGTTCGGTGGCCCATCGTTCAAATGCAATTCGCATCTGGGTACATTCACTGCTAACCTCGACCGGTGGCATTGGTTTGAGTGTGAATGTCTTGGTACCCTGGGTGACAGTATAGGTGTTAGCCACCCCATCATAACTGGCCTGAAGATCGTACAACCAAGGTCGTCCTAGTAAGACGTGGCAGGCCTGCATCACGTCGAACAAAGCTTCAGACTGGAACTTGCCGATTTCAAACTTAACCCTAACCTGCCTTGTAACCCTCAATCCTGAGGATTTGTCTAACCAATGGAGTCTGTAGGGTTTGGGATGGTCAGCTGCTTACAGATTCAGCTTTTCAACTAGGAATGTGCTAAGGACGTTCGTACAACTGCCTGAGTGATAATCAGAATGACTACCTTTCCATTAACCTTAACCCTTGAGTGGAAGATAGTCGTCCGTTATGTGTCTTTGCCAAAATGGAGAGCTAGTGATCGGGCGACATAGAAACTTTCCTCAGTGTGAGACGAGTCATTGTAGGCAACTTCTTGATTCTTAGTGCCTGCTTCTTGTTCATCTTTAATGGTGATTCGAGGTTAACTAGGAATCCCGTCGTTATCCTCGCTAATGTACCCTTTTGTTGTCATGAGGATCTTCCTAAAGTTGGGGCAATGAGCCATAATATGCCCAATTCCCAAACATCGGTGGCAAGTGATATCTATGGCAGGGGTACGTGGTGTGTATGGCGATGTGTTTGGCATAATGCCTTCTTTTTCGGGAATAAGTGCTTAGAGCCTTGGGGCCTGGGCTTGGCCTCCAAGCAGGTTTCCTGTATGGAAGAGTTGCGAGTGTGAATTGTGTCATCTTCTTATAAGATTCCAACACCTTAGCACGATACAACATATCCAATAGGCTTGTACAGTTCCTACTTCTCTACTCCAAGGGCGACCTCACGGTGGAGGCCACTTAAGAATCGGGCCATGCTAGCTTCCTTATCTCAAACATGTTGGCTCGTAGTTTTGCTCTTTCTAGTTCACGGTGATAATTATCAACGGACTTGCTGCCCTGGGTACAGGCATGGAGCTTTTTGTAAAGCTCTCGGAAGAAATGCGAGGGGACAAATCGTCTTCTCATCATAACTGTGAATTCATACCAACTAAGTGGTGGTTCCCTATTCTTCTGTGGCTGGTTAGATTGGCGTTGCTACTGCAGCTCGTTATCCCACCAAATGGCGGCATAGTCGGTGAAGTTAGTAATGGCAAGTCTGACCTTCTTTTCATCGGAAACTTCATGGAGTTCGAACAAGCGCTCTATCTGAATTTCCTAGTCCAAGTTTTCGTCTGGGTCTGAGCTACCTATAAACTTTGGCACATTAGACTTGAAATTACTTAGACTGTCTAGGGTCAGTGGGTTGGCCATAGCGTCAGGTCGAACAGGTGGTGCGCGACCTTTGGCTTGGCTCTCACCTTGCCTCCCAAAAGATCGAACCGGGCCTCCATCTGAGCAGCGAGGGCGCGATGTCTTGAGTGGTCGAGTCAGAGGGACTTGCGCCTAATTTCTCTTTATCGATCATTTTGGTGGAGAGAACTACCTACGACTAACAAGTTTTCAATAGGTGATAATAACCTCACCCCCTATCCCCTAAGTGTATCAACTAAAACTACGTACTTCCCAGTGTTTCACTCTAATTGGCTTTTTCGCTTGTAAGAAGTCACTCTTCCTTTCTCCCCTCAATCCTTTAACAGTGTTTTATTCCATTTTGAGCAAGGGTGTAAGCAAGCAGATTCACTCAGACAAGTAGCATAACTTAGGCAAGAACGCAAAGTAATTCTCAAAATAGGGGCTGAACCTATTTCGGTTTTGAAGTGTAGAAAAAGATATTTTTCAGTAATTGATTCAGACAAGAAGCACATAAGGAGGAGATTCGAGGATAAGCCCTCAACCTCAAGAAATTAATGTAATGTACACGATGAAAAAATCTGAATCAATTTTAAGATCTAATGTCCAAGTCTTTTGAAAAGAATTAAAGCTAGGTAATTTGTAGGGTAATTCAGAATGAATAGAAGCCAAGAACAGATAGCAGATTTGAAACATATCAGGAAACTATCCAAGATGTTATCACCTACCCAATAGGCAATCAAAGAAACCAATCCCTACTATATGCACTTAAATTCACAAATTAAGCTCTCGGACTTGGAGTTGAGTCTCTGCCGAAAATTAGTGCCAACTTAAACCCTGAAATTGTAATTCTGCCCTGAAGGGAAAATTGTAATTTTGCTTGGGTATTGGGGTCTGATGAACCGAAACTCTTGCAGTTAGGAAAATCCTAATTCTTTGTGGAGAATAGGGAGATGCCTAATTAAATTAGCTTTTTTGCTTCAATTCGTTGCTTGGTTTATAGTTAAAAAACAACCTTATTGTTCTATTAAGGTAAGCAGTGATTGGGGTTTCAAGGGGTTATACTGTATTCTTTTAATTGGAGTTTTTAGTTACTTTTCCGTACACTACAATTCTCAATAGAGAATCTGCATGACTAGTGGCTCAAATATGCTGCATATGAATGTTGTATCTGTGCTGCCACCCTACTTTAGTATTCGCTATATGTTTGCCTATACTACGTGACTTTCTTGACCTACTTGACGTGCTCGACTTGCTTGACTTGTTTAAATTGCTTTCCATGCATGCCTATAATTCTACTGTTATATAGATATATGCATGAACTCTTTACTTGCTTACTCAGCCTGTTCTTTAAAGATTTATGGTGGGAATTTTCCTAAGGAAACCCGAGGTCTCTCACTGAGCTTAGTGAAGCTCACTGCTTTCTATCTTATTATTTTACAGGGGCTTGACTGGAGTGACGGTAGAGGTAAGTCCGATGGGCGTGAATGAAAGAAATAAAGACAAGAACTCTGTAATAGTTAGACTTAGTATAATTTATGGTTTTGGGAGGATAATTTGGTTTATGACCGTCCTCGAACTTTATCTTTAATTTTCCGCTGCTATGAACTGGTTGACCTGCTAGGATAATAAATACAGTTTTATGGTAATTCTTATTTATTATCTGTATAAATTGTTGGGCGAGAGCCCTGTATGACGCTCACTCTCGATCCGTTCTGTGCTTCCTCGTCAGGAATGGTTTCGGGGAAAGGTGGTCGATCGGGGGCGTCACAACATGCCCCCCACCCCCCAGGAAAAGAAGACAGTGTCCTCACTGGCAAAGGGAAAGGAGCTGACTCGAGCAGATAAATAGGAAAGGGGCTTGCCTTCTTGCCTTATACTCCAAGATCATAATAAGCAATTGGGCAAGCCATAGGTAGCACACTAATGACTATAAAGAAACAATGAAAATAAATATTAAAAAGTTAAACAAAAATAGTAAAAGAAGGGTAGAGAATCTACATCCCTCATCGGAGTGTGGTGAGTTGTCGGCGGCTCGACAATCTGTATTCCAAAGGTTTACCGAGGGATCTGCTTCTTCAACATCTGGCTCGGGGGGGGGGGGGGGGGTTGAGGTAGGCTATGATGTGCTCTAATTTGTGGGTAAGATATTAAGTTGTACTTGCCTCAAGCCGATTGTTGGATGCCCTCTACGAATTGGGGCTCGCCTCGGGAATTCTAGCATAGGTAGGGCTTGCTGGGAATATGAAGGTCCTGCAGGTGGGATAGTGGAAGGGCTCGGCCTTTCAAGGGTCGACTGAGAGGAAACATAATGCCTTTTCGCTAATGATACGGGCCTGCTTCCATGTGACCAAAGAAAATGGTTCCAAAGAATGAAAAAATGAATTGGAGGGGGAATAAGAAAAATACCTAGATGGACGACAAGCTGAGTGATGAAATTGCCACCTTCCTCCTCCTCCCACCACCACTGATGCGCCTGCTTCTTCACTCCACCCATCGCTGCCGCTACCCACTCCCTCCTCCCAAAAACTTCATCACTGCTCCCTCCCTTCTCCTTCACCTTAGTAGTTTTGCTATTACTGCTTTTCTTCTTCTCTTTCCCCTTCATCTTTCTTTTTCTTTCTCGTTTTTATTTCTTCCAAGCATTGCCAAGATCAATGTTTGTTGCACAGAAAATTCAAACAAATTCTTTCCCCAAATCATGGTGGTGATTTTCTTATTTTTTCCCATTTTTTCTCTTTTTACGTTTTTTGTTTTCCTTTTTTTTCTTTCCTTTTTTATTCTAAATTCTTTATTCTGGGAGATGTTTCTTATTTGATTTACCAGGTGTTGGTGTTAGATGTTGTTAAGGTGTTTGCCGCCACCTATTTTTTTGGTCAAAGACGTCATTGCCAACTCCACCGTTCAAATCTGTTCCGCTGGAGGATTTGAATGATTACACTGGTAGGAGGATATGAATAAAATATTAATGTATTTTTTTTATTATGTGGTTGGGGGGCATGGTGACCCTTTATTAATAAGGCAGAAATAAGAGCCAAAGGAGACATAATGAGCCTTACCCTTGTAGTACAAGAATGCAGAAATGCATATGTAGAAATAAAGTACAGTACATGGGAGTGAAGCAGCTCATCCCCTAGAATAGAGAAATGAGTGGGCATCCAAACTAACTAAACCCCTCGCCCGAGCGGATGGAGAGGTATGACCAAAGTACTCAGTTTTCGCCCCCGTACTAGCTCGCTATGCCAAGAAGTCTCCTACTGTATTAGCTTATCTGTAGATGTGCTTCAAGTCCACTGACTCGAAGAAAGAACATTGCCGTACCACCCTCCTAAGAACGGCCGATGGCAGCCACAACCAGGCTCCTCGTTGTAGGGCATCTAACAAACCTTTTGAATCTGTCTTCACTAGAAGCCTCATCATTTGCTGCTCCTTACACACCAACAACCTGAAGTACAGGCCGATGCCTCTGCCTGGAAGCTCGTGAGAGTGTCCAACAGGAGATTTAGTCATCGCCACCCAACCCGTTAAGTCCATGACTTAATAAGAAAACATATTAATTATAAATTTAAAGAAAATATAAGTTTCGTGCCGTAAAACTTAATTCACCTACTTTTTTATTATTTAGAAAGAGTTTATAAATGTTATTTCTAACTTATTTCGCAAATAGTCCAAAAATTAGACAAAATTATTAACTTAAGAAATAAGGGTGTAAAATCCTTAAAATTTTTATTAAAATAATTTTAACAAGGATTTATAAAATGATTTATAAAGAAATAACCAAAAGAATTAAAATTATGAAAAAACAATTTTCATTTTCCAGATCGGTTTTACCCAATTATAAATCGGTTAAAACAGCTCCAATAATTGTAGAGAAGCCCTCGGATCGGTTTTAACGATTCCAAATTGGTTAAAACCGGTCCGATATTTACATAAATGTCCCTAATCAAATTTCTGGTTTTGAAATTGGCAAAACCGTTTTACAATCGGTTTTACCTGATTACTAAACGGTTTTAACCAATTTTCTTGGGTAAGAAAATTGGTTTTACCCGTTCCTAAATCAGTTAAAACCGATTCGTGCCCAGAAAATTGGTTTTTCAACTTTTGCTTTGGGTTTTGCTTAAAAAAGTGTACAAAACTCGTTTTTCTTTGATTCTTTTTTGCCAAAAATCATTTCTACAATACTCCTATAATACTTCTTACATTTCAAAATATTTTTCTATCGTTCAGAAATTCAAGAATTGATCAAACTTTAAGAAAACTATAAAAGTTTAAAATTTCAAAACTTTTGCATTATAATTCCAACTTCTAACGTAAAATTACTCACCCTTTGATTCTTCAAGCTTCCTAGGTTACTTCCTTCATATTAGAACATCAACTTCACGTAAAAATCCTTTGCGTTCTCCTTTGCTTCCTATTTTTCCCTATTTTCTATCAACTTGAGATTTCTCTACTTTTGGCTTTTGATTTTCGAAAATGGAATGTTTAGACAGGATCTAGGGGTATTTATAGACCCCTAGAGTCATATAAAACAAATTCTAGGGGTGGTGAGACCCCTAGACCAATAGCTTGACCCGCAAGTGTTCATAATTTTTTTTTTTCAGTTCTGACATGCAATCGATTTTAACTGATTGCACAACCGGTTCCAATCAATTGGAATCAGTTTTACCCACTTGAATACCAGGTAAAACCGTTTCATTGGAGGCGAGATATTTTTCTTACTTTTTGGATCGGTTTTACCCACTTAGAAATTGGGTAAAACCATTTTGTGAAGCGGTGGAATCAATTTTACCCATTTCTCAATCGATAAAATCAGTTTCCTAATCCCTACAATCGGTTTTACCCGTTTCTGTATCGGGTAAAACCGTTTGTCTATCCAAACAATCGGTTTTACCCATTTTGAAGTCCGGTAAACCATTTGTTATTTTAGGTAATCGGTTTTACCCACTTTAGAATGGGTAAAACCGACTGGCTCCTTTTTTTTCCATTTTCCACTTATTTTCTAATTTTCATATTTTCTAATTCTTATTTCTGAAGATTCCATAAATTCTTAAATCATAACATTCCTAAACAAACCATATATCATTAAATCAAGAATCAAATTTATCATATTAATTCGCATAGATAAAAATTAGAAATATTTTATGACTTTATATATTTTCTAAAGAAAATAGTTTTAGACTAAAATTCTTTTAAAAGAACTTCCTATAATTTTGTGAAGGCTTGTAAAATATTTTTAAATACCTTGAAATATGGTGAATTTTAAATACTAAAATTTACAGGGTCTCACAGTTGGAGTAATTATAGAAGTCCCTTAAAACTTTTACAACTGTCATAAACAACATTAGGAAAAATCAGGTTTGACGGCCGATTTCATGTCAAACATTCGATGTTGAAAGGCTTCTTGAATCTTTCCCTTTGCAACGTTTCTTTTAAAATCTATGTATAACGGCTCTGGTTTGAAGCTGAACGGGTGTCATTCAACGGTGTCGAAACTGTCCCTTGTTCTTCTTTTGGCTTTTAGCTTTTAGCTTTTCTATTTTTGCTTTGATGTTGTGCTCAATCTGGAGTGTTGGTGTAGAGATGAAACATAAACTTCATTAACTGTTTTTCCCCTTCTTTGTTTCGATGTCGAACTAGCATTCGAACTTGGGTGTCAAACCAATTGAGACACTTTATAAATTTGAAGTTGTTCTCTGATTTTTAGTTGCCACTTCAAATAAGCATTCAAACTCGTTCTTGAAGTTCCTGTTCTTCATTGTTGCTGCATTTTCTCATTGTCAATCATTAATTAGGTCACATATTTATTTGTTAATTAAATCATCAAAACATATAAGATTAAGACCCTAAATATAACAAAAGTTAGTATGGATAGCAGGAACATTTAGGTCTGTCAGGTAATTAAAGCAGTCTTTATTTCTTTCAGTCCAACTAGAAGTCAGAATTCTCTCCACTTATTTAGGGGATCACACATCTTCACATACAAAGATATAGCTATGAAGAAGGTAAATTTTTTACCTATGTATTGAAACCCTCCACAAAACATGCCTGAATGTTTTCTATCTAACATGAAGGTGGTGGAAATTCAAAAAAAGTATCGACAAAGTAGAGGAAGAACTGAAGTTGTTCAAATGTTTTTTTGGAATATGCATTGGTTTTGAAGAGGATGACAATCTTGTGTGAAGAATTTATCATTTTTGGTGAACCAATGCACAATGTTGAAGAAAGGAATTCAGCTGCTTGTGCACTCAGTGATAGATTCCAGTTTAGACATAATATGATAAACTATGCAAGAGGTTGAGCCTCTTGTCAACTTAATATACAAATCCCAGAAGCAATGTTTTACACTTTAAACATGATGTTGTCATCCCTTTGTTAACATTTACTACATTTCTGCTTGTAAATAAGTTAGTTCTATTACTACTACGAATGCCATTGTGTTTTTCTTCCCAAAGCTAGTATTGAAAAAAAAAAATGCAAAGAGAGATGAAGAAGATGACAGTTGTGAGGCCCAAAAATTTAGATAAGGATAAACTTGTAATTAAATAGAAACCTGATTTTAATGTAATTTATTTCAAAGATGATTTTAATTAATAAAATTGTGTTAATTATTTGGGGTACAAAAATAGTAAATAAGTTCAGTAATGAATAATAATAAATAAATAAATTTATAATTAAAATTTAAAAAAAAGATCGCGAGTGATCTATAATCAGACTTGGCCACCAAGTAGTGTGAGGGGCACGAAAACATCCCCTCACAGCTACAGACCAAGCCTGATGTCAAGTAAAGAAATAGATCAGAATAAGGAAGGGAAGGGGTAGAACATATGCAAAGGGAAAAGAAAGCAAGAACAAATTCTGATGTTTGTAGGCTGACTTATTTACCATGTAAGGGGCATAGTACTACCTCTTCCAAGCAACGAAAAACCAAAGGAAGTTTTTTTTCTCAAAAAAATAGGAAGAAGAGGGAGCCTTCTTGCACAGAAGCAAGAAAGAAATCAAAGAGAGAAATAGGAAGAAGGGAAGAAAGGAAATGGGTTCTTTGGGAGAGTGCAGAGAAAGGCCAAAGAGAAAGAGACAAAGAAAACCTAAGAATATTTAGAGGAAGATATAAGTGCCGATTGGAGAAGAAAAGAAGGAAAAATAGGGAAGGCAGAAGGGAGAAAGGAAGGAGGACCGAGGAGGGTGTAAGGAGAAGGAGGCCCGTACGAACACACCCATCTACTCACTATCATACCGACTACATCCGCCACCTCTTAGGTAACACTCTAAGCCCTCACGTAGTTTGATATTCCATGCCAAAACCGTGTTGTTGAAAGCGTAACTATATGTCATAAATGTCGTCTTTTCAATTTATGAAGTATTATTAACTTTATGAAGAAATGTAATGTCCTATACTTATTGTAGAAGATTAGAATGCATGCTAGCTAGTAAATGTAATTTCCAAAACATGAAACGAGTTAGTTTTCTGGAACGGGCAAACAAAAAAAAAAAAAAAAAGAAGTTGAAAACTTGCATATCTTTAATTTTTAGCCATTAATGTTGTCTTTGGTTCTGTAAGCTTGTAAATATGCTAGAAATATTGAAAGTAAGAGTTTAATGACTTTGGAAATTTGTTTTTGAAACATACAAAAAATGGAAATATAATAGGTAAAATTTCGGGTTAAATGGAACTTGTTCATTTGATTTATAGTCAGCCTAAAATGCTCTAAGCTTGAAAGAAATGAATTTTATAAAAAAAAATTAAGATTTCAAAAAACATATTTTGTTGGAAAGATCTTAAAACCCGAAGCTTCAAAAATAAACAATTGCGGAACTGCATCGGATCGGTTGTAACCATCCCGAAATCGGCTACCGCTAATCAGGTGTGTGATGTCCTAGATTTTTAGGAACTAAATTCTTAGAATTTTAAGGTTAATTTGACCATTGACTAATTTCATGGGACAAAAAAATTAGTCTATATAGGATTTAAAGGTGTTACACTATTCTTATATAGGACTTATGGGCAAAATGGTAATTTAGCCCCCTTGCGTGACTTGTAATTAAGTATGGAACATGTGTGATTAATTTAATGAAGGGATGTAAATACAAGTGACATTAAGATTTTATTAGGAAAATCTCGACGTAAAACTGACATTAAAGTTAAAAAGAGTAAATTGTGAATAACAATACTTTCCAAATTAAGACTGAACCATAATTAAAGCAAGGAATAATTTAGAAATAGAATCGGTAGTTTTTTAAGGAAATTTCAGAATTTGTAAAGTAGAGGAAGGAAATAAAATAAATAATTACCTTATCTTAGAAAGAATTGTCTCTTTTATGGATGATTGACAATTGCTTTATACAAAAGTAAGATTAAAACCTTCCTTAATTAAATCAAACACACGCAACGTTCTTGATGGAAAGCAAGAAATTTATAAACTAAATCTAACCTAATTCTCGGCGGCACACAACCATATAAAAAGAAAATGGTGAAATATAAAATCAACCCCGAGGTTTGCCATAAGTACAAAATAAACCTTCAGTTTAAAAAAAATACAAATTAAACCTTGACTAAGAGATATTTTATTTTTTTAAACATAAATATCCTTCATCTTCTAAGTTCCACCTCGAAAGTGATCACTTCTTTACTGCACAACCACAACAACCCCCCCCCCCCCCCCCTTCTCTCTCCCACCCCTTTTTTTTTCTTTTAACTATTATTTCCAAGCTGAGCATAAATTAAAAGTTTGACATTTCATTTTTGCCAAATACACCCTACAACAGCGGTAGTGGACTTAAAAATATGTGACAATAGTTTGTGATCTGAAAACCTAAAATCTTAAGCCCGCCAGCAGCAATCAATGCTCAATATATTGGAAGAATCACCAATAACAAAAATGTAGGAAAAAAGGAAGAAAAAATGTATAGGAAACAGTCATAAGTACCCAATCTAAATATTTCACAAAACCTTAATTATAGACCTGAATCAATCTTACAGATTTTGCCTTGGAAAGTGGTAATAGGATGAAGGAGCAGTGTCATGGATTCAGAGCAGGTGTGACTGTCGTTTCCTTCGAGAAGCGAAGAACACTTTTAATGCATAAGGTAGAGTTGAAAGATATTTTGGCCTGAAAAATTATACATCTATCAATCAAGGCTAGTCAAGGGTTTAATTTGTATTTTTTAGAAACTGGAGGTTTATTTTGTGTTTATGACAAACCTGGAGGTTTTTTTGTATTTCGCCCAAAAGAAAAAGTTTCACCCTAATTGTCCTAATCAACCATTACGTGAAAACACATTCAGCAAAGAAGAAAGAAATCAACAACTCTCTCATTCTCTTCTTTTCATTTCTTCTTCTTCTTCTCATCATCTTTATCGCCTTCCCCATCATGAACCATAATTAAAGTCTATCAGTTCTTGTTGATCTATGCTAGATGAAGATGAAGGAAAACATCCCAGCAACTGCGATTAGAGAAAAACGAAAGTGTAAGTTCAGTTTCGGTCTAACGACCATTGTTCGTCGTTTCTCTCCGTTTAATCCGTTCTTTTTCCGCTCAATGGTCATGCAGATGTCAGACAGAAAGATTTAGATTTTGAAGTAAGAGATAAGGCGTTCTTGAAAATATCACCACAACGAGAACCCCTTAGGCAAGGAAAGAAAGGCAAGCTCAACCCAAGATATGTGGGACAATTTGAGATCACTCAACGACTAGGTAAAGTTGTGTATTGGCTAGCCTTACCAACTCAGTTGGAGTGAATGCAAGACATCTTCCACATATCTTTACTTAAAAAGTATCAGCGAGGTTCTGATCATGTATTGACACTTGAAGAATTGAGAATCGATGATAAGATGACTTTTGAAAAAGAACCAGTGAGGATTCTAGATCCAAGAATTAAACACTTGAGGAACAAAACCATTCCTTTAGTGTTGGTCTTGTGGATCTTGGATTGGAAGAAACAACTTGGGAGACCGAGGAAAGCATGAAGGAAGCTTACCCACACTTATTCGGGACCCAAGCAAGGTAGTCAGTATCGGGATCCCACACAAGATCGTTTTGGGGAGTAGGATTGAGATCCCATACAGGATCGATAGGATCGTATCGTAGGATCGTAAGAACCAGAAAAAATGGATAAAATTGGTTATACAAGTTCATATTGTTGTATCTATCATAATTGCAATATTAGAATACCTATAAATTGGATCTACATGCAAAAAAATAATAATAAATTATAACATAGTACTTTCAGACTATAGTTGTACCAATAGTTGTGATGTGAACCCTTGATTCCAACTTGTGAAAAAAAGAACTCAATGATGAAAATTGCCAAGGAAAGTCTGTATGCAAGACGTAGCTCTCAAAACTCAAGAATCCTTACCCTTGGATTCAGCAGACTACTAATTTAACAAGTTAAACTAAACACGCAATTTGAACCAAGTGATGAATTCTAGAGGCGAAACAAAGCATGCAATTAGATAGAGCAATTATCTAATTAGCCTATAGTTCCTGTACTTTAGCAATTAACAAGCATGCCAATTACTTAAGCCAAAATAAAGAAGAGTGAATAATAAAGTATAAACTTTCATTCAATTAATCACTTTCGAATTATGAAGTGCAGCACCCCTATTTATAGGTATAGGGAGCATGAAATTTACACAAGAAAATAAGGGAAGAAAACACAAAATTGGAACTTAATCAAGAGATTAAGTAACTCACAAAAATAGCAAGAAAAAGGAACTTACTTGCTGAAAGAGTAAAAGAAAAGAAGGAAGAATTTTGGCTACTTTAAGGTAAGCAATGCACGAAATTCTCAAAAGAAAAAGGAAGGAAAAATTCATATTTTACCTTTAAAGAAAAGGGAAAACCGAAAAATAAAGGATAAAAGAAAAAGAGAAAACTATAAAGAGAATTACGTAACATGCACAAAACCTTAATTCTCCTCCTAACCCTAACCCTAATTGCGAATTGCTTCTCCTTGGGCTTGGGCTTGGGCTTGGTCGAATGTGGGTTCATAGAGTGGGCTTGATGGATTCGGCCCAATTGATGTAGCATGATGATGTAGATGTAGGAAGCTTCCGGAATCATTTCAGAAGCTCAAAAAACATTCACTTCTAAAATTCTTCAAACTTTATGAAATCTCCATTTCTTCACTGGAAAGATTAGTAGTTACCATTTCCACCATTTCTGTAACTTGTAAATACCATTTCCACAACTTGGAAATACCATTTCTACCATTTCCTTAGTTGGGATGATTAGTATTCACCATTTCCACCATTTCCACTTTGATGGCGAGTAGGGTAACTCTTGTAATCTTCATTTCCTTCTCATTAAGGTCATTGGAGCTTTCCTTTGTCTTCGTGGATTCTGACTCATAACTTGTGTTGTTTTAGCCTTGGATTTCCTCATCAAGTTGTATTGTAAATTTGTAATCAATTAATGTGTAACTTGTGTATGTAACATAAGCAAAAACACATTAAATCAATCTAAATACAACATATTCATGAGATTTCTCTATTTCAGTTGTGCAAAATATAAGCCAAAAGGCCCAAAAATAGAAAATTTCATGTATCCTGGCAATATTCGAACTATAGTCTAATTGTTGGATAAAAGTGGAGTTGATTACTTAACCACTCACTAAACTAGAGACATAAACATGAAAATTGTATGTAAGAAAAGTTATTGAATCGAATATTTATAATGGATTTTTAAAAAAATGGAGTATCGCCATAAGATCGTAGGATCGAAGGATCCTACGATATAGATCGGGATCCTAAAGATCCCATGGAGATCCTGTATATAAAAAAGATCCTATGGGATCCTGGATAGTTAACCTATTCGCGTTACGATCCTACGATACAGATTGGGATACTGACTACCATGGACCCAAGCACGGAATTCTAAGGACGGAATTCCCTTAAGAAGGGGAACGATATGAGGCCCCAAAAATTTAGATTGAGAATAACTTGTAATTAAATAGAAACCGGAGTTTAATGTAATTTATTTTAAAGATGATCTTAATTAATAAAAATGTGTTTATTATTTGGGGGTAAAAAATAGTAAATAAGTTCACTAATAAAATAACAATAAATAAATAAAATAAATAAGTTCAAAGAGAGAAATAGGAAGAAGGGGAAAATCGGAAACATGTTCTTTGGGTGAGTGCAGAGAAAGAAAAAAAGAAAACATAAGAAAATTTAGAGGAAGATAGAAGCATCAATCGGAGAAGAAGAGAAGGAAGAGAAGAGAAGGAAAAATAGGAGAGGTAGAAGGGAGAAAGAAAGGAGGACCGAGAAGGAAGGAAAGAGGATGAGACCCGTCCGAACACACCTATCCACTCATTGTAGTGCTGACCATGGTAGTTAGTATCCTGATACGTATCGTAGTATCCCACGATACTACGATCCAGAAGGGGTAATCGGTACAGTATCCCATAGGATCCTTTTATACATAGTATCCCATCTTTAGGATCCTACAAAGGATCATAGGATCTTACGATTATACGATCCTATAGCGATACTATTTTTTTAAAATCCATTATAAATCTAAGGTTCAATATATTTTTTTACACAATCATTTCATGTCTTTGTTCGTAGCCTAGTGGTTGGTTAAGTAACCCTTAGTTTATTGAACTAGAGTTCAAAAACCTACTAGATTGTACAACTATAGTCTCAAAGTACTACGTTATAATTTATTATTGTTTTTTTGCATATAGATCAAATTTATAGGTATTTTAATATTGCAATTATGATATATACAAGCAATATGAGCTTGTATGATCAATTTTACCCGTTTTTGGTGCGTCTTACAATCCTACAATACGATCCTATCGATCCTGCATGGGATCCCGATCCTACTCCCCAAAATGATCCTGTGTGGTATCCCGATACTTACTACCTTGGTACTGACTACATCCACCGCCTCTTAGGTAACACTCTAAGCCCTTATGTAGTTTGATAGTCCATGACAAAACCATGCTGTAGAAATGCCGTAAATGTCATCTTTTTGATTTATGAAGAATTATTTAGCTTTCTGAAGAAACGTATTGTGATATGCTTATTGTAGAATATTAAACATGCATGCTAGCTAGTAAGCGTAATTTCCAAAACATGAAACAAGTTAGTTTTCCTGAACGTCCAAAAATAAAAGAAGAAGTTGGAAACTTACCATATCTTTAATTTTAAGACATTGATGTTGTCTTTGGTTCTGTAAGTATGTAAATATGCTAGAAATACTAAGAGTAGGATTTTAATGATTTTAGAAACCTGTTTTCGAAACATTAAAAAAATGGACATAAAATGGGTAAACAATTCGGGTTAAACGGAACTTGTTGGTGTTAAACCTATGGTCTCAATTTAATAGTGTTTTGATGATTTAAATAATAAACAAATAATTGAACTAGTGAAAAGGAAGTTTCAGAGTAGTTGACTGCCCATCGTCCGAGAAGTCACATGACTTGGACGGATCCTCAGATGATCAAGAATAAGCCCAAAAACTTAAGGCAATCTTCAAAACTCAAGAACAGCTCATACGAACTCCAACGCAAGTCGTACAGAAACTCGTATAGCCTTCAAGTGAAAGCATTTAATGCAAGTCAGAAAGGACAGTCAGCCTTTGACCAAGAAGCACACGAACATTAACTCACATACGAGGTCCTGTCTGGGTCGCACAGCTTCTAGCATGGACTACAGACAAATCACTTAAAAGCAAGTCAGAAAAGTGTTGTCCAAGTCAGTTGACCGTTGAAGAAATTTGAATATCACAAATTAATGTGTCACTTCGAGCAGACATTGAGTCGCACAGATTCTCGAATAAAGGAAGTGACGAAAGCATTAAATGCAATCAGGAGCCGTTGGAAAAGCATAGTTCAAACAACTAAGTCACATGCGAGAAAGCGTACAAGTTATACACATTCTCGGATGGACTCTAGCAAGCTCAACATTAAAAGAGCTGTTGGAAAAGAAGTGTTGATCATTCCATAAATACTTCAAGCACTTCATTTTAAGTCAGAATGCCAAAGTGACCTCAGCTATTAATTATATCATTTCAACTCATTTCAAGAGAAAAATTCAAGAATTGCATTCTTGTACAATACTTGTTAAAGTCCAACTGTATTTCATCATTCTTCATCCTTTTAAGCTCACACTTGTTTTGAGCAAAACTCCATTCTATACTTTGTATAAGTCCTAACCCAGTAAGTGGTTGATGCACATAGTAAAAAGCCCTAATCTTTTATTAGACAGACAAGGAGAAAGGGGGAGTTTGAAGTAACGAGGAGTATTGATTAAGTCCTACATCCTTTCCTTAAGAGGCATTAGGCTAAAGATTCAATTCCTCAGATAGGTGGTGTCTTGAGTAAGACCTAAAGATCCTTGAGGAAGGATATGGTAAAAGATCAATTCATACTCTTAGGGATTTAGGGAGAATTTCTAGCTTAGAGTTAAGTTAGGAGCTTCTTCTAAGAAGTCTTAAGATAAGCAAGTGTAGGGGTTTGAAACACACTTTTAAGTGTTTTGAATTAGAAATCTCAAATGGTAGAACTTAAGGAGTGGATTAGGATTCAAGGGAAATTCAAACCACTATAATTCCTTGAGTTTTGTCTTTCTTAATTTCTTTTACTCATTGCTTTGACAAATCACTTCACACACTACACTTGATTTAATTAGGTCTTCTGAAGAACAAGCATTCAAATATCTTAAAAAGAATTTTAATTGGTCTAGAACCTAATTCATCCCTTTAGGTTGCTAATTGGGATTTCCGTTCGTTTGATGTTCTAGTTAGCCTAAAATTTTCTAAGCATGAAAGAAATGAATTTGATAAAAAATTTAAAATTTCAAAAAATATATTTTGTTGGAAAGATCTTAAAGCCCGAAGCTTCAAAACACAATAATGGCATAACTGCATCAGATCGGTTGTAACCGTCCCAAAATCGGCTACCGCCGATCTAGTCAGAGAAGAAAATCAGTAATGCCTGAAAATAAATGGGTCACTGCCGAAATGTTTGAACAGCGGTGGAAAACAGTCGCTGAGAAAAGTTTTTCAAAAACAGAGAACGGGGCGGTAAAGAGGATCGGCTGTAGCTAACATGTCATGAGTCCGCTCCAGTAGCATCGTCGCCTAAAGATTCTTCTCCGCGACGAGGCTGAGATGGCTGACAGACAGTCCATAACTGAGAAATAGTTCTTGAAGACAATTGGTAGTCACCGATTCGATCTTTTTCGATAATAACTAAATTGTTAATGGGTAAAACAATAAAACAAATAATTTTATTTAATTTATATATATATATATATTTATAGATATATCTCTTTTTCAGAGTAAACTAAATTAATAGAACTAAACCAAATTAATTATAAGCGATAGGATACCAGAAGGTATAATCAACCTAATACATCAAACCATGGTTGTCAAACTCGTTCCTGGACTCATAAACTCGCACGAGTCTACGAGTTCAGGAACCAGAAACGAGTCAGACTCGTTAGAAATTAGTGGAAATGCTGAACTCACGCTAGACTCACGCTAGACTCGTACGAGTCTAACGAGTCCAGAAAAAAAATTATTGGGTTGCATAATTTAAAGGATTGGGCTGCTGGAATGGTTTCTTTTCCAAATTAATTGGGCCATTTTCGGCCCAAACCAACTAAAATTTCTAATTTCCCATTTTTTGCGAATATATGGCTTAATAGATGAAGATGAAGAGGATGTTCAAATGACAACGGATGTGCATTTCCAAGATGTTGGGCAAAATGAAGAAGGCAATGAATGAAGCTTTTGAGGGTTATGAATTTGAGAAAAATGTTTCATTATTGGTATGATTATAAATGAACATGTTACTGTTATTTTGCTATCATTTGTTGAATTAATGACTTGAATTTGATCATGATGTATTGAGATTTGAGGTTACTGCTTGTTGAGGATATTATTTTGTTCACAATTGCTAATTTGACACTTTAATGTGGTTTTTTTAAATTCTATTTAAGTTTTATGCTACAAGCATAGTTAAATTTGTGTATGTATTGTGATTGAGAAAATTATTAGAATTAACTATACAATTTAATCCTATTTTTTGATTCTAAGGTCGATTCTACGATTCGATTATACGATTCCAATTCTATACCTAAAACGAGTTTAAGTCAATTTACGAGTTTAACAACCTTGCATCAAACCATATTTTTTAGGAACTTAAAATTTAAGCATTTTAATCTAATTTAGTAATAAGGATTTATTAAAGGCCTGGAATAAAAAAAAACTAGTTAAAGAAAATATTTTGAGAAAAACTTCAGTTTGTGTAAAATTACAGATTTCATTGATCCGGTTTATTCGAACTCGTTGGCTTCTTGTGAGTGTTCTTACTGAAAACCTACTTTTGACTAGGTTGTGATTGAGAATGTGTATTATGTTTCTAAATCATTGTGAATATAATGTATGTATAATTAATTTAGTTTTCAATGAAAAGAAGATATCGTAATTATTTCTAATTTAATTATACTTTTTAAAGGAGCGCTCGATTACTTTTCGTACCGACTCAATTTTTAAACTATTATTGTATGACATTGTAGTGATTAATGTATGTATGAAAATGTGAGATTGATTACTTGTAATTATGGTTGATATTACTGTTAACTGTATAATACTAATAAACTGAATATTACTGATTGATTGAAAGATACTGTTAACTGTGCATTACTGTATTGGGATCCCAAGATCTACGTAGTCAAATGTGCCAGCTAGGGCTTGGGCATTTGAGGAAATAGCAACTTGGTGGTGTTGGGCAACTCTAGAGACCCACACTAAGTGGGGTCCACGTAGTTGTGTCAAATTACTGGGCCATTGTTACCGACGCCTTGTTCACTGGAGATAAGTGATTAAAATCACCTCTATAGTTCCGTCTAAACTCGCAAGTATCATTTACGACTTGTTTTACTGCTTTCGTAATTGTAATATAAATTATGTGATTGATTGCCATATGTGAATTTCATATTTTACTGCTTTAATTATTTTAAACAGAGAACATCACTGAGCAAAAAAGCTAATAGGTGTTGTATATTTTAAACCTACCCCCAAGTTTGCAGTGGCAATATGGGCCACATGATGGTGAGCTGAGTTAGATCGGATAGCTGACCAACTTTATGGATAATCTTATTTAGTATTTGCTTATGAATTAATAATTAGTTTGCGTGCCATTTAAATGTTAGACTATTAGGCTACGAATTGGGACCTATAAATTGTAATTTTACAAATTAATATTTAAAAACTTCCGCAGTTTTTTAAATTAATTATTATTGTTCTGATTGCATTACTGAGTTGTGATGTGAACCAGGCAGGCGTCTAGCCGGATCTCCCGTCCTAAATGGGGGGATCGGGTTGGGACGTTACAACAGTAGCAAAAAGACCCATTAATTTTTAGACAATTTTACCCCCAAGAAGTTGGCTCCGTTAGCTCTTAACATAAGGGTTTAAAAAAATGACTTCATTGGCCACCTTCTCAAAGAATGATAACATTATTTTGGATTTTCAAAGAAGACCCATTAATTTTTAGACAATTTTACCCCCAACATAAGGGTTTAAAAAAATGACTTCATTGGCCACCTTCTCAAAGAATGATAACATTATTTTGGATTTTTAAAGTTTAGTGACCTAGACCAATAGTTCAATGACCTTATTTGTAATTCACTCAAAGTAAAATTTTCCTTTGAATAATTATCATAATTCAGAACATGATTAACGTTTGGTGATGTTAGATGCAGTTCAAATTTTATAATAGTTGAAAAAATATTATTTAAAATATCATAATACCCTTCAAACCAAACAAAATGCAAAAAATTATTTTTCAGTTTCTCCATTTCCATTTCACTAAAAAAAAAATGCAAACATGATGTTTCCTTTAATTATTTGTGTTCTAAATTAAAAACATGACTAATATTTAAAAACACTTTTTCCATCACAATTAATTATTCGTGTTTTAAATTAAAAACATTCGTAAATGATCTATATTAAGTGAGTATTTTTTGATATGTGAGTATTTTTAATCGTTTACATACAAGTAAAAATGAATAATTTTAAGTTTTTACGTAGTAAAAAAGAGGAAAAAAGATAGAAGGAAAAAAATAACTGAAAAAAAAGGTTGTTAAAAGGTTCACGGTGGGGGAGTTTCTCCCAACGTTGCCTGGTCCAGTCTGGCCACGAACCGGTACCATTACCGGTTCAAAACATGGAAAAAATCGGACCCTTAAAAAACCGGTCAAAATCCCGAGCGGGCCGGGAACCGGGCCGACCCCCCCAAACCAGGTTTTTAATTTTTTTTTCAAAATTTGACAACTTTTGCAAAATTTTGCTATCAATTGGAGTTGAACCTTGGTCACTCATATGAAAACATGAGTTCTTACCACTATATCATTGTTCACTTTTGTTTAAATTATTATTTTAACTCATTTTTATATGAATCATTAACTTTCTAACAATATATTAATTGGACCATCCAAACTAATGTTAATTTTATTATAATTCCTTACTATTTATAAAATTAATACTATCATAATTTTTATTAGTTGTTTTCAGTTCAATTAAAATTTGTTTAATTTATTCATGTATTAACTTAAAATACGTTTAATTTTTTTTACATCAAATTTTATCATTTTTTTTGTCTAATAAAAATGTAGTAATATAATTTTATATATTTTTTAATAGAAAATAAGAAATATTTTATAGTTGATTTACTTATTGGGTTTTATGATAATGAATTTTAATGTTTAACTTAGTTGTAAAATTTGCAAAAATATATAATTGTTGTGACAAAAAATATATTTTAAATGTTACAAATAATAAAATTAAAGCATGTTAATCATTAATATATTATTTATTTTATATATATATATGACGTCATCCGGTTTGACCCCGGCTCAACCGGTCGAACCCTCGGTTCGAGTCAACCCTTGTCTCACCGGTTCAACGTCTGGTCCGACCTAGACAACCATGGTTTCTCCCCCAGGCATCTGCTCCCCCAAAAAGCAGTGCCCTGTTTAGTCGAGTCCCACCAAAAAAAAATAGAAATCAAAAGCTTGTCTGTATTTTGTGGGCTGAAGGGTAGTTTGGTACTTAAAAATAATTTTTTTTTTCATTTACATTTAGTAAAATTTGAACTGCTTTTAACACCCTTTAACGTTCTATTTTCAAATTAATAAGGGATAAACAGATTTATGTTCTTTCTTGAAAGCATGAACAAAAACAGAAGATGAATTGTCAACATTATTTTCATCATCCAAGGGCCAAGCCATGTTTGCCGTTATTAAATTTTTGTTTACCTAATAACTTTTCCGAACTATCTATTTTTTTAGTTAATTTTTCAAGACTTCCAGTCACATCATTTATTTTCTCTTTTATTTAGTCATATTCATTTTTCATTAAATCAAACTATTTAACCTCTTAAAACAAATTTTACAGTCCCAACGGAAGTGCGGATGGACCCCTAACCGCTGGCAACATAATCCTTTTTTATTTGAAAGTTCTGGCAACACAATGAATACTCTTCATTTTCTCTTTTTTCTGTTTTTTGTTAGACAACCTCTTCATAATAACAACAAACAATTATTATAGTACTTATTATTATTTTTTACCTAATACTTCACACAGTCGCCACCGTCACCTAATAGAACTTCTTCTGCCCCTCGTTCTCTTTTATATAGACTGAAAAGCATATCGAAGGCCATAATCTCCATAACCATAACCCACCTTCAGCTTTTCTCTCTGAATTGCTCAGGTTCAGGTTGGTGTTTCCATCTAAGCCTCCTTCTTAATTTGTTGTTTTCCATTGCTCAAGCACCCAATGCTGCAGCATTTTTTGGCATTACATTTCTGCTAACTGGTTCTTCTTTTCGTCTATTTCTTGTCTCTGTTTTCTGCGTGATTTATTTTAGATCTAATCTCCTTTTGAAGTGATTACTACTATTTACATCTTGTTGTTAGACATTAGGGCCCTCTTTTCCAGATTTGATAATGAGCTCAGACTCTGCTGCTTTTAATCTTGAGATCTATGGTGCTCTAGTTTTTAACCTTTTGACATTGCTAATATGCGGTTGTTATCCGACAGTTGTTGAATTTGAGATCTTTGTCTTAATTTTCTTGTAATCACTTGTTGATTTAGTTGGAAAGGGAGCAGTTTGACTTTAAATTTTTAGTGAAGTACTAATTTGAGCTTGGTTAGAACTAATTTTTTCGTTGCTGAATTTCAAGTTGTATTTTGAGCTTGAGATTCAGATTTCTGTATCTCTGTGCATGCTATTAAGTGTTGTATAATTGTCATTGTTCTCCTGTTTTTGTACATTGCATTTACATAATGTGAAATTGTGAAGTGAAGCTGCTGTTTCTGAGTGAAGATCTATGCTTCATTAGGGGGATTTGTCTATTGGTACTAAGTGATGTGCTCAATGGATTTATTTGTTTTCTTTTTGGCGCATCGACTTTTAGATTGAACAGCTATTTTACTGAAGTCTCATTCATTGATTGGGATGTTAAACTGGACTTGCGAATTTGTTTGGGATTTGGCATTTTTTCATAATTTTAACTTGGGGTTGGAGTTTGGACTGGATAGATCTCATTTTTCATGTCAATTTGAGCTGCTGGTGTTAGATCTGCTTCTAGTTCTTGTAAAATTTTTAAGAGTTATTCAAATTTAATTGATTATTTCCATGATGTTTGATGAAGGTAAAATGGAAAGAACTATGCTTTTCATAGCTTGTTCGGTGTTGGTGGTTATGTCTTCTAGATCAGTGTATGCTGCTGTTTCATCTCCTCCAATCTCAAGCCCAGCTCCAGCTCCGCCCCTGAATATGTGAACCTCACACACTTACTTTCTTTTGCTGGCCCATATCAGACGTTTCTCAATTACCTTGAATCAACCAAAGTGTTGGAAACATTCCAAAACCAAGCCAACAATACTGAAGAAGGCATCACCATCTTTGCACCAAACAATGATGCCTTCTCCAAGCTTAAGAACCCATCACTGTCTAAACTCACTGAAGATAAACTTAGATCAGTCTGCCTTTTCCATGCCTTGCCACATTACTACTCACTAGCAGACTTCAAGAACCTTAGCCAAACGGGGCCAGTCATTACATTTGCAGGTGGACAATACAGTTTTAATGTCACAGATAACAGTGGAGTGGTGTTGATTAACTCAGGATGGACTAAAACAAAAATCAGTAGCAGTATTAGTGCAACTGATCGTGCTGCTGTGTATGAGGTTAATAAGGTCCTTCTTCCCGAAGCAATTTTTGGCACTGATATTCCTCCAACCCCAGCGCCCGCACCAGCTCCAGTTCAAGATACAGCCCCAGCCGCGGACAGTCCTGCCGCTGATAGTGGGAATGCATCATCTCCAGCTTCAAAAGAGTCATCCTCCTCTTTCAAGATTGGCAGCTTGGGTATTCTTACTCCATTGGTTTTTGCATTTGCAATTGGAGTATCCTTCATTTTTTGAGGGATCATTTATTGAGATTTATATTTATTTCGAAGGAGAGTATACATTCTTGCCTGGTCTGCATTGCAGTGTAATTTTTTGTGTGAAATTAAATTGATAAATCCTGCGCACGAGACTGGTAGGTCTTGCTTGCGCCATTGTTTAAATGCCCCATTTTTCATCATTATTATAGGTCTGTTATATTCTGAATGGTGGAAGTTACATCTTGTTTATTCTTTGTCATGAATTGGTGCAGCCTGGATTACATTTCTTTGGGAAACGTTGCAAATATCTCTTTCTAAGTTAGTTTAGCTCATCTATGCATAAACTTCTTGTACTACACCTGTATAAAGTTGGAAAATGATGTTTGGAAAAGTGCAATTTACCTGTCGCTGAATCACAGAATTTCCGTATACTGGAAGGATTGAAAAAGAACCCTTAACGTAAAAGCATCGCTTGATGTCATAAATTGGAGTGTAAGTTGTCATTTGCCATATAACAATATATCATGGTAGTTGGGACTTGGAATGCAGCTGATATATGTAGTATCTTCTTGTTTGGTAATTGAAATGAAATAAATAAAATTGATGGAGCTTTCTCATGATAGTTGATGGCCTTTTTTGTGCAATACAACATGCTTGTCCCATATTCTTAGCAGCTTATATGGATACCGAATGTTGAGTATGAACATTGTACTGTGGTTTAAAGCCTATTTACTAAGAGTATTACCAATGCCTTGTACCCAATTTTTGTTCTAAAATGGTGCAATTCTTGTACTAAGTACTATTGTCAATTTGTTATTCCAACCCATTCACACCAAATTTCACACAAAAGAAATATTCTTTCGACTTTCTCATATTATTGTTTTGAGCAAACCACAATTTTTGTCCCTTACAAATTACTTAATGCTCTTTTTTGTCCCTCACATATCAAATGGTGGGACAATGTCTTTCACATTTCAATTAGTGTACTTGTTTGGTCCTTCAATAATTTTTTATCCATTTTTTTATCCAAAAAGTTACATGACACTCACATGCTTAATATTTATAAGGAAAATTCCATTTATGGTAAGAGGCTAAATTCTTAAAAAGGTTGCTAATTTTTTATAATTACTCTTAAGGACATGTAATTATATTTAATATTTTAACTTTTTTTAATAACTTATTTTATCCACACTTAATTTTTAATAACTAATTACTATACACTTACAATTATCAAATAATTTTTCTTAAAAGAATAGTTTTTTACAACCTCTTCCATTTTTATTTTAGATAATCCAAAAATACAACACAAAATAGTTTTCCAATCAAATAGAATTTGATCAACAGGATAAAATTTTTATAAATTTGAGTGTCCCGCTCCATCCCTTTTGGCACAGAAAAAAATGATAGTCCAAACTTTTCTATTTTCAATCAAAAGATCTAAATAAATTATTTGCTGAGAGGAAAATAAATCTATTGTACGTAGATTTAGGGAGTGAAGCACCTTAATTGATCCATACATTTTGATCTTTAAACATTCATTTGAAAAAAAATATTATGTTTAACACTAACATGTATATTAGAAACTAATAAAAAATATTTTAAATAGAAACAATATTAGTGATATTTTTTTTTGTAAGATAGTGTATATAAGTGTAGTTTGTGATAACAAAATAAACTCACATGTCAACTCAATTGTATGACTCAATGCCAAAAGTAAAAGAAAAAAAATCAATTGAATGATTTACCTTCTAATTTATTTAAATTTGTAAACTTAGTTATTTGAATATTAAATTAATTTTTAATGACTGAAATACACATAATATTAATATTTATTTTGAATAAAAAATTATTTTCTTAATTTATACAAATTAATAGTTATACATATATGTAAATTGGAAAACTTAAGTCTATGTTAATGTTTATATTTTTGAGTTACAAACTTGTAAATTCAAATTCATCCACTGATACAAATAAAATAATTTTAAATGTTAAGGGATAGTAGTTTATAATCTCAATTTATTTTGGTTATATTTTATAATTTTCTATGGAAGAGTTATTTTTAAAAAATTTCGTATTCCGATAAATAAATTATATATTAATTTTTTATATTTTACTAATACAACTATATGTATTTATAATTAATACAAGTATAAAAGTATTATCAAAAGTGAGAAGGGAATAATAATAAGTTACTTAATACCAAGTTTTATTATATATTTTATTTCAATTTTATCATTTAATTATATAACATGTGAGTGGCATGTGACTTTTTGGATGGGAAAATGGATATAAAGTTTGCGAGGGACCAAAAGAGTACACCATTTGAAATGTGAGGCAAAAAAGAGCATCGAATGATTTATGAGGGACAAAAATAGTGGTTTGCTCTATTTTTCATGACCAATTTAATTATCACTGTATACATTTATATTGTTACATATTTTAGAGCAAACCAATGTTTTAATCCCTCACAAATTGGTCTTTGCTCTTTTTGTCTCTAACATTTAGAATGAATGAAAATGATCCTTTACATTTCATAAGTGTAAGCTTTTGGTCCCTAGTTAAGTTTCCATCCATTTTTCCATTCAAAACATCACATGCCCCTCACATGTAGGAGTGTTCAACCGGTCGGTTAGCCAGTTAATCGGTTTCGGTTAATACCGATTTTGCTAATTTTAGCCAAAACAGATTAACAGACCGATAAGGTTACTGGTTGACCGGTTTAACTGATTAACCGATATTTTTTTCTTTTTGTTTTTACTTTCTTTTTATTTTTAAAAAAATATAATTTTTTGTATATAATTGCTACAAGTGTATTAGGAAACATAAATGAATATAAACTAAGAAAATGAATTAAAATGTTATTATAATTTATCTTAAAGATAGCTATAATAGTTTTACAAAAAATCTCTAACACAAATTTATTCATGTATTTCTTTTTTAAAACTAAGGCTCTCGGCTGAGTAGCAGGAGCAACTTAAATTTGTAAAACCATAACTTTATAAGACATGTTCATTATAATTCATAGGTAAATAGTTAAAATTTAACATGAAACATAAAAAAAGATAGATAAATATTATATATATAACCGGTTAAATGGTTTAACCGATAGGGAAATTTTCAAAACCAGAACAAAACCGATTAACCGCTTATAACCAGTTTACCGAAACCAATTAAAATCGATTAACCTGTTAACTGATAACAAACAGTTTATCGGTTCGGTTTTCAGTCCGGTTCAACGGTTTTTTAAACACACCTACTCACATGTTCTATAATTGAAGGATAAATCGCAAAACTAGAATATTGTGTTAAAGAACTGCAGAGCTTTTCCGTAAAAAAAAATGTTAGCCTTTTTCAAATTTCTACAAATTGTTTGTCCGCTCCTATTAGTGTTTTTCTTTTTTTTTTTTTTTTTTTTTTTTGACAACTGGAGTGTTTCCCTTTTTTGTTTGTGAGTTAATAACCGGATTATATACCCCAAATTTTTTATTTTTCCGTGGGTGAAGAATTTGAAAGTTTCTTAACAATAGTCAGGTCAATAGTTTTGCTGGGATTATTGGTATATAAAATCATACTCCCTCTGTCCATTCAAAAAATTTTATATTACTAATTTTAATAATACAAAGTGAATTCTTTGATGTGATAGAGGGAATATATGGATGTGAAGGGGAAGGAACGAATTTAATCCAATATGTTGAATTTTTTTATTTTGTTTTATTTGTTTTAGAAAAGTGATGCATTGAATGTTGATCAAAAGAAAACGAAATTTTTATACGCAGTAACCGTTTTACTATTCGCAGTAACATTCCCTTATGAAAAGTCTATTTTACCCTTTAGCTAAAATAAAAAAATACCGCACAATATTTGATTTTATAATCACGAGTACGATCTATATTACACAGTATGTAAATAACCTACACATTTTTTCCAATACAGGAGATTTTTTGGCCTATAAACGGGATAAAATTTTGCGAAAATACCGCCCTTTGTGGGCGGTATTTCTTCAGAGAAATACCACCCACAGTGGGCGGTATTTCTGAAATACTGCCCACAGTGGGCGGTATTTTCTGGGAAAATACCGCCCTTTGTGGGCGGTATTTTCTGAAATACCACCCATAAAGGGCGGTATTTTCCCAATGTTCCTGTGAATAGTGTGAAATTTTATGGTAAATTGTTTTTTAATACTTAAGGGTAAAATAGACTTTTCACAGAGGAATGTTACTGCGTTTAGTATGCCTCAAAGAAAATTGTGAGATTTTTCAAGAGATGGTGCAAGTTTATATCTATTTTCCTTCTTTCCTAGTATTTTAGGATTGAGACCTTTATTAGTGAGTGGAAAAGGTGTAAACTATTTTGAAAAGGCCAAAAAAAAAGAGGTGGGATGGCAGGTGGCAAATTTTCAACTGAATATGAAAGTAAAAAAATACATAAAAATTAAGTGTTCAATTTTAGGAAAGTTGTGATGCAGAGAATAGATGATAGAAAATTTGGACTAGTGTCATACAAATTTGCCTTTCAATTATAGAACATGTGAGGGGCATGTGATGTTTTTTAATGGAAAAAGGGATGGAAACTTAACCATGGACCAAAAGCTTACACTTATGAAATGTAAATGATAGTTTTTCTTCATTTTAAATGTTAGGGACAAAAAAGAGGCAAAGACTTATTTGTGAGGGACTAAAACATTGATTTGCTCATATTTTTATATGGTAATTATTATATTGAATATTAAAAAATTAAATTTTATGTAGTTTATTATACAAATAAATAACAATTAAATAACAGTGAACAGTTCAGAATATTATTATATTTTTTTAAAATCTCTAATTTGGCAACTAAACTTTTTTCACAATTGTCACTGTACTTCTAAAACTGAATGAAAGTGTCACTTTGCCGCTTATTTTTATTAGCACTAACGGAATGGATAACATGTGCATCTTACATGCATATTTTTAAGAATATTTTTATTAACAACTAATAAAAGGTCAAAAGGTTAAAAAAAATATTATTTATCTTTTTACAAAAGAAAAAGTCAACTTCCACCATGATCAAAGCAAAATCTTAGAAAACTACCACATAACCACCGCCCAAATTTCACGTATACCTCCCCACAACCTATCATCACCATTTGAGTCTTTTATACCATTGCCACCTTCTCCAAAGTCCGGACGACCCACTCCAAATTTCACAGTTTTCACTTTGTACACATTAATTTTTTTTTTTTTTTTTTCTGTTAAAAGATTCTTCTCAGTCCATAGTAAAAGCCTCCCCTCCCGGTTCTAACTTCTAGACTTCTTGACCTGACCAATTCAAATTCTTGAATCGCCACAGCAAATAATATGGATAATGTTGGTTGCACATACTATGTGCAACAATGTTATCATATTCGAACCGGACACTGACAGGGTGAGGTTAATGGATCGCATGAACTGGTCAACCCGGATGATGTCTGAAATCCCAATTAATCAATAGCAACCTAAGATGAACCTAAGAGGGGGAGGGAGTGAATTAAGTTCTTGACCATTTAAAAATATTTCTTCTACAAAGAAGAACTTTGAAAAACTATTTTCAAAGACAAGTGTAAAAACAGTTTTTACCAAGTGAGGTGTGTGATTAGTGATTTGCAAATCATGAAAGCAAATAAACAAACAAGGCAAGAACACACCAAATTTATAGTGGTTCGGATTCCCCTTGAATCTTAGCCCACTCCCCAAGTTCTACAACTTGAGATTTCTAATCTACTATGAAACACTTAAAGGAGTGTTTCAATCCCTTACACTTGCTCAAGATTAATCTCTTAATCCCAAGTCTTTTTCCTTGCCTAATCTAACTCTAGACTAGGACTTCCTTGCTTAATCTACCTCTAGATTAAGACTCCTTTGCCTAAGCCTAGCAATTGGATCTTTTGCCCTATCCTTCCTCAAGGATTTAAGATCTCACTCAAGACTGCTCTTGCCTACACCAAAGGACTTTTGCTCAATCAACCTCTTGATCAAGACTTTCTCCCCTTTGCCTAATCTAGCTGTAGACTTAGGACTTTTACAATTGCCTCAGCCAATCTCTTGGTTAGGACTTTTACAAATGCCTAACTTAGCTCTAAGCTAGGACATCTACCCTTTGCCTCATCCAAACTCTTAGATGGGACTTTAATCCCAATGCCCAACCTATCTCAAATTGGGACTTGTACAATTGCCCAAACATAACCTCTTGAGTTGGGTCTCTCCTTATCTTCTTACGCCCCCTTTCTTCTTGCCTAACTCTTTACACAAGAGGTTAGGACTTTGCCTAATACAATTTGCCTACACTCAAACTCTTGAGTTAGTAATTTTCTAGATGTGTTTACAAAGAATGAAAGCTCCACAATGGAGTTTACAAATAACACAACACTTTGGGCACAAAGGCCTCTTTCTAATCCTACCTTAACAAGCTAATTTGACAATTGCATGTATGAAATAAAGCTTGAGAATGTTTCTTAACAGTAGGAGACTTCAAAGAGATAATCAACCATCATTTTGCATCTTGAGGGTATTTATAGGAGCATCAAAATTGGCTTGAAAACGCTCTTAACGGCTAGTTGAAAGTTGTCTGGAAAATGCCTTGTCCGAGTCGCATGTAAAATCTGATGGAAACTCGCAGCTTTCTCAGACTGGTTGTTTTTATGTCTAACGGCTAGTTCGTCCGATTTCCTATCTGAGTCAGATGATAACTCGGACGGAAACCTTCGACTTCAAACGCCTGTCAAGGTCGGGTTCATCCCTTCAAATTAGATTTGCGATTTTGGAATCAATTCCAACCCAAGAGCTCAAATGGTGTCGTGGGCTTGTCGATGTGGGCGAACTCGGAACTTTCTGGGCAGCTTCGATCTCCAAGACCTGAGGAGACTCGACTTCGAAGCTGTTCTTGAACTCAGTTCTTTGTGCGACTTTATGTCCGAGTCGTATGATTACTCGGATAAAGTTCAGTCCTAGAACTGCACATTTTTCTTCAGGAACTCTTATCCGATTCTCTACCCGACTCGTACGCTAATTAGTACGAGGTCTTTCTTCTTGCCGTTTTATCTTTTCTTAAGTTTCTTGACTAGCCGCCATGTGAGATATTGTCCGAGTCGGACACTTGCTCGGACGCGCTGTTTTGCTACACTTGTTCTTCATTTTTCTACACAATGCTTGAAGTGCAAAACATTTAAACAACATTATATATTTGTTAACTCATCATCAAAACTTAAGATTAAGACCATAGGTCTAACAATCTCCTCCTTTTTGATGATGACAAAACAAATATGTGATTTTATAGAGAAATATAAAGTAAGACAATTTAAGCACATATTTTTCTAACTTAAGAAACCCCAAACCTTTAAGATGATAAGGTAAAGTAATAAATCACATCTTCTCCCCCTCTTTGTCATCATTATATCATTTAAGCATACAATGGAGTTTTCTTTTATCAAGTCAAGCCATTTATCAATTAAGCACAATTAAACCAAGCCACTTTTAGCATTTTCTCCCCCTTAGTAAGAGCACTGCTAAAAGTTCATTCTAAGCCTAATCCTAGGGGTCTCTATGCTAATCTTAACACCTAATGTCTATGCTAGTTCTAATTTTTCTCCCCCTAAATTCTAGCATATATATTTCAAAGAGCTTAACTAATTAAGTAAGAAGCATACAAGCTTCATTCAACCAAGGAGCAAGTTAAGCTATGAAAATCAACGGAATTCATCCTTTTTAAATACACGAGTTTTCAAGAATTGTGAAATATAATATCAACTCATGTTTGAAAAGCAAGTTGAAAGTATGCAAGCAACTTCAAATGACCCTAATGATCAATATGTATGCATCTAACATAAAAGAGGATGCATCATGTCAAAGTTAACTCATTGGTCAAAGTTGCAAAATTTTCAACTTTTCATGAAATTTGCTTTTCTTAAGTTTAAAAACTTCACTTCTTCATGCAGGAAAATTCCATTAGGCATTTAAAGCATTTCAAGAATTCAAATATTCAGTTTTCATGCATATTCTTGAAAATCAACTAAAAATCAAGCTTTTTCTAAAGCAATGCTTATTTTCTTAAAACTCGTCAATTTTATCATGTAAGTCTCAACTAAGCACATGAGCAAGTTTTAATCAACATATGCAACATATCAAAGGAATGAAACATTTCAACTCATGCATATGTGCAAAGTCAACCTATCGGTCAACACTTTTCAAGCTTAAGTAAGTTAAGCTTTGAATTTTGAAAGTTGCTATATTCATGTTTTCATCATGCATTTTATCTTCCAAGCAACTTCACATACTCAAGCAGTTTTTGCATAAAGATTCAAACCATCCAAACATGCATATTTTCAAAGTCAACTACTTGGTCAAGCTTTTTCAATTTTAAGCATACATCTTTGAAGTTTGCTATTTTCAATCATATAATCTTAATTTTCTTATGTGAGCAACTTCAAATTATCAATAGTTCATGTTTAAAATCTCAAGTAAGCTAAAGCATGTGTAAATCAAAGGTCAGCCACTTGGTCAACCATTCCAAGTAATGCAAACATGCTTAATTCTTGCTATCTTCAAATGAAAAGTTTTCAACTCTTTTAACATGCAAGAATTTCAAGATACCAAAAGTGAAATAAATCCTAATGCATCATTTTAACTCTAAAAGCATAGCATTTTAGGATTCTATCACTCAAAGACTCATCAATCAAAGGCAAATTCCAAATTTTCTCAAATTTTCTCTATTTTGCCTAACTCATCTTTTCTTGAGTCTTTCAACTTCAAAGTTGCTCTTAGCATATTTCAAATATCACTCTAAGTATATTAGACCAATTTTCATTTTCTAAGCATGTAAAAGTAAAAAAGTCAACCTAAAGTCAAACTTCTCGCTATTTTCCAATAAAGCTCATAAAGTTCTAAAGACTTTCATCAAACATGCTTTCAATCAAAATGTTTCAAGGATATGTAGTTAACATACAAGTCAACTTTATCATTTAAGCACGACATGCATTCTATATCATATATCCATAATTTTGAACTTAATTGCACATGTCTATCATATTCAACTCAATTTGCATATAATCTTCAAAACATTATTGAGCAATCAAAGTGAGTTAAGAGATGATACATGTTACCTCAAATGAGTATCCATGGGCTCATTACCATTTTTGAAGCCATTTTTGCAATTTTATCATTTTTCACCAATTGGCTCCAATCAATCATCCTTGCTACTTTTCAAGTATCTCTTCATAGAGATTTAGTCCATAAAGTAGCATCAAGGACCTACAAGGAAATTAAGCACAAGATTTTGGTACCCAACACTTATTGGGTCTTAGGGGGTTAGCTTGTTCTTTTACTTTCATACCTTTCTACCCTTTTTCACATTTTTTCTATCAAAGCATTTGGGTGAAGGATGACTTTGTCTACCATAACAGTCACATATAATAGGTGTATCTAATGAAGGAAATGTCCTAACATTTCTTCTATATGCATATGACACTCTATTATAATCAATTACACTATGTCTCCTTAATGGCATATGAACACAATGATTCTTTATAGAATGGGAAGCATTAAATCTCCTAGGTTCATTTCTAAATGAACTATGCACATTCATATATCTAGGAGTATGATGAGATGCATGAGAATTTAACAAACAAATATCCCTCTTTGGGGCACATAAAGTAAAATTATGAAGATGACAACAAACTTCACTATGCCTATGGGGAACATGCATTTTTCTAGGCATATAAAATGAAGAATCAATTTAATTCACATCATTTTTAATCTTAGAGGACTTCTTTTTCTTTTCATACAACCATGCTGCTTAGTCTTCTTTTTTAGCTTCAATAGTAGGATAGAAAAATTTAACATAACTATTTGAAGCATTAACTAAGGTAGTAGAAATAGAAGGCATATCACAATTTTGGTTACTTTCATAACCTAAGCCATTTTATCATTTCCTATCTTTTGTTTGCCTAACAACTTTTCTAAGTTGTTTTTACCTAAGGTTAAATTTTCAAGACTTGTACTCAAGTCTTCAATTTTCTTTTTCATGCATTCATAATCATTTTTCAACAAATCATATGAACCAGCCTTTTTATGCAATTTCCCATTTTCCTCTAAGGCATGCTCATAATACCCTCTCAAATCAATGTCCTTTGCATCTTCATTCTCTAGAAAAGTACTCATTTTATCTTCTTTGATTTTTAACTCATCATTTTCATACTTCAAAGTAGAGTTTTCTTCGTTTAATGATGCCACATGAATTTCCAAAGAGTTGATTTTCTTTTCATGCATAACATTTATTTTCATGGCATTCATACATTTTTCATGCATCAAAGTGACGAACTTGTATATTTTAGCATTATTAGCATTATCATTGTCATTATCACTTTCATGCATTTCACTACCACATGAAGAATATTGGGAAGAACTTGTTACCTCTTGTGGCTCGGTCCCAACTAAGCATCTTCATGTGGTTTCCTTCTCTTCCTCACCCCAAGTCTTAGCTAGCTTGATCACCTTCTTGGTGGCATCCTTACCTTTAGCTATTTTGTGCAGCAAATAAGACACTAAAAATCACAAAGGTTGCAAAAATGATCTTTAACTCAAAGGTTGTTAAACCTACAAATTAGAGCACTAGCTCTGATACTAATTGAAATCTTAATTAATCAATAGCAACCTAAGATGAACCTAAGAGTGGGAGGGGGTGAATTAGGTTCTTGACCCTTTAAAAATATTTCTTCTACAAAGAAGAACTTCGAAAAACCATTTTCAAAGACAAGTGTAAAAATAATTTTTACCAAGTGAGGTGTGTGATTAGTGAATTGCAAACCATGAAAGCTAATAAACAAACAAGGCAAGAAGACACCAAATTTATAGTGGTTCGGATTCCCTTTGAATCCTAGTCCACTCCCCAAGTTCTACAACTTGAGATTTCTAATCTACTATGAAACACTTAGTGTTTCAACCCCTACACTTGCTCAAGATTAATCTCTTAATCCCAAGTCTTTTCCCTTGCCTAATCTAACTCTAGACTAGGACTCCCTTGCTTAATCTACCTCTAGATTAAGACTCCTTTGCCTAAGCCTAGCAATTGGATCTTTTGCCCTATTGATGAGGCCATCCCCAACCCATCGACAAGTCCAAGCAGAGAGGATCTACAAGTTGAGGCAGGGGACTCGAGAAAGGAAGCAGAGCCTGTTCGTGTGCTACATCGAGGCCAGCTATACTCCAGGACCCGAGCCCATACCAGAGAGATCCATTGGTAGATATCATTGGGCCAATGACACGCAGAAGGACAAGGAAAATCAAGGCCGACCTTGAGAACCTAGTCCAAGAGTGTTCCCAGCAATCCCAGATGGCATCTGAAGCACAAACCCCTGAAGATAAAGCCCAGAAGAGTCAGAAGGGTAAAATGGTCATTTTACTCACCATTTTCGAAAAGGGGTCTAAATTGAAGAATCATGAAGAAATGAAGAGTTTGTAAAATTTGAGTTTCAGAAATGATTCCGGAAGCTTCCAGAAGCTTCCTACACTTTTCACAGACACGCTATTGAGTTTTTGGCCGAATCCCCTTGCAATCCACCTTCATAAATTCGGCCAGCCCAGGCCAAGAGAAGGAGAGGAATTTTGAAATTGGGAAGCCCAATTGAGAAGCCCAATCCAAAATTGTGAAGGGTTTTAATTAAGGAGTTAGTTTGAGTTTACAACTTAAGTTAATTCTAGTAGTAGTTTTCAATGAGAGTTCCTACTTAAACTCTTGTTGTATTTTAATTTTACTTCTTATTCTTCTTATTTTTAAAATAATTTTCAGCTGAAATTATCCAATAATTCACCCGAATTATTATCTCTTAACAGACCTAGTTCCTTTAGGTTTGTTTCTTTTCAAGAGATCAATCTCTCTTAGTTTTGATTCATTTCTACTTGTTATTTAGTATAGAATTTCGGCTAGGTTCACCCTTGTGAAATCCGAATCACTATCATCAACTAAACCTAGTTCTTTTAGGTTTCAGTTTGTAAGGAATCAATCTCTTGATTGAGTTCCAATTTTAATTGCTTTCTACTACTTTGTACTGAAGAATTCGGCTGCCTATAACTATAAATAGGGGTCCTCTTCTTCATTTTTCAACACAATTTTGATTCAAGTAATAGAATAGTATAGTTTTATACTTCTTGAATCATTCTCTTATTTTGAGCTTTCGTAGTTTGCATGCTTTATGAATTACTATAAGTTTAGAAACTATAGCTTTTTAGGTAATTGCTCTGCTTAGAATGCATGCTTTTGTTTCGACTCTTTTGTTCTTAAACTTGGTTCGATCTGCGTGTTTAAAATTAGCTTAGCTTAATTTTAGTAGACTGCTGAATCCGAGGTAGGGATTCTAAAGGTTAAGAGCTGCGTCTCACAATTTCCAGACTTTCCTTGGCAAGTATTCCGCATCGTGAACTCCGGTCCATATCAATTGGTATCAGAGCCAAGGCTGGTTGCGTGACAAGAGGAGGCTGAAGTAACTCAGCCAAATCATCAGGTGTTTTCTAATCCTTGTTAGTCTTGCTTCGTCTTGAAATTCTCGGAATTAGAACGCTCTTTCTTAAGAAATTTTTTTTTGAGAAAATTAAATTTCGGTACTACCGTACTGTTTTTATACATAAAAACCAAAATTTTTTTGAAAAGAAAAGGAAATATCGAGAATTTTTCAGTTTTTCAAAACCACTCCTAAGTGTTGCTTTCAATCGGATCCTAGAGTCCTTCTAGTGGGTCGGTTTTTTGCAACACACCAAAAGGTCACCACCTAGCGACACTAGGGTTTGATTGCTACAAATCCTAGGGTCCATTCGACCTTCTTTTAGCGACAAAAACAAGGCTAACTTGTGATTTAATTTGTTACTCCCTTTGTGCAATTTCTATAGTGAATTCTGCGGTTGACGTTCAGCAGCTCACTTTGTTTATGAAATTGTGAATTCTCTGTGCTACCTTCTTACCCCTTGCTTCTAAAATCAGTGGTTAGCAAAAAAAAAAAAAAAGAGTAAAAATCACTTTTTTTTTCGGGGTACTCAAAATTTTGGAAGTTCACATTTCTGCAGGGGGGTTACTATTTTCGCAACTTTGGGGTAAATTTTTCTAGAAGTTCTTAATTAGTGGGAATTGGTTTCTTGATTACCTATTGGGTAGGTGATCGCATCTAGGGTAGTAATATTCCTGATTCGTTCAAATCTGCTCAATATTTCTTGCTTCTTTCACTTGAATTGCCCTGTTTTCTCCATAAACTAAATACTTTTCGTGCCACCTTATCTGCCTACTCTGCACTATAACTTGAATTTTGTCATCGTGCGCATTACATTAATTTCTTGAACTTTGAGGGCTTATCCCCGAAAGTTCCTTTGTGTGCATATCTTATTCAAGTTATACTACAAAATTTCTTTTCGAAAGTTTTTACAAAACCAAATAGAACCAAGTTCTGTTTTCGAAAATTTCTTTTGCTACATTCCTATATAGTTTCGTGCTTGTGTGATTTACTTATTGCTTATTACCTTTGCTCAATATCTGAGAACTTTGAGTGGTATACAGGATTGAGATAAAATGCTGAGTGATACAGCATACAAGGGCCGCCAACCCTACGAGTGAAACACTGGTTTGTGTGTAGCTTATTAGGAGGGCATTACTTGGGGGACAAGGGAGTAAGGTTACTCTACTCACTTTTACTTGTTCTTAGCAGGGAATTTTTTGTTACTTATAATGTCAGGAGGTAGTTCCGGATCCGTCAGAAACGAGCAACTTCTGGCTGCAATTGCGAAACTATCAGCGCAATTCGCAGACCTCAGTGGCGAGGTTGCAGATATTAAGGCTGCCCAAGACGCCAGGCGCAAAGCAGAGGAGGAGGAACACATCTCTCACCCCAACGCCGGCGCCAACGACAAGCCTTACGATGGTCTAAGTCAGTTAAAAACCACAGTGCCATCCTTTGCAGGTGGCACCAATCCTGAAGAATACTTAGACTGGGAGATTAAGATGGGCAGAATTTTTGAGCTCCACTCGATTCCTGAGCACAAGAAGGCTCCACTCGCGGTGGTAAATCTCACCAAATATGCAGTTGTTTGGTGGAATCAAGAGTTGGACCAAAGGCGCAACACACGGCCTATGAGAGCTCGAGCTCCACCTCTATCATGGTTTGATCTGACTACAGCAATGCGTAAGACTTTCGTTCCTGCGTATTATTTTAGAGAATTGTATAAGAAATTACATACACTTGTACAAGGCTCTTTGACTGTAGATGAATATTACAAGAAGTTAGAGATGGCCAAGATCAGCGCCAATGTCTATGAGGATGATGCCGCCAGTATGGCTCGCTTTCTCACCGGCCTGAATAGAGGGATAGCATTAGCAGTGGAATTGCAGAATGCCACCAGCCTAACAGACATGCTACACAAAGCCAGGGTAATGAAGACATGAAAACTGTCCAACCAGTTAGGACGCCATCAAGCGCCCCAGCCACCTGGAGGAAGAATCCGATATACTCTCCTCCCGCCAAGAAGCCTTTCAACTCTGAACGCAAAGCTATCTAGGCTGCACCATCCACCTCATCTTCATCTTCATCCGCAGCTAAAACGCCGTTCACTCCTAGAAAGCCAATCCACGACATCACTTGTCACAGGTGTTCCGGGCGTGGACATATGATGCGCGATTGCCCTAACATCAGAAAAGTGCTACTTGGGCATGATGGCGACTACATCTCTGAGGAGGATGAAGACGAACCTGTTAATCCCTTTGCGGATTTAACCCACGAGGGTAAGTCAGATACAGAACAGGATATTCACCAACCTGACGGTGACACTCACCTTTCCATAGTTGCCCACTCTTTGACTACATCCGTCGTCCAGGACTCAAGTCAACGAACCAACATCTTCCATTCTCGTGCTAAGGTAAATGGTAGAGTTGTTGTTCTCATAGTTGATGGGGGAAGCTGCACAAATGTCGCCAGTGCATACATGGTCGAAAAGCTGAATCTCCCCACCATCATCCATCCGCATCTGTACCGGCTCCAATGGCTCGACAACTCAGAAGGGTACCGAGTCAACAAGCATGTCAGAGTGCCATATGCTATTGGGAAGTTTGAAGGAGAAGTTACTTGTGATGTCCTCCCTATGGAGGCGTGCCACATTCTCCTGGGTCGCCCATGGCTCTTTGATATGAAGGCGACACACGACGCAGTTGCCAACACCTACTCGGTCTGCCAACGGGGCAAGATCCATACATTTCTACCTCTGCCACCCCAAGATGTTCGTGCTGAGTCTCTCAGGATGAAAGATAAGCTTGCCGAATGGGAAGCTGAGAAGAAACAAGAAAAGGGGAAGGGGAAACAGATTGTAAAGGGTAGTAAGGCGTACTCAGATAAGCCTTCTAAAGAAGATAGTAAAAGTAGCTTATTTGCTACACTTGGGGAAGTCGAACAAGTTTTAGAGTCTAAGGGTTTAATTCTTGTACTTATTGCTAAAGACGACTCTATTAACCTTGCCGGCGTTCCTAGGGATCTCCCTATGGAAGTCGAATTTTTATTGCAGGAATATGATGATGTCTTTCCGGAGGAGCTGCCGGCAGGAGTGCCCCCTCTTCGTGGAATTGAGCATCAGATCGACTTCGTACCTGACTCGTCGATACCAAATCGTCCAGCTTACAAAGCAAATCTGGAGGAAACAAAGGAATTGCAGCGTCAAGTGGAGAAGTTACTCGCCAACGGCCAGGTAAGGGAATCTTTAAGTCCTTGTGCTGTACCTGTTATACTTGTTCCTAAGAAAGATGGTACATGGAGAATGTGTATGGATTGTAGAGCTGTTAATAAAATCACCATTAAGTATAGGCATCCTATTCCTAGGCTTGATGACATGCTAGAAGATCTATATGGCTCAACTGTTTATACTAAAATTGATTTAACACAAGGCTATCATCAAATTAGAATGAAGGAAGGTGATGAATGGAAAACTGCTTTTAAAACTAAATTTGGTTTATATGAGTGGTTGGTTATGCCCTTCGGCCTTACAAATGTACCTAGTACTTTCATGCGATTAATGAATCATGTGCTTAGAGAGTTTATAGGGAAGTTTGTTGTGGCCTATTTTGATGATATATTGATATATAGTAGGGACATGAAGTCACACATAGAGCACATTCGATTGGTATTAATTGAGTTACGTAATAATAACTTATATGCCAATGTGAAAAAGTGTACATTCTGTGTGGAGGAAGTTGTCTTCCTTGGTTTTGTTGTCTCGAAGGATGGCGTGAAAGTTGATAACGCCAAGGTTCAGGCTATTCGTGACTGGCCTACGCCAACATCGGCCTCTCAGGTGAGATCTTTCCATGGTCTTGCTAGTTTTTATCGGAGGTTCGTGAAGGACTTTTCTACCAAGGCTGCACCCCTGAATGAGTTGTGCAAGAAGCACGTACCGTTCTTGTGGGGTAAAGCTCAAGAAAATGCCTTTACTATTTTGAAGCATGATCTCACTCATGCTCCTGTTTTAGCATTGCCAGATTTTGATCGAGTTTTTGAACTTATGTGTGATGCTTCAGGTATAGGTATAGGCGCTGTGCTGATGCAAGAAGGGAAGCCTATCGCCTACTTCAGTGAGAAGTTGAAGGGAGCTGCCTTGAATTACCAGACTTACGACAAGGAGCTCTATGCAGTAGTTCGTGCTTTAGAAACTTGGCAGCATTACTTGATGGCCAAGGAGTTCATTGTGCACTCAGACCACGAGTCCCTTAAACATCTAAAGGGACAGGGTAAGTTGAACAGACGTCACGCTAAGTGGGTATCTTTCATTGAAACTTTTCCTTATATCATTAAGTATAAAAAAGGAAAGGAGAATATGGTAGCTGACGCTCTGTCTCGGAGGTATGAAGCCCTTACTTTACTTGATCATTCATCATTAGGGTTTGCATATCTTAAGGAATTGTATGCTTCTGATTTAGATTTTTCCAATATTTATGAAGCATGTGAATCTGGTGCATTTCAGAAATTCTTTAGGCAAGATGGCTTTTTGTTTAAAGAAAATAAGTTATGCATCCCACGTAGTTCAACTAGGGAGCTACTGGTACGTGAAGCGCACAATGGGGGGCTAATGGGTCATTTTGGTGTGCATAAAACACTTGATATGCTTAAAGAACACTTCTATTGGCCTAAAATGCGTAAAGATGTAGAGTCTATTTACTCACGCTGCATTGAATGTCTCAAAGCGAAGTCTACGTCTAAGCCCCATGGTTTTTACACACCGTTACCTGTACCTTCTGTTCCTTGGACTGACATCTCTATGGATTTTATTTTATGGTTGCCAAGGATGCAAAGAGGTAATGACTCACTCTTCATTGTCGTGGACAATTTTCTAAGATGTCTCATTTTATCGCATGCAGGAAATCTGATGATGCAAAGCATGTTGCGGACTTATTCTTCAAGGAGATAGTTCGGCTACACGGCATTCCGCGCACCATCGTGTCAGATAGAGACGTGAAGTTTTTGAGTTACTTTTGGAAGACGTTGTGGTCTCGGTTAGGAACTAAGTTACTGTTCTCGACCACTAGTCATCCCCAAACGGATGGTCAGACGGAGGTGACCAACCGCACCGTAGGAAATCTACTGAGGGCGCTGATTAAGAAGAACTTGAAGAGTTGGGAACAAGTCTTGCCGATTGCAGAGTTTGCCTACAATCGCTCCAGGCATTCCTCAACAGGGTTTTCGCCTTTCGAAGTCACCTACGGCTTCAACCCGCTAACAGTGATGGATTTACTGCCACTGCCCCTGAAGGATCAGACAAGTCTTGATGGAGCACAGAAAGCAGAAGCTGTTAAGCGGATGCATGAGAAGGTTCGTCAGAATATAGAGAAGACGAATGCACGTAACGCCAAAGCTGCAAATCAAAGGCGTACGGCAGTGAGCTTTGAACCTGGTGATTGGGTTTGGGTTCACATGAGAAAGGAGAGGTTTCCAGCTGCCCGGAGGACGAAGTTACATCCCCGAGGCGATGGGCCCTTTCAAGTTATTGCTAAGATGGGGGATAACGCTTATAAGCTTGACTTACCAGGTGAGTATAGTGTTAGTACATCTTTTAATGTGGCTGACTTGTCTCCGTTTAATTTTGACCAGGATCTTGATTCGAGGTCGAATCCTTTCCAACCGGGAGGGAATGATGAGGCCATCCCCAACCCATCGACAAGTCCAAGCAGAGAGGATCTACAAGTTGAGGCAGGGGACTCGAGAAAGGAAGCAGAGCCTGTTCGTGTGCTACATCGAGGCCCAGCTATGCTCCAGGACCCGAGCCCATACTAGAGAGATCCATTGGTAGATATCATTGGGCCAATGACACGCAGAAGGACAAGGAAACTCAAGGCCGACCTTGAGAACCTAGTCCAAGAGTGTTCTCGGCAATCCCAGATGGCATCCGAAGCACAAACCCCTGAAGATAAAGCCCAGAAGAGTTAGAAGGGTAAAATGGTCATTTTACTCACCATTTTCAAAAAGGGGTCTAAATTGAAGAATCATGAAGAAATGAAGAGTTTGTAAAATTTGAGTTTCAGAAATGATTCCGGAAGCTTCCAGAAGCTTCCTACATTTTTCACAGACACGCTATTGAGTTTTTGGCCGAATCCCCTTGCAATCCACCTTCATAAATTCGGCCAGCCCAGGCCAAGAGAAGGAGAGGAAATTCCGAAATTGGGAAGCCCAACTGAGAAGCCCAATCCGAAATTGTGAAGGGTTTTAATTAAGGAGTTAGTTTGAGTTTACAACTTAAGTTAATTCTAGTAGTAGTTTTCAATGAGAGTTCCTACTTAAACTCTTGTTGTATTTTAATTTTACTTCTTATTCTTCTTATTTTTAAGATAATTTTCGGCTGAAATTATCCAATAATTCACCCGAATTATTATCTCTTAACAGACCTAGTTCCTTTTGGTTTGTTTCTTTTCAAGAGATCAATCTCTCGATTGATTTCTACTTCTTAGTTTTGATTCATTTCTACTTGTTATTTAGTATAGAATTTCGGCTAGGTTCACCCTTGTGAAATCCGAATCACTATCATCAACTAAACCTAGTTCTTTTAGGTTTCAGTTTGTAAGGAATCAATCTCTTGATTGAGTTCCAATTTTAATTGCTTTCTACTACTTTGTACTGAAGAATTCGGCTGCCTATAACTATAAATAGGGGTCCTCTTCTTCATTTTTCAACACAATTTTGATTCAAGTAATAGAATAGTATAGTTTTATACTTCTTGAATCATTCTCTTATTTTGAGCTTTCGTAGTTTGCATGCTTTGTGAATTACTATAAGTTTAGAAACTATATCTTTTTAGGTAATTGCTCTGCCTAGAATGCATGCTTTTGTTTCGACTCTTTTGTTCTTAAACTTGGTTCGATCTACGTGTTTAAAATTAGCTTAGCTTAATTTTAGTAGGTTGTCGAATCCGAGGTAGGATTCTAGAGGTTAAGAGCTGCGTCTCGCAATTTCCAGACTTTCCTTGGCAAGTATTCCGCATCGTGAACTCCGGTCCACATCACCTATCCTTCCTCAAGGATTTGAGGTCTTACTCAAGACTGTTTTTGCCTACACCAAAGGACTTTTGCTCAATCAACCTCTTGATCAAGACTTTCTCCCCTTTGCCTAATCTAGCTCTAGACTTAGGACTTTTAAATTGCCTCAACCAATCTCTTGGTTAGGACTTTACAAATGCCTAACTTAGCTCTAAGGTAGGACCTCTACCCTTTGCCTCATCCAAACTCTTAGATGGGACTTTAATCCCAATACCCAACCTACCTCAAATTGGGACTTATATAATTGCCCAAACTCAACCTCTTGAGTTGGGTCTCTCCTTCTCTTCTTGCTCCTCCTTTCTTTTTGCCTAACTCTTTACACAAGAGCTTAGGACTTTGCCTAATACAAGTTCCCTACACTCAAACTCTTGAGTTAGGACTTTTCTAGATGTGTTTACAAAGAATGAAAGCTCCACAATGGAGTTTACAAATGGCACAACACTTTGGGCACAAAGGTCTCTTTCGAATCCTATATTAACAAGCTAATTTGACAATTGAATGTATGAAATAAAGCTTGAGAATGTTTCTTAACAGTAGGAAACTTCAAAGAGACAATCAACCATCATTTTGCAACTTGGGGGTATTTATAGGAGCATCAAAATTGGCTTGCAACGGCTCTTAACGGCTAGTTGAAAGTTGTCTGAAAAATGCCTTGTCCGAGTCGGATGTAAAATCGGATGGAAACTCACAGCTCTCACAGACTAGTCATTTTTGTGTCTAACAGCTAGTTCGTCTGATTTCCTATCCAAGTCGGATGATAAATCAGACGACAACCTTCAACTTCGAACGCCTGTCGAGGTCGGGTTCATCCCTTCAAATTAGATTTGCGATTTTGGAATCAATTCCAACCCGAGAGCTCAAAGGGTGTCGTGGGTTTATCGATGTGGGCGAACTCGAAACTTTCTGGGCAGCTTCGATCTCGAAGACCTGTCGAGACTTG